>CM054063.1:44887089-45530000 GCA_028641055.1 Alopecurus myosuroides | reverse complement strand
TTGGGATCAGCTCTTTCTTCACACTGTACTTAAGCAGAGTGACTTCCTTTATAAAATTAGTCTTCCAACCACAAAAGGAGGGTTTTATATTTTTAAAAATTCATCCATTTCTCTGCTTCCAAATAGTCCAGAATGTCAGAATAATAATTTCTGAAAAACAGAGTCCACCAAAATGTTTCTTAGCCAATACCCTGACCTCAACATGATTACCAGGGATCCATGAAACTTGTAAATATCTAAACTGGCAGTTGAAAAACAAATGTCTCCAATCCTCATACATTCCAAACTGACATAGCACACAATCAAAATTATCAGTGACTTGCTATTTTCTTCTGAAAAACATTTCCTTTGTATTTAGTCTGTCATGCAGTAAAAGCCAAGCAAAGAACTTGTTCTTGGACTGACAAATAGAGAGAGCATCATTGAGTATATTCGAAAATCTGTACATATAAATAGTACTTGATGCAAACCCTCCCTTGCATATGGAACTAGTCCACACATCCTGTTCAATAGGATCGATTGTAAAAGACTGTAACAGTTCATGTAGCTCCTGGAATTCAGCATAAGCTTGCACTAATAATGGCAAAGAGAAAGACCGCAACCAGTTATCATTGGAAACAAATTCAGAAACTGACCGGAGTTTATCCACAACAAAAGAGAAAAGTCTAGGGGATTTGGATTTCAGAGTGAATTGCATCCAGATATCATCCCAAAAGAGTGCGGTATTGACACATGAGTGAATTTTCATGTAATCTTCACTCAAACCAAAAATTCCTTTCCACTAGAGGGATCCACAAGAAACAACAACATGTGGGACAACTTGATGATAATAAGCATCAGTGATGAGTTGAACCTAAGGAGTATCAATTGGATTATAAAATCTATGCCGATGCTTAAGAAGAAGAAGTGCATTCTGCATTTTTAAATCAATAATGCCAAGACCACCCTTCTTTTTTGGTTTGCAAATCATAGACCAAGCAGCTAAGGAATTGGTGACGTGGGGATGACTCCTGAATCTATCGGGTGAGCCTACCTGGTCCAAGGCCCAAAGCAAGCCTCTACCCCACTGTTCTAGAAGGCCCAATAGAAGCCCACCCGCAAGACTTGCAGGTCAAGAAGGAAAACTCCTATCGACCTAGAGCTAGAGTTTGTAACCCCCCCGGCATGGTTTGAGACCCAACTATCTATAAAACGCTGGAGAACCACGGGAGGGGGATCCAATCTACTTTTCACCACCATAGCCGTAAGCTCGAGATCGATCTCTCGGCTTAGGCACCCACCATTGTAACCGATCTACTCGTAATACAGATCGCAAGAGCAGGAGTAAGAGTTTTATCTCTAGAGGGCCCCGAACTTGGGTAAATCGTGCCCCATGTTAGCCGACGATTGTCATCGGCGCCTATTCGTTCTCTTAATCGAAACCCTACCAGATCATCCGAGTGACTTGTCGAGATGACTAATCGACAATTGGCGCCGTCTGTGGGAACGACATGCGTTGGATCCACGACATCTTCGGCCTCGTCATCGCCAAGCTTCGGCTGGAACCCACGATCATCGACTCCAACAGAGCCGATCCGCTTCGGGTCGCTCATCTACGCGCCCCACTCGCCGGAATCGCGTCCAGCGTTTAGCGGACTCGAGAAAAGCGTCAGCCTGACGTTCGGCAACTTCCACTTCCACGCATACAAGGCAAGGATCCTGCGCTTCCCCGACCAGATCGGACTCTGCGAATCGGACTCTGAGTCTGTATCAAGCCCGGAGGCCCTCGAGTCTCCACCTGATGACGCTGGTCGCGACCCAGTGGTAGCTCCATCCTCCGCAACACACACGACTTCCACACGATCGCGGCTAAGGAGCCCTCCAAATTCTGCAAGAACCGCCAACCTACGCCTATGACTCACACGTCATATCTGGATCAGGTCTGCATGGCAGATTCAGGTGAAGCACCCGGGGAAACGGAGGGGAGCAAAGAAGCTCGAGAGCACATCAAGGTTTCGCGAGCCGCATGGCTGAAAGCGAAAACGGCAATAAATTCGGGCTAACCGACACCACCCACGTCCACTCAAGAGGACCTGATGGCGGACTGGCCGACAACTGCAAGAAGCTCGCAATGATTTGGAGCAGCAGAAGCAAACGGCATAAGCCTCGAGTGCGCGCCATGCGGCGCTCTCTAGGACTCAATCGACAAAAAACCAACCCCCAAAGAAGAAATAAGCCTCGAAGACTGCTCGCATGGACCACGAGTCCCTCAGCGGGATTAGCAAGTCCCTGGAGACATCCCTCATGCACGTCGATGAGGAGGGCAACGTACACCCGACGATCCCCGCCGCAACGGTCCTGGCAGTCGCCACGTACTTACAAGCGAACCAGAGAGGGATAGGCATGGCCGCTACAAGAATCGCCGCCCAGAACCGCATGCATGCAACAACTCCAGAGGCTGACAAAACCCCTCGGATGGACAAAACACCTCGCAGACGCGAGAGCATGTCGCCTCTAAGGGGAGACAAGGGGTCACCTCGCCGCTCCCGAGGAAAAGAAGCCAGGCGCCGTGGAGACAGCCCAGGTAGCGACGACGATAGCTCGGTAAATTGCGACAGTGGCCCACGGCACCATGGAAGCCGATCGCGACACCGCAGCAGGGAACCTCGGCTGGAGGACAATCACGACAGAACTGAATATGACGCGCGTGGAGAAATCGCGCAGAGCAAGGTCGACAAAGCTCGAGCCCGCAGGAACCGTGCCCGATCTCCTTCCACCTCCTATGACGAGGAAGCCTGCGGTGCAATGTGCTTCATCCACAGCATCCGCGAGGCACCGATGCCCAAAAGATTCAGTCTCACAACGGAGGTCCCGAAGTACGACGGCTCGCAGGAGCCAAGTCGTGGCTTTCAGACTATCTTACCGCGGTGAAATGCCAACGTGAAACAAGACAACCGCCATGCAGCACCTAAACCTACACCTCGTAGGCGCTGTCCGCAGTTGGCTCGAAGGAAGACCACGCGCGCACTACGGATCCTGGGACGATCGCACCCGTGACTTCCAGAAGAAATTCTAGGCGACGTAAAAGCGGTCAGCGTCTATCGAGGAACTGCGAGCCTGCAAGTAGAAGAGGTCGCAGTCGAAGCTTTTACCAAAGGCGCTCGACGCGCCGCCTTCCGAGAGGAACTGGGACGAGCTGCGCCCAAAACAATCAGAGAATTAATGGCGATAACGGACAAATGGGGTAACGGCGAAGAGTCCACGCGCAACAAGAAATCCTCTTCACCCGCCCGATGAAGATCGCAACGGCGACCGCCGAAGGAGGAAGAGGAAACATTACGACCAGGATGATCAATCAGAACTGGTGGCGGCGGAGTTCACAAGAAACCGCGATGGCGGATCCCGCGGAAATCGCGACTGGAAACCAAAACCACACGATAAAACTCCCGAGGAAGACCTTGACGGATACTTCTCGCTACATCTATTTACAAATAAGCGCACGGGAAAAACCAAGACCACCCACTTCCTCAAAGACTGCCGAAAGTTCCAGGACATCCACGAGGCGTACACGAAAAAGCATAGGGCCGCTATAAGCCAAGGATACCCGCAACTCCCAGGAGGAGCTAACGGATACCAACCGCCACCCCTGTCTCCACCAGGACACCAGAATGTGGCGCTAGCCGCGCTACCAGCGCCACCCGCCGCAAACCAGGGAGATAACGGGTACCCGAACCCACATGGGCTCCTGGGTATGATACAAAAGGTCTGCTCGTCCCGTAGAGTCCAGAAGACAAACACACGTCAAGTTAACATGGTAGTACAGGCTCCTCCATCCACGACTGAATACCTGAAGATGTCAGAGTAGTCGATAACCTTTTCCAAAGTGGACCACCCTCCACGGGTGTATCGACATGGACACGCACCGCTCGTCATCCCGGGTGTTCATGGACGGTGGCAGCGGAATCAACATCATATACGCGGACACACTCCGCAAGATGAACAAGAACCTGGACGGATTCGCAGAATCAGAAACATCCTTCCACGGGATAGTACCACAGAAAGCAGTCCGACCACTCGGAACAATCAACTTGGAGGTGACACTCGGAGATCCGAAAAACTACAGGAGATAATTCCTGGACTTTGAGGTAGTCGAATGGCCATCGCAGTACCACGCCATTCTCGGCCGAATAACGTTCACGAGATTCATGGCGGTACCCCACTACGCGTAGCTCAAGCTCCAACTCCCACGGGAATATGGCACAATAACCATAAACGGCGACTTCCAGAAGCCAGACAAGTGCGAAAACCGAGTTCAACGAGATCGCGAAATCCTTCGAGATGCAAGAGGAGCTGGAAGAGTTGGCAAAAATCACAGATAACTCTGTGTTACCACTCACCAAAAGGAACGCCTCAGAACTCGAGTTTAGCCCAAGAAGAGACACTCGAAAGCATCAAGTGCACCCGACAAAATCCGCGAAGACGACAATTGTGTCTACCACCCTATCATCCGCATAGGAAGGCGCGCTCGTCGAACTCCTCTGTGAGTACTGGGAGATTTTCGCCTGGCAGCCCTCAGATATGCCAGGGATACCCAGGGAGTTCTCCGAGCACTCACTTGAAGTGTTTAAAGATGCCAAGCCAGCCAAACAGACCACTCGACGCTTTTCCGAGCCAAAACAGAAAGAACTCGGAGTAGAGGTGAACAAATTACTAGCCGCCAAGTTTATCAGGGAAATCAAAATATCCACCTGGTTAGCAAACCCGGTGCTGGTCCCGAAGAAAAATACTGACATCCTTCGCGTGTGCATCGACTACACGTCGTTGAACAAACACTGCCCCAGATAACTTCCCATTACCAAGGATCGACCAGATCGTGGATTCTACAGCAGGTTGTCAACGCCTCTCCTTCCTGGATGCCTATGCAGGCTATAATCAGATCAGGATGAAGCAAGAGGACGAGGAGAAGACAACATTCATCATACCACTTGGTGTATACTGCTACATGACAATGCCCTTTGGGCTCAAAAACGCAGTCGCAACATATCAGCGTTGCATGCTAAAATGACTCGCCAAGCTCATTGGCAAGAACGTACAAGTGTACGTTGACGGCATCGTCATCAAGACTCGAGTTGATGACACACTCCTCGAGGACATCAGGGAAACATTCGATGCCCTCGACGCGTACAGAATCAAGCTCATCCCGACAAAGTGCGTCTTCAGAGTTCCTACAGGACAACTCCTCGGCTACCTGGTCTCTGCCTGAGGAATCGAAGCGAACCCAGAAAAATTCAGGCGATCTTGACGATGAAAGAATCGACCAACCTTCGTGGCGTGCATCAGATCGCAGGGCAATTGGAAGCCCTCAGCAGATTCATCACAAGGTTAGGTGAGCAAGGGCTCCCCTTATACAAACTGCTGAAGAAAACAAACAAGTTCGAGTGGACACCTGAAGCAAAGCAAGCGTTCATCAACTTGAAAAAAGTACTCCAGAGCAAGAAAATACTGGCCCCACCTCAGGAAAGGGAGCCCCTGTACCTATACCTAGCCGCAACAAATCAAGTGGTGAGCATAGTACTTGTGGTTGAGCGACTAGAGGTGGGAAAGGCACACGGTGTACAAATACCAATCTACTACCTCACCGAGGTACTCTCATCGTGCAAACAACGATACCCCCATTATCAGAAGCTCTCGTATGGAGTGGTCGACACAGCCCGCAAGCTCAAACATTACTTCCAGGAGCATACCGTCACGGTGCTAAACGACGCATCACTCGTTACAATTATGAACAATCCTATGGCATCCGGAAGAAACGCGAAGTGGATCATCGAGCTGGGCGCCTGGGACATCATATACATAGGGCGCAACGCTCTAAAGTCCCAAGTAGTAGCAGATTTCCTCTCCGAGTGGACAGAGCTGCAGACCCCAGGGCCACCCGAGTACACGAGCTCTTGGATAATGTACTTTGACAGGTCGAAGAGAAACGAAGAAGCTAGAGCCGGAGTAATCCTTATATCGCCAAGGGGAGACAAGATCCAGTATGTTCTACGACTCGACTTCCCCCCTAACGATCTAGCATCAAACAATGACGCATAGTACGAGGCGCTCCTACATGGCATGAAGATGGCGATTGCTTGCGGAGCCACTCGACTGATGATATACGGAGACTCTAATCTTATCGTGCAGCAGATGATGAAGGAGTGCGATGCTATCGCGGATAACATGATCGCTTATCGCGACATGTACAACCTACTCGAAGGAAGTTTCAAGGGATGCGAGCTGAAGCATACCGCACGATCAAGAAACAAAAAAGAAGACAGACTGGCGAACATAGGGTCCACAAACGCTCCTGTTTCACCAGGAATCTACTTCGAAAAAATAAGCAAAAGATCAGTCAAGGTCAACAAGCAAGCAGAGACACCCGCGACAGCAGAAACAGAAGCTAGCCAGCAAATTGCCCTCATCGAGCTCATCCATAACATGTCAAGGCAAGTCTTTCTGGTCGAGCCAACCTGTACGTAGAAATACCTCGACTACTTGTCCAACAGGCAGCTCCCAACAGACATTTGCGAGGCTAGACAGATAGTGCTACGCAACAAATCTTTTCGGGTGATCAAAGGAGAACTATACAAGCAAAGTATATAAGGAGTACTCCAGCGGCGCATCGCACCCGAGGATGTCAAGGAACTGCTCTGTGACATACACCAAGGCGACTGCGGGCATCATTCAAGCTGGAGAGCAATCGTGGGGAAAGCCTTTCGAGCAGTATTCTACTGGCTCACGGCAGCGAGAGACGACAAAGATCTCGTCGAGAGGTGCAACGCCTGCCAGAAGTTCACGCCCAAGCCACACAAACCGGCCACAGAGCTCCACATGATCCCCATCTCCTGGCCCTTCGTTCAATGGGGGCTAGACATGGCGGGGCCGCTGCGGAAATCAACACCCGGAGGATACACCCACCTGTTGGTAGCAGTCGGAAAATTCACAAATGGATAGAGGCCATGCCAGTCACGTCGTAGCACGCCGAGTGCGCCGTGAGATTACTCGACTCCATCGTGTGTGGAGGGTTTGTTGCATAGAAAACAAAAATTTTCCTACGCGATAGACACCCGAAAGGCCAAGATCTAATCTAGGAGATGAAAGCAACGGGCATAGAGAGAGTCTTAAGAAGAACATACCCTCGAAGACAGAAAGCGTTACGGGATCAAATTTTGTTGTTGGCGTAGTCGTACTCACATCGATCCCAAGAGCGAGAAGATGTGCATCGCAATCCGGCGGTGCCTCCGTGATCGGTCACACGTACGGTTGATGACGACCTCCGTTCCCTCGATCCAGCGGGGCAGGGTAAGTAGAGGATCCCTCGGAAATCAGCAGCACGACGGCGTGGTGTGGTGGAGAAAACTTCGTTCAGATCTTCGCCAAGAGCATGAACATGAGGTGGATCGGCGGGAGGATAGAGATGGAGATGCCACCAAGTGTGTGAGGGATAGGGATCTCATGCCCTTATTTATAGGAGGGGAGTCAGCCAAGAAATTTTGGTGCCTCCACCTCTCCCCTCATCATGTGGGTGGAGTCTCCACTCAGCCCACTCATTCTCTCATCAATTCCCACTCAAAATTCCAAGGGTTTTCTTTAATAAATAAATAAAAAAAATTATTTCTTTATTTTAATATGTGTTAATCCTATTAAAAAACATTAACACTCACACCCTTGAACTATTTGTTAATCAAACATTAAAATATACCACCTTGAACTATTTCAATATTCCCCGAAACAATTCTGGTGACTATTTCAATATTCCCCAAAATAATTCCGGTGTTGTCCAAACTTTTCTGCGATATCCGTATCCTTTCAAATGCGTCATCGAACCTTAAGTGTGTCACCCTACGGTTCGTGAATAACATAGACATGATTGAGGATCCTCTCAGATCAATAATCAACAGCGGGATCTGGAGATCCGTGATGACTCCTATGTATTCAACGATGACTCTCGTGATCGTGAACCATCAACGTCGTGACTATTCCCTTTGTCTCGCGATATTTTACTTGTCCGAGATCCGATCATCGGTATCACCCATATCTTGTTTTGATCTCGTTACCGACAAGGACTTTTTTTTCTCGTTTTCGTGATATGACATCCTTGTGATCATATCACGTGCTTGCAAACGGTGTCAATGTGATATCACCGAGAGGGCCCAGAAGATATCTCTCCGTCATTTTGGATGGACAAATGCCACTCTTGGTCCATGAGCCTCATCTAATACTTTCTGAATACTTTCCGAATACCCAACGACACCTTTATAGTCACCCTGTTACAGTGTGACGTTTGATGTCATCAAACCACCCTTCCGGTATAAGTGATTGACATGATCTCATGGTCTAAGGAATAAGTTACTTTGTACGCAAGATATAACAATATAAACTAAATGACTTCATCGTATTGTTATCTTGATATTGGGTCCTATATCATCACATCATTCTTCTAAGGACATGACCCCGTTATTAAAAACATCCAATGTTCATGATCAGGAAACCTTGATCATCTATTAATCAACGAGCTAGTTAAAAGAGAGGCTTTACTAGGAACCATTGTTTGTTTATTAAACACACATGTATCAACGTTTCCGGTTAATACGATTCTCGCATGAGAAATAAATATTTATCATAAACAAGGAATAAGTAATAACCACTTTATTATTGCCTCTCGGGCATATTCCTTTCAGTCTCCCACTTGCACTAGAGTCAATAATCTAGTCTGTAAGCACTTAACACATATGGTGTTCCAGTGTTATTACCATGATTTGCATGTGGTAAACATCATCAAAAAGATCTAAACTGTTCAGGTCCTATTGTATATGCATGTTCTTTGCCTCTACACACATCACTCATTCTCTAATTAGATGGCTTTGTATATATTTGGTCAATCGGCGAAACCTTAATTCCTCAGCTTTAACTAATGTCAGTAAGATTGTGAAAATGTAGCTTCATAGTGTCAGCATTCTTGGAAATTCACCAAGTTCAATAAAGAACTCCTTGACACGAAATACTCTTATTATTTGTTGTCAACACAACGATATACTTAGCCTTTGTAGTATCCGTCACAATACTTTAATTTTGAAACTCTTTAAAATCCAGCATGGAACTTTCTTCCAGCCTATTCTGCTACCCTTCATCACATATTTTTAATTGAGATAACATTATTTGAATAGATGACAAGACTATTAGTGTAACATATTACAACAAATAGATTGTCATTACTACATAGGAAAACATATCCTTAGCATTTCTAAAATGGCATAAGGATCTCTCCCACTATTGTCTAATCATCATATGAATTATCCTGCTATAACATTTTATAGCACATGAATCATCTGGTTGTGTACATAGCATGGAACACATGACTTAGAAATCTTAATTTCAATTATGCTTATCATGTGTCAAAACACTTGAATCTTGCTGAATTCTCTTCCATGTGACAAGAACTCCTTGTCATTTCGATATTGACTTACTTCAATATTTCATCTATGTAATTTGGCTTCAATCATATCAGGCGCTTCAATCCATCTCTTATAGATATCGATGCCCAATATCTTCTAAGCCTTTCATTAATATGAAAATATTAACCGTGTTAATTTAAAATTACATATTTTCCAATCAACCATATGTCATCTACATAAAGCAATGGAAATATGTTATAGCGCTCCCACTTAATTTCTTGTAACTCTACAAGCATCTTTATCATTCATGATGGAATCAAACACTTTTGATAACTTCATTAAGCTAAAGATTTCAACTTCGTTATGCTCACTTCAACCATTGAATTGTGCATACCTTTTTAGCAACCTTTTGAATTTTACAAAACTCTCAGACTGTGTCAAGTACACATCCTCGATCAAACTTCCTTGAGAGGAGAGTTTTTTTTTATTCAACTGCCATATCATAATATGTAACTTTTGCTAGAACTATCCGCAAAGACTAAAGCATCACTACGGAAGATCAAAATCTTGCAGTAGTCAACTCTTTGAACTTCTCCGAAAACAACTTTTTGATAAGTACAACTTTCAAAGGATGTAAAAATCCATATCTTTGTCGCTCTATTGACCCTTTTGCTATCGTTAGGCATCATGCCTATCAAAAGTACTACCAAGTCACATACTTGGTATTCATACAAGGATACTATGGAGGATATAATGACTCATAGTCAATTTTACGAAGTCAGGGCCCATCATTTGCTTCCTTTATAAGTTCCAGGTCCTTCGGTTGTCAAAACAACACTTTACTCTTAAACCATAAGTTGGTCTAAGTACAAAGTTTTTAGGACTTTTGTGGTTCAGTTCGCAAACTCGTTCGAAGTATCTACAACACATGTAGTGTCTTCTACTTTGTCAAAATAGGAAACCCTGGAACAACTTCCAGTGTTGCGCTACTCTTGACATGGTAACGAAGATTTTTTACTTCATACTAACAATAATTTGAACCAATTCAAAAAATGTCAAAGTCCATTCTCTTTAAATAGATATGCTCATATATCTATTCAAATCATCGACATAATTTTATGAAGGAAAAATTAATCCACCACACATGACTATACATAATGTACTATACATAAATATGTACAATCTGCATTAAATTAGTCGTCCATTCTACTTTGGTCTTTGAACGGAATTCTAGTCATGTTTTGGAAGAGGTCTCACAAGCGTCAATTTATTCAAAACAAAATGACTCCGGAAGTCCATGAATATGGAGTTCTTCATGTTTTCCTTTCCGATATGAACTAAAATGGTGGTGTCACAATTTAAGTGAAACTCTTTTACGTCTTGCAACGTTTAGCAATTAGTCTTATAGATGTTTACTTTACCAACATGATTTATATTAACATATCCATAAATTATGGAATATGGTCATAGATTGAAAAATATCATTTGTTCTCACAAAAGACCAGAACAAAATAACAACTTATTAAGTTCTTAAAATAAATCTTGAATGTTTGGTTCGATACGACAATGAACACAATAACACTTTATTCCTGTTCTTCTCATAATCGATTCCACATCTATTACTAGTTTGTTTAAGGACTTGTATTTCTTGCATTGCGTTGCTTTGTATGACAACTCATACCAACCAATGTGGTTTCAAAATACCCAATATTAATTTGTTAACTAGTAATACATCTATAATTTGTATATCAAGCATATACTCCTGAGCTGGACTTTTCCAGTTATCTTCTTTTTCTGCCATATATCTTTTTGTAATTCTATTTTCAGTATTCCCTTTCCTTTACAGAAGAATCATTCAACATCAAACAATGCTAGTCGTACTAGCTCATTTTTTTTAGCGTGTTAGTCATATACTATCACCCATTGAATCATACTTTGAGTTTGATTGTTGTACTAATATCACCATATTAATAGTACTCTTCTAGATTCCACTCTTAGCAACCCCCAAGTAAGGTAAACGACTTTACCCATACTTTTAATCCATCCCATCATAACAATTTTATGATGAAGATACTATAGCTCGAAGGAAGGAATTTAGAGGATAAATTTTAGTGCCCAACTTCTTGGAGTATTCAAACGCCTAGGGTCTTCAATGATTTCATATATTCAAATAATATAAGCATACATTGTCACGCTAAATTATACTCGGTCATGTTGCCACAAATAAGTTTCTAGATATCAATATATCTTTCACTTGATTGTTTCTGAAAATAATTCTTTTCAGTTCCTAAATCACCTTGATCAACAAAACATTCTTTTGAAGAAAAGTAATATGGAAGCAACCATGACCTTGGATTCTAAGTAAGAATTATTTGCTCTCTAGATCAATCAATCATTAACCATATGGAGCTAGGTAGGGAATACTAAAATCCACAATAGGATTCAATTTTAAATTTCACTAATACGGTACCAATCTTAAATGATTTTTACGAGATCATAACATTTATATCTCAATTAACAATCTAAGTGTGAGGTAGTTATGTGGATGCCAATGAATACTATAATTTTTGCAAATTCACTTTAATTTGTTGTTCATGCTAAATAAGTACAAGTTAATTTAAAATTAAGCCATGAACTCCCACTCAAAAACAAAATCCCTCTTAGTCGTCTTTAGTGATTACACGAACCAAATTCACTACACCAAAACCGATCATCACGTGAGATGATGTAGCTTCAAAGGAGAACATCGACATGTTCATCATATCATCCATATGACTCATGCTTTACCTTTCGGTGACGTGTTCCGAGGCCATGTCTGTACATGCTAGGCTCGCAAAGTAGAACTGTAGTATTGTGTGTGTTTAAAGGCCATGTGTGTACATGCTAGGCTTGAAAACACCCGTTCTATGCGAACATTGAGTCTATCACACCCGATCATCACGTGGTGTCTCGAAACGACAAACTTTCTTAACGGTGCATACTTAAGGAAGAACACATTATTATCTTGATATTAAGTGAGAGGGATTATCTTGTAATGCTACCTTCGTTATCTAAGCAAAATAAGAGGCATAAAAGGGATTAACATCACATGTAAGGATAACGTGATATGATATGGTCCTTCTTGCACTTGATCTCCATCATGTGCATCATGGTATGATCTCCATCATTCCACCGGCGTGGTACTAAGTACCATGGCACCCCAATCTTACTTGTCCATCAATAATAATACAACCATATGGATACCTTACAGTATATCAATAATTTACAAAAGAGACCATCTCATAATCAAATTTGTAACATTGACCATATCACATCACATGCCCAGCAAAAACTAGTTAGACGCCTCTAATTTATTTATTTATTGCATATTTTACGTGGCTTAGGGATTTCGAGGTTAGAACCGTTCATACCTATGAACATCAAACACAACGTTGATAAACACATTTTTAAGAACCCTTCGTAGATTAGATCTTAACTGTAGTTGGAGAAACGGACACCCCCTCAGCCACAAGTGAGACAATTCTTGCGTACATAGTACACGTAAACTTAGTCTAGGGCAGCTTCATCCAACTATGCCACTAAGATCATGAAATACTCAAGGAGACCATAGCATGATCATCAACACCCACATACACCTATGTGTTCTACCCGTACAAAACATCTATGCATAAACCTGGCCCTGATACCACTGAAGGGTTCGTAGCGTAGAAAACAAAAAATTTCCTACGCGATAGACACCCGAAAGGCCAAGATCTAATCTAGGAGATGAAAGCAACATGCATAGAGAGAGTCTTAAGATGAACATACCCTCAAAGACACAAAGCGTTACGAGATCAAATCTCGTTGTTGGCGTAGTCGTACTCACATCGGTCCCGAGAGCGAGAAAATGTGCACCGCAATCTGGCGGTGCCTCCGTGATCGGTCAAACGTACGGTTGATGACGACCTACGTTCCCTCGATCCAGCGGGGAAGCGGAAGTAGAGGATCCCTCGGAAACCAGCAGCACGATGGCGTGGTGGAGAAAACTTCGTTCAGTGCTTCGCCAAGCGCATGAACATGAGGTGGATCAGCGGGAGGATGGAGATGGAGATGACACCAAGTGTGTGAGGGAGAGGGATCTCATGCCCTCTATTTATAGGAGGGGGGACAGCCACGAAATTTTGGTGACTCCACCTCTCCCCTCATCATGTGGGTGGAGTCTCCACTCAACCCACTTATTCTCTCATCAATTCCCACTCCAAATTCCAAGAGTTTTCTTTAATAGATAAATAAAACAATTTTGTTTCTTTATTTTAATATTTGTTAATCCTATTAACAAACATTAACACTTACCCCCTTGAACTATTTGTTAATCAATTATGAACATATACCACCTTGAACTATTTCAACATTCCCCGAAACAATTTTGGTGACTATTTCAACATTCCCCGAGACAATTTTGGTGACTATTTCAATATTCCCCGAAACAATTGCGGTGTTGTCCAAACTTTTCTGCGATATTCCGTTTCCTCTCAAATGCGTCATCGAACCTTAAGCGTGTCACCCTACGGTTCGCGAATAACATAACATGATCGAGACTCCTCTCCGATCAATAATCAACAACGGGATCTGGAGATCCGTAGTGACTCATATGTATTCAACGATGACTCTTGTGATCGTGTGAACCATCAACATCGTGACTATTCCCTTTGTCTCGCAATATTTTACTTGTCCAAGATCCGATCATCGGTATCACCCATACCTTGTTTTGATCTCGTTACCGACAAGTACTCTTTTCTCGTTTTCGTGATATGACATCCTTGTGATCATATCACGTGCTTGCAAGCGGTGTCGATGTGATATCATCGAGAGGGCCCAGAGTATATCTCTCCGTCATTTTGGATGGACAAATCCCACTCTTGATCCATGAGCCTCAACTAATACTTTCTGAATACCTAACGACACCTTTATAGTCACCCTGTTACGGTGTGACGTTTGATGACATCAAAGCACCCTTCCGGTATAAGTGATTGACATGATCTCATGGTTTAAGGAATAAGTTACTTTGTACGCAAGATATAACAATATAAAATAAATGACTTGATCGTATTGTTATATTGATATTGGGTCTATGTTCATCACATCATTCTTCTCATGACATGACCCCGTTATTAACAACATCCAATGTTCATGATCAGGAAACCTTGATCATCTATTAATCGACGAGCTAGCTAAAAGAGAGGCTTTACTAGGAACCATTGTTTGTTTATTAAACACACATGTATCAACATTTCCGGTTAATACAATTCTAGCATGAGAAATAAAAATTTAACATAAAAAAGTAATAAGATAATAACCACTTTATTATTGCCTCTCGGGCATATTCCCTTCAGTGTGCAGGTGCGGTGGCCCACACAACATCATCACAGATAATGGGACCAACTTCACAGCCAAAGAAACTCAGAACTTCTGCAAGGAAAAGGGGATAACTCTTAGCTTCGCCTCGGTAGCTCATTCGTAAACTAACGGCCAAGTCGAAGGATCCAGCAGATTAGTCTCGGTTGGCCTAAAGAAGTGGTTGCTCACTCGGCTACACACAACAGCAGGGCATTGGGCTGAAGAACTATCATCGGTGTTATAGAGTCTGCGAACAACACCAAATTGATCAACAAACTACACGCCATTCTTCATGGTATACAGAGATGAAGCCGTGCTACCCGAGGACGTCAGGTTCAACTCCCCACGAGTCGTCGCGTACAACCAAGAAATCTCCAACAAGTCACTCGTAGAAGACATGGACATGTTGGATGAGATCAGGGACATCGCACTCGCAAGATCCGCAGTCTATCAGCAATCGTTGCGCAATCACCATAGTCGCCGCATACGCCACATATCTTTCGTGGTAGGTGACCTGGTATTGCAACTCAAACAAAAGGAGGGACACAAGCTAGAGCCACCGTGGGAAGGACCCTTCATCATACACGAAGTCTTCCCAGGGGGTGCCTACCGCTTGAAGAACCCAAAGACAGGCGACATCTACTCCAACCCGTGGAATGTGGCGCACCTCCACAAGTTTTACTCGTAGGATTTACTCCCTTACCCGCAAGAAATAAGGTTGTTCCAGCCAGATTGTAACTCGAGCAAAACACATGACTTGTCAGTCATTGCAATAAAAAACATGGTTTCACAACCATAGATACAATCGACTAACTCCGTCAAATTTTCTCTTTTTTACATGCTAACACACGGTAACACCCCAACACACGGGGGCTACACCATACTAGCATAGACAATTTTCGAGTGACCATGCTCAAATATCTATACAAGGTTACAAGGTATACACCTTAAAACACCTTACATAAATTTACAAGATACATACACCTTACATAATATAGGGATCTACCGCCGCGAAGAAGCCTCCCGAAGCAACCGCTCAGTCTCTGGAGCAGTTAGTCGCACAATCCGCTCAGCCGGTGGTCACACAACCTCATAGTGCGGAACGAACTCCACACGCGCTCCTCGGGTGTCGGGAAGTTGCGCCACAGAGTTATAATTAACGTCAGGATGCCATAGTCGCACAAAGGCAAGGGCCACCTGGGCACCATAAGTGAGCTGCTCACGCACGCAATCGCAAAAATCCTTCACCAGACGAAACATCCGTAATAGGCCATCTGTTTATCGGGAGCAACATCGAAAGGATAAAATGTCTAGTGAAACGAGGAAAGAGCCTCCCGACAAGATTCAACAATAGTTGCGCCTGACTGTGACGCCCCGAGATCGGGCACTATGCAGATTTCAGCATTCCCGCCAAAATCCACATAATAACCGATTCCAGGTTGCCATTTATGATAACATTACAATAGTTCACGAATATTCCACAATTACAACAGAAACAGATAGATACAAGATGACTCAAACGAGCCAGGGTTACAACTGATACATTACAAAGATCCAAATAACAGCGGAAGAAACACATACGTCCGGCTACGGACAAGATACAAACTGGACTAAGAGTCCTGAAGATAACCGAGAGCGTCCAATCCCTGCCCAGGCCAAGCCGGAGGGATTCCCAAGCTAACGTCGTCAGACTTCAAACCTGTTGACTGCAATATTGAATATGCAGCCACGAAAAGATTCGTGGGTCAGTACGGTTAAGTACTGGCAAGTGGATAAACCCATACTCACAAGAATACCGGCGTAGCCAGTCATCACAAGATACCAATACTTTAGGGTCAACGGAAAGGAAGGGGGTTATTGCAAATAAGCGACAGCAGGCTGCACTAACCAACTACAGAAATTCTATTACTTCCAACTATCAGAAAGGGGATAAGATCGAGTAATAGTAACCAACTGAAAGATAACTTCAAACAAACCCATCCTGGATCTCGCCCCTTATCCGAAGAAGCAATCCGAGGATAACTCACACAGTTGAGTTAATGATGGTTCAGATTATTGTGTCAATAAGCCTATTACTAGTCAAGTTGTTAATCATTGAATGAAAGGTTGTTATTCATTAGGTTTAAGTTGTCCTGAGTACTTGTTAGCCAGTACTTTCACCAAGTAATCCATAACCGCGGAAAACACGGCTTCTCGAGAAGATTATCCCTGCAGGGTTGCACCAATTTGGCCGTACACGCAAGAATAACCCGCCAGATGGGATGCCTCCCACCAAGCGGGGTACTCTACACAACCAACCCTTCTTCGCATCCAGCCCAAAGCACCGCGTGCTGTGCGTGCGCGGCTAATCGAGCCCCCCGAAGAAAAGGAGGACCCTCATAGCACTGAAGACCACGCCGCCCTAAATGCCGACTACGAAAGTTCCACCCTGGCGCCAAGGGTTCGTACCTGCATATGATGCAGCAAATGGAACACCCGAACTAGTACGGCGATTTGGACGAGATGCGAATCGAGTCAGTTGAGGGGGGCGCCCATACTCGCTTCCCACATGCGGTTAGTGCGCTCATCATGGATCAGTAGACAAGACCCTTTTCCTATTAGGGTCGACACTAGCAGGCCTCAAAACCACAAAGGGCCTCCTGCCGGTGCCTTATCATCAAGTTATTATTAATAGCAGCATTAACAGGATTGATTGATTAACATTCGAGCCCCCGGTACGATAACAGATAATAATAGCACGATAGTAAAAGAAGTAACCGACAACAGGCTCGAGCAAAAGCAACCCTAAGCATGCTAGATAAGAACAGGCACAAGCAATGGCTGTAGGTATGGAGGTGAGGCAATATCAAGGTTAAGGGATTCATGTGATGGGTTCGTAACAGAAACAAATACTACTAAGGCTAGCAGAAAAGAACAACGGAAAGAATCGGTAACAAGTGATGAAAGGCAGCCATATGGCAGCAAGTGAGTATACTTGCCTGAGATCCCGCAAGGTAGCAGAACTTGTCGTTGCTCACATCATCTCAACGTCCTATCCGGGAAGAAGCAATGAACCTCGAACAAACACCGGATGCAACAATTACTACTACGGCAAAAGATCCAGCATGATCAAGACATGGATGCATGACAATTTAATTGATGCATAGAAATAAACTAGTTGACAAGATAAACAGATTTAAAGGGACCCATATGCAATTTGAGTTGCATATGAAAAGCCCAGGGATTTTGGTTAGGTTATTTGTTTTCCAACTAATCAACAGGTGCTGGTGGTTTAGTATGATGCATGCAAAAAGGGAAACAGCGAAATAACAACATTAGAATTAAATTAAAATGGGGTGTAGCAATTTAGAATTTTATTATTAACTTAGGGAATTTTGGGTGCCTTAAAGGTGACACACAAATACTTGTTGTTTTCAACCATTTAAAATGTTCAAAACAAATAACAAAGTGGATATTTGAAAAGAACATCAAATTTTAGTTGGATTACATGTTTCACATTTTGAAATTGGACTTAGGATTATTTAATTATGAATTAAACAATATTAAACAATTTTTAATTGAATTAAACAAGATTTAAATTGTTTAGGCAATTTAAATTATTCAAACCATGAAACAAAATTTATATTTGAATAGGTTATTCAAAATGGTATGAAAAACATATTTTATTTGTCTTAATTGGAATTAGTATGAATTATTTATGAATTGTTGCAAATTACAATTGAATTATTTGAATTCAAATTTGAATTGCATTTTGAAATTTCAAAACAGAAAACAAATGCTTTGAATAGGTAGATAATTAAATTTGGGTCAAGATACATATTTTATTTTTATTATTTGAGTTTGGAAAATAAAAGTTATGTTCTTTTTAAGTTTGGGGGCTAATCTGTAAAAACAGGGGGCCTAGAGGAAGATTTAGAATTACAGAGAGGCCCCTGGGGCGTTGTGCACCCAGTGCCCCCCTAGCCTGGGCCGCTGCCGTGCGGGCCCGTGCCCAGGTGGCAGCCACGCAGGCGGGTGCACTGTGAGTTGGCCACAGGCGTCGATGACGCGTGGGGCCGCCCGCGCGGAACAATTGGCTAAAAAGAGTGGCCTTGCGCGGCCGGGGGATTCGACCCCGAGACCTAGCGCATGCGCGCACCGATCTGAACCAACTGGGCTGGTCGTGTTCCTTGTCAGATACGGGTAGCGAAGGAAGTTGAGGTTCGTTTCCGTCAGTTAAGCCTTTTTAACTGAACTTGACTGAACTTCCTGCAGGTACAGGAAAACAGCACGATCGGACAGGGGGCGGCCGGCGATGGTGGCTCGCCGCGGCGCGGTCCGGGCGGGCGCTCGGTGGGCCGGTGGTCATGCGAAACGGACAACGAGGGGAAGAGGCGAGCGAGGAGGGGATCACCTGCGGTTCAGGTCGAGGAAGGCGCGGCTGCTGTCGCCGGACAGCAGCGCAGGACGGCGACGGAGGAAACATCCCGGCACGGCGTGGCCTCCATGGCTGCTCCCGGCGGACGGCGAGGAGACGGGGAGGACCGGGAGGGCGCCGCGTTTCCATTTTCCTCCTCGGAGGCGCCTCGAGGTGGATGGTGACCGGAGCTAGGGGAGGCGATGGTGGGCTCTCGGTGGTGATCGGGTGTTTGCAGTGTCGAGTTTCAGAAAGGAAACAGAAGGCTTGGGGAAGAGAACGAGGAGTTGGCGGCGCAGGGAGAGGGGCTCTAGGGTTTCTAGCTAGCAGCAGAGGGGGAAGGTAGGTACTTAAGCAGGGGGATGACCTTGTACGGCATGGCATCGAGCTGGGGAGGGAGAGATCGCACGGTGGAGTTTCAGTCGTACTGCCAGACAGCGACAGGAGGAAGAAAATAACGTGGGGGGTGGGCTGGAAAGAAATGGGCTTGTGGTGGAAGGAAAGAAAGGAGTGGGCCAGAGAGAGAGAAAAGAATTGGGCTGCCCTTTTTTTTCCATGCTCTTCTCTTTTTTTTTTTTGCTGTTTGGCTTTTCAATATGAACAAATTTTGGAAAAGATAAAAGAGGGAGAAAGAAATAGAATTTGGGGGGGGGGGGGGTTTTCCTTTCATGAATTGTTTTTGTTAGTTTTTCAAAACAGAAAAAAAATAAAAGAAAAGGGTTAGCATTATTTTCACAAGGTGGAAAAAGGATTTTGGGGTTTTAGGGTTTTATTTTTAGTTTATAAATACATTTGGTTATTTTGCAAAACAGCACATAAAAGGGATGTTAACATTAACTTCAAAATTAATTTGATTTCTAATTTGTTAGTTGATTGCCAAATAAGGTTTGATAAAAGGAAAGATTTTATTAACAAGCAAGTGGATTAGAACAATTTCAAATTATTGAAAAACAATTTAGTGGTTTGGTTTGCAATCTTGAAATTGGAAATTTTGAGCAGGGGGTGAAAGTTTAAATTGTTTTGAATTTTTCAGGTGTGATGCAAACATGGTGCAATGCAAACATGGTGCAATGCAATGTGATGCATATGATGCAGGCAAAACAAACAGGTAACACCCCAGGTGTTACACTGACTCACCCAATACTGAAGTGTAGCCAGAACAAAACCCTGCTGCGATCAGACCAGAAGTTGCTCGCATGAAAGTTGGAACTGCTTGACTCGCAAGCCACGCGATTGTCCACCCAATGACCCTCGAAAGATCCATCAGGCTCAACAACTGCACAAGACAAGATACATGCTAAGACCGCAAGTCAGGATAACACCGAAAAACACTCGGGGGCTTGCGGGACTTACATAGCATACTCTTCGCCAAGCTTGCCAGTTCCTCCATCACAAACTGCTCGTGATCTGCAGCAAGTTTTTGCTTGGACTTGGCGACATCCGCCACACTTTTAAAATCCTTGAGCTTGCATTCACCATCCGCGACACGGCCACGAAGCGTGGCAAGCATGCTCACATGAGTAACAGCGGTTCAGTCGACGATGCAACACCGCTCGACGAACCACCGCCAACGTCTACAACCTGCAAAGAGCACAAGAGTCAGAGAGAAAGTCACACCCCGCTCGATGAGTTATAAAAAATATATCTTCGAGTTCTTGGGGGCTACTCCCATCGGGAGAATACAAAGTAAAGCACGACAAATGCTGACCCTTTTAAAAATGCTTCGATTAACGGGAAAAGTATGGGATGCTTCTCGAAGTTCATTACAAAAGCCGACATACAAGGAATAAAACAGCATCCGCCCTAAGGAACTATCGACTTCCGAGAGGTAGCTCCACTCGCAGCAGGCTTCGTACCACGGCCGTGGGAAACTACTCCGGAAAGCATCTTCGCAAGCCTCTCTGCCTGATCGCCAAAGGGACGAAGCACTACCTTTTTTTGCCCAGCACGTCCCGGGGAAGCTCCGAGTACACCTTGTCCAGATCACCCGAGACGCCATTCGCCAGGGAAAAGTGGATAGTGGTCTTGGCCCCGCACTCAGTCTGCGCAATGGTATATTCCTGGAAGGGAACGTCTTCGCCAAGGAAAACTTGCAGGAGGCCGCCAAGAGTTGGCGGAGCTGGCCTACCCACAAGTAACCGTTGGTGCAGCAGCGTCAACGCCCGAGAAGCATCTCGAATAGCGAGGCAGGCTTGCTGTCCATGCTCCTGCAGCTGGGTGCACACATCCGTCAAGGCGTCACTCAAAAATCTCCGGGCAGCTCCAGCCCTACTCCACGAGCATCTAACGGAAACAGATCAAAACAAACATCAGAAAGGATAAAGGAGCAAGCCGCAGCCAACAGAAATTCGCGAATGACTCACCAGCCAGAGCCTGGGCCAAGGGACGGAGGACGCCGACCAAATCGCTAGCGTGCGTCGCGCCCACCTCCTCCAGTTGCTTCAAAGCTCCCTTGGCCTTCGCAAGGAGATCAGCTGAGCTCTTGCGCGTGGACTCCCAAATCCTTTCGGGTGGACTCCAGCTCTTTCTCGAGGTCTCTAACCCGAGAAGTGGCATCCGCCTTCTCGGCTCTCAGGCGAGTGACCTTGTCTGCAGCGTAGAACGAAGTTATTAAAACAATTGCTATCAGAAGAAACATAACCAGAATAAGAAGCGGACGGTCGACTCACCCGACAATATGCGAGCGTCCTGAATGAGCTAATCGCGCGCTCCCTAAGAGAAGTGGCATCCGCCTCAGCCGTGACCAGGCGACGACTGAAGGCGGCCAGAGAGTCGATGACGGACTACAAAAGGTTAACTACGGGATCAACAAATTGTTACTTGAGCCTATACACGGCTATACAAAGTCGTGTTTAGCCCCGGGGGCTACCCCCATCGGGAGCATTGTCGTGCACCCGATGAAGACCAAGGTCAATAAAACTAGGCTTGAGTCCATAGCCAACAGCAACCAGTCGACCATAGACTCGGGGGCTACTCCCATCGGGAGCACTGCCGTGCACCCAATATGAAAGAAGAAAAAGACAAACCCAAGGAAAATAGAGAACTTACTTAGCCTTGCGCAGTAGACAAGGGATCAGCTGAGCTAGCCGAAACCTCCTTGCTCGCTGATGCCCCGGCATCTCCAGATCGCCTGACTGCCAGGCTGTGTACCACGTACTCTGAAGCGTCGATTGCCTTCGTCGGGCTCGGAGGCTGCCGAGCGGGACTTGGCACCGAAGCAGGATTCGCGGGCGCCTCCTTCGGCTTCACGGACGGAGCCGAAGACGCGAATTGATCCGCGCTGATCGTCACAAGACTAATACAAGAGTTAGAATTTGAAGAAAAGAAAGCAACACTGCATCAAAGAAAGACTCGCGACTCACTCATCGTCATCATCGTCAAGGTTGTCCAAGTCCCAGGCAGTGGGAATCCTCGACTGCTGGATGGTGGGAGTGAGCACGTTGAGAGGAGTTGCGCGGATAGGAACAATTTCCTCGACACAGTCGCTACTCAAGGATTTTTCCTTGGAAGTCACCTCGGTCTCCTCCGCCCTGCGGCGCTTTCGGTGCTGGAGGGAATGCACCTCCGCATTATCCTCTTCCTCCAGAAATTCCTCACTCGACTCAGTGCCAGCAACGCTGGTATCAAGAGGAGTCTCAAGATTACTCGCCAGGAGGTCCGAGACGCCATCGTCCGTGGAGATTGGCGGATAGCAAGTTGCCACATCCTGATTCTACAAAGGGACAGAGGGAAAAGATGGTGCCTCAATCGACAAAAATCAATAGCAAGGAAGAAGAAAGATAAAAGGCACCTCAGTCGAGGGGTGCTCGGCGTCAAAAGCAGTGAGAGAGCACGGCGATTAGCTCTCTCCTTTCTTCAAACAAGTGATGGCGGCGATCTTCTTTTCGAATTCAGGATTCGAAAGAATATCTTCGCACGCCCGACTCGGGTCATCGACACCCGTGTATTGCCACAACATGGTTGGCCTGTCCTAGAGCGGCTGAACCCTGAGACGAATGAATACACTCGCCAAGTGTAACCCGTTCAATGGAGTCGCCTGCTCCTTGGCGCGGAAACGCACCACCTTCACGAGTAGAGGGGAGACCACCTTCAACTCTTTGGCTGACAGCGCGTGCGACCAGGATTTTCTTCGCTTCAAAACAGCGAACGGGTGGAATTTGGGAACGCCACCCCCGCCATCATCCACTACATAAAACCACTTCCGGCGCCACCCCTGAGATGAATCGACAAAATTCATCTCCAGGTAGGGGTAGTCCGGGTTCTCCTGAAGCCCGAAGCCGCCGGTCGCCAACGGTTCTAAATCTTCTCGCCCAGCATGGGTTTCTCTCGGAAAATACGCACTCGAAAGAGGGTCTTCCCAAGCCCCCAGTGCGGGCGGATGCCAAGGAAACACTCACAAAGCATTGTAAAAAACACGAAATGTGTTGTATCGCGTTCGAAGGAAGATCGTGCAACTGTATGCAATAGACATACAACAACCCGACAAGTAAAGGATGGAGGGGAAAGACAGACCTCGAGCAATATGCTCTGAAAATGTGATGCGCTCGTTGGCAAGCGGGTTCAGCATCGCCTTGTTCCTCGATGACAGCCGCACACGTTCGGAAGCCTCGGAGGGGATCAGTCCGTCCCTTTGCATCTCGGTGATGCTCTTCTTCGTCGTGTTCGACGAGCGCCACTCTCCCGTACTCCTCACAGGGGCCGCCATGGAGGAGCTCACCGCCTCCATGCCAGACGTCGTGGCCATGCCGCGCTTCTTGTCTCCCGCCATTGGAAGTTTTCGTGCTTGCGCGAAGAAACGGTGTGCGCGCAGGGGAGAAGCAGTGTGGCAGAGGAGGAAGAAGAAGGATTGAGGGCCAGGAAAGTTATTTTTCACCTAAGGCCCTTTATTTATACTAATGGTGGACCTCTACGAGCCGTTGATCCGCTGACACGGGACACATCCACGCCTCTACTTGTGAAGCAGAAATGAGGAGGCGGAGGGCGGTTACCCTCGCACGATCTTTTATGTGGGATCCTGCATAATTACTGCGCGGCCAGCGGGAAAACCGGACGTGACCGTTCGGTTCCGGTCAAAAAGTTGACAAGATGGGCACTACGTACTGTGCCCCACAGCGTCACGTCCCACCGGGAGCAGGCGAGTGTGTGGTGACGTCATTGCTCATATCACCTACACGAAAACTCTTTCATATGGAAGACGCCAACATGGAATTTCTTTGGTATGGACCTCAAGACACGAAAATTCTTTCGTACAAAGATGCCAAACATGGAATTTCTTCCGTATGGACATTGAGACACAAAAATTCTTTCTTACAATCATGTCAAACATAAAATTTCTTTCGTATGGATTTCAAGGAGAACCACAGTGGCACTCGCTACTATTCAAGAGCAGAGGAAAGCACCCACTATACACAAATTGCCATTATGCGGTTCCCGCAATGTCGCATCACGGCGTACTCACACGTCATTTTTAATCTGGATCGTTCGGCCGACTAGGCACATCTGGATGCCGTATTCTTTCGAGTACAAAGGTAAGACCCAAGGATCTCTCCTGTGGGACTGGAATCACACTCGAGTTGCGCCCTCCAGTAAATTTCCCGTGTCAACAACACGAAGAAAAATCCTAGCGGACACGACGGTACCCCACTAAGGTTAAGTTCGACTGGATAAGACCTCCACAGCCTAGTCGCAACAGTCACCTCGCTGGGTTCGAGTTGAAGGTCTCGAATTCGTGTACGCCAGAACTGTTTTTGCCCTAGATGCAATTAATTGGACTTAATCTTACGGCAGAGCCAAGCGTCTGAGCCATACCCTTGTGCGAAAATAGCCAACACAAGACGCATTTACCACTTAATATTCAAGTACTTGAATATATCACATGCAAGTTATACGCCCTTGAAGCCAGGCGATTGAATGACTACTCGCGAAAATCCAAGAACGAACCTTGAGTGCTTACCCAACTATTTTGAGTCGAATAAACACTCGGGGGATACTGACGTGGGGATGAATTCTAGACCTATCGGGTGAGCCTACCAGGTCCAAGGCCCAAAACCAAGGCCCAAAGCAAGGCGCTACCCCATTGTTCTAGAAGGCCCAATAGAAACCCACCCGCAAAACTTGCGGGTCAAGAAGGAAAACTCCTACCAACCTAGAGCTAGGGTTTGTAATCCCCTGATATGTCTCCATCTTATGTCACATCTTATGTGCTTTACTTGGAGCATCTTTTATTTTTGCTTTCAGTTTGTTTAGTTTTCTTTGCTGTAGTTTATGGCTGGATCTTATCATACTTGTCTGGGAAAGAGACACGCTCCGTTTTCATTGCTTAGAACACTCTATTTTTCATTCTTATTGTTCTGTGAGTGTTCACTTTTTGCTAGTAGTGCGTTTAGCCTTTGTTTTCATGCATATCTTATTCAGAGATGTTAGTTTTAGTAGTGTTATGTGAATAATCTCATGTTTGCTTGCCGTAGCATTTGGAGTTTTTTTGTTAAAGCATATTTTGTATGGTGCTTGTTGGGAAAAGAAACTGCTGCTTGAGGTAGAATTTATAACGGTGCACATAGAAGCTTGTATAGACTCTGGCTAGAACTTTTTCATGTCATGCTAAATGTTATTTTAGTTTTAAATACTTGTGGTTATTGAGTAGTATGAATAGCCTCAAATAGCTGAGAGTGTCTAATATGTCATTGAAAGAATCATGAGTTGTTCTTGTCATATTAAAGCATAAATTTGTGGTATTCTCCTTTGCATGTTTTATTTGGTTGACTTGGCGCATGCTCACTTCATGTTTATTACTATGAACCAGTCATGAATAGCCTCCATGACCATTTAGTTTTTGAACTTGTGATACCACTTATGCTTTAATTAATGATGTTTATGTACCTATGCATGATTATGGCTCTTATGCTCTCTTGATTTGTCGCTCCCAGTCTTTTGCTAGCATCCACTTGTACTGAGTATGAGCTCTACTCGTGCATCCAACTCCCTAAAACCAAAGTTTTCCCATTGTGTCCTACATGTGGTATTTCACTGCCACTCCAAGTAAATTGTTTATGTGATACCTGTAAAACTTTCAAAATTACTCATGTTTTGTGTTCCTGTTTTTGCTCATGAGGACGTAAATAGAGGATCTTTATCTCACTTGTTGATTGGATTTCACACCCTAGACTAGTGGCTTCATCGGCTTATCCAATTGATGGAAGAGCTGGCAACGGGGTGCCCAGCCCCAAATTAATGCAAATTCTCTTCACTATTTTTGCCCCTGATTTATCAGGCAAAGCATAATTGTGTAAACAAAAGAGAAACAGGGATGACCTTCTACCCAGATGCGTCCTTCATATGGGAGCCGCTCTTGTGAAATCTAGTTGGATTGTGACGATCTGTATTTTCTGTTTACCATTCGTTGACACTAGCATACACTCTCTTAAAATATAGACACTCCTCCATGGTATGTGATTGTTGGCAGGCACCCGAGGATTCGGTTAGCCATAGTTTATGTAAGATGGATGGGAGGAGTGTCAAACTTTTAATACCTATGTTTAATAAAAAAAAGCTCTAGCACATGAGTGATCCCTGCTTCCCTCCGCGAAGAGCCTTTCTTTTACTTTTATGTTGAGTCTCCATCTTCTAACTTTATGCACAGTTGAGAGAGCATTTTTTCCATTCTGAGTTTTATGTGCATTTGTCCCAGAAACATTATTAATTCATTCATAATGTGTTATTGCTTGTTCTTAGACTATTTTCTCTAGTCTTCCTCATGAACTTTGAAGGTGTCCTGGCATTTATGTTTTGTCCCACTCTTAAGGACTTGCGAAATATCACTTTGCCATGATTTCTCTATACTTGAAACAAACGTATAACTTTTTTTTTGCATTGTTATTCGTCTTTTATTTGAGTTACTTCTCCTGATGCAAAGTGATTGCTATGCTTTATTATTAAAGTTCTATTTATCATGTTTGTGTTTAAAGTTCTATGATCTCAACTTACATATGCTTTTACATTATAATGATCAAGTTTATGTTAGTAGCATGTCACCTCAGAAATTGTTTTGTTTTATCGTTTACCTCCTCGAGGACGAATAGGAACTAAGCTTGGGAATGCTAGATACGTCTCCAACGTATCTATAATTTCTGATGCTCCATGATTATATTATGCCAATTGCTACATGTTTCCTCCCTTATTTATAGCATGTTTTACACGTTTTCCGGGACTAACCTATTAACAAGATGCCAAGTGCTAGTTCCCTGTTTTCTGTTGTTTTTTATTCCAGAAAAGTTGTTCTGGAAATATTCTCGGAATTGGACCCCACAAATCTCGAAGTTCCTATTTTTCCCCGGAAGCATCCAGAAGACCGAAGAGGAGTCGAAGACGGGCACCAGGGGGCCCACAGCATGGGGTGGCGCCCCACCCTTGGCCGCGCCAAGGGGTGGTGTGGGGCCCCCAGGGCTCCACCGCCTTTGCCCTTTCGCCTATTTATACTCCCCGGAGGGAAAACCCTAATTATATCAACATTTTTTACAAAATACATCCTTAGCTCCGCCGCCGCCACCGACAAATTTCGAGGGACAGATCTCTGTTCTGGAACCCTGCTGGGACGAGGAAGTGCCCCCGGAACCCATCTCCATCGACTCCACCGACATCTACATCATCGTTGCTGTCTCCTATGATGAGGAGAGAGTAGTTCTCCCGCGAGGCTGAGGGCTCTACCGGTAGCTATGTGGTTTATCTCTCTCTCTCCCATGGTGTGATCTATATGTGATCGTGAGCTTTGTAATCTAGTTGAATTCGTAGATGTTACTCTTCATCTTTTGCTACTCAACTGTTTTATTAATATGAACTTTGGAGTCACCTTGTCCCGCGGTGTGAAGGTGGCAGTGTGCACATCGTGTGTGTCTCCTCTATGTATTGTGGTGTTTGTCTAGTACCATTTAGGGCGCTCATAGTGACAGCGTGGGGTTAACTAGACATGGGAATGCTTACTTTAAGGAATGCTTTTTGCAGCCCTACGCAATGATTAGTGTTTGTTATTTGTTATGAGATCTCCGTAAACGCTTTGATCACGGTGTAAAGGTGACAGTGTGTGCACCGTGTGATTTAGCATTATATTTATATTTTGTGTTTGATAACCCTATGAAATTGTGGTGTTTGCGTGGAACCATCTGGGTCCCATGGTGATAGCATGTGGGTTACTTGGTTGGGAAAGTGCTTACTCTGAGGAGTGCTGTTAAAGCCCTACGCATGTATTGGTGTTGTTATTCGACCGGAGAGTGGTTAAGAGTAGCATAGAGAAGAGAAGATATTTATGCATTAAATTATGTGATCATTGTTGAGAGTGTCCTATAGTGAAAGTAGGATTCCTAGGCCTTATTTCCAAGCATTGAAACACCGTTTTCCGCCTGTTCTGCTACATGTTTGTTTGCTGTCATTTTTATTTCAGATTGCTATTATCACTTATTATCATCCATATTACTTGCATTTTACTCTCTTCGCCGAACTAGTGCACATATACAACTGACAATTGTATTAGGTGTGTTGGGGGACACAAGAGACTTCTTGTATCTTGAATGCAGGGTTGCTTGAGAGGAATATCTTTGACCTCTACCTCCCTGAGTTCGATAAACCTTGGGTGATTCACTTAAGGGAAACTTGCTGATGTTCTAATAACCTCTGCACTTGGAGGCCCAACACTGTCTACAAGAATAGAAGCGTGCGTAGACATCACCCCTCGGCACGGTTTGAGACCCAGTTATCTATAAAATGCTGGGAGAACCACCGGAGGGGGGATCCAATCTACTTTTCACCACCATAGCCGTAAGCTCGAGATCGATCTCTCGGCTTAGGCACCCACCATTGTAACCGATCTACTCGTAATACAGATCGCAAGAGCAGGAGTAAGGGTTTTACCTCTACGAGGACCCCGAACCTGGGTAAATTGTTCCTCCTGTTAGCCGACGATGGTCACCAGCGCCTACTCGTTCTCTCAATCGAAACCCTATGGATCATCCGAGGGACTTGTCGAGATGAATAATCAACACCTTATCCTTGCCTTTTCTACTCCATAAACAATGTCATCTTACTTTATCAATAACTTCAATCGCTTCACCAGGATTACAACAAATAACATGTAATATGTTGGTAGAAAGGAAAGCACGGAATTGATGAGAACTAATATATCTCCATATTTCAAGAAAGATGCAGTGGCAGGCAATCTTCTCTCTACTCTGTTAATTAATGGAGAACAATCTTTTATAGCTCGCTTAGTGGTGCCCATTGGAAGACCAAGATAAGTGAAAGGCATGGTCCCCAATTGGCACTCAAAAATTGAGATAATTCCACAACTTCATCATCAGGAACATTAATGGGAACCATGGAAGATGTGTGAATAAATATTTTGAGTCCAGTAAAAGAGGCATAAACTTATAAGATTTCTTTCAAAACTCCGAAGCAAGCATAATTATTAGGGTATCATCGAAAAATTGCACAATGGGGAAATCAACTCTTACTGGAATTGGTGCAGAAATCAAACCATCTCTTTAGGCTTTATTGACGATACTATGGAGCAAATAAGCCCCCTCCACAAATAAAAGAGGATACAAAGAATCACCATGTCTATAGGTTTTATTTACATCCGTCATTGATTGTTAGAACTAAACCAATGAGATAGCATGAACTAGTCTTGTGATAAGTCTACTAGCATACAATGTTTGCTTATGTGCAATTTTATCTCATCACAAATCTATATGTACATCAATTTGGCTCATTCTCCGTCCTGGCATAAGTAGCAATTTTCTATTTTTAGTTATGCAGTTCATTGTTGCGATTGTGTTTAATGATGAAGATGGGTAACTATCCATGATATTTTTCTCTTGAGGTAGATGAGTAAAAAAAATTCCTTGCTAAAAGTCATGAAAGATATTTATGATTCAGATATCAATCCAAAAGAAAAAAAGGAACACTTCGCATAAAAACTGCAAATGTTAACCGGAAAACATTTTTGGCTCCCGAGGATCAGTGCTCCTGCCAATTTGAAAATTTTGAAAAAAAATAGTTAAAAGTTCCAAAACAATCTGAAAAAAATCTGGATATAGTCAAATGTTATATCCCACATACATGCAAACTTTCAATTCGAAATACAAAATAGAATGAGCTACACAATTATATCCCAGAAACATGCAAACTTTCAGTTCGAAATACAAAATAAAATGAGCTACACAAAAATGACAAAATGATAAAATATAGAGATACGAAAATAGACATTACCCAGATCTGTACCCATTCTATTTTGTATTTCGAACTGAAAGTATGCATGTATGTGAGATATAACATTTACTATGATTTTTTTTAGAATTTTTGAAACTTGCAAATATTTTTTAATCTTTTTATAAATTGGTAGGAGCAACCAAATCTCTACTCAATGTTAACGGCATAAAAATATCACAGTGATGCTCATCCATGTGTTTAACTGCATAAAATTAATCACAGGAAACAAGCGGAGGAGCCATCTCTTCCGATTCATGCTTTTTTTCTGAAATTTAAACCACTATATATAAAAGCAATCGGGCCGCCTCATTAAAAACCTTCCAGCCCCCGTAGGTACCCTGGTAAAGAAAAGAGTGCGTAAGAAACCCGATGCCACACAATTACAGAGTTGTTACATCATCCACGAGGAAATTGATTAACTACCCGGGAGGGTCGCTAATCCAACTAAAGGAATTTCTAATACAAAAACTATATTTTGCTAACTCATGAGCTACCTCATTTGATTGTCTGGGACAATGTCTAAACACTACCTTTCCAATGGCTGTTGTTAAGTCCACACATTCTGCAAAAATAGCTGCAGCCGAGTCCCACCATTGAGTTCTCCCCGAACAAAAATCAATTACCTCTTGTGAATCCGACTCAGCTTCGACTTTCTGATACCCTAGCTCTTTTGCAAAATTCAGACCATCTCTCATAGCAAGGGCTTCCAACGAAGTGGCATCAGTTCCTGTGTCAGTAAAACAGCATTGAGCTGCTATAAAATTTCCATAATTATCCCTTATGACAGCAGCCATAGCCCCTGCTCCTTCGCTATGATGAAATGAGGCATCCACATTTAATTTGATGAATTCCGGATTCGGCTTCACCCATCTTACCCGAACAATATTGATAACAGAACAAGATCATCTGAAAATTATTGACAATAGCAAGAATAGAAACCTGCCACCTCTCAATTGGTGGGATTTTTTCATTATGAGTAACCTGACGTCGAATCCACCACAGGTACCAACACGCCGCCAAAATTACTTCTTTCATGCCAATACCTTGCATAGCTGGATATTTAGAATCATCAGATATCAATAAGTTCTCTAAAATAACCGACCCAGATCTCTCAGTTAATAAGAAGGTACTGATGTAATCAAAGAGTCCCAATTTACTCCATAGTTCTATTGCCGGAATGCACTCAAACTGTAAATGTTTTAAATCTTCCGCAGCAAGATGACAAATTGGGCATTCACCATCGTTCCCAATATGCCGATTAGCCAAGATACTTTTAACCGGAACAATTCCATGAAGAACTCGCCAACCGAAGATAAGTATTTTACGAGGGAGTTTTAATTTCCATAATTGTTTCCATATGATAGGACTTGAAGAAGTACCTGGATAAACCGATTGGTTATGGCCAAAAGAGTGACTCCACTCGGCATGATAAGCGATTTTTACCGAAAAAATCCCACTTCTTGTAAAACTAGATGATATCCCGCGCGTTGCTGCGGGAACATATGCAATACATTTCATCAACACTATCGAAATTTCGTTGGTTTCAAATAGAACAGTTTGAAAATTATTATTAAAAAGGAGGAACATGAATAAATCATTGATTCCCAAAGGTCATGGACAAAGAAAATATACCAACACAAAGAAGCTGGTGGCATAAGTAAGTGCTAGCAGATCATTTACATACACCGCATTAATCTAGTTCATTACATTTTTAGCCATCAAGTGTTGTGTAAATATAAGCAAAACTTAGTCTCTCCAGTGATACCTCCTCACAGAAAAACCATATCCTAGACGGAGACTTTTCTCAGGCATTCATGTATCAACTTGTACAGATAAACCACTGGAAGATTATAAACAGAACCGTGGTAAATATAAGTTCTCTCTCGGCAGTGGTAGAAGAAGTTGAATTTCTTGGAAAGTCGGATTACCTTTAACTAGTTCCACTGCAAGGAAAAAAAGGCCATTTCCCTTCATGCAAAAAGGGAAAAGACCTCTTTCAATTGTACAAAATTCATGCAATGAGCAAGTTAATCGAGAATGCTTTAGCCTGACATACTCTGACTAACTACAACATTTGAAAAACTTCAAGTACACAACATTAAACAGTGTGTTTACCATTACATATGATTTGTTACTCACTCCCGATTACCCGTGCAGTTCCAACTGTAAGATAAAAAATACAAATAAGTGATTTCTTTAGAATATTTGTACAAATAAGTGTTAGGTTGAGACTTCTATACTTGGATCTGAAAATACCAAATCTTTACTTATCTTAGTATCCCACCAACGACGAGAAGGTGTTCTGGCGTCGTTTCAGGATGAAACGCAAGCTCTTCCTCAAGATCATGCATGCCATCCGGGAGTTTGACACCTACTTAAAATTGAAGAAGGATTGCACCGGCACGGTAGGCTTTACCTCTATTCAGAAGTGCACGATGGCCATGAGGTTGCTTGCATACGGTGCTCCCGCAGATGCACAAGATGGCTACCTGCGCATGAGCGAGTCCACGGCCCTTGAGTGCTTGAACAAGTTCTGCCGGGCAGTGGTTGCAGTTTTTTGGCCCAACATACCTCCGATCACCCAATGCGCAAGACACTGCTCGTCTCCTCGCAGAGAATGAAGCAAGAGGCTTTCCTGGGATGCTTGACAGTATCGACTGTATGCATTGGGCATGGAAGAACTGTCCATTTGACTGGCAGGGGATGTACAAGGGAAAGGAAGGAGAGTGCTCGGTGGTTCTCGAGGCCGTTGCTTCGTACGATCTATGTATTTGGCATTCATTTTTTGGTATGCCTGGAAGTCACAACGACATCAATTTTTTGCAGTGCTCGAATGTCTTTGCCGAGCTTGCCGAAGGCCATGCCCCCAGTGAAGTATGAGATCAATGGACACCAGTATACAAAGGGGTATTATCTTGCAGATGGCATCTACCCGAAGTGGGCAACATTTGTGAAGAGAATCTCCAACCCTATCCCAGGAAGCGCAAAAGCTTGGTTTTCCAAGTGCCAGGAGGCTTGCAGGAAGGATGTTGAGCGGGCCTTTGGCGCCCTGCAATCTCGATTCGCTGTTGTCCGGTACCCAGCTATGACTTGGTCGAAGTCCAACATGTGGGAGGTGATGCTGTGTTGAGTGATCTTGCACAACATGATCATTGAAAGTGAGCGGGATGACCCGGTACCTGACAATGAGGCAAGCACACCATACTACCGGCAGGGTCCTCTTGCAACTGTTGATCACCAGGTGCCGGCATCATGGATAGCCTTCCTCGCCAAGCGAAAGGAGATTCGACACGCTGGAACACACCATGCTATACAGAATGACCTGGTGCAGCATTTGTGGGCGCGAAAGGGGAATGGCAATGTTGAGGACGATGACAATGCGTAGCGTAATTTATTTTATCTGTTTAAATTGTTGAACTATTTATTTGTGCGGCAAAACTCTATTTATTTGTGTGGCAAAACTATATTTATTTGTGTGCCAAAACTCTACATGCCCAAATATAGCCGAAAAGCCGGCTGTGGGGGCGGCCTGGGTTTCACGGCTGGGAAACGCCCACCCACCCACCCCCCCCACACACACACATTTTCCTGTTTTGCGCCGCGGCGGGAAAAACGTGGGAATTTTTGCGTCCTAGGGGGACCGAACGGCTGGAGATGCCCTAAGTAGGTGATTCTAAGTCTTACTGCAGGCCGATTCAGATTTCTGTCCATCTGGAGTCGGACCTGGCGACGCCATAGCTAGTCTCTACTCTCTAGTCGATAATGCATTGACCTGAAGCACTTTCATAACAAGTATGCATGACCTGACGTTGGAGGTTAGAGAAGCTCCTACGAACTACTTCTTTGTTCCAATTTTCAAGTTTTGCATTATCAGCAGAACGGTGCCACACACAATCAATTCTCCTACGAACTGCTGATGTCCATCTCTTCGAAAACAACGTCTCCAAGAAGAACGGTGCCACGCACAATCAATTAAGGCAAGCCCTTGGGTTTTTACCCTAAAGATAATCCTCGCTCTCAAAACAACGGCTCCAAGAAAACCAGTGCAGTTAAGGCCGGACCTTGGGCTTTCCCCCTGAAAGGTAGGACTTTGGAATTCACGCATGTTGTCGCCCCCTCTTACATACGGCTGCCACGAATCTTGTAACTCCAAGCCAGTTCCCCATCGATGCAAAGACTCCGAACACCGTTTCTAGTACTCCAATCTCACCTCCGATGACTGAGCACTGTGACCGAATTCCACCGATCCAGCAATCTCCAGGCGTCGCCCATCGGAGTTCGCCGGCGGAGCCTTTCGGGTCGACACCCCGGCTTGATCAAAGAGAACCTACATCAGGATATTCATCTTCGCGCGATGGAAAACCCAAGGACCGCCTCATTTATTCTGATGTCTCGCAGCCCCGACGCCGCGAAACGACTCCCAACAGGCTTTGCAGGATGGTTTCGCATCCGCCGCCACCGGGAGCCCTGCTGCCGACGGTCCCTAGCACCACCGCCTCCCGCCGCCAAAGACAGAGGAGGCCACGCCGCCCGGAAGCCAAGCCAATGGCGCCGCCGCCGCACCATGGCCGAGCCACCCCAGATTCTATTGGTAGCGCCACCACCCCGGCCAGCGCCATCTGCCCACGCAGACCTCCACCAGAAGAACCAGGGCCGCCGCCCCGGCGTCCATGCTTCGTCGTCCGCGCAAGCCATCCAGGGCCGACCAATGCATCTGGCCGGAGGCCTCCCGCCGCGTTTGTGCTGAGGAGGCGAGGACCCGCTGGCCGCCGTCCACCACGCGGAGGGTTGTGCCCCCGGTGGCTTCCTCCGGCGGCGGCGGGTGGATGGGGAGGAGGGTGTGTGGGGGCGGCGGCTAGGGTTTCGCCCGTGCCACCCCCCGGGAGGGACGCGAGTGTCCCTCTGTTTGGAATTTAAACTTGGGGGGGGGGGAGAATTTCACTTCCACGGCCTCTGCACCAATTAGGGATGCATACAGCCATATATGCATGAGCATCAGGATTTTTATCTTGGTTACAAACCAAGCCTGATCCTCAGGATAAAGTGCATGAGTATCAGGAAGGCCTGCTCCTCAAGTATAAATAGGAATTTAAATTCGTGTCCGTAGGGACTTGAACTTGGGTGTTGGGTTCGTACATCCACTCTTTCAACCAGTTGAGCTACGCTCACTTCCTGATATTGCCAACCTAGGCATCGCTCGGCCATGTCTGCTCACCACCAAGCTGGTGTGCGTCCATGGGAGGGTGGCTTGCGCCGAAGCTGTAGGTGTGCCCCGTGGCTCTAGGATGTCCAGGCAAGCACTCCTCAGCAAGGAGAAGATACCTGCCAAAGTGGAGTAGTACTTGAAGAAGACGTTTAGGTGGTCGGATGCTGAGGTGGGTATTGATGTATGTAAGTGTCCAATGTCCCTGAAACTATCCAGTGACACGCTTCAAGGTGGGGTTGGAACCGGCCTACAATGCTCATTATCTTAAGGAAAATGGATTGCTAGATCGTGAAATGAGCTACTATTCCACAATCGCACGGTGACCGAGAAGGTATTCATGGAGAAGTACATATCCCCTCACAGTGAAGCTGCACCATACCTCGCTGGATACTATGCAGCCACTTGCAGAGAGGATGTGCCTCCAAGATTCATATTTTCTTGAACCAGGGGCGTGCTATGAAAAAGGGTAACTATGTGTTGGTTTTTTGATGTTGCATGTCTGGTAGATTTTGCTGTTGCTAGCGAGTGATGAAACTGATAATTTATTCCTGAACCTTGATATGTTAAAGCCATCACTCAGTAGAAGGGTGCAGTTTAGAGTACAGAGTTATATTCATGATAGATAAAAAGGTTCATATTTGGAAGTGAGCATAGCTCAACTGGTTGGGGGAGTGGATGTACAAACCCAACACCCAGGTTCAAGTCCTCACGGGCGCGAATTTAGGTTCCTATTTATACTTGAGGACCAGGCCTTCCTGGTACTCATGCAATTTATCCTGAGGATCAGGCTTGATTTATAATCAAGATAAAAATCCTGGTACTCATGCATATTTGGCTGTGTGCATCCCTAGTTGGTGCAGAGGCCGGGGAAGTGAAATTCTCCCCCCAAAGTTTTAGACCATGTGAGCTGTTGAGTGATGTTAGGGGAGCCTGCGGTGGCGACCGTGGGGGAGGGCCAAGACGCCGGCGGCCACTCCGTCGCGGCTCCTTCGCCAAGATCGCGTGCGGAGGCTGCACGCTCGACCTCAAAGCCTGTCTGCCCTTGGGCGGACGGCAGCGCTGATAGGGAAACAGCCGCGGGGGAGGGCAGAGACTGTCTGCACTTGAGCGCGGTGAAGGACGAGTTCACTCAGCGGCTAATGGCACCGAAGGGGGGAACCAGGAGAGGCGACTGCTCAGGCAACCGCGGTGATCTACCGGGTAACCAGCAATCCCCCATCACCGTGGGGATCGACAGGTATGTCACCACTGCTCTGTCAGGTGAAATGCCATTTTCTGAAGAATTGCGCCATACTCCTGTGTCGACGACATCGGGGAGATTTTGGATCCTCGGGTCTGAGAGTTCGGATGAGGAGGAATCCGATTCAGATGACATGGATTCTTGCAGATCGCTTGGCGATTATTGCCGCACTCCGGATCCATCTCCGTGGTGTGACTTTGTGGAGAGGAGGGTTCGTAAGAAGGAAGAGAATAGAAGGAAACAGCGAGATGCGGCAACGACCCTGCGCTCGGTCGCGCTCTCGTCAGCTAATTCCTCTGCTTCGTCTTGGGATCGGTTGATTGTTTCCAAACCAAGACATCGTCCATTGAAGCTGTCGATAATGTCACCTTCATATCGCTGTATGAGCAGTGAGGACGAGGGGCTCGATTGGACGCGGGTGTCACGGCGACGGCGGCAGATGGCCGGTGCTCAACCGGAGAATGTTCTCCGTGAATCAATTGTCTGCACCATCCATTGACGGATTGGATATGGGCAAGTTCTCAAACTCTGAAACTGTTCAGAATTACAGGCCATTGGGCTTACAAAACACTTCTGGGCCAATTTTTCCTTCCGATCATAATAAGAGCATATTTGGTAACCATACGGACTGCTCTATGCAGGGAATTAAATTCTCGATTCGTTCCCGATCGAGACGTCTGTTAGGGTTTCCCCTGCCGCTCTCCTCCGCCGGCATGCAAGGTGGGGCGAATGGCGGTGGATTCCGGGGTGGATCCAGAGGCAACTATGGTGGCCGCGGTGGGAACTTATCCCACGGGGGTCGTGATCAAGAAGGCAATGGATACAATCCATCAAACAATGCTAGTAACTTTCAGAACCGTTTCAATGGAAACAATGGTAATTTTTATCCTGATCGTTTCAACAACTTCGAGGCTGGGAGTTCTAGTGGTAATGGGGGGCAGAGGATCAATGATAACAATCAAGGTTTGAACAGAGGAGATTGGTAGGGTGACAATTTTCAGGGGAACCAGAACTACCCAAACAACCAGAATTTTAACTATGGCAATGGCCAAGAGGGGGGTCTTCCGCAGGGGAGATTTAATGTGGGCTCTGGTTTCAACTCTAATGATCAGAGGCAAGGCAATCAGCAGCGGTTCCAGGGACGTTTCAGTGGTCGTGGGACTGGGTCCAAAGGTGGCAATACTGGTACCTGCTAGGGGAGCTCTAACTGGGCTGGCTAACAGCCGAGCCGCGAGGGCTTTGGTTACTGCTAAGGCAAGAACTGGTTCCACTAGTGTCAACAGTCAATCGGAGGAGGTTCCTGTGACTCAGCCGTTAGCAGCGCAGGTGGCTGTTGCTGCCAATAATTTGATTCCTATAGCTCAAAAACTAGTGGATGGGGCTACTGGAGAGACTAGTAATCTTGACAAAGTAAAGAACATTCGGAAATGCTTCCGCTGTGGTTTTACGGGTCACGTTCTTGCTGATTGCACTACTTTGCTATGCGACTATTGTGAAGGTATTGGCCATGTGGATGATGATTGTCATCTCCTTAAGATGGTCAAGCCTCATGTGATCGTTTACGGTCATGCACATGCTGACCTAACTTTTTATGAGGCAGTGCTGACTGAGAGCTATCGACCAAAAAACGAGAACACAAGGATGGGTTCTATTTCAGTGGTGGGGGTGAGTTGAGCATTCCGCAGATTATCCGTCAGCTTCAAAGGGTTGTTCCCTGTGCAGATTTTCAATGGGAACTGCTGAGAGTGGGCCACAACATTTTTAAAGTAAAATTCCCTTCCAAGGCTGAATTAGATAGGGTCATTAATTTTGGTCCTTTTCGGGTGCCTGGGTCATCTACTGAACTTGTAGCTGAGGCATGGCATGCTAAGGAGAAGCCGTCGATCATGATTCCTAAATTTTGGATTAGAATGAGTGGTATTCCTCCACAACATAAAGGGGATTTTCTGGCTATGTGGAGTCTTGGGACACTTTTTGGCAAACCCTTCAAGGTGGACATGAAATTCACTCGAGAACATGGTATTCTCCGAATTTTTGTTGGTTGTGTGGACCATACGAAAATTCCCAAACAACTCCCTATTTTCATCAAAGATGGGTTTTATTATCTTAATTTCGAGAGGGAAAAAGAGGCACCAGAACAAGATGTTGAGATGGTGTCAGACCACAATGATGAAGATAAGGACAAAGATGAAGACAAGGAGGAAGATGATCTGGACAAGGATATGGATGTGTCTAACATTCCGGTGCCTACAATTCCAAAAAATAGTGCAGCAGGAGGGGTGGTGGCTCAAAATAACATATCGAATACGCATAATGAAGGTTCTAAACAGAGGACAGGGGTTTATTTTTCACCACAAGTTTCCAACTCTATTGAGGTGGCTAGGAGGATTCTCAATGGGGAACATACTCTAGCTGTTAATTTGCCAGAAATCAATGGATCATCTCAGTCAGTACAGAGGATTTTATCGGCAGAGAGGGAGGCGCTCCATTGTGGAAAGCCAAACTCGGCTAAGCCTACACTTCTTGTTGTTGAGCATGTTAGTGCGTTGCAGACATTAGCTGTTTATAATTCCCCTGATTCTGTTTTTACTAGTTCTAATTATGTGGTTCAATCACCGGTTTCTAATTTTATTCCTATGTGCTCATTTGGGATACAGCAGGAAAACCAGTCCATGGTTATGGAATCTGTCCAAGGGGAGTTTTACTCAGATCCTCCGATTGCACATTTGAGCGGTTCGAGGGGAACTGCTGCTGCAACACCAATTTCTGCTGGTTCTGCACCTATTCAGAACTCCTGCATCTCTAGGCAGGAGCTCTCTGCCTCCCCTACAGCTGCGGCAGCAAATGTTGCTGTTTTGGCTCCACAGCAGAGCATTCGGCAGGAAAATGAAGTGGTTCCTGTGCTGCCGGCAGTGGACCAAGTTTTTTTGGTGCCAAGCCAGGAAGTTGGCGTGCAATCTATGTTGGCGACAGAGAATGAGGTGCGTTCTCTGTCACAGCAGAGACCATGCGGCCATGAGGGACTGCCCTCGGTGTCGCATGCTTCTCCTCCTACCACAGTGAGAAATAACTTGCAAGAAATACAACCTATTAATACTTCGAAGTCGCAGCACCTGGAGGGAGCTGCTGTGTTCGCCAATGGAGACAGTGGCAATGTGTCACCAAACATTGGGAATGCCAGCCTTTTTACCAGTAAGTTAAACAATGAGTTGACTCATAATTTGGTTTCTAATTCTTGTACCGAATTGGAGGATAGAGGTATAATTGCTAACATGGATGTTGTGGTGGAATTCGGAGGTATTGCAGATCCTTCTGCTATGGGGGTTCGCTCTAGTCCTCGTATCCGTGCACTCAGATGGAGCGTGCATCTACATTGGCGCAAAGAAAATCAGACATCTATTCTCTAGGTACGCGTGTTAACAGGAAACTTTCCTTTAATTCTTTGCCTAATTCTGAAATAGCTGCGAGGGTTTCGAGGTTAGGGGTTCTTTTAGGTGACTCGGTTGATAAAATTGATGTCTCTATTAATACTATTAAGAGGATTGAGGAGGAGAGATCCATAGCTTATCTTAGTAACAATGTTTCTACCGCGGTTGATGGGGATTCTCATAGTTTAATCATAAAGAATGCGTCTAACCTCTCCGAAGATCTTGGTAACGAAGATAATGAGCTTCTTTCGGATCATTTGGGTCTGAATACCAAGACAGAGACTAAAAAGACTAATAGAAAACAAAAGGGAGGCATTGGTCTATCGGTTAAGAGACAGAGTGCTAGAATTCAAAGTATTAATAATAAAGCACAATGAAAGGGATGATATGGAACAGCGATGGTTTTGGGGACACGGCTAAACACTTCACAATTCAGGAATCAGTGAGGGAGTTAAAACTCAGTTTCGTGGCTATTTTAGAGACAGGAAGATCACATTTTTCGGTGCCTTTTCTTAAACAGCTAGCTGGGGGGAGAGACTATATGTGGTACTGCCTTCCACCTAGAGGTCGTTCGGGGGGTATTTTGGTTGGTTTCGATAAGAGTGAGTTTGTGGTTCAGGATGTGGTGGCAGGGGAGTTTTGTGTCAAATTAAGATTGAAGAATAAATTTGATGCATTCTTGTGGTCTCTGGTTGTTGTTTATGGGGCAGCCCAAGACAATTCCAAACCAGATTTTTTAGCGGAGTTGGTTCGTATTTGTGAGAATGAGGATAGACCGCTTTTATTAGGAGGTGATTTTAATATTATCAGACGGGGAGAAGAAAAGAACAATGACAATTTTAATGCGCGTTGGCCATTTATTTTCAACGCAATTATTGAGAGTCTTAACCTGAAAGATATTGAACTTTCGGGTAGACAATACACGTGGGCAAGTAGAAGGCCAATACCTACTTTCGAAAAATTAGATCGTTTTTTGGCTAGCATAGAGTGGGAACAGAAATACCCTTTAGTTTCTGTACATGCATTGGCTCGTACAGGATCTGATCATACCCCTCCAGTTATTGATTGTGGTCAGCAAGCGCATTTGGGAAATGTTTCTCACTTCTCTTTTGAACTTTCCTGGCTTAAGAAAGAGGGGTTCTCGGAGTTGGTGGCCAGGGAGTGGTCCTCATGTGTTGAGGGAGACTCTCCGGTGGACACATGGCAAATTAGAGTGAGGCACCTCCGCCAATATCTCCGGGGTTGGGCAAAAAACATTAGCGGTGAATATCGAGCAAAAAAAAGAAAAGCTTATCCTACTCATTAACGAGTTAGATATTAAAGCAGAGACAACTCCACTATCTGTAGAGGAGTTGGCTTCAAAGAAACAAGCAGATGAGTTTATTGCTAAACTCATACGTGAGGAGGAAGCCAAGTGGGCACAAAGAGCGAAAGTTAAACATGTTCAACAAGGAGGGGATAACACCAGGTATTTCCATTTGATTGCAAATGGAAAACACCATAAAAATAGAATATTTCAGTTGGAACAGGAGGAGGGAACCATTGTTGGGGAGGAGAATCTCAAAAATTATATTTCGAACTACTATAAAAAATTGTTTGGTCCACCCGAGATTAACAACATTTCTCTTGATGAGAATGTTACTCATGATTTTCCTAAGATCTCTAATGTAGAGAATGAGCTTCTAACTTCTAGAATTTCAGAGGAGGAGGTCTATGAGGCCATTTCTCTTATGGAACATAACAGAGCACTGGGACCAGATGGGGTTCCGGCAGAATTTTATCAGAGGTTTTCGCCTATTGTGAAAAATGATCTAATGGCGATGTTCAACCAACTACAGGAAGGTGACCTTCCCTTGTATAGGTTAAATTTCGGGGTAATCACTCTCCTCCCTAAGAAAGAAAATGCGTCTAAAATTGAGGAATATAGGCCTATTTGTCTTTTGAATGTTTCCTTCAAAATTTTTACCAAAGTGGGTACAAATAGAGTGACTAAAATTGCACAAAAAGTTATTGGGCCGACTCAGACTGCCTTTTTGCCGGGAAGGAATATTTTGGAAGGTGTGGTAATTCTACATGAGACTATTCATGAGTTACAAAACAAGAAACTAGATGGTGTGCTCTTCAAAATTGATTTTGAAAAAGCATATGATAAGGTCAATTGGTCTTTTCTGTAGCAGGTACTGCGGATGAAGGGTTTTAGTTCAAAATGGCGGGATGGGTAGCGTGTTTTGTGCAGGGGGGGAGTGTTGGTATCAGAGTTAATGATGACATTGGTCATTATTTTCAAACTTTAAAGGGGCTACGACAGGGAGACCCAATGTCTCCAATTTTGTTTAATGTAGTAGCTGACATGTTGGCTGTACTCATTGAGCGTGCTAAAGTTGATGGTCAGGTCGGGGGTTTAATTCCGCATTTGGTGGATGGTGGGATTTCTATTCTACAATATGCGGATGATACAATACTTTTCTTAGAACATGATGTTGAAAAGGCAGTAAACATGAAACTTATCTTGGCTATTTTTGAACAATTGTCTGGTCTCAAGATAAACTTTCACAAGAGTGAGATTTTTTGTTTTGGTAAAGCTGTAGATTGCAAGGATGATTACCGTAACATCTTTGGATGTGAGGTGGGGTCCCTTCCATTTAGATATCTAGGTATACCTATTCATTATCGGAAACTCCTTCTTGGAGAATGGAAGATAGTTGATGATCGTTTTGAGAAGAAGTTAGCCTCTTGGGCTGGTAAACTTCTCTCATATGGGGATAGATTAGTGTTGATTAATTCTGTCCTAACAAGTCTTCCGATGTTTTGTCCTTTTTCGAAATTCCAGTGGGAGTAAGGAAAAGACTCGATTTTTTTAGAAGCCGATTCTTTTGGCAATGTGACCAACATAAGAGGAAATATAGACTCACTAAGTGGAACATTATTTGCAGACCAAAAGATCAAGGGGGGTTAGGAATTGAGTTATTAGAAGTTAAAAACAAATGTTTATTAAGCAAATGGCTTTTTAAATTGCTTACTGAGAAAGGGGTATGGCAGGAACTTTTAACTAACAAATACCTATGTGGTAAGAGTATTACTCAAGTTAAACTAAAACCTACTGATTCCCCTTTTTGGAAGGGGATTATGGCGGTGAAGCAGGATTTCTTTAGCCGAGGTAAATTTGTCGTTGGTAATGGCCAAAGGACTCGGTTTTGGGAAGACATATGGTTAGGAGTTAGATCTTTGGCTCATTCCTACCCAAACCTTTACAATGTAGCACACAATAAGAATGTCCTTATTGCAGACGTGTTTGTTAATGCTCCACCGATTAATATTCAATTTCGTAGAAATTTATTAGGAGTTAAATGGGTTGAGTGGCTGTTGTTAGTTCAACAACTCAGGTCGGTTTCGTTATCCCATGAGGAGGATGTCTTCGAATGGGATTTGACAGCTTCGAAGGTTTTCACGGTTAAATCCATGTACAATGATATCATGGATGGTCATACTCCTTGTCTCAACAAGTCTTTGTGGAAAATGAAAATTCCACTTAAGATTAAGATCTTTATGTGGTTTGTTCATCGGAAAGTTATACTTACGAAAGATAACTTAGCAAAAAGAAATTGGGTTGGTTCCAAACAATGTGTGTTTTGCAACCAGGAAGAATCGGTAGAACATTTATTTGTTACTTGCCCATTTGCTCGTAAAGTATGGAGATTGCTCCAATTTACGTTCAATGTTCCACCTCCCTCGTCTCTGGATATTTTGTTTAGTTCATGGTTGAATGGGCTACATAAGGTGGTGAAAAAACGTATATGTATTGGCGTGTGTGCGTTTATTTGGGCTATTTGGACATGCCGGAATGATGTTGTCTTTAACAAAGTCGAAAATGTTCATTTCTTACAGGTTGTCCACAAGGCTACTTACTGGATTACTACGTGGTCACTACTCCTCAAGCAAGACCAGCGCCCTTTCATGGAAACTGGTTGCAATCGACTTATGGCGGTGGTGCGTGCTATCCTATGTTCAAATGGGTGGAAGCATGAGCGTCGCCTTCGCGAGTTTTAGTGGGTTTCTTCCTACTACTTAGTTTCAGAGTGGCTGGGATGTAGCCAACCTGAATTTTTCGTTGTCTTTGCTATTTCAACACTTTGTATTTCTTCAGCTCTTGCTACTATTGTTTTTTAATAAAATGCCATGTGCATCACTCTGATGCAGAGGCAGGGATTACCCATTTCAAAAAAAAAAGGAGGATTTCTGTGTATGACCGCCAAGAAAGCTAGCACATCCTGGATTTGGCTGCCATTTAATCTTGTATACTTGCAATCATATTTTGCAGTTAAAATTTTCTACCCCGTTTAACATTTAGTTAAAGTGCCCCCAACAATATATTTTGCAGTTGTCTTTGTAGCAAATCGTTGAGTCTTTCTAGTGCAAATTCAGAGTCTAATGTGGGAACTATTGTACTTTCTTGGATCCCCATCAATATTGTTCTGCACAGGCTTCTGAACATCTGTGGCAAGATCTAGGATGTTTTAACTGAATGTTTCTTAGCTGAATATGTTTATTGACTCTTGCACACTTCACGCTTGGTTGTTCATCATATCCATTCTTGTTTACACTTGTCATATGAGAACTCTGATGAACTGTTGTCACCACATACCTCATTGTAGGTTTAATTCTTAGCTGGGCATCGACACAATGCAGCCATGCAGGTTCATGCGCACAATGTATTTCTTGAGTTGACATGGAAAAAATATCTAAGTTATACATGAATAGATCTAATACATTTAAAGTGCACCTCAAGCCTGAGAACAACCAACAGCAGAAAACTTATTTACATGTTGTTTCTGCCATTTACTCTTATCACAGAGCACAACATTATCACTTTGCTTTGCACCGGTTGTCTCACAAAGTGGTTGCGGAAAATGAACATGACTTTTACTAGAATTATTCAGTCTAGACAAAACGAGCAAGCATCTTATTTTCTTCATGTGAACAAAACTTTCATGACTACTGAAAATCTAAATGGTATACATGTGACATTTAATTTTCACTGAATTCGATGGGGTACGGCACATGTGGAGCTCTTTAATAGGATAACTTTGCACGGAAAAGATATCATGTGCACATTTATGTGTCCCTTCTTTTACCATTATGCCCATTCCCTGTTTTACAAATAATTCATAGATACATGAGAAGGAAAAAAATGCAAGGGAGTTAAATCAATGTCATATAAGACTATTGAAGCATCTGTATCCCTAGCTACTATTCAGAGGCTAAAGATGAGAGGAGTTGTCTAGCGCTAGTGCTAAGAGTGTGATGATAAGAGCTAAGACAAAAGAAAAAGGCTTAGAGGTAGTATTAAGCTTAACATTATAGACGTATCACTAACAGGGGAGTGTCAATTTACATGGGGACATGTTAGACCTCTTTTAAAAAAGGTAACAGACAAAATCTCCAATATCATGAACACAAAAGGTTTTTTTATACGAAATCTGTTTTTAATGAGTTTAAGCTTGTTTTGAATAACACGTTTAGCTCTAAAATCATAAATGGGGAAAATTAAAATAAGAACAAAGAAAAGTGATGTCAATGATTCAAAGATTATAGCTCTTTACAAACGATATGATCAAGATACTTGATAGTATGACTATCTATCCTTTAATCTGATATCTTAAATAAAATCACAAAACCGGTAAATAGAAACTATATTAAGGTCATACTTTTGTCTTGCGTATTTTACTTAAGTTATAAGATGATGATATCGATCTTGTCAAGTTGAACCACCTTTCTTAATTGCTAAAATTTAGTTTAAATATTATGTATTTTGAACGATGCATAAATGAGAAAAAATTTAGATGCAAGTGTAGTGAACGTGCATTGTTTCAAAACTCCAAATTCATAAATTTTGTCACGCCCGGAAGAAAACTGTCTAGAGTTAAAATAGTTTACAATAGCGAATTTTCATATGATACATCATCCAGGGCCCACCAACGCATCTGGCCGGAGACCTCCCGCCACGTTTGTGTTGAGGAGGCGAGGACCCGCTGGCCGCCGTCCATCACGCGGAGGTTTGTGCCCTCGGTGGCTTCCTCCGGCGGCGGCGGGTGGATGGGGAGGAGGGGGTGTGGGGGCGGCGGCTAGGGTTTCGCCCGTGCCGCCCCCCGGGAGCGACGCGAGCGTCCCTATGTTTGGAATTTAAACTTTGGGGGGAGAATTTCACTTCCACGGCCTCTGCACCAACTAGGGATGCACACAGCCATATATGCATGAGCATCAGGATTTTTATGTTTTTACAAACCAAGCCTTATCCTTAGGATAAAGTGCATGAGTATCAGGAAGCCATGCTCCTCAAGTATAAATAGGAACCTAAATTTGTGCCCGTGGGGACTTGAACTTGGGTGTTGGGTTCGTACATCCACTCTTCCAACCAGTTGAGCTACGCTCACTTCCTTATATTGCCAACCTAGGCATCGCTCGGCCATGTCTGCTCACCACCAAGCTGGTGTGCGTCCATGGGAGGGTGGCTTGCGCCGAAGCTGTAGGTGTGCCCCGTGGCTCTTGGATGTCCAAGCAAGCACTCCTCAGCAAGGAGAAGATAGCTGCCAAAGTGGAGTAGTACTTGAAGAAGACGTTTAGGACCTCTTTGGATTGCAGGATTTTAGAAACGTAGGAATAGGAAAAACGCACGATTGAGATGTCATACACTTCAATTCCTATAGGATTTTAAAACCCAGGAATTTTCTAAACGATGCCTTTGTATGGTGCACATGAAGTAAACACAAGAACTTTGCAGGAATAAGGAGAGAGGGTAGAGAGAGATAGAGTATGTGTGCATTGGACTTCGCAAAAAAAGAGGTTTGAGCTCATGTTGAGATTCCTATGGAATAGGTGTCATAGGAATGGATTCCTTAGAAATTTTTTGTACTCAATCCTATGATCCAAAGGCATTCCATAGGAAAATTTCCTATGGATTTTAATCCTCCAAAATTCCTACAGAATTTCTTCAATCCAAATAGGCCCTAGGTGGTCGGATGCTGAGGTAGGTATTGTTGTATGTAAGTGTCCAATGTCCCTGAGACTGTCCAGTGACACGCTTCAAGGTGGGGTTGGAACCGGCCTACAATGCACATTGTCTTAAGGAAAATGGCTTGCTAGATCGTGAAATGAGCTACTATTCCACAATCGCACGGTAACCGAGAAGGTATTCATGGAGAAGTACATATCCCCTCATAGTGAATCTGCACCATACCTCGCTGGAGACTATGCAGCCACTTGCAGAGAGGAAGTGCCTCCAAGATTCATATTTTCTTGAACCAAGGGCGTGCTATGAAAAATGGTAACTATGTGTTGGGTTTTTTATGTTGTATGTCTGGTAGATTTTGCTGTTGCTAGCGAGTGATGAAACTGATAATTTATTCCTGAACCCTGATATGTTAAAGCCATCACTCAGTAGAAGGGTGCAGTTTAGAGTACAGAGTTATATTCATGATAGATAAAAAAAAAGGTTCATATTTGTAGTGCATAATCTATCAACTTGCAATCACTTCATGAGGATTTCTGTGTATGACCGCCAAGAAAGCTAGCACATCCTGGATTTGGCTGCCATTTAATCTTGTACTAGTTGAATGCCCGTGGGTTGCTACGGGCCTTCAGATTTCATTCCTCGCATGCGTAAAATAAAATGCACATGAAAATCCATGGTGGTTTAAAAATTATGCAAACGAATAAACCTTTTTAACAAACATTCCAGTAACAACACCATCCACGGTGCAAAAACTTAGAACAATGTTTTTGTTCCCCCTGAAAAACTAACATCATCTTTGTCATGCTCCCTACTTATTAAACAGCTGCTCTTTTACCCCTACAAATAGTAAAATGTCTTCCTCCTCTTTTCATGCGTGGACACCAATCGATTTCACCCTCAAATCCATGTCATCCACGGTATCCCGCCCAACTCGTTCATCTCGTTCGCTCCACCTTGGCTTTCTCGGCGTAGGATATTTCTAATAAACTTCATGATAAACCATTCATCACACACATGAGTAACAGTTAAAACAATAAATTCCTTTTATCTAAACATTTATTTTAACTTGCAATAATTTCAGAGTAAAAAAGAAAGATAAATGCTTCACACTTACCCGTATATTCTTATAAGTACATCATCAAAATATATTTCACTAAATAAAATTGTTCACACATGGCTGCACTAAATAGAGAAAACAAAATCAGTAGTGCATGTAAAGTATTAGGACAAGCACTCTGGTACACGGCTTCGATTTGATCCACATCCGCCTTTCCGTTTATTTGTCCAGCCAAGATATCAAATGAACCTACATTCGAGCAAATGTTAACACAACAATGATTTGTCTCTTCATTCGGCTATTCTTTAGCTCGTAAATAAAGATATTATATGCAGCTAATATGCCTATAAAATGTCTCAAAAGTTACTCTTTTCTCAATACAATGAGTCAAACATAATTACATAAGTATAGCCAAAGATGATTACATGATATACTTAATTCAACACCGGAAGGAAAACATCAATTTGAATATAGCATGCTTCATCATGGAATAATATGAGAACAATTTATTGGAGCATAGCTTAACTTTTCACCAAAAAATGGATATAGTTGGTAATTTCAGTCAGCAAGGCATGTGCAAGTACAAAGTTGCTTGGCCTGCCATCTCATTTTGTAGAAACAGAGACCATGTTGCTGAAGACATTTAATTATAGTGGACCTAAATGGTCAGTATGTCTAAATGTGTAATCATGCTACATGCAAATAATATGGCAGTAGGACACAAGAATATATAAATTAGTAACTTCTATCATATTTTGCTGTTAAAATTTTCTACCATGTTTAACATTTAGTTAAAGTGCCCCCAACAATATATTTCGCAGTTATCTTTGTAGCAAATCGTTGAGTCTTTCTAGTGCAAATTCAGAGTCTAATATGGGAACTATTGTACATTCTTGGATCCCCATCAATATTGTTCTGCACATAGGTATACACAGCGACTAAGGGATGGGTGAGGCGACTCGCGGGGCGACGCCGGCGGCAACGTCTGAAGGGGCCTTTGGCTGTCCGGTGGAGACGTCGTTGGTTGGGCCTGTCCTTGCGGTTCCGTCTGTGCCGCTCGGAGGACAGTTCTGGTGCCTCTCACTAGACGAATCGGATGCGGATGAGGAGTCTACTCCTTGCAAAGGTAATTCTAGTAAGTTTTGTTCTCGGTATTTGTTGGATTGCAGGACTCCGGAGGATGATCCGTCTCGGGATCTTGCCTCTGCTGGGAAGACAACGCGGAAACTGGCCACACATCGTTCGAAGTTGGCGGCGCGGCAGGATCTTCATTCCGTTGAGTTCACTGCTACTCCAAAACAGTTCCGGGTACCTAAGGTTCCGATAATGCCACCATCTTCTTTCGTGGAAGATGTGATCGACGAGAGTGAATGGACTACGGTGAGCCGGCGGAAGTCTTCGGCAGCATTGCCTTCCGCATCTCGTCGGAGATCCTTGATCGGTGCAAATTTGAAATTTCAGTCTCCTGTTAATCTGGGCTTTCGTTGGGCCAAGGGCATCGAGGAGGGTGGGCCTTTTGTGGGCCAGGGCTTGGCTAAATGCATGGTTAGTCATGACGGTGATCGATCGAACGCAGGTGTAGGGTTACGTCATATCCTGGGGGGTTTCTGGTCGAGAGCTCTGCAGCAGCCGCCGTCTCCTATGTCGTTCCGGGGAGATGGGCAAGGGGCTAGCAATAATCAGGGCGGATACAACCAGTGGAACAATCCAAGGAGATACAATCAAGAGAATTACAGCTAGGGCTTCAATGGAGGTTTCACAAATTTTGAAGAGGGAGGTCCAAGCGGGACTGCGGGTGGCTCCTTTGATCATGGAGCTACGTTCAATGCCGGTAATGGTTTCCCTAACTGTGGCTTTCGAGGGGGATTCCATGCTGGAGGGGGGCGTGCTCGACGTCCGTTTGAGGGGCGTGGCTGAGGTGAACCTATCGCCTTTGTGGCGGGAGGAAACAATGTGGGGGGATTTCAATCTAAACCAAGGCCCTCGATACAATGCATATGATCATAGAGGCGTCTGTGGTCGCTATGGAGATGCTCGTACGTCTGGTAGAGGTGGAGGAAATATTCAGACTCCTACTGCTGTGACTCAGCCTCCGCCTGTTCAATCGGTTCAAGGAGGTGGGGCTTTGCCTCAAGGGCCGGAGGGTGTTGCGAGTTTGCCCCAGCCGAGTATTTCAGCTACTGTTCCATCGACATCGACATCTACGTTTGTTTCTGGCTCGGCTATGGTACCTACTGTGGCTGCGGTGGTATCTGCGGTGGTGTCTGAACCTGCTCCGATAACGGTTGTGGTTCGTCAAGATCGTGGCAGTGGCATTGTTTCTGCTACCGCTCTTGCCAACGCAGTGGCGGATGCAGCTCCTAGGGAAGCAAAAAAGTGCTACATATGTGGCCTAGCTGGTCACCGATCCAAGGCGTGCACTGTTGCTATCTGTCAGATTTGCGAGGGCCCAGATCATGGGGATAGGCGGTGTCATTTGTTGACAGCCCCTAAGCCAAAAAAATTAGTCTATGGGTATGGTCATGAGGAGCTGATCTTTTTCAAATTTCCTTGCACAGAAACATACAAGCCAAAATTGGAGAATCATCGGTTAGCCTTGATTGTTGTTTCGGGGGGTGAATTGACCATTTCGGGGATCATTAGACAGCTGCAGCGTTTCGTTCCGACAGAGAACTTTGTTTGGAATGTTATTCGTATGGGGCATAATATTTTTCAGGTTGAATTCCCGAATAGCACTGAGTTGGAGACATTAAAGATTTTTGGGAGATGCATTGTGCCTAATAGTCCATGTGAGATCACTATTGATAGCTGGACTAAGGACCCTGAACCTGCAGATGCTCTTCCGGAGGTTTGGCTGCGAGTGGATGGGATTCCAAGCCCGCACATTGGTGATTATCTTGCTGTGTGGGCAGTTGGGGACATGTTTGGTATGACTCAGGAGATCGATATGCCCTTCACTAGGAAACACGGAATTCTTTGCATTCGTATTGTTGGTTGTATAAATCACCGTAAGATCCCTAAGTGTTTCCAGATGTTTATTAAAGATGGTTTTTATAGACTTTCCTTCGAGGTGGAGGAGAATGTGCCCCTACCGACTAATGATGTGGACATGGAGGGTGGAGAGGGGGATGCTGAGAGTGATGATGATACTGATGGACTCGGTGATGACTTCCAAGATAAAGTGAATGAACTCACAGGCAGAACAACGAAATCTTCATCGGATCCGAAACCTACTCAACCTATTGATGTTAATCATGGTGGCAGTGGTGAGAAGCCAATAACTTCTACAGTCAAGTTAGGGCTGGTGTTTTCTCCTTCGGTACGGCAGTCTTTCGATCGTGCTAGGAAGGAGGTCGCGGCTTTGTTCTCTCCTAAAATCTCTGGCAATGATGTTTCGAAGGACCAAGGTGGGCTAGGAGACTGTCGGATATATAAAAAATAGGGGTATATCAGATGGTAGTCATAAGTGCCGGATTACCAGGGTGGCCCAATTGGTAGTGGGCTATGGTCCATTGGGCGGCCCAGTAACCTGACGCACAAAAGCCGGATTCTAGAAGGACCCGGATCACGGCCCACGCGATCTGGCTTGGAGGAGAAGACGGATTCCTTACTTTCCAAGTTATAGTTACCGTAGTCTTCTAGGTTTCCTATTCTGTAAGCCCTAATCCGGCTATTATATAAAGCCGGACGGGAGAGGAGATAAACAGAGAAGAAGCTATAGGCTAACTCGCCGGGAAGTTGATCCTCTGCGAATAGCTAGATCTAAACCTCACATTGTAATTCTATACACAGGCTTTAGCCCTGATTAGTGAGATTGCAGGAGTAGGAACATCGTACCGTCGCGACGTACCGAACCTGGGTAAACCCTGTGTCAATTGTCCACCACGCGATCCCGTTACCCCACGTCTCTACCGTAGTCTCATGGCACCCCCGTCTATGAAAACTACTACGATGTCTCGACAGTTGGCACCCACCGTGGGGCAAACGACGTCAGGCGTGAAGTTCCGATCTGGGATACTCGGCGGAATTGGAAGATCAATCACTGTCGGAAGCTTGGAGTTCGACGACGACGTCGGACGCTTCCTTGACAACGGATCATACATACCGGCGCAAAATCACCTGGTAAGTGCCTGCGTGTTACCGGTCGGATCTGCTAACATCTTTATCGGACTAACCGCAGAAGCAATGGGGTTTTGCGGTGGAAGCAAGTATTTCCCACCCGCCCTATACCCAGTCGAAGATGACTATGATACCGGATTCTGCTCAGATCGCCGACAAAAAAGTGATACACACTTTATCGGCATGGTGCAATCCGAAGTCGCCGAAAACACGGATGACGGAAATCCCGTGCAAGAGGCAGATAACAACACACCCGTCACAGAGGCGGAAGATCCGACACCCGTCACAGAGGCGGAAGATCCGACATCCGTCAGCATGACAATGAACTCGGAAGCCGATTCCGTACTATCCGCCATTGAGGCGAGATTAGAGTCGGAAACCGGATCGGATAATTTCGATTCCGAAGATGAGGATGAGGATGCCTTCGAAAGAAAGGTAAAATCTCTTCAAGAGGGATTCCATGAAGTGCTAATGGCAAAACCAGCTGAAACCGCGGATGCCGACAGCCAGGAAAGCCCAAAAACTCCTCCGCCAGAAGAAGAGAGAGAAGACGGAGAAACTTCTCCGATATTTCCCAAAGTCAAGGAATTGACAGAAGATGAGCCTGTCAAAAAACCTCCCTCTTCCAAGAAAAAGCACCGTGCCGCTAATAAACTCCAATCCAAAATCCGGAAGAAACAAATCAGCTGATCTAGCTGATGAAAACCTGGAAATAGGAGATGCTAGCGGAACAAAGCCCGCGGAGAAGAAATCCAAGGAAATCCTTGCTCCGCCAATGACGGAACAGGAAGAACAGGAGCTGTTACAAACTCCAGTGGGACCAAACGAATCCCCTGAGATGCTGGAAGCCAGGAGACAAGCTTTCCAACGGCAACATCAACATCTACTCAGATCTCGTGAACACCTCCAAAAACCCAAGATGACATCAAGGTCATGAAGGAAGAAATAGAGGAGTACGAGAGAAAGAATAGATCTGCCTTAAAACCTACAAGGTTACCCGGAATTATAAGACCGGAAGTACTGCCGCCAAAAGAAAGGTTCCATAACCCATCTTGGCAAAAGCACGTAAACGGCAAAGATGCCAGAGGCAAACCAATATACAAAACCACAGCAGAAAACACGGAAGCAGCGTTCTCCATCCTCAATGATGACCTGTACTCCAACGGTGAAAAGCTTCAAGGGGTGTATGCTTTCCTAGGAAAAGCATTGCAACAACAGCAGCGGGGCCAAGAGCGTTCAGGGAGGCTGCATCATAACTCCGCCCTATGCAAAACAGCTACTTGCGCCGCTGGAGCACCTGGACCAGAAGAACCTGGAGATTCAGACAATTCAAAGGATAAAAAAGAGGATCCGAGAAAGGACAAGAAAAACCCCGACAATAGGGATGAAGCGTCTAGAACCGGATCCCATCTCCCGAAAGATGGACATAAACCTCACGATCGGGAAGATAAATACCGGAATGACGGCAAAGCAATGCCACCTCCGAGAAACCCAGCTGAGAAAGCCGGAAGATATGATACACCTCACAGACGTGAGAGATCTCGGACACCTCCCAAGAATAAGGAAAGGCATAGGAGTAGAACTCCGCCTAATCCCAAAGGACGTGATCTAGGAAGAAACAGAAACGATCCTGGAAAAGCGCGTCCGCGCAACAATGGAAAAGAAAGGAGTAGATCCCCTTCTGTCCATTCAGCCGGAAGATATTCCGCACACATTGATAGAGCGGAAAAGGATGATCTATACTTTGGTCCTAAGTGTTTCACTGACAGGATCCGAAGGATAACCCTGCATTCTGGCTTTGCCAAGGTCGGTCCAACGTACCAGAAATACACCGGCAGCACAAACCCGGATACCTGGCTCTCAGACTACTATACAGCCGTCCAGATCAACAATGGGACAGACTTGGAAGCTGTCAAGTTTCTTCCCCTAATGTTACTGGACGGAGCCAGAGATTGGATCAATGGATTACCATCAAGAACTGTCGACGGCTGGGATGATATGGCTCGAGTATTCACTCAGCACTTCCGGGGAACGTACAAACGCCCGAACAGCATCAACCAGCTGAACCGTTGCACCCAATTTGAGGATGAACCATACGTGGATTTCATCTCTAGATGGACGGCAATGAAGAATAGTTGCTCTGGAGTAACTGACGTACAAGCAATGCATGCTTTCGTCAATGGCCTAAAACCCGGACTGGTACCGTTCATGGTTGGTTCCAAACAGCACAAAGATCTCGGATCTATGCTTACAACCGCCAACGAACACGCTGCAGCCGAAGACGACATCAGGGCAAGAGGAGGCAATATTGACGCACTGATACTTGCCAAGAAAACTCCTCGTTCTGACAAAAAAGGAACTCCAGAAACAACGACAAAACCCAAAGAGGTCAACATAGCCTTTGGAAGTGAAAAAGGGAATAAGTGGAAAGGACGCAGTCCAAATCCAATCAACTACACTCCAGAAGAGTGGGAAAGGATTAAGTCGGAACCCTGTGTCCACCATTCACAATTTGGGAAGCCCACCCATACAAACGCGCAATGCCGGCTGAATAAGCACATGAAAGGCAGTGCAGGATCCGGAAATAAAGGGAAAAGTTCCAAAAGGAAATTCCCCAAACAAAAGCCAGAAGCTGACAAAGAAGACAGTGAATCGGACACTGATGAAAAAATCCAGGAACAACAGCGAAAGGGCGAACCCAAATTTCCGAGAGTTGATGTAGAAGCAGTGCTAAAATTCTTAGCAACTCCATCAGCAAAGGTGGCCAAACGAACACTTCGAGAAATAAACGCGGTTGTTCCGGCAACCCCGAAATTCTTGAAGTGCTCCAACACACCAATTACCTGGGATCAGTCTGATCATCCCGGGAATATCCCTGAACCCGACACACAAGCTCTTGTTGTAAGCCCTATTGTCCAGAACACTAGGCTGAAAAGAGTGCTGATGGATGGAGGATCCAGCATTAACATAATATACCTGGATACACTGAAGCATCTGAAGATTTCCGAGTCCCAGCTCAATTACAGCAACATACGCTTCCATGGCATTGTTCCTCGCAGACAAGCACGATCCCTAGGAGAAATTTCCCTAGATGTCACTTTTAGAGATAAAGATCACTTCTGTCAGGAAAAAGTATCCTTCGAAATGGTGCCGTTCGAAAGCGTGTATCACGCAATACTCGGACGTCCAGCTTTCGCCAAATTCATGGCAAAATCCTGTTATATCTATAACAAGCTGAAGATGCCAGGACCCAAAGGAGGAGTAATCACCATAGCTGGTGACTTCAAGCTGGAAAACGAGCTGGAAAAAGAAAACGCCCTTTGCGCACAGAGAGTCATAGCAAAGGAAGAACTGAAGGAATTGGCAAGGAGGTATCGCCGACAGAAATGCCGGCAGGAAAAGAAACCCAGAAGCCAGCAGACAGCTTCAAGGCGTCCGAGAATACAAGACAGGTAATCCTAGATTCCAAAGATCCGACAAAATTCGTCGTTGTAGGGACTGGGATGACCGACAAATAGGAAGGCGAGTTCATCAAGTTCCTCCGTGAGAACTGGGATATTTTTTCCTGGTGTCCAGCTGACATGCCAGGCGTACCCAGGGAACTTGCTGAGCACCAACTCAAGGTGATTCCAGGATCAAAACCCGTAAAACAAGGTCTCCGTCGATTTGACGGAAGAAGACGGAAGGCTATTGGCAAGGAAATTATCCGGCTTTTAGCAGCAGATTTCATCCAGGAAGTAATCCACACTGAATGGTCTGCAAATCCGGTATTAGTACCGAATCTTAGAATGTGTATAGATTACACAGGCTCGAACAAATTGTGTCCGAAAGATAGGTTCGCGTTACCGCGAATCGATCAAATAATAGATGCCACTACAGGCTCTGAGCTTTTATGCTTTTTGGATGCATACTCCGGGTACCACCAAATACGCATGAAAAAGGAAGATCAAATTAAGACTTCTTTCATAACCCCATACGGGACGTACTATTATGTAACCATGCCATTTGGCCTGAAGAACGCAGGTGCAACCTACCAGCGTTGCATGCAACGTTGTTTGCATAGTCAGATTGGCAAAAACGTCCATATTTACGTTGACGATATTGCTGTCGTAACCAAGGAAAAAGATACACTCCTTGAGGATTTGCGAGAAACTTTCGAAAACTTGCGCACTTACAAGATCAAGTTAAATCCATCAAAGTGCGTATTCGGGGTTCCCTCAGGAAAACTTCTGGGTTTCATCGTTTCTCAGAGAGGAATAGAATTTAACCCGGAAAACATCAAAGTCATCTTGAACATCTCGAGACCTACGTGTGTAAAAGATGTCCAAAGATTGACGGGTTCCGCCGCTGCCGTCAGCATATTTATTAGTTGGCTAGGGGATAAAGCCTTACCACTCTACAAATTGCTGAAGAAATCCGACAAATTCAAGTGGATAGCGAAGGCCTGGCAGTACCTAGCAGTTATGTCCCTTCTATACTTAGTTCAATCTCTATGTAAACATCTTTTGAGATCATGAAATAAAGTTGTCGGAATTCTGATATCCATGTTTTTACAAGTTCATTACAGTACAAAGCATGATTCCACCTTATCTATTTCCTAATGATCTTACAAAATACTCAATGTTAACCCGAATTGTGCGTGCGTGCTCGGCGTTAAAAAACTAAATGATTTTTCAGCCTGCTAACGGCTAAAGGAAACTCGGATTGTGCCTGCGTGCCCAAGTTTCATTCACAAAATTCCTTACCTTTCTCTAAGCATTATCTGATTGCGTATGTGTTGGGTCACTGGAGCTAGTTAGTAAAAATGCCTTTAGTATGATCCATGTTTCCGAGTTCAGACTGATTGGTTATACCCAGTTACTCGGCATGACGCTTCATATTGCTATTGAGCCATTTCAAACACTAAGGACAGTTAAAACATATAAGCCAGATAACTTAGAAGATAAAGGAATAGTAAATCCGAAAACCTTGCAAAGAATTGCATAATTAAGACTGCAAAAGGCGGATTTCTCATTTATACAAAAGAAATAGAAGCATTACAATTTGAATTACATTGTAAAAGTACAGTAATGCTCCTATTGTCTACTTTCACCATCCAGGTTCAAGGCAGCCCTTCAAGCATCCGACTCTTCTTCGCTGCTATCATTCTCGGGGGCTGCAGGGACCTCCTCTTCCGGATAAGTGAGGGAGATATTCACCATGGAGGCGATCTTGGTGGCATGGCCTTTGATTTCATCAAAGATTGTATTTCGCTGAGTTTCCGTGTATCCTTGAGGGATACCGGACGCCACGCGCCAAGACTTTGCACCAGGGTAGTGCATACGCATAAGGCCAAGCGCCATGCATGCACCACCCCGTGCAGAGGAGCGTAGGATGGATTCCCTGGACTCCGCTGTGACGCCCCGAGATCGGGCACTATGCAGATTTCAGCATTCCCGCCAAATCCGCATAATAACCGACTCCAGGTTGCCACTTGTGATAACATTACAACAGTTCACGAATAATCCACAACAACAGAAGAGCTATATACAAGACGACTCAAACGAGTCAAGGATACAACTGATACAATACAAAGATCCAAATAACAACGGAAGAAACAACATAGTGTCCGACTACGGACAAGATACAAATTGGACTAAGAGTCCTGAAGATAACCGCGAGCGTCCAATCCCTGCCCAGGCCAAGCCGGAGGGATTCCCAAGCTAACGTCGTCAGACTTCAAACCTGTTGACTGCAATGTTGAATATGCAGCCACGAAAAAGATTCGTGGGTCAGTACGGTTAAGTACTGGCAAGTGGATAAACCCATACTCACAAGATACCGGCGTAACCAGTCATCACAAGATACAAATACTTTGGGTTCAACGGAAAGGAAGGGATTATTGCAAGTAAACGACAGCGGGCTGCACTAACCAACTACAGAGACTCACTACAACATCCGGCTAAAAGAGGGGGATAAGATAGCGTATCGGAACCAACTACAACTACTCACCAAACAATACCCATCCAATGTCACCCCCTACTAAGGAAGCAACCCAAGGATAACTCACACTGTTCGATTAAGGATGGATCAAGTTATTGTGTCAATAAGACTATTACTAGTCAAGTTATTATCATTAGGTGTAAGTTGTCTGAGTACTTGTTAGCCAGTACTTTCACCAAGTCGTCACATAACCGCGGACAACACGGCTTCTCGAGAAGATTTATCCCTGCCGGGTGTGCTCCAGTACCCGTACACACTCAAGCCACCAACTAAAACTCAGGTGGACTTGACACGACCCAAACCATCTCTACAACCCATCCTAGGAGCCACGGAGCTATAAGGTCCCAGCCACGTAGCCGAATACTCAGCGCAGGTGTGCAAAACTCCCGCAGGACACAACACCCCGGCACTACAGGCCTCGCCCTATATGCATCATCATCATCATCAGTAACCATGGGTGATCAACCCATTATGCAAGGAGCAAATGGAACACCCGAACTAAGTGTGGCTCTTCGGACAAGCTGCAGATCAGGTCTAAATTGAGGGGGGTCCCATACTACCTCCCGGATGCGGTGAGCACGCTCATCATGGATCAGTAGACAAGACTCTTTTCCTAATTAAGTTCGACACTAGCAGGCCTCAAAACCCTACCCCGGGCCTCCTGCCGGTGCCTTAACATCAAATTATTATTACCCAAAACATTAACATGTTGTTGATTGAATTGAAACCCAACTATCAACTAAACAGGTGATACGACGGACAACAAGACTTGAGCGCAAACAACACTAAGCATGCAACTACGACACGAGGGCCAACAGGGTAAACAAACAAAAGTTAATAGGAAGTGGAAGGAAAGGCTATATCATGGCTGCAAGGTAACAATAATAGGATCGAGACACAAGCATCGTAACAACAGGCTAGAATAAGAACAACGGGAGGAATCGGTAACAAGTGATGAAAGGCAGCCATATGGCAGCAAGTGAGTATACTTGCCTGAGATCCCGCAAGGTAGCAGAACTTGTCGTTGCTCACATCATCTCAACGTCCTATCCGCGAAGAAGCAACGAACTAAAAGAAACACCGGATGCAACAATTACTACTACGGCAAAAGATCCAGCATGATCCTATTTTATATGCATGGCATGGCAAGATGCAACAGGGGAAACAACTTAAACAATTTAATCGGAACCGGAGTCCGGAGAAATAGGAATTGGTTCAAGTTGTTTAGCTAACCATCAATATTAAATGTTGATTAACAGGTTTGAACAAGGTAGAGGTGATCTATTCAATATTAAATGGAATAGGGCAACAAATGAATTAAATACCCCAACACATTCCATATTTAATTATTAGGTGACATTACTATTACCCGCACCCAAAAAAATGCAATGCAAACATGATGTGATGACATTTTAAATATAGTTGATATGTTATAGAAAATAGAGCATATAGGGTATAGGGTTGGGGTTTGGGTTCGCACGTTGGAAAGAGGACCGCCGGGGTCAACGCCGGAAACTTCGGGACATGGAGGAAGTAGACGAAGAAGAGGAAGTAGACGAAGTCGTCGTAGGAGGGGAAGTAGACATTCCGTTGTCGATGTAGTCGAAGTCGAGGTCTTCGGGTCATAGAGGAAGTAGTCGACGTAGGCGTGGTAGTGGAAGTAGTCGACGTCGTTGTAGTAGGGGAAGTAGTCGTTCTCGTTCCGAAGGGGGAACTAGTCGAAACCGAGATCATCGTATCGTAGAGGAAGTAGTCGTTCACGTCATCGGTGGTAGTTGTCGATCTTGTCATCGAGGTTCGAAGAGGAGGTAGACGTAGCCGTGGTCGAGGTACTCGCCGCGTCCGTGTAGGAGATCATGGCGGTTCCCGTCTTTGGGGACGAAGGGGATCTTGTCGATGTGGAACTTGGAAGTGGTGCCACTCCATCTCCACACGAGCACCGTCGCGGTGTCGAACTTGGCGAATGGATCTCCTATAAAGAAGGTCTTCTGCGTCCATTCCAATTATAGATGCTGACAGAAACTTCTCACTCAATGTGTTTCTAACGCAGCTGAAGGAGTATCAGAAGTTGTGTCACCGTCTGAAACAGATATCTCCTTCACTGGATCAGCCTGGCAGGACCGGAACCTGTTCTGCACATACCGGGAGAGGCAGTTGCCAAGCCCGGGGACAGTGGGGATCACCCACGACGTGAACTCCTGCGCCGTGACCCCCTTCCCGACATCACCGGAGACCTCCCATCCCCAAACGCTAGTGTCGTCCGCGACGGCGCCCGCGGACACGAGCGCCGACAGCACGAGGTGCGGGACGTCCGGGAGCAGCACGGGCTCCTCCCCCTTGGCCCCTTTCTCGCCCCTCGAGGCCAAACTGCTCCACGCCATGGCCCAGCACCAGAGCAGCACGGCGACCTCCCCTGGCGCGAGCTCGCCCACGACCTTCCCGTCGCCGTCCACGTCACAGTCGAACCGCACGCAGCAGGGCGCCTCCCGCGGCGGCGCAGGCCGCGGCGTATGACGCGGAGGAACTGCACCAGCGGGAGCGAGCCCCAGGCGCGCGCATAGCAAGAGGGAGGCGAAGCTTGGCGGAGGGAGGAGCTTGGCGGCGACGTCCATGGAGGCGACGGCGGACGCCTCGCGTCCCCGGAGAAGAGGCAGACGGGAGGAAGGAGGGGAACCGGCGGCGGGCGGCGGCCATGGCGGGACGGAGGAGGGGCGGAGCAGCGGTGTAGAGAGAGGGGACGAGGTGGGGAGAGACGAGAGAGAGAGGGTGTGGCGGCGGCGTCCAGCAGGAGGAAGGAGACGATGGGGTCGATCCCCTTCTGCGTGCGTGTGCGTGAGTTGTGTCGTGTGGTGTGCGTGAGTCTGGGTGCGGGTGCGTGTGTGGCCTGGGTGTGTGCGTGGTGTGCGTGTGGGTTAGGGTTAGGTGTAGCTAGCTAGACTGGGCCTTGTTGGCCTGGTCTGGCCACTCAATTTTTTTTTCTCTTTGTTTTTTTTGATAAATCGAAATGCTAATAAAATAGGTTTTATGCGCCACATAAACTCCAGAAAAATCTAGAAAAATAGGGTGTGATTGATTTCAAACATATGCACATTTTAAATGCGAGAGAAAGCGTGATGCCATGATGCCATGCGATGCGAAAAGAAAAACGACGATCAACTATTTGGGGAAAAACCCCGGATGTTACAGACGACACCACTAACAAGGGATTGCGCCCTCGCAATCCACCTGCTAACCCGGGAGGGGAAAGAAGTTCGACTATCGATTCTTCATGCTTCCAGTTGATCTCCTCGACACCACTAACAAGGGCTTCTCGACACCACTAACAAGAGATTCTTGCTCGGAGTGACGACGATGTTCTTCCACCAGGAATCTTCCGATGATCGAACCTATTAGGTTAACGGCTCAGAAAACGTCCACCCACGTAGGATCCTAACACTGTGAAAGATAGACAAGGGAAAAGACTACAAAACAAATGAGATAGAAGGAGAAGTAGAATAGAGATAAGAAGAAAACAAGAATCCTATTGGGATGTTTCGAAAATAGTTTAGCAGAAATAGTTTTTGATACTCTAGAAACAACGACTGTTAGCGAGGTTATCCTACAGGCTTTGCGGACCCGTTGCTTCGATAACCATTCGTATCGAAACAATATCGGGAATCGGAAACCATGCTCTGATACCATTTGTGACGCCCCGAGATCGGGCACTATGCAGATTTCAGCATTCCCGCCAAATCCGCATAATAACCGATTCCAGGTTGCCACTTGTGATAACATTACAACAGTTCACGAATAATCCACAACAACAGAAGAGCTATATACAAGACGACTCAAACGAGTCAAGGATACAACTGATACAATACAAAGATCCAAATAACAGCGGAAGAAACAACATAGTGTCCGACTACGGACAAGATACAAATTGGACTAAGAGTCCTGAAGATAACCGCGAGCGTCCAATCCCTGCCCAGGCCAAGCCGGAGGGATTCCCAAGCTAACGTCGTCAGACTTCAAACCTGTTGACTGCAATGTTGAATATGCAGCCACGAAAAAGATTCGTGGGTCAGTACGGTTAAGTACTGGCAAGTGGATAAACCCATACTCACAAGATACCGGCGTAACCAGTCATCACAAGATACAAATACTTTGGGTTCAACGGAAAGGAAGGGATTATTGCAAGTAAACGACAGCGGGCTGCACTAACCAACTACAGAGACTCACTACAACATCCGGCTAAAAGAGGGGGATAAGATAGCGTATCGGAACCAACTACAACTACTCACCAAACAATACTCATCCAATGTCACCCCCTACTAAGGAAGCAACCCAAGGATAACTCACACTGTTGGATTAATGATGGATCAAGTTATTGTGTCAATAAGACTATTACTAGTCAAGTTATTATCATTAGGTGTAAGTTGTCTGAGTACTTGTTAGCCAGTACTTTCACCAAGTCGTCACATAACCGCGGACAACACGGCTTCTCGAGAAGATTTATCCCTGCCGGGTGTGCTCCAGTACCCGTACACACTCAAGCCACCAACTAAAACTCAGGTGGACTTGACACGACCCAAACCATCTCTACAACCCATCCTAGGAGCCACGGAGCTATAAGGTCCCAGCCACGCAGCCGAATACTCAGCGCAGGTGTGCAAACCTCCCGCAGGACACAACACCCCGGCACTACAGGCCTCGCCCTATATGCATCATCATCATCATCAGTAACCATGGGTGATCAACCCATTATGCAAGGAGCAAATGGAACACCCGAACTAAGTGTGGCTCTTCGGACAAGCTGCAGATCAGGTCTAAATCGAGGGGGGTCCCATACTACCTCCCGGATGCGGTGAGCACGCTCATCATGGATCAGTAGACAAGACTCTTTTCCTAATTAAGTTCGACACTAGCAGGCCTCAAAACCCTACCCCGGGCCTCCTGCCGGTGCCTTAACATCAAATTATTATTACCCAAAACATTAACATGTTGTTGATTGAATTGAAACCCAACTATCAACTAAACAGGTGATACGACGGACAACAAGACTTGAGCGCAAACAACACTAAGCATGCAACTACGACACGAGGGCCAACAGGGTAAACAAACAAAAGTTAATAGGAAGTGGAAGGAAAGGCTATATCATGGCTGCAAGGTAACAATAATAGGATCGAGACACAAGCATCGTAACAACAGGCTAGAATAAGAACAACGGGAGGAATCGGTAACAAGTGATGAAAGGCAGCCATATGGCAGCAAGTGAGTATACTTGCCTGAGATCCCGCAAAGTAGCAGAACTTGTCGTTGCTCACATCATCTCAACGTCCTATCCGCGAAGAAGCAACGAACTAAAAGAAACACCGGATGCAACAATTACTACTACGGCAAAAGATCCAGCATGATCCTATTTTATATGCATGGCATGGCAAGATGCAATAGGGGAAACAACTTAAACAATTTAATCGGAACCGGAGTCCGGAGAAATAGGAATTGGTTCAAGTTGTTTAGCTAACCATCAATATTAAATGTTGATTAACAGGTTTGAACAAGGTAGAGGTGATCTATTCAATATTAAATGGAATAGGGCAACAAATGAATTAAATACCCCAACACATTCCATATTTAATTATTAGGTGACATTACTATTACCCGCACCCAAAAAAATGCAATGCAAACATGATGTGATGACATTTTAAATATAGTTGATATGTTATAGAAAATAGAGCATATAGGGTATAGGGTTGGGGTTTGGGTTCGCACGTTGGAAAGAGGACCGCCAGGGTCAACGCCGGAAACTTCGGGACATGGAGGAAGTAGACGAAGAAGAGGAAGTAGACGAAGTCGTCGTGGGAGGGGAAGTAGACATTCCGTTGTCGATGTAGTCGAAGTCGAGGTCTTCGGGTCATAGAGGAAGTAGTCGACGTAGGCGTGGTAGTGGAAGTAGTCGACGTCGTTGTAGTAGGGGAAGTAGTCGTTCTCGTTCCGAAGGGGGAACTAGTCGAAACCGAGATCATCGTATCGTAGAGGAAGTAGTCGTTCACGTCATCGGTGGTAGTTGTCGATCTTGTCATCGAGGTTCGAAGAGGAGGTAGACGTAGCCGTGGTCGAGGTACTCGCCGCGTCCGTGTAGGAGATCATGGCGGTTCCCGTCTTTGGGGACGAAGGGGATCTTGTCGATGTGGAACTTGGAAGTGGTGCCACTCCATCTCCACACGAGCACCGTCGCGGTGTCGAACTTGGCGAATGGATCTCCTATAAAGAAGGTCTTCTGCATCCATTCCAATTATAGATGCTGACAGAAACTTCTCACTCAATGCGTTTCTAACGCAGCTGAAGGAGTATCAAAAGTTGTGTCACCGTCTGAAACAGATATCTCCTTCACTGGATCAGCCTGGCAGGACCGGAACCTGTTCTGCACATACCGGGAGAGGCAGTTGCCAAGCCCGGGGACAGTGGGGATCACCCACGACGTGAACTCCTGCGCCGTGACCCCCTTCCCGACATCACCGGAGACCTCCCATCCCCAAACGCTAGCGTCGTCCGCGACGGCGCCCGCGGACACGAGCGCCGACAGCACGAGGTGCGGGACGTCCGGGAGCAGCACGGGATCCTCCCCCTTGGCCCCTTTCTCGCCCCTCGGGGCCAAACTGCTCCACGCCATGGCCCAGCACCAGAGCAGCACGGCGACCTCCCCTGGCGCGAGCTCGCCCACGACCTTCCCGTCGCCGTCCACGTCACAGTCGAACCGCACGCAGCAGGGCGCCTCCCGCGGCGGCGCAGGCCGCGGCGTATGACGCGGAGGAACTGCACCAGCGGGAGCGAGCCCCGGGCGCGCGCATAGCAAGAGGGAGGCGAAGCTTGGCGGAGGGAGGAGCTTGGCGGCGACGTCCATGGAGGCGACGGCGGACGCCTCGCGTCCCCGGAGAAGAGGCAGACAGGAGGAAGGAGGGGAACCGGCGGCGGGCGGCGGCCATGGCGGGACGGAGGAGGGGCGGAGCAGCGGTGTAGAGAGAGGGGACGAGGTGGGGAGAGACGAGACAGAGAGGGTGCGGCGGCGGCGTCCAGCAGGAGGAAGGAGACGATGGGGTCGATCCCCTTCTGCGTGCGTGTGCGTGAGTTGTGTCGTGTGGTGTGCGTGAGTCTGGGTGCGGGTGCGTGTGTGGCCTGGGTGTGTGCGTGGTGTGCGTGTGGGTTAGGGTTAGGTGTAGCTAGCTGGACTGGGCCTTGTTGGCCTGGTCTGGCCACTCAAATATTTTTTTTTCTCTTTGTTTTTTTTTTGATAAATCTAAATGCTAATAAAATAGGTTTTATGCGCCACATAAACTCCAGAAAAATGTAGAAAAATAGGGTGTGATTGATTTCAAACATATGCACATTTTAAATGCGAGAGAAAGCGTGATGCCACGATGCCATGCGATGCGAAAAGAAAAATGACGATCAACTATTTGGGGAAAAACCCCGGATGTTACATCCGCCACCTCCATGATGGCACCCGGAAGTTTTTCAACTTCCGAGAACTCCCCATTCCTTGAGGGAAGGAACTTGTTGAGCAGCTGCATGCAAGCAACTCTGATCGAAGTCCAGGTCTTCCCAAAGGCTCGGATTCTGTCAATCCGAGAAAGATCCGGGCTATCTCCTGTTTTTCAGCAAAAACAACCAAGAAGGTTAAGTGAAAAAGCAGAGAAACACAGCAAGACTTGGAAAAATGGTAAACAAAGAAAAACTTACCGACAAGTTTGTCAATTTCGGAGCCTTCCTCCAGGCGAAGGTTTAGAGAAGCTTCCAAGTCCTGAATGGTGGACTTGTCCTTCTCCGCCTGTGCGGAAGCCTTGGATTGAGAAATCCCAAGGGCCAGATTGCTGGCTTCCAGATCCTTTTGAGCCTTCACAAGATCCTTGTGAAGGTCCACATTCTCCTTTCGGAGAAACTCGACATTGCCGGCATCTTCAGCTATTTGCTTGGCCTGAGCCAAAGCAGCTGGAAAGCAAGGAAAATTCCGAGTTTAGAACACTCCCGGAAAAAGTACTTAGACAAAAAGTTGAATCGAAAACTTCAGAGGAAAAATGTTTACCTGTTGTTTCCGACAACGCAAGCTGAGACGATGCCAGCTCCGCCTCTCTCTCCTCAAGAATAGAAAGAAGATTTCTAACTTCTTTATTCTTGATGGAGAGTTTGTTGAAAACTTCCATGTTAATGGCTTCGGCGGTTTGCTGGAACATGGCAAGGAAAAGAATGATTATAAAGCATCAAGGCAAAAAGCATGCATTTTGTTTAATGCTTGGGGGCTAGAGTTACCTGGCTCATTCGTTGCAAACCCGCCATGTTTTCATTGAACTCTTTTGCGTATTCCGCAAAAAGAGTTCCGGCCACGCTTAGGCCGTCATTAATGATCTTGAAGTCCTTGTCGAAAGTGGGAATCTCCTCATCGAATGTCCGAGAAGATTTTCCCGCATCCGGAGCCGCCCTTTCCCTCGTGTCAGAGTTCGACACAACGGGATGGCTGGGCTCCAGTGGCTCGGTGGTGGGGGCTGTAGCATGCTCTTCCGCCATTGAGGACGATGTGTTCGGAGCAATGACGGAAGAAGGTTGAACGCCTCGGCTGGACACAGTTTTGTGTTTCTTCAGCTTCTTCGGCTTTAGGTTGGAGGGAGCTAGGCTAAAAACCAAAAACCCGGAAAAAGTTAAAATTCCGAAGACGAAAGAAAAACTTCGACAAAAGCAAAATAACCCGGATGATCTAACCTGGAGGTGGCGACGGGAACTCCGTCAAGGTTGATAACTTCCTCAGAGGAAGAAATCTTCTTGCGCTTGCGCCCACCTGTAGAGGCGGCACGCAATGCATCCAGCTCAGCTTCGGAGGCTAGCTCCGAGTCTGGAAGTTCAGCGATCTGTCGAAAAGAAAAATCAGAGTTAGAAGCGAAAAAATCCGAGAAGGAATGGCAAAACTTTACCCAAATGACGGAAAAAATACCTTGGGATCCGGATTGTCGGTCGTGTACATCAGCCGACTCGCTTCGTATTGGTCGCGTGATGCGACCAACTGGTTCACGCGCCGTCAAAGATCCCTCGCGGACCAGTCTTTGCTGGTTGTCCGCATTTTGTCCTTGGCGCCCGTGTAGTCGCAAAGAAGGCGGCCACCGTGATTAGCCAACGGCTGGATCCGCCTATCCAACCAGCAAAGGACAGTGTCCATGCCGGTTAGAGGTGGATCAGAGGAAGTGAGCTTGGCGATGCGCCACTTGATCCTTAGAACATCAGGCGGCAGAACTTGGAAGGCTTCTGTTCCCCAATTTTCTTGGGGGACAGCAGCAGTGTTTGAGAAAGGTGGAACCCCGATGGCCTGTTTCGTGAAAGGCACATCGGGATGATAGAAGAAGGAACCCGTCCAAAATTTGACGGATTCCGATGTTTTGATCTTGGGGAACCAATCTTCCCTAAATCTCCTAAGAGTAAAGGAGATGGTTCCGCAAGTCGGGAGTGCGCCCTCCGAAGAGTTCCGCTTAACCCCGAAACAATACATCCAGAAATCTAACCTAGGTTCTATACCTAAGAGACCCTCGAATAGAGCCTGAAACTCGGCCATATAAAGAATGGAGTTGGGTGGCAGGTTATGAGGCTGGATGTTATAGTGGGAGAGGACTTGGAGGAAGAAGGCAGAAGGTGGCAATCCCATACCTCTTAACAGATGGGAGGAGAGAAGAACTCGTTCGCCATCGTTCGGCATGGGTTCGTTCTCATCCTCAGGGAGCCGCCATTTCCCTTTCAGAATCAATCCCTCCTTTTCTAGTTTTGGAAGGAGGGCTGGCGGAATGCTGCAGGCGATCCAGTTGCCTGCAGTTTCCACTTCTTCGTCCGCTCCGGCGGCGGCGGACGCAGCGGCTTCTGCAGCGGCGAGCTCGTCGCCGAGAAGCGTGATCTTCTCCTCCGCCGTCTCGGGAGCGAACGGCGGGGAAGGCGCGGAGATCGAGCCCGCAAGATTCGCGGCGGCGGAAGAATTTCCTCCGTCCGCCGCGGAATCCGCGGTCTTTTCCGGCTCGTCGCCGGTGCGCGTCGGGGAGCCTAGCCGTGGATCTAGGTCGTTGATGATTTCATCGATTGTGTGCGCGGCGGAGTGAGCGGGGGAAGACGGCGAAGATGCCATTAGGTGGCGGCGCGGTTCGTCACCGGTGATGCTGTGGGTGCGGTGTGCGCTCGGGGACGGTTCTTCGCTCGAAAGCTTGGGCGCAGTAATGGCGTGGAGAGCGAGAGAGCGGAAGGATTTCTGCGAGGACGAAGAAGGCTACTTATACCCGGAAATCCGTCAAGATACGTGCCAACGGCTATTTTGACCGTTGGATGATCAATGCGTGTCACTCGCCGGAAAATCCGGGAAATGAAACGACAGGGTAATGATGGCTATCTCCTCGTTTACCATGAGAATCTGTCAGAGATACGTTACTGGGTTTCCCGCGTGAAACCCAAACGTCCCTTACGTCAGCATGACCAAAGCGCTGACGTAGGAAATTCCTTCTCCGCGAAGGATCGCGAGAGAAAAGCCGGATTTTCAGGATTCCGAGTTTCACGTTACCATCTCTTTTCAAAGAAGAATAAGAAGAATCAAGACTGCTGATCGAAATTTCTCGGACAAAATACATTTGGCGAAAGACGGCGATTAGAGTTTTAATCCTTCTTGGGGGCTACTGTCGGATATATACCAAATAGGGGTATATCAGATGGTAGTCATAAGTGCCGGATTACCAGGGTGGCCCAATTGGTAGTGGGCTATGGTCCATTGGGCGGCCCAGTAACCTGACGCACAGAAGCCGGATTCTAGAAGGACCCGGATCACGGCCCACGTGATCCGGCTTGGAGGAGAAGACGGATTCCTTACTTTCCAAGTTATAGTTACCATAGTCTTCTAGGTTTCCTATTCTGTATGCCCTAATCCGGCTATTATATAAAGCCGGACGAGAGAGGAGATAAACAGAGAAGAAGCTATAGGCTAACTCGCCGGGAAGTTGATCCTCTGCGAATAGCTAGATCTAAACCTCACATTGTAATTCTATACACAGGCTGTAGCCCTGATTAGTGAGATTGCAGGAGTAGGAACGTCGTACTATCGTGACGTACCGAACCTGGGTAAACCCTGTGTCAATTGTCCACCACACGATCCCGTTACCCCACGTCTCTACCGTAGTCTCATGGCACCCCCGTCTATGAAAACTAATACGATGTCTCGACAGAGACAATGGGGTTCAGTTTATTTCAGAGAGTTCGAAGGTAGATGAGTTACTGGTGCCCTCGGCAGCCACAGCAGCAAATCTGCCTGCCCTTGCTCCCACGGCAGGAATTCTGGCTGCGGTAGAGGCCACGGTAGCCACGGCAGAGTTTTTGCCGGTTTCTGCGCCTGCGGCAGCCACGGTAGAGACGTTTTCAGCTGCGTCCTTCATAACTGCGGCAGCAGTTCCGCCTGCTTTTCTGGCCACGGCAGGGACTGGTTGCGTCATGCCTTCTACGGCAGAATGTGAGCAAGGGTGGGGGACTGCGGCAGCGGATGTGCACGTGGAGGAAAACGCTTGTACTGCAGTGGCTGGGAGCACGAGTTTTGCTGCAAATGGAAGGGTTTTCGAGCCTGTTATTGATGGTACGTTTCCTTGTGCTGATGCACCATCGAAGCCCGTGGGCATTAAGACAGGGGGCTAATGCCAATGCTCTTCGTTGTATAGCTGCTAGTAAGTTGCAGTGCTCAGGTTCTGTTTGTCCTTCTGACTGTTTTATTTTGGTAGTTTCAGGTGTTACAAGTTTGGATGCTGGGATTAGTTCTCCACTGCTTGTGTCACCTTTGGTTCATCCTACGGCTGAGCTCAGCAGCCCAATTACTCCATTGCCGTCATTTCCCTTTGCTGGTTTTGGTAGCCCGAAGCTAGAAGGATCCAGGAAGTTGATTGAGGAGTTTGGCGGCATTCTGGACGTTCTTGCATCAGGTGTACGTTCGAGTGACCGTATCCGGGCTGAGCATAATGCGGAGGACACGCAGATGGAGAGGGCGATGATGCTTGCTGCCAGGAGGGACTCTGGGGCAGATACGAATTCTTTGAATTCTAATAAGAGTTTTTCGATTTTGTCTTTCTCTAATTCTGATATTATTGACAGAGCTGGTAGCCTAGGAGTTTCTTTGGGTACTTCTAGTGCTTTGAGGTTGGAGTCTGCTAAGTTAATTAAAGAAGGAGATTTGAATAGGACTATGTCGATGCTTCATAATAATTTGGATAGTAATTATGATCATCAACCACGTAGTTTAATTCTTAACAAGGTTGCCAGTCTTAGTGAAGATTTGGTTGATGAAGAGTGTTTTCCTACTAATGTTTCTCCAATTGATTTAGTGGTTGATGTGGAGAAAGCAAAGAGAGCTAGGAAAAAGAAAGATTACTCTTTGTCCACCAAACGTAGAAGTGTACGGATTAATCGTATTAATAATAAGAAAGATGCATAATTTGTGTGGCATGTTCTGGAATAGTGAGGGTTTTCGTGACCCGGGTAAACATAATTTTATTCAGGAGAGTATCCAAGAGAGGAAACTTGATTTTCTGGCTTTGTCTGAGACAAGGAGATCTCATTTTGCGCCATCTTTCCTTAATCACCTAGCTTCGGGCTTGGATTTTGTGTGGTTTTGTCTACCACCTAGGGGTAGATCAGGAGGTATGCTCATTGGTATTAACTCCTTATCTATAGAGGTTAGGAATGTAGATGTAGGAGATTTCTCTGTTAAACTTTTTGTCAATTCAAAGCATGATGGTTTCGAGTGGGTTTTAGTGTCGGTTTATGGTGCTGCCCAGGAGGAATTTAAACATAAATTCTTATCAGAGTTTGTTCGTATTTGTGAAAATGAAACACCACCTTTGTTGGTGGGTGGGGATTTTAACATAATACAGAAACCTGAAGAGAAGAATAACAATAATTACACTCCTAGATGGCCTGTTATGTTTAATGCCATTATTCATAGTTTGGATTTGAAAGAAATTGAATTATCGGGTAGAGAATTTACTTGGGCTAGCAGGAGAGCTAACACAACATATGAGAAACTAGATAGAGTTCTTTCTTCTGTGGAGTGGGAGCATAAATTCCCTCTTGCAACCGTTCAAGCTTTGGCTAGAAATGGTTCGGACCATACCCCTTTGTTTTCGGATTTTGGTGCTCGTGCTCACGTTGGAAATAAGAGTAGTTTTTCGTTTGAGATTTCGTGGCTCAGAATGGATGGTTTTTTTGAGATGGTTTCTTCTGAATGGGCGCCTGTTAACAAGGGTGATTTAGTTGTTGCTGTTTGGCAGAATAAAATTAGACACCTAAGACCTTTTCTTAAGGGATCGGCTAAGAACCAAAGTGGTAAGCATAGAATTGAGAGGGATAAGTTGATCGGGATTATTGAGGAGTTGGACATTAAAGGTGAGAGTGTTGCTTTATCTTTAGGTTAGAGGGGTATTCTTCGTGACGCTAATGATCGCCTTTGTCTCCTTCGTAGAGACGAAGAAAGTAAATGGGCTCAACAGGCTAAGGTTAAACATATTATGGAGGGGGGGGAGAGAATACCGAGTATTTTCATCTTATTGCTAATGGGAAACATCGTAGGAAGATGATTTTTTAGTTAGAGCAAGATGAGGGAACCATTGTTGGGGATGAGGACTTGAGAACGTATATTTCTGAATATTACAAGAAATTATTTGGGCCTTCGACCCCAAATAGTATCTCCTTAGTGGAAAGTAATATACAGGATATACCGCAGTTATCTCAACAAGAAAAGGATATTCTCACTGCTGATTTCTTAGTGGAAGAAGTGTTTGAGGCAATATCTCAAATGGAGCCTAATAAATCTCCAGGTCCTCATGGGTTCCCCGCTGAATTTTACAAATTCTTTTGGGAGGTTATTAAATCTGATTTGATGGCCATGTTTTTAGAGTTCAAGCAAGGTAATCTTCAGTTGTTTAAACTGAACTTTGGAGTGATAACTTTGCTTCCTAAAAATGATAATGTGGTTCGAATTCAGCAGTATAGACCTATATGCCTTCTTAATGTTAGTTTTAAAATTTTCACTAAAGTGGGTACTAATCGTATTACTCAGATAGTGCAAAAGGTGGTTATACCTTCTCAGTCAGCTTTCATGCCTGGGAGAAACATCTTGGAAGGAGTTGTTATCCTTCACGGAACCATTCATGAACTTAAGAGGAAGAAATTGGATGGGGTAATTTTTAAAATTGATTTTGAGAAGGCATATGATAAGGTTAAGTGGCCTTTTCTTCTTCAGGCTTTACGTATGAAGGGGTTTTCTCGGGAATGGTGTGATATGATTTTAAAATTTGTTCAGGGAGGAAGTGTAGGTATTAAGGTAAACAATGTTATTGGCCATTACTTTCAAACGAGAGAAGGACTTAGGCAGGGTGATCCTCTGTCACCTATTCTTTTTAACATTGTTGCGGATATGCTTGCTATTCTGATTGCTAGGGCTAAGGAAAATGGACAAATTGGAGGTCTTATTCCAGACCTAGTTGAAGGAGGTTTGTCTATCCTTCAATATGCTGATGATACAGTTTTATTTTTAGAGCATGATTTGGATAAAGCTCTAAATCTTAAGGTAATCTTGTGTATCTTTGAGCAATTGTCGGGTCTCAAGATTAATTTCCACAAGAGTGAAGTTTTCTGTTTTGGTAAGGCTAAGGAGGTAGAGAACCGGTATAAACAAAATTTTGGTTGTGAGTCTGGTTCGTTAACTTTTAAATATTTGGGAATTCCTATTCATCACAGAAAGCTTAAAAACTCTGAGTGGCACCCAGTGGAGAGTCGTTTTGAGGACAAACTTGGGTGTTGGAAAAGGAAATTATTATCCTATGGGGATCGTTTAGTTCTTTTTAATTCTGTGTTAACAAGTTTACCCATGTTTATGTTATCCTTTTTCGAGATTCCTAAGGGTGTTCTTAAGCGACTTGATTTCTATAGATCACTTTTTTTCTGGCAGAGTGATGAGACTAAGCGAAAATATAGATTAACAAAATGGAACATTATTTGTAGACCTAAAGATCAAGGTGGTTTGGGTGTGGAAGTGCTTGAGTTAAATAATAAGTGTTTATTGGCTAAATGGTTGTTTAAGATACTTAATGAGGAGGGTGTGTGGCAGGAATTGCTGCATAATAAATACTTAAATAGCAAATCTTTAGCTCATGTTGAAGCACAACCTACTGATTCTCCTTTTTGGAAGGGTTTAATGAGAGTTAAGAAGGATTTCTTTAGTAGAGGTTTTTTTAAGATTGGAATGGAGAAACAACTAGATTTTAGGAGGATATTTGGTTAGGCCAAATCCCCCTTTCCGTTAAAACTATGTACGAGGACATGATGAATGGACATACTTTTTTTTTCTCAAAACCTATTTGTGGAAATTAAAAATGCCTCTAAAGATCAAAATCTTCATGTGGTTTTTAGATAAGAAGGTGATTCTGATAAAAGATAATTTAGCTAGAAAAGGGTGGAAAGGTGACATGCTTTGTTCCTTTTGTGGGAACAAGGAGACATCAGATCATTTATTTATTTTATGCCCTTTTGCTAAACTCATTTGGCGTGTGGTTTTTTTTACTTTTAATATTCCTCCTCCCTCCAACTTGACTAATATGTTTGGGAATTGGTTGAATGGGATTGATGTTAAGACTAAAAGAAGGATTAGGATTGGTGTGTCGGCCATTTGTTGGGCCATCTGGTTATGCAGAAATAATGTTGTTTTTAACAGGAAGAACCATTTTCATGTCTTACAGGTTATTTACTCGGCAGCACATTGGATCCAGCTATGGGCTTTCTTACTCCCTTCAGATCAGAGGAAGCTTATGGTGGATGGCTGCACTCGCCTCCTTACGGTGGCACATGATTTTTTCTCCCGTCATACGTGGCAGCATCATAATAGGCTTTCGTAGTTTCTTTTGTTATTGTTGTTTCGTCAGGAGGAGATTATCCTGTTTTGTAAGGGCCTAAACTTTTGTAAACTCTTTGATACATTGGATCTTAATAAGTAATAAAGGATGTGCATCACTCGATGCAGAGGCCGGGGTTATCCCCATTTCTAAAAAGAAAAACAGACTTCTGAACATCAGTGGCAAGATCTAGGATGTTTTAACTAAATGTTTCTTAGCTGAATATGTTTATTGACTCTTGCACACTTCACGCTTGGTTGTTCATCATATCCATTCTTGTTTACACTTGTCATATGAGAACTCTGATGAACTGCTGTCACCACATACCTCATTGTAGGTTTAATTCTTCGTTGGGCATCGACACAATGCAGCCATGCAGGTTCATGCGCACAATGTATTTCTTGAGTTGACATGGAAAAAATATCTAAGTTATACATGAATACATCTAATACATTTAAAGTGCACCTCAAGCCTGAGAACAACCAACAGCAGAAAACTTATTTACATGTTGTTTATGCCATTTACTCTTATCACAGAGTGACATTTAATTTTCACTGAATTCGATGGGGTACGACACATGTGGAGCTCTTTAATAGGATAACTTTGCACGGAAAAGATATCATGTGCACATTTATGCGTCCCTTCTTTTACCATTATGCCCATTCCCTGTTTTACAAATAATTCATAGATACATGAGAAGGAAAAAAATGCAAGGGAGTTAAATCAATGTCATATAAGACTATTGGAGCATTTGTATCCCTAGCTACTATTCAGAGGCTAAAGATGAGCGGAGTTGTCTAGCGCTAGTGCTAAGAGTGTGATGATAAGAGCTAAAACAAAAGAAAAAGGCTTAGATGTAGTATTAAGCTTAACATTATAGACGTATCACTAACATGGGAGTGTCAATTCACATGGGGACATGTTAGACCTCTTTTAAAAAAGGTAACAGACAAAATCTCCAATATCATGAACACAAAAGGTTTTTTTATACGAAATCTGTTTTTAATGAGTTTTAGCTTGTTTTGAATAACACGTTTAGCTCTAAAATCATAAATGGGGGAAATTAATATAAGAACGAAGAAAAGTGATGTCAATGATGCAAAGATTATAGCTCTTTACAAACGATAGGATCAAGATACTTCATAGTATGACTATCTATCGTTTAATCCGATATCTCAAATAAAATCACAAAACAGGTAAATAGAAAGTATATTAAGGTCATACTTTTGTCTTGCGTATTTTACTTAAGTTATAAGATCGATCTTGTCAAGTTGAACCACCTTTCTTAATTGCTAAAATTCAGTTTAAGTATAATGTATTTTGAACGATGCGTAAATGAGAAAAAAAATTAGATACAAGTATAGTGAAGGTGCACTGTTTCAGAACTCCAAATTCATAAATTTTGTCACGCCCGGAAGAAAATTGTCTAGAGTTAAAATGGTTTACATAGCGAATTTGCATATGATACATCATTAGTTGCGTCTAGATTTTTGTTTATAGAACTTTTCGAACTTGTAACACGATTTCTGATTTTTTTTTTTTTTAAAATAAAAAGAGTACTGCAGCTCGGCAACCAAAAAGTGTCTTCGCTTAGTTTGGAGTATCCAATTTAAGCTTAGCAACCAATCAAGTTGGAGCACACGGATCGTGTGCTTCTTCTAACAACTAGCGAGCCGTCGGATTGCTAATGGATCCCCTGGTCAACCCATCCAACGGGCTTTGTCCCCTGTTAAAAAAAAACAGGCTTTGTCCCTGATTCACAACGAGTGGCCCAGTGCATGCAATCTAGGCTGATGTCGAGATGGAGACACGCACTCCAGACACAGACAAGCTGGTCCGGTCACCGACGCTAGCCCACTAGTCAGCGTATCAGATAATATTCCCGCGTTGGCGTAGCTTTTTCCTACTCAGATCTACTGCTAGATCACGCTTTCCCGCGCCCTGGGCCTGTGCCGTTAGGCGTTAGAGTGAAAAATCACAAAATTGACCACTGATGAAGTTCAACGAAGAATGAACCTAATCTGAAAAAAAATCTGAATCTAACCCTTTTGGTCAGCGCCCGCATGGCCGGCGCGGTGGTCTATGCCGCGCCGGGCATGGTGACGCGGTGCTTTATATAATGTATCCACGCCAATGTACAAAGCCGTCGTAGGCTTTGACGGCTCCATGTCATCTCCGGCATCAAGTGCTCGCTGCGGTAGTCCATGTGCATGCTGGAGCGGTCGTCGGTGGTGCCACCGACCGTGCCGGTACCCAGTTTCTTGCAAGCTCGCGCCTCGCGCAGACAAAAGGCGCCATGGCCCGACGGTCGTGGTCGGGGTGAGAGAATAAAGAGAGCATGCATGCAAATAGGCCCGTCAGCTTGCCGCTTATGACCACTTAATTAAACGGGATTGCAGATTTTGCCCACTTAATTTCCACATTGTTTGGCGGCGTCCGTCAAACCCGCTTGAACCCGCTCTAGTCTAGTCAAGCGGCTCGACCACCGCGGAGAGAGTGAGACGAGCTCGAGCACGACCTTGATATAGCAGTTGCCGCACTAGAATTTGCCCGCTGATGGTCGCCGCGCGAGGCCGCTCGCGGTGGAGCCGCGCCATCCTCCTCGCCTCCCGCAGCCGCGCGCACCGCGTGTGCGTCCGCGCCCGGGCGCCCGCGCTGCAGCCACAGACGCGCCCACACACGGATGCGCCGCCCTGCTCCGGGTTGACGACCTCCGCGCGCGTCGGTACCGGCGCTTGCGAGGAAGGCGCAGGCGCTGGGGCGGCTGGTGCCCAGGTGCCGGAAGCTCGCCTTCCCGGCGCTCCTGTCCGAGGCGTCTGACTACATCGCCGCCCTGGAGATGCAGGTGTGCGCTATGGCCGCGCTTGTGCAGGCCCTCGCCGCCGTCTCTCCCTCCTCCCCGTCGTGATCCAGCCAAGCCAGCTTCAAGATTCCCCGCGCATCCATGTACATTTCCCGTGCCGTTTTAGCGTGTGGTCATCAAATCAGCATGGCGATTGTCAACCCGGCCGCGTGCGAGCGAGCAGGGAAGAAACACCAGCGGCTCGCTCGCTCCTTGGGACGGGAAGGATTAAGTGGGCTTTAGTGGCTAACTAGAAGGAGAGGGCGCGGCAAAAGCGCCCGCCTTGGCTGTTTGCACTAAACTAGAAGAGATACGCGCGCTTTGCTGCGCGTGGATAGCTTTGATGTCAATCTATTTAACAGAAAATTAGTGCGTTACACTATTTATAGTTCCCCCACAAGGGAAAATTTGACATGAGTGTTGCAATGTTTCTCGTAAGAAAACTAAACACGAGAAAGAAAATAATTAAACAATTTGGTCATGTACACTGATACACAGTACCCTAAGCAAATATATGATCGTATACTTCATAGTATACAGGAAAATTTCGTACAAGAGTACATCTTTTATTATCCTCAAGCCATGTGTAGGGGAATGACATATGCCAGCGATGAAGGAAGCTTGGCAAACGACGGCCATGGCGCCCCATATACGACAACCATCCCATATACGACATAATATTAAAAAAAGTAAAAAAGAGCACCATGTCAAAATATGGTACTAAGACATGTTGAAAATATCTTCAACCCAAAAGCATAAAATCTATTTGGCTCAAGAGTTAAGAAAACACAATACTTATTTTCATAAATTTATATATGTTGTGACATGCAACATTCAATTTGGAATAAAGATCAAGAAGAACTTTTGAAATATTGTTTGTATCAGTTCCTATAACAATGGTGTATTATAATTCTCACCCAATCATATGCCACATATGATGCCTCAAAAGATTATTTAAAAAATGTAAATAATACCAAACAATGTTCAGAGATGATAATACCAATGACAGATGTGAAGACTACAGATTTCATACATAAACATGAACAAACTCACTAAAGTTGCTACCTTGTGACCATGAGGTCATGGGTTCAGGTCCTAGAAACAACATCTTGTAGATATGCAGGAAAAACTGTGTAATAAAGACCCAAAGTGGTCGGACCAACGCTCTAAAAACATGAATCGCTTGTAAGCTGCTCCTCAAAGCAACCGAGAGCAACGAAGTATAAGTAAACCTAATTTTCTTCTGTGTTTCGTCGTCCTTAAACACAGCTTTGGACTTATTCTTGTCAGCATCTTCTAGGAGGTCTCCTCTAAGAGGGAAATAACACAAAATAAAGAAGGAATATTCCCTGTCATCTTGTGACCTTCGACAGGTATACCTTCATGCTAAATGTAGTAGTGCAAAGAAGTTCTATAATTACACTGCATAAATAGAGGGCCTAGGCAGTAAAAACATGGCACAAGAATCTAAATGAGAAAACTAATAGAAGAAAAGATCAATTTCTAACGGATAAACTTGGCTCTACAGAGAAAGATGTCTGAATTCATGCACGATATTTACACGTCCTTCCCTGGTGAATAAGCGAAAAATCTTCAAGTGGGAAACCATAGACAGTAGACAAACATTTTTCTTTTTTTGAGGGGATAGACAGTAGACAATTGATCACATGGGGCAACAACCGACCACCGAAGGGTTGTAAGATGTGTTTTCCTTACTTTACACAGTATATAACAGTGGTATCACCGAGGACGATATTTTTATGTGGTTACCGTGCTGGGGAAAGTTAAGTACTAAAGATAATATGGTCATGGAAATCCAGGTATTAGATAATGTCTATGATTCATGCCCAGCTATTTAATCAGTTAATCACCTAGCACTACATTGCTAAAATTCGCAAGCAGCTCGGAGCAAGCTCAATATGAACAATGAGACTGCCACTTCGGAAAACGTCATAGACTTTGTCGAGAAAATTCAGCGGAGGTGCCAAGATGGTCCTGAGGCTGCCACTTCGCCCAACATCATACTTTGGCTGATGTGCAAAGGTAGGGAATGAAAATGTTTTAAGTGATAGAAAGACTATCAGGACTCAACTATTACATCGAATACCCGATGAGATTAATTAAGTTTTGGGCAAACAAATCTACCTCTGAAAGGAACATTTTGGAACAAATACCCGATGAGATTCAGTTCAACATCTAGAATTAGAGGGACCTTCTATTTCTTATTTATTATTCTTTCTGTAAAATTTGTACCTGTAACAAAACTGCCGTAAGGCAAGAAAATGAATTCATAAGGTAGTGGATCATCTACCTTTTCCCTTAAAGAATATGCCAAAAATATATTCAAAAATGAATATAGAATCGAAATTTGCCATTGAAGTTAACAAAACTCAATACATGTTTCATAAATTTTAGATCTGTCATGCACATTGGTTTAATAAAAGACCAAAAGAACACTTTAGATGTAGGACTAACCAAATTTCGTAGTGCCCATTATGTTCCTTTGTTTCAATAGGGCGTCCACATCCCCTGTTGAATGGAGTTGAAAAAATGGTGAGTTATACTTAAGTAAGAACTACGAAAGCCTAATTCAATCAAGGAAAAAGTACGAATAGAAATACAAAGGAGAATGTGCACTATGTAAAGTTTTCTTGTCTATTGACATCTAAAAATAGTTCGTTGGATAATCCGAGTTAGCTTCCACGTCACAACCCAAATACATGTACAACAATAGAAAACTGAACATCTTCGTGATGATCCTAAATGCCAATATCCTTGTAACTTTAAGATTTGAGTGTATAGAATCTACCGGATAACCATAATGTGTGTAGATTCTCTAATTCAGGCAACAGCTCCACTAACCTCAATCCCTTGCTCTCATGGCAGGAACAACTGCCCTGTATGCATATTGCTTTCATAAGTAAACAATTATATAGACAAGCTGATGAATTTATTGGCGATGCATTTGCTTAGAAGGAACAACTCTACCAAGAATTAATGTAGCCAAGAGACGTGTGAGGAAAAAATTAGGATTTCTGAATTAAGTGGCAAGGACGATCGGAATCCAAAATCAAAACACCTCCAACGTGGAACCCCTACAAGCTGGTAATGGTAAAAATCCAAACTTAATCGAATCCAAACCACGGAGTATTAGTCATACCCATGAACAAATCTAATCCGCGGAATACATCTCAAATCCAAATCGCACCAAACAATTAACAACTTTAATCCAAACCAAAATGTTCCCTAGTCTTAGATTGAGCCCAATTTGTAAAACCAAACCCCAATTGGTAAAGCCAAACCAACATATATGAATTTAGAAGTAGTCAGGAACACAAGAGCGTGGCGTACACCTGCACCATGCGGTCGGTGTCCACCGGAAGCCACGGCCTCTTGGTCTTCACGCACGTGGGGGTCGAGAGAGAAAGACCTCGAAAGAGTCGGCTCCTTCCCCTTGTCGGTGCCCGTGAGGAAGCTCCTTCTCCGCTGCTGGCCATCGTGGCGGCGCACCTCGGAGCGGCAGATCCATGTCTCGCTAAAAAGAGGAGGAGGCGCAGCCACAGATGTAATTAGCGGCAGGAAGGCGAAGGAACGTGGAGAAGGCAGGTGCGCTCGTTGGAGATGGATTCGCCGACCCTCCTCTTCATTGTCAACGGAGGAGAAAGAGGCGAACCGCCTCCCGCAGGGACGTGGCATGAGCAGCCACACATCAACCACGCAACGCGCAGACACCAATACTCTGTCCGACATGCGGGCCCAACCCTAGGACGCACCAGAGGACACCAATTCCTCCCCAGTTAGGAAAGAAGAGGATAGGTTTGTTCCTTGAATTTTGCCAAAAAAAAAATTGAAGCTTAATTTTGCCAATTTTTTTGCTGTGATGTTCAATGAAGGGTATTTACCCTGTTTTGGGTGCCGATCAGGACATCTGTTGCAAACATGCATGTTCTTTAGTTTGACAGATAGACAAAGTGTGTTATTTCTCTTCATTATAACAAGGTTGTGAGTGCTATGAGGATAATGTTTAGCACTTAGTTTATGGCAAAATAAAATATATTTGTAAGTCATAGTGTAGTCCAATAATTGCACAAAAAACGGCAGTACAATATATGAAATGTTTACAGTTTTATCTGCAATAATTTCCAATCAATTCAATATGAAACAATAAAACGAACAAAAACTGGGAAATATTCTAACATTTTCATGATACTAAGGATCCATCATGTTAACAAGACAAAAGTTTTTTTAACAGCAGGTGTCTCCAGTATGGTGACCTCCTTGAATCGCTTCTATATCCATAAAGTACATGCTAAGGCAATGCCAGGAAAGACTGTCGATAATTTTGTTTAGTCTTGTGAGTCACATTTACCTACCTCCCTAGCTTGGATGGCATCAAAACTGACGGCAGCTGGAGATCATTTTCGAACATGAAAATCTAGTGCACGTAAATGGATTGGGAACATAATCACAAGGAACCGAATCAGAAACCTAAAATACACCGGAAAACAACCAAGTAGTAAGACATTTTAGCGGGATAGTATATTAGCTAGTTTTTTTTTCCTGCTAGCAAAGAGCGAACTGCCTCCTGCTGTCATTTGAAGAGATTAACCACCTAACTAAGATATCATGCATTTTCAGCAGAAAACTAACTTCAGTACTATAGTAGCACTAAGCATTCAATACAATGACACTATTGTTTGCCACTGAGTTAAATCGCTCGAGCAACCATGATCCTGCTATGAATGAATGTTATAATACGGTTTTAAGAAAGCAAGATTCTTATGCGATTAAAGGAAGATCTATTCAAAGTTTATCAGCTAGCCAATAGTGTCGAACCGATACTTTATAGTAAGAATCAATACTCAGGTCCGCTTTAGCTTACACATTTGCCTAGTAACGCCCACCTTACCATATCATGGGTGTATCGAAGCTGCGATATGCTGTTACATCAAAAACATCTCATTATAACATGCTTATTAAAATCATAGTTAGGAGTCATCGAAAGCATCGCTGCAAAGAAGAGAGGATCGCACGCATCAAAATGGTTAGCAGAATCATCCAGGGACACAATCGCTAGTAGTACCAAACAAGCCCTATGAAACGGATCGAGCGGGATAAAGAGGCAAAAAGTCAAAAATGCCCAAACAAAACGAACAAATGATGTCGGTATGAGCGCACTCACGCAAATTTGACGCAAAAAGAACACAGATAGTGCTTCCACAAAGGAGTGGCAACGACACACGTATGAAGCACATACAAAATGAGTGGTACCAAGAGACACAAAGGAGAGAGAAAAACACGTGCGGGAATAAGATGGCGCCAGAGAACCGCCCGTCCACATTGCGGGTGAAATCTAGATCGAATCGAACTGAAGAGCATACCTCGGTTGCAGAATCTTCCCACGGCCTAGAAGCCGCACTAGTCTACCAGGCGCCCCAAAATCCCACGAGCGTACATCCTGGCTCCCCACACTCCACAACAGAAAATAGTCGTCGCCTCATGCGCAACATAAAAGGAGAGGAAAAACTACGTGAAGGAGAGCAGAACAAGAAATGAGCCGTCAGTGCCTAGCTTGGGCCGGACGAATCCTGAATCACAAGATGAAGTGTCGAGGACAGACCTGTGGAAACAGAGAGTAGGAGATTCGCGATGTGAGAAACCCTGTCTCCCCACCCTCGAGAGAAGAAAATAGTCGTCGCCTCATGTGCAACATAAAACGAAAGGAAAAACTACCCGGAGGAGAGCAAAACAAGAAATGAGCCTTCAAGCCGGACAAATCCTGAATCACAAGATGAAGTGTTGAGGACAGACATGCGGAAACAGAGAGGAGGAGAATCGCAATGTGGGAAAATGGAGACACAATCCAACCCGGAGGCGAACCAACAAAGAAGAACCATGGCCAACCGATGCGAGGGAAATCGCCGCAAGCTAGCCCCAATCGCCACCGCACATGCGAGAATAAAAAGTATGGACCAAGCGCGGAGCACGGTACATATGGGGACAGTTGACGTTAGATGTGTATCGCCAAAGTCCAAACGGACAGGAGGGCCCATGCAACGCTCAGCCGGCTGAACGCACCACAACTCTCTTTTTCCTCGCCGATTAGGGATGGACACATGTAAGTTGTTGTTTGTTCTCATGAGCTTTGTCCTCAAATTCTACGATTGAGATGTATGTAGAGACGAATAGAAGATTTAAGATTGAGGAAGAAATGAACGACAAGGAACTCGAGGCCGACGGACTGGGCCAGCCTGTCGTATCACAGGACCTAGCATTGTGTTACACCGCCCCGCTGTCTGCACCGGTGAACCCTGCCCTCTCTCGTCTCATGCAACATCCGCCTTGTGGCTGACACACCGGTAACTCAAGCGGCTATGGGCAGAGGACCCAACACCTAGGGTTAGCAGACAAGAAAATATATCCAACTGCCAGCCAGAAGGGCACCGTAGGAACTCACCGAGGAGACCCAAATCCAGCAACGCCACCACGCCGCAAGAACTACGAGGAGAAGTGAAGAGAGCACGCACGACAGAATTGGAAAAACAGCATGATACCTGCAACACTTACGGACAACATATGATGATGTATTGAGAACTCTACTATAGGGGTTGAGGATCTGGATTATCAAAAGAAATATATGTTTTATTTGACAACATACCCCAAAATGAATTTTCTTTCGATTGAACAAAGACATTTAGAATGGATAATTAGATGTTGCAACAGAAAAATACAAAATGAAGAGCAAGAGCATTACTTGTGGCAATGATGTTTGAAATCAGCTACTTAATATAATGTACTCAGTAACTTCATAATCACCTGAAAATTGTATCTACCATATTTAGCATATTTGCAGCCAATCCATTTTTTCATGCAAATGCTTCAAACATCTAGGTATGCACTTATAGTCAGGGAATGTATACTGACATACTAACATAGTACTCACTAAGTTATCTTTTCTAAGCAATGAGGGTACCGGATGCATGCAAGGTAATAAATCTTGACTTTCAAATGACAAACATATATTACTCTGATCAAGTTAACTTTCAGAAAGCAATGATAATCTGAATTGCAACCTTTGATATGTTACCTATGAACATAATAACATAAGAATTTTAGACATAATAACCCTTTGTTGTGGAACAACCTAAAAAGGGGATGGTAAGTGCTAATGTACTCTAAGCTGAAAGCAAAGCGTACAATGTTGACCTTGTGAGAACTGAACATGTTGAACAGATAATATTCCCGTAATACATTGTTTAATCAGCACGCTGTCAGGAAATTCAGAGACATGAATCAATCATGCTTACATACCTGGAAAGAGGAGACATTAAGTATCACAAAGAGTAGGAGGGTCAATAAAATTTAAGAAGCTAGCTACGGAAACACCGGGCAGGCAGCTAAGCAATAAGGTTCTGGTATAGTCGAACTCCATTTGTGGAGGCATGAACCTGTCTCATCTTTGGCCTGGTCGCCATGGCCTAAGTGCATGGTGGCAGTACCGACTTGTGGAGAAGAAGACTCTGAAAAACCGTTTGAGAAATATGTTGTCACCCGTCGATCTGACCCCAGGCTGGCCACCAGGTGGGAAGAAGCCAGCAAGTCGGGTAGTCCGCGGCATCCCAAAAATCATAGTGTACAATATATTACTTAATTCAGAATATTTTTTTCCAAACCACACACATATTTGTTGGTAATAAAAATATATCAAAGACTTTATATAGTACTACAAAATATGAAAGTAATATTAAAAAGAAGCTACTGAAGTTCTTCTATTAATTCATTCATATGATACCTAATAAGGTTAGAAATAAGAACCGACAATTCGTTGGCCATAAATCGACCAAATTCCAGAAGTAAACAGAGTCGTTATTGTGGATCAAATCCAACTTGACAAGTGAATGTTTCAAGAATCTATGAAGACGATTTTATCTCCATAATCGGTTTTGAATCCTGCTTACTTTGTACTTGAAAGTCTTGAGCAGAGGTGGCAGTTTAGTGAAGCGGTCATTGCCCCTATGGCTGTGAAGGAGGTACACGGAGTGCTCAAGGATGTAGGTAGAGGTGCCCGTACCATGGTACCAGTGAAGCCATCCTTCGAGCTCCGATGCGGTTTCAAAAGCCTAGTCAATGGACCAGGAAGGTAGTACAATTCGGATTAAGGGTTTGATGCTGCTATATTTGTGGGTCAGGGGTGGTTGTGCCATACCATAGTAGGAGGATCCGATGAAGGATGTGCCAGTAGAACGTACCTGTAATCGGCATCCGCTCGGCGATGTACTCGTCGGCGTTCGCACCATCCAGCGGTTATCATACCGGAGGCGAGAGACTGGCGTGTGCAGAGGAGGGCCAGAGACGCTGGACCTCGAATTTAACCCCTAAGGAGGGAGCGTACGTGCGGCTCATCTTCCTCGACCCCTAAGGGAGGCGTTGCTCCCCACCCATGTATGGCCATGGAGAGGCCAGATCCACCGGCGCCTACCCGATGGAGCGCGCCACCCTTGCTAATAGGGTGCGGAGAGTTCGAGGAAGGGGTGCGCGCCCAGCAAGAGGTGGAGCCGCTGTCCCCGCACGCGACGGAGGAGGCCATGGACCACGACGCTCGTGTGGTTGAGATCGGCGTGAGTGGCGATGCTCCTTTGGTTGAAGACGGCGAACCGACCGATCGAAGGCCCCGCATCGAGGCGCAACGGTAAGACGACGGACACGGCTCCTCCCTGCTGCCCTTCTCGCTGCTGGTGGGAGGAGAACATAGGTGGAGGTGGGAGGAGAGACGTGTTCGACTCGAAGTGGAGGAGAACCAGTCAGAGTGTGGGGAAAATGATTAGGATTAGTGCAAATCCAGTGTTGTTTGCCTCATACTGGAGGAGGAGCTGGAACAACGGTGCTGGAGGATCTTCAACGGCGGCGCGGGAGCTCTCCGCGAGGGGACCTCGCCTCTGTCTGTCCCAGGTCGAACCAGGAGATGTCGTCGGAGGCGCCGCCGACGAGTGCCGAACCGCCAGCCGGCGACGGCGCGGTGTCCCGTGCGGAGGCACAAGGTCAAGGCGGGGGCTTGCTTGAGGATAGCATCTCGAACCGACGGATGCAACAGAGGAGCCGACAGGCAGGCCCCAGCGACGGAACGACACGCACAACGGCGGCACAAGTGAATGCATTGGCCGACAGGCGGGCCCAGCCGGAGGACGCACCACAGGACAGGATTTCCTCCCCAATTAGAGATGAAGAAGATTGGGTTAGCCGCGGCTGCGCACCCAAAATCACGGTCTGCCCGAGGACGTCCACGGACATTAATTAAGTGGGAACGGCTAGCGGCGCCGTGGACACCCGTTTCCACTTACAGTCTGACATGCAAACAGCCGCATGGTGGTACGGGCTAGCACAGCTAGGCACACCACCATCGATCTGTGATCGATCGACACCGATCCAGCGGGCTACAATGCGAGTCGTGTTCCCATGCTTGGGCCGCGCCGCCGGAGCTCCTGCTGCTTCCGCCCGAGGAGACCGAGCTCATCTGCCCAGGTGAGGATTGCTGCGTGCGTGTTGCGTGCTGTATGGCCTCGATGGAAATTGTTGTTGTGATGTATGCTTGGGTATGGGAATTGTTGTATGTATGTATGTACTTGTTGTATGTATGCTTGTTGTACTTGTTGTATGTATGAAAATTCATCTACAAATGGTACACACAACAGAGAACCAAGTGCTTCCTCTACTTGTTGTATGTATGCTTGTTGTATGTATGAAAATTCATCTACAAATGGTACACACAACAGAGAGCCCGAGCTAGTGCATGTTGTACTTGCTGTATTTATGAAAATTCATCTAGAGATGGTACACACAACAGAGAACCAAGTGCTTGCTCCATTTGCTGTATGTACTTGCTATTCTTGTTGTCACATATTAAATTTGGGGGTATATCGGACATATCACAACGCAACCTAACAAATAAGCAAAGTCTGCAGAAGCCAAAAGAAGTCTCCGGAGGAGTTTCTGGAGTTTCTCCCCACAACGGTTTCTATCCACCACAATCCAAAAACTGGCTTCTGCATAAGCAGAAACTTAAAAGAAGTGTCCCTAAGCCCAGGATGGCTTTGTACATTGGTGCGGATGCATTATACAAAGCACCGCGCTTCTGATGGCGGCGCTGCACTGCTAAGCACCGTGTCACCATGCACGGCGCTGCATTAGCAGCCTAGAGCTCCACCGTCCAACGCTCGCAGGTGTGCAGCGCCCTAATCTAGGGAGCGGACATATAGAGCACCGCGCCGGCCATGCGGGCGCTGACCGAAAGGGTTAGATTCAGAATTTTTTCAGATCATTCTTCGTTGAAGCGTTGAAGTTTATCAATGTGGTCAATTTTGTGTTTTTTCACGCCGTTAGGTCACCATGGAAATATGTTGCGTGGAAAAGCGGAGAGAAACTACTCCGTATTATGGTTGGAATTTGTATCTACTACTTTCCTGTTCAGAGCATATCCTCAGTAATACAGCAAACTAAAATAAAATAGATAGACCTAAATCAGGGCTTCTGTCTAAGAAAGAAAATAAAACGTTTTTTAATCACCAAAGTCAAAAAGTCATGGCTCCAAGAGATCATGTATATATATATATATATTTGGTGATATAAAATTCTACATCGTGTTTTAAATTTTAGCCTTTTGTGCTCCAAACTTGCATCACCGATGCGCCTGCCACAAAACCAAACGTCAGCAGTGCGCATCCCAACCACATCCTGAGATGACCCCTTCCACTCCGGAGCTGGATCTCTAACTTCTTTTCTTTCAATCCATATGATTAAGTCCAAAATGATTCAAATTAATTTGTAGATTGCAAATCTGTGTACAAACAAATTTATGATGTAATAAAAAGCAATTTTATTTTTTCTATCTACGGTAATTACTGGCTACATGAAAATACATACAATGAGCTACATTACTCTGACTTTGCTTCTCGTTTTTACACTGCCAATTACTATAGCTCCGGTGACTTTGATTCTCAACGTTACAGGAGCCGGTTCCTTCCACTCCTTCGCGCAGCACCACGTCGCCACCAATTACGTATGAATCCAACTGAAGGCCGACCTCAACTTCTCGGAGCCGGAATGGCTCGCTCCGGACAACCAGCGAAGATGAGAGGCAACACCGCCGCGCTAGGCGGTGGCTCGCCGACCATGAGGTCGATGAGTTGGCCATGGCGAGGTTTCGACATGAGCATCTGGAGTACGTGCAGTGCAGGATGAGCTAGAGTTATATTAAGTGAGGGATGCAGCGGCGAAGAAAAAGGAGAAGAGCGACCAAGTCGACAACTCGACGGTGGTCAAGGTGGAATCTGATACCTCTTTGTTCAAGTGGACTAGCGATGAAACCGACGAGGAGTAGGAGTAGTGTAGTTAGTAAAATCGTAGTGTGTAGAAGTCTAGCGTGGGTAGTAGAAGTATAGTGTGGCTACTAGAGTCGTATTTTTTAAATTTGCATGTTCTAGTTCAAATATTGTGTAGTTAGAAAATTGAAATATGCAGTCAAAGTAGTTTAATGTCCTATATGAAAGCACCCTCGCGTGATTTATGTCCTATTCTATATCAATCAACCGTGTGATAACGAAGTTTAATTGCACTAAAACCAGAAATATGGTGCCCTAAAACCAAAATATGCTGCCATATTCTAGGTCATCAATTATAGAGGTGCTCTTAGAGCATCTCCAACCACGGAACCCAAACCGGCATCAAACATCTCGACGGACCCCTGGGCTTTGTTTGGGACCGAAACATACACAAACCGGCCTCCTCAAAGTGAGGCCAAACGTCTGGGTTGTCCAGCAATCTCCAAACCTAGCCCATATGTGGGGAGAGTTTGGGCTCGTCCGAACGCGCTCAGACAGCCCACGTCGGACTCCGACCACCCTGACCCCACATATATCTCCCAATGCACAATCCGGAGCAAACCATAGCTCACTATCACCCGATCCCGACCACCATCGAGAATGTCGGGCTTCGGCAGCCGATATGCGCATGAGATGTATTGGGATGCCCATGCGGTGGAGGTGGAGGACGTATTAAGAGGAGAAGATGTGGGAAACGAGGTGAAGAAGAATATTTCCGCGCCGCCGGACGATGCTTCGCCGGAGCTTCTTCCGTGCGTCGCCTACGGATGGATCGACTCCGGCTCTGACGAAGGCACAACGCCACCTCCGCTTCGGGTATGTTGCTCCGATTTAGTGTAGAATGTAGTCATGTGTGCACATTGGTGCTCAACTTTAGCTTGTTCATTCCGTAGATCGGTAAAGGCTCTCGGTTCTCCGAGAAAGAGGATGCATTGTTGTGCCGGACTTGGTTAGCTTGGATGGGGCAAAGCCAGGCCAGCTTTCCTTCGTTTTGGACGAGAGTCCATGAAATGTTCAATTCCCATCCGTGCGTATCCCGTATTGAGCAAGCTCTCCGCCATAGATGGTCATGCATCCAAGCCGCCATCAACAAGTTTGTCGGCTACTATGCCAAAGTTGGATGTGTATGTTCTGTTGCATCAACAAATCTCCATTACATTTTACATTGCATTGTATTATTTGTTGAGTTGCTCTTCTATTTGCTAGGAGGAAGATGCCATCCGAATGCTCAAGGGAGACATGTCGCGTGTGTCCAAATGGAATCTCAGTCGTTGTTGGGAAATACTAAAGGAGTCTTCGTTCGTCGACTACACGCTAATGTCCGAGAAGGTGAGGAAGATGCACGAAGCTAAGAACCAGGGTAGGATGGCACGGAGCGCCCGACAGAGAGAACGCTAAATGGAGGATGCGGCCTAAGCGGACGAAGATGCGGACCATGCACATAAGGTGGCGGTCGACGCTCACAAGGCACAGCGCGCCCATTAGATAAAACGCGAAGCGGCTGATGCGTGTGGATTTACGTTCGTTGGGAGGCCCCAAGAGGAAGGTATGAAGAGTGCAGCAACAAGTTTCCCTCAGAAAGAAACCAATGTTTAGTCGACCAGTAGGAGAAGAAATCACTTCTGAAGATTGTTGAGAGCTGATGTTGGCAGGGTGCACTACGGCTCAGCAACAACGTGGAATCTGCACACAACAGAACCAAGATATTTTTCTCCAACAAAACAGTGAAGTTGTCAATCTCACCGGTTTTGCTGAAAAACAAAAGATTACACGTATAGTGTGGAAAGCATGGTTTGTTCGCAGTGAATGAAAAGATAACAATCATTGCAGTAAAAAGAACAATGATTGCAGTATGTTGTATTATCGGTGTAAAAGAATGGACCGATTCACTAATGGTGTCTCTCCATAAAAGATAGATAACATGTTGGGTAAACAAATTACAATTGGACAATTGACAGAAATAAAGACTTCACCGTAGTGCATATGCAAGACATTTTGATTACTATGAGATTCATGCGGGCATTACAACATAATTCATAGAGCGTAATCCAACTGCATCTATGACTAATAATGCACAATCATAATGTAATCCAAACAGACTTCGGGTATTAAGTTGCAAGAAACATATTATTGCATTAAGTAAAGTGTGTAATGTAAACAATATAATTCTTTTGAGGCAGTTACGTTGATCAAATCAAAAACTTAAAACCATAAAAAGTTTCAGAAATAGCTGAGGATTAAACACAAAAATTTGAAGGTCATTTTGATATTTCTGTGATTTTATACAAATTTAACATTGGACAACATGAATCTGTTTTCTGTGCAGAAATCCAAATCTAACACCAACCTTCACTACAGACTTTAATTGGCAGAACAAATACATGAAAATAAAGATAAAAAGGAGTTGCTACAGAAGTAAACAACATCTTGACTCAAAGAAAATAGAGAAAACAATTCATATTAAAACGATGAAAAAACTTTCCTACCTTCTATATCAACATCTCCAAATTCTTTAAGCATGGTTTCCAAGATAAAAATTCTTTTTTCAATATCTTCAATATTATTCATGTTAAGAAACATTTGCTGCATTATGGGGTGAAGGTTAACAAACCTAGCTTTTAACATGTGAACTAAACAAGTTGTAACCGTTTCATAATTTGGAGCAAGTTCTACTATGGATTTTTCCTCAAAATCTTCATGCTTACTATCATGATTAAAAAATTCTTCAATGGCATATTTTCCAATTATAGAACCACTACCTACTGGTAGGCCTTTCAAGGTGAACTTAGGGAGCAACATGATGAACAATAAAAAGCGGAGTAACAAAAAATAACTATTATAATAAGAACTAATTTTTTTTGTGTTTTCGATATAGAGAAGCAAACAAAACAAAATATAATAAACTAAGAAAAACAAAAACAAAGTAAAGAGGTTGAAAGTGAGAGACTCCCCTTGTAGAAATCCTCTTTCTCCCCGGCAACGACGCCGAAAAAGGTGTTGACGTTGACGAGGGAGTGGTTTCTTCTTGATGACTTTGAAATCCCCGACAAAGGTGGCAGAAAAAGTGCTTGATGCGGGTAGATTATACGCTCGTTGGGAGACGCCAAGAGGAAGGTATGAATAGCACAAGATAAAGGTTTCCATTAGAAAGAAAACAATGTTGAATCGACCAGTAGGAGAAAGAAATCAATTCTGAAGGTTGATGAAAGCTCATATTGGCAGGGCACACTACCGGTTCAGCAACAACGTGGAATCTACACAACATAACCAAGTTACTTTGCCCCGAAAGAAACAGTGAGGTTGTCAATCTCACTGGTTTTGCCGAAAAAAAAGTGAACGTGCAACGATGTCGCCTAGAGAGGGGTGAATAGGCGATTAAAACTTTTCCGGTTAAGGCTTGCTAAATGCGGAAATAAACTAGATGTTAAAATTAACAAGCACACAACCTAAATATTCTAGGGTCAACTAGGTGCACCAACAAATTATGCTAAGCAAGACAAGTAGCAAGGTGATAGCAAGATATATAACTTCAATCTCGAAGGCTATCACAATGTAAATTGCATAAGTAAAAAGCTCGGGTATAGAAATAACCGAGGCACACAAGGGGAGTGCGTATCCTAGGAAGCAAATGGCAAACTCGTCCACCGTTCTACGATATTCGGCTATGATGGGAATTTTGGAGTCCCATGTTTGGTTTAGCTGATGTTTTACTAAATTTGAGTCGCCATAGCAAAGTATACGCTTAACTCCTATTTCTTTTGCAATATGCAAGCCATGAAGCAGTTCTTCGTATTCCGCCACATTGTTACTGGCGTTGAAGTGTATTTGTAATACATACTCCATAGTGTCACTTCTTGGGAATTTTAGCACTACACCAGCTCCGGCGCCCTCTTTCATTTTGGATCCGTCAAAATGCATGATCTAATATTCCGACTCCGGCATTGGTGTATTTTCCATTGCTTCTCTCCAATCGGCGGCAAAATCTGCCAAACTCTGGGATTTAATTGCCGTCCTCAGTTGGTACTTAATGTCAAACGCAGCCAGTTCAATGCCCCATTTGACAACTCGGCATGTCGCATCCGCATTGTTGATGATATCCCCTAGTGGTGCTTTGCTTACCAATGTTATGGAATGTCCTTGGAAATAATGACAGAGTTTCCGAGATGCGAAAAACACGCCATATGCCAGTTTTTAATAATGTGGGTACATTTGTTTAGATTCAGAGAATACTTCTCTTATATAGTATATTGGATACTGATCTGGTATGCTCTGTTCATCTTTACGCCTTTCCACGACTATCACCGCACTGATAACCCTGTTAGTTGTTATGATATATAGTAACATGGGTTATTCGTCTTTTGGCGATGCCAAAACCAGAGATTTCATTAAAAAAAATTAACTTGGTTAATGCTTTGTCCGCCCCTTTTGTCCATTTAAATTTGTCGGATTTCTTCAACAATTTGTCTAATGGCGGAGCTTCGTCCCAAAGCCGGCTTATAAACCTGCTTACGGCGGCTGCAGAACCCGTAAATATTTAGACATCTTTTAGGCATGTATGCCTTTTGATGTTTAAGATTGATTTGATATTTTCCGGGTTTACCTCTATTCTTCTATGAGAAACAATGAAATGCAAAAGCTTTCCCGAGGGGAACCCCGAATACACACTTTAATGGATTCAACTTTATTTTATAAGTGCGTAAATTTTCGAAAATTTCTCGTACATCTTCAAGGAGTGTATCTTTTTTATTGAAAACACGGCAATGTCGTCCATGTAAACGTGAATATTTTTGACAATTTGACTATGCAAACAACGTTGCATGCAACGTTGGTATGTTGCACTCGCGGTTTCAGGCCAAAAGGCATGGTTATGTAATAGTATGTTCCGTAGGGTGTTATGAAAGAGGTTTTGATTTGATCTTCTTCTTTCATGCGTATTTGATGTTTCCCGGAATAAGCGTCCAAAAAAGCATAAAAGCTCAGAGCCAGCAGTGACATCTATTATTTTATCGATCGGCGGTAACGCGAACCTATCTTTTGGACACATTTTGTTCAATTCAGTGTAATCTATACACATCCTAAGAATAGTACTATCCTTCTTCTGGACTAATACCGTGTTCGCAGACCAATCAGTATGTATTACTTCCCGGATAAAATCAGCTGCTAGAAGCCGGATAATTTCCTTGCAAATAGCATTTCGTCTTCTTACGTCAAAAGGACGTAGACCTTGCTTGACGGGTTTTTTGATCCTGGAATCACCTTGAATTGATGCTCAACAAGTTCGCTCGGTACTACTCGCATGTCCGCAGGATACCAGGCAAAAATATCCTAGTTTCCACGGAGCAACTTGATGAACGTGTTTTTCTGTGCGTCTGTCATCCCGGTTCCCACAACGACAAATTTTATCGGATCTTTGGGATCTAGGATAACTTTCCTTGTATTTTCTGATGCTTTGAAGCTATCTGCCGGCTTCCGGCTTTCTTTTCCTGCCGGCATTTCTGTCGGCGATACTTCCTTAGCCAGCTCTATCAATTCTTCCTTTCGAATCACTTGTTCAGCGCAAAGGGCGTTTGCTTTTTCCAGCTCGTTCGCCAATTTGAAATCTCCAGAAATGGTGAGTACTCCTCCTTTTGGCTTTGACATCTTCAGCTTGTTATAGATATAACATGATCTTGCCATGAATTTGGCAAAAGCTGGATGTCCGAGTATTGCGTGGTAAACGCTTTCGAACGACACCACCTCGAATGAGATCTTTTCCTGGCAGAAGTGTTCTCTTTTTTCAAAGGTTACATCTAGGGAACTTTATCCTAGGGATTGTGCTTGTCTGCCAGGAACAATGTCGTGGAAACGTATGTTACTGTGATTGAGCTGGGTCTCGGAAACTCGTAGATGCTTCAATATACTTAAGTACATGATGTTGATACTAGATCCTCCATTCGTCAACACTCTTTTGAGCCTAGTGTTTTGAACAATAGGTATTATGACTAAAGCATGTGTGCTGGGTTCTAGGATGTTTTCGGGATGATCAGACTAATCACAGGTGATTGGCGTATTTGAAAACTTCAAGAATTTTGGTGTTGGAGGTACAACCGTGTTGGTTTCTCGGAGTGTTCTTTTCGCCTGCTTTGCTAAGGGAGTTGTCAGGAAAGTTAAGTTACATTCTCTTTCAACTCTCGGGAATTTTGGCTCGCCTTTCCGCCGTTGTTCCTGGATTTTGTCATCACTGTCTGATTCACTTTCTTCTTTTTCAGCTTCTAGCTTTTTCTTGGAGCACTTCCGTTTGGAATTCTTTCCTTTGTTCCCAGATCCTGTAGTGCCTTTCATGTGTTTATTAAGCCGACATTGCGCATTGGTGTGGGTAGGCTTCCCAAATTGCGAATGGTGAACACAGTTTTATGACTTAATCTTTTCCCACTCTTCCTTTGAGTAGGAGATAGGTTATGTGTTCCTTCCCTTCCACTTGCTGCCATTATCCTTTCCAAAGGTTAAGTTTACTTCTTTAGGTTTTGGCTGCACTTCTGGAGTGACTTTCTTTTTAGACCGGGGCCTCTTTTTGGCCTGAGAAAGCATCAATATTTCCACCTCTCGCTCTGATATCATCTTTGGCCGTTGCGTGCTTATTGGCGGTGGTAAGCATAGATCCGAGATCTTTGTGCTCCTTTGAACCAACCACGAACGATACAAGGCCGGGTTTCAAGCCATTGATGAAAGCATGCATTGCTTGTACATCACTTACTCCAGAGCAGCTATTCTTCATTGCTATCCATCTTGATATAAAGTCGACATACGACTCGTCTTCAAACTGGACGAAGCGATTTAGCTGGTTAATGCTCTTTGGGCGTTTGTATGTACCCCGAAAATGCTGATCAAATACTCTAGTCATATCATCCCAGCTATCAACGGTTCTTGACGGAAGCCCGTTGATCCAATCTCTGGCTCCATCCAGCAACATTAGGGGGAGGAATTTTACCGCCTCTAGGTCTGTCTCTTTGTTGATTTGAACAACAATATAATAATCTAAAAGCCATGTATCTAGGTTTGTACTTCAGGTATACTTTTGATAAGTTGGACCAACTTTGGCAAAGCTAGAATGTAGAGTTATTCTTCGGATCATATCAATGAAGCATTTAGGTCCAAAGTATAAATCATCTCTTTCCGCCTTGTTGACGTGAGCGGAATATCTGTCGGCTGAATAGACGGAAGGGGATCTGCTCCTTTCTGGCACATTGTTGCTCGAGTGCGCTTTTGCGAGATTATCCATGTTTCGTCCGTTGTCGTGTCCTTTGGAATAAGGTGGAGTTCTACTCCTTGGCCTTTCTTTGTTCTTAGGAGGAGAACGGGATCTCTCACGCCTGTGAGGGTTGTCATATCTTCCAGCTTTATCAGTTGGCCGTCTCGGAGAAGCATTATTTTTCCGTCTTTCCGGTTTTGTTCCTCCCGTTCTTTGTAATAAGGGGGATTATTTCCGCCTTCCGGCGGATGGGATCCGGTTCTGGACGCTGCATCCTTATTGTCCGGAATTTTCTTGTCCTTCTTGGGATCTCCCTTCTTTTCCTTAGAATCACCTGAATCTCCAGGTTCACCAGGTCCAGGAGCTCCCGACGCATGTGGCAGCATTGCATAGGGCCGAATCATCATGCAACTTCCCTGATCTTGCTTGTCCCCGTTGTTGCTGTGGTAATGCTTTTCCTAGGAAAGCATACACTCCCTGGAGTTTTTCGTCATTGGAGTACATATCGTCATCAAGGATGGCGAACGCGGCCTCCGCGTTTTCAACTGTGGTTTTGTATATGCGTTCGCCCTTGGTATTGGTGCCGTTAACCTGCCTTTGCCAAGAAGGATTTTCGAACCTCCTTCTTGCTGGCAGTTCATCCGGCTTTGCATTTCCGAGTAACCGCGTAGATTTTATGCCAGATCTATTCCTTCTTTCGTATTCCTCTATCTCTTCCTGCTGCAACTCAATGTCAGTTTGTGTTTTCATGAGGTTTTCCCGAGTACGTAATAGGTGTTGCTGATGTTGTTGCAGAGCTTGTCTCCTGGCTTCCAGCACTTCAAGGGGTTCATCTCGTCCCACTGGGTTTGAATTAGATCAATTTCTTCATGCTCCGACATTTGGGGAACGGGGATCTCTTTCTTTTTCTTCTCCGTAGGTGTCGAATCTCCGACTCTACAAATCCCTTCGGTGAACCTATCGGGTTTCGATTAGGAGAACCCATGAGCGCTGGTGGAATCGTCGGCTAGACAGGGGCGAGATTTACCCAGGTTCAGGGCCCTCGTAGAGGTAAAACCCTTACTCCTGCCTCTTGTCGATCTGTATTCACGAATAGATCGGTTACAATGGTGGTGCTCGAATCGAGAGTAAGGTCTCGAGTTTAAGGCTTTGGTGGTGCGGTATTGCTTGGTCCTCTTCTGGGGGCTCTCCTGGCCTTATATAGATGGTCAGGTCTCGAATCCTACCCGGAGAGGACTCGAATTCTAACCTTAGGTCGGTTACATATTCCTAACTTAATCCGCAAGCTAGTGCGGGTGGACTTCACGTGGGTCTTCTGGAATACTCCAAGGACTCCTCTTCTTGGGCCTTAACCTTGGGCCTGAGATGGTGTGTCCTTACCCGCAGGGTCCAGGATCCATATCTTCGTCAGTAGCCCCCGAGCGTTTACTCGAGTGGGATCTTTCCAGTCGAGTAGACGGTCAAAACTTCTCTTGGTCTTTCTTTCTTGTGGATAACCAGCTTGGTTGTTTCTTGTCTAAAGGGTGTGTACCCTGTATAATGAGTTTTTCTACTCGAGTATCGAGAAATACAAGTGCTTGTTTTTACGGCTTTTTATCGCAGGAGGATGTGGCACAGTAGCTTGGCTCTCCCGAGAGATCAGGGCCAATAATTGCGAATAGGGCAAAAACATTCCTGGCCTACACAGATTCGAGACCTCCGCCTCGAACCCGATAAGGTGATTGTTGCGACTGGGCCGTTGTAGTCTTATCGAGTCGAACTTAACCTATGGGGGTACCCGGCGCGTCCGCTGGGATTTTTCTTCGTGTTATTGACACGGAATCATACCGGAGGACGCAGCTTTTGAGTGCGATTTCAGGCCCTTAAGAGAGATCTTTTTGGTTCTTACCTTCATATTCGAAGAATATGGCATCCGGATGTGCCTAGTCGGCTGAACAATCCAGGTTTTTATGATGTAAAAATATCATGTATGAAAACAGGTAGGTTCTGCCTACCCGAGTAATCGTTTGAGTTTCATACGAAAGAATTTTCGTGCTTTAGGAAAGTTATGCCCATATAAAAGAGCTTTCATGTTTGGGATGTCGTGCCTGTACGAAAGAGTTTTCGTGTATAGGGTATTTTTCTCTTGTTTAAAGAATAAAGAGGTCTTGCTCCATGATTTGTTCACAGAAGAATTGCCTTTATTCGAAAGAGTTTTGTTCATACGAAGTTATTTTCGTGTTTGAACTTTCCGTTTGAAGATTTCTTGAATTTGGTGATGCATGCCATGACGTCATGGCGCACTTTTCTCCTCCCGATGGGACGTGACGGAGTGGTAGCAGATGGGCTGGCCCACCTAGTCAGCTTTTTGACCGGGAAACGAGACGCCGCTCCCGGTTTTTACGCGAACCGTGCAGTAAATGCGCACGATCTTCTGTTAAGATCGTGGCACGGAACAGCGTTCACCGCCTCCTCGTTTCATCTTCACACGTGGTGGCTGCGATAAGCGCCACGTGGTGCATCGAATGGCTGGGATCAATTCGCTCCGTGTATAAGTACGGGTCTTAGCGCTGCGGTAAAACTTTCCCAGCCTTTGCCTTCAATCCATCTTCTTCCTCGTGCTCATCTTCTTCCTCGTGCTCAAGCCCGTGCTGTCAGTCATGGCTGGAGGCAAAAGACGCGCCGCTGCCACTTCCGCATCCGGGGAAGCCTCCGCGCAACCTGCGCCTCGTGCTGGCGACTAGCGTTCGCCCAACACCACCGCGAAGAGCATCAAAGAGATGCAGCGGGAGGGGCTGCTGCCAGCGGAATCTGAGAAGCGGGTGCGCCTCGGAAAGAAGGAAGAGGTACCGAACCCGCAATCAAACGAGCGCGTGGTCTTCGCGGACCATGTGTCTCGTGGTCTCTCCTTTCCTCTTCATCCATTCCTCGTCGGGTTGTTGTATGTCTACGGCATACAGCTTCACGATCTTCCCCCGAACGCGGTGCAGCACATATCGTGCTTCATCGTGTTCTGCGAATACTTCCTTGGCATTCGCCCACATTGGGCGCTCTGGAAGGCCCTCTTCAAAGTTCGGATCTTCCGCGAGAAATCGCGGGTAGAATCCGAGCCCGACGAACCGCTTCGCACGGGTGGCTTCGGGATCCAAGCGCGACTGGAGACCAGCTACTTTAGCATGCACTTCATCGACTCCGCCCAAGGCTGGCGGAAAAAATGGTTTTACGTCATCGACAACAGCTCGGGTGGGATCGTAGAATTTCACCCGTTCGCTGTTTTGAAGAGGCAGAAGTCTTGGGCGCACAAGTTGTCAGCCGAAGAAACCCAGGTCGTCATGCCCCTACTCGCAAGGGTGGCCGCTCTCCGTGATCAAGCTGCTGGAGTGGTACTTAACGGGGTGCACCCGGCGAGTATCTTTCTGAAGCGCAGGATCCAACCTCTGCAGCACAGGCCTTCCACCACGTGGGAATACCAAGGCTCTGAGGATCCCAGCCGAGTGAGCCGCGAGGAGCTTTCGAACGTTGAGTTCGAGAAGAAAATCGCGGCTATCACTAGCCTGAAGGTGGGAGAGAAGTTCCTCGACTGCACAGTCGCAGCCTTCGACGCTTCGAGGCCTCCATCAGCCGCGGTTAGTTTACCCTTCTTGTCTTCCATTTTTCTCTTCCTTGCTCTGAACTTTAGTAGATTGAATTTTTTCTTGCTTTCTTCTGTCTTCTTTATAGAGCCTAGCTGTGGCCAACTGCTACCCTCCAGCTGCGGGAGAGGACGCCTCGAAATTATTGGCGAGTCACCTGGACGGCCCATCCGATACCAGCGTCGCCGATGCTTCTTCAGGCTCCGAGCACGATTCTTCGGATGGTGCAGAGGGCTCGAATGGCGGCCTCCATCACCGCAAGCGTCGTCGAGTGGAGGATAACGAGGCTACTTCCAAGGATAACTCCTTGGAGGAATTGCCCGGGAAGGCTCCTATCTCCGCGACTCCACTTCGTTCACTCGCCCCTTCTCCTTCATTCCCAGTAATCGCAACCGCTTGGAACGCGGATATGCTGGATGAAGATGAAGATGATGAGTAAATTCTTCTCCTCGTTCTTAGTCGAACGTTTTCTTTGCATCTATGTTGATGCTTTGTTTTTTGTTGCAGTCTGCAAACCATTAGTCCTCGCAGGTACGCTTCTTCCCTTCCTCCCGAAAAGAGGAATAGGGCAGGAGCTGCGGGTGAGAATCCCACTGCTGGCACCGTCCAGAATTCTCCCAGCGCAGCCCCCAATGCGGCGACTGTGGAACGTGAAGTTACTAATTTTGCTGCCGGGGCTTCAGCTTCGAAAGAGGCGACAGACAGCTCCGCAGACCCCCTCTCCCGCGCCACGGGCCAGGTAAACTTTGTTACTTGTCTTCAAATTTTTATCGGGTGCACGACAGTGCTCCCGATGGGAGTAGCCCCCGAGGCTGTAGTCGATCGCATGCGATCGGCTACAGGCTCAAAGTCTGTCTTTTTCTTCTTCTTGATTTTATCGGGTGCACGACAGTGCTCCGGATGGGAGTAGCCCCCGAGGCTGTAGTCGATGTATTGCAATCGGGTACAGCTCCAATTTATCTCTTCTAATTCTTCCACCTTTATACTTTTATAGTCGCTTGTTGATTCCCTTGCGGCGATTGGCCGCCGCGTTGTTCTCGCCGAGTCGGAATGCGAGTCGCTTCGAGTAGATCGTAGTCGATTCTGCACCGCAAACGAGCTTCTTCGAAGTAAGTTTTATCATCTTCTCTTGTTTCTATTCTTTCATCAATTCTTGGTTTCTGACAAATGTCGCTATGCAGCTCGACTCGAGTTTTCGGAAGCCGAAAAAAAAACAGTCTCTCCGAGCGGGTAAAAACTCAGAAGGCTGATCTGGCGGCTATCCGACAAGAACTGGAAGCCTCCCGCATGCGATCGGAGGAACTTGAAGGAAAGCTCGCGGATGCTCGGAAAGCTCTCAAGGATCTGGAGGATGCTGGCAATAAGGAGGATTCTGACCTTGTCACATTCCTTCGTCCTCTTGCTGAGCGTCTTGCGGGTAAGTAATTTTTGGTTGTTGCAGTTTCATCTTCTGTCCCGGTAAACTTGCTGAGTTTTGACATTCTTTTCTTTTGCAGGTCTTCTGGGTGTTCCTTTGGAGATCCCTGGGATCCAGCGGGTAGACGTGCTAACCGACACTCTTGCTCAACTCAAGTGGCATGCCGAAGGAGCTTGCTCCTTGATTGGTAATGCCACTCAAGTGTTGACGCAACTGCACGGTCGCTTCCTCGCCAACACTGCATCTCCACCCGCGCTAGGCGACCTGCTGAAGATCTTTTCGGAGAGCAATCTCCTAGATGCCTACGCAGTCGCCCAGCCGGAGTCTGGCGCAAAGACGGCGATCCAGTTCGCGCTGGCGCATGGAGTCAGCGGTTTGGAGGAGGCCTACTCGGCTCTCCCAGTCGACCCCTCCACGGGCAAAAATGTACGGCTCTCTCGTTTTGGCGAGCAAGCCGCCATCCTTGCTCGGAAGCTGTCTGAGCTGTTTGCTCGACTCAAAGGAGGGGCGACTGCCGCTAGTGGGAGCACCACTGTAGCTTCTTAGTCTTGTTTTTTCTTTTGCTTTTCCCGCTTGATTGTAATGAACCTTGGGATGTATTCCCGTATTTTCATTGTCTTTAATCGAGATGTTCGTCTGGAAATTGCTTCTTGTTGTTTGTATATTTTCTCCCGATGGGAGTAGCCTCCGAGCACTCGTCAAATGTGCGACTAGAGATACTTCGAATAGGGCGTCTTACTTCTTTCCTTGTACTCTTCCAGGCTACTGGGGTTGCAGCAGAACCTTCAGGTGGACGTGCTACTCCAGTAAATCCTCTTGTCGCCGCTGTTGGGACCTATGCGGGTCTTCGTGATAGGGTCCAGGAGGGTGAGCGCAAGCTGAAAGCTCTGCGCGGTGTAGCCGATGTGGCGAAGTCCAAGCAGAAACTGGCGACTGAGCGCGAACAATTTCTGATGGATGAGTTAGCTTTGGTTGCGAGGGACTTGCTGTGTAAGTAATACAACCCCCGTGTCTTCTTTGTCTTGTTTTCTTAGCTGATTAAGCATGTTTGCCCTTCAGTTGTTAAACCAGATGTTAGGGAGGAAAAGCAGTGGGTGGAAAACCACATTCGTCAAGAGGCTGGCAGCTCGAAGCCTCATGCGAACAATTTCTGGTCTGATCGCAGTCGAGGATTTGTGATGGCCACCTTGAAGTTCCGTGTCATTCAGGCGAGAATTCTCGTGAGTTCTTTTCACGAGGTTTTGGTCGCGATGAACGCTGCTTTCTACCCCCTTGAAAGGGGTCCCGAAGACTGGAGCCATCTTCTCAGGCTCTTCGGACAGGAGGGAGAGGTTCGCGCGTGTGTGCGCAATCAGATGACTTGCGGCGCGGTTGTAGCTCTCTCCTTTGTCCGGATATGGCATCCTGAGATAAATGTTAACTCCGTAGCTAGGCTCCCAGATGGTCCAATCGATGATATTTCACCATAGTATGATGTTGTTCGTCCTGCAGCAGAGAAAATCATCCGACTAACCTCTGAGGAAATAGATAGAGTATTGGCGACTGAGAATGCTCAGCGCTTTGATTGATTGTCGGATGTACATATCCTGTAATTTTGTATAGTTTGAAAAAACAGTTGTAAGATGTGCAACCTTGTATGTATAATTTTTCCTGTGATGCTTAGTTGTAGGTGTAGCCCCCGTGTGTTTATGGGGTGTGTACCTGTAACTATTTAGCATATAAGGAATAGTAAGCTTCGAGTAAATATGATGGAGAAACCATGTCTTTTATTGCAATGACTGAGAAGCCATGTATTCGAGCTACAAGAGTGGCTAGTATAGCCTTATTTGTTGTGATAACAAGTAAACCTAGGGATAAAATTTGCGGAGGTGTACAATATTCCAAGGATTGGAATAGATTCCTCCAGTCGATGGATTCTTCAGCCTGTAGGCTCCGCCTGGGATGACTTCGTGTATGACGAAGGGTCCTTCCCAGGGTGGCTCGAGCTTGTGTCCTTCCTTCTGCTTGAGCCGCATCACTAGATCTCCAACCGCGAATGCTCTGTGGCGTATGCGGCGACTGTGATAGTTTCCAGTGATTGCTGATATACTGCGGATCTTGCGAGCGCGATGTCACGCATCTCATCGAGTGCATCCATATCTTCCGCGAGTGCCTTGTTGGAGGTTTCTTCGCTGTAAGCCACAACTCGTGGGGCGCTGAATCTAACATCCTCGGGAAACACTTCTTCTGCCCCGTATACCATGAAAAATGGTGTGTATTTTGTGGATCGGTTTGGAGTTGTGCGGAGGCTCCATAGTACGGAGGGTAGCTCTTCTGCCCAATGACCTGCTGCGGGGTGTATACGATCGAGTAGACGTTTCTTGATGCCAGCCGAAACTAAGCCGTTGGATCTTTCGACTTGTCCGTTCGTTTGCGGGTGGGCAACTGAAGCAAACTTGAAGTTGATGCCCTTTTCCTCGCAGAACTGTTGCGTTTCCTTTGCTGTAAAGTTTGTACCATTGTCTGTAATGATGTCGTGTGGCACCTCAAATCTGCATACAATGGAATCGAGGAACTTGACGGCGCATTGGGCGCTAGCCGAAGTTACTGGCATGGCCTCGATCCATTTGGTAAACTTGTTGACTGCGACCAGCAAGTGTGTATATCCACCCGGCGTGGACTTGCGTAGTGGTCCAACCATGTCCAGCCCCCATTGTGCGAAGGGCCAGGCAATGGGTATCATGTGCAATTCCGTAGCAGGTGCATGTGGTCTTGGTGCGAATCGCTGGCAAGCATTGCATCGTTCGACCAGGTCCTTTGCATCGGTAGCTGCTGTTAGCCAGTAGAATTATGCTCGGAAGGCCTTCCCCATGATTGTTTTCCAGCTAGCATGATGTCCGCAGTCTCCTTGGTGGATGTCCTGGAGTAATTCTTTGCCATCCTCGGGTGCGATGCAGCGCTGAAGTATACCCGAGATGCTTTGCTTGTATAATTCTCCGTTGACTACCCGAAAGGATTTGCTGCGTCTGATTATTTGTCGAGCCTCGCGTGGATCGGCCGGGAGCTGTCTGTTGGTCAGGTAGTCGAGATACTTCTGCGTTCAGACTGGCTCGACCAGAAAAAACTGTCGTGAAATATTATGAATAAGCTCGATAATGGCGACTTGCGGGCTGACCTCTGTTTCTGGCACTGCAGGTGTTCCTGTGGCTTTCTTGACTTTGACCGATCGCTTGATCATCCGTTCGAAATATATTCCTGGAGGTATGGGTGTATTTGTGGAACCCATGTTTGCCAGTCTATCTGCTACTTCGTTGCTGAATCTTGCAATGTGCTTCAGCTCGCACCCTTTGAAACTTCCTTCGAGTAGATTGTACATGTCGCGATACGCGACCATGTTTTTAGCAATTGCGTCACATTCTTTCATTGTCTGCTGCACAATGAGATTGGAGTCGCCGTAGCTCATTAATCGGGTAGCTCCACAGGCAACTGCCATCTTCATCCCATGCAACAGGGCTTCATATTCTGCGTCGTTGTTCGATGCTGGATCATCTGGTGGAAAGTCCAATCGTAGGACGTATTGCAGCTTGTCTCCCCGAGGCGATATGAGAACAATTCCAGCTTCTGCTCCTTCGTTTCTTTTGGACCCGTCAAAGTACATTATCCAATTACTCGTGTACTCAGGCGGTCCGGGCGTTTGTAGTTCTGTCCATTCGCTTAGAAATTCCACGAGTACCTGGGATTTGACTGTGTTGCGTCCTGCATAGGTGATGTCCCAAGCGCCCAACTCGATGCTCCATTTTGCTATTCTTCCGGATGCCATAGGGTTGTTCATGATTGTCCCGAGTGACGCATCATTAACCATTGTGATGGCGTGTTCCTCGAAATAGTGCTTGAGCTTTCGGGCTGTAAGAACAACTCCATATGATCAACTGGATCTTTGAAACACCTCTTGAGTTGTGACACGTGAAACACATCGTGCACCTTGAATAGTTTTTCTGGAAGTTCAAGACGATAGGCATTTTCCGCATGCCTTGAGAGAATGTTGAAAGGACCAATGTATCTTGGTGCCAGCTTTCCTTTGACACCAAAACGATGAGTGCCTCTGAGGGCAGTTACACGGAGATATGCTTTGTCTCCAGCTGCATAGACCATGTCCCTGTGCTTGCTGTCATAGTAGCTTTTCTGACGAGACTGAGCAATCTTGAGATTGTCACGAATGATGCGAACTTTATCTTCGGCTTCCTTAACAATGTCAGGGCCTAAGAGTGAACGTTCACCAGCTCCAGACCAATTTATTGGACTCCTGCATCTGCGGCCATAGAGAGCCTCAAATGGTGCCATGCCTAGGCTTGCCTGGAAGCTGTTGTTGTAGGAGAATTCAGCATAAGGAAGACATTCCTCCCATTTCATGCCAAAGGAGATACCACATGCTCTGAGCATATCCTCGAGAATCTGATTGACTCTTTCGACTTGCCCTTGAGACTGAGGATGATAAGTTGTGCTGAACAAAAGTTTGGTGCCCAATGCATCTTGGAAACTCTTCCAGAAATGAGAAGTGAAGATGCTTCCACGGTCTGATCTTATTTCCAATGGAACACCATGAAGAGGAACAATCTTTGTTGTGTAGAGCTCTGCTAACTGGCTAGCTGAGATTGTCTCTTTTACAGGAAAGAAGTGAGCTACTTTAGTGAGTCGATCAATGACAACGAAGATTGCATCGTTGCCCTTCTTGGACTTTGGAAAACCAGTGACGAAGTCCATTTCAATCATGTCCCACTTCCACTCGGGGATTTTGAGAGGTTGGAGAAGACCGGCTGTTTTCTGATGAACTGCCTTAACACGTTGACAAACGTCGCATTCAGAAACGTATTTAGCAATTTCACGTTTCATGCTAGGCCACCAATACAGTGTCTTGAGATCCTGGTACATCTTTGTACTTCCAGGGTGTATGGAGAGAGGAGTTTCATGAGCCTCCTTGAGAATGATATCTTTGAGACTTTGAATTTGAGGAACTGCAATGCGTCCTTCGAAGAACATAGTTCCCTTGTCATCAATTGAGAAGGACTTGAATTTATCCTTGCCTTCTTTGATGTGCTCTACCATCTTCTTGATTTCAGCATCACGAAGTTGTTCACAACGAATCTTGTCCTCGAGAGTTGGATTGGCTGTCAAGTTTGCAAGATAGCCTTGAGGAACAAGACCAAGGTTGAGCTTCTGGAATTCTTCATGAAGTGGAGGTTGGCTTTCCATGATCATGAGATTATTGCAATACGACTTGCGACTGAGAGCATCGGCCATAACATTAGCCTTGCCTGGAGTGTAAGAAATGGTAAGATCAAAGTCTTTGATCTTTTCAGTCCATCTCCTTTGTCTGAGGTTTAGATCTGGCTGAGTGAAGATGTATTTCAGACTCTTATGATCGGAAAGATTTCAGTGCGGTTACCCAACAAGTATTGTCTCCATTTCTTGAGGGCAAACACAACTGCTGCAAGTTCAAGGTCATGTGTGGGATAATTGAGCTCATGGGTGTTCAACTGACATGAAGCATAAGCCACAACTTGACGTTCTTGCATAAGAACTGCACCTAGACCTTGGAGAGAAGCATCACAGAATATTTGGAAAGGTTTGGTAGTATCTGGGCCAACCAGAACTGGAGTAGAAGCGAGTTTAGTCTTCAGTAGATTGAAACTTTCATCACATTGTGGAGACCAAATGAACTTCTTGTCCTTCTTTGTGAGATCAGTGAGAGGTTTGGCAATCTTGGAGAAGTTTTGGACGAAACGACGGCAATAGCTAGCCAAGCCAAGAAAACTTCTTACTTGCTTCACCGTCTTTGGAGGTTTCCAATCAACAATTGCCTTAACCTTTTCTGGGTCAATGGCTATGCCCTTGGCAGAGATGGCATGACCAAGGTAAGCAACTTCTGCAATCCAGAACTCACATTTGGAGAATTTGGCATAGAGACGATGCTCGCGAAGTTTCATGAGAGTGAGACGAAGATGTTCTTCATGCTCTTCCTCGGATTTTGAGTATACAAGAATGTCATCAAGATATACCACAACGAACTTTTCGAGATATTCATGGAAGACAGAATTCATGAGTCGAGAGAAGGTCGTCGGTGCATTGGTGAGACCAAAGGAAATGACGGTGTATTCATATAGACCGTAGCGAGTGGTGAAGGCTGTCTTTGGAATATCTTCCTTTCTGATCTTTATTTGATGGTAACCCATTCTCAAGTCCAGCTTGGAGAATATTGAGGCTCCAGCAAGTTGATCAAAAAGATCATCGATACGAGGAATTGGATATTTGTTTTTGATGGTTTTCTCGTTAAGAGGACGATAGTCAACAACGAGTCTCTTTGTTTGATCCTTCTTGGCAACGAACAGAGTTGGGCAACCCCAAGCCGAGGAACTAGGTTGAATGTAACCTTTCTCCATGTACATATCGATTTGCTCCTTTAACAATTTCAGTTCAGGAGGAGCTATCTTGTATGGATGCTTAGAGATTGGAGCAGTACCTGGTTCAAGTTCGATGACGAACTCAACAGCTCTGTCAGGAGGCATTCCTGGCAATTCTTCTGGAAAGACATCGGGGAAGTCACAAACCACCGGAATAGTTTCAATAGATGGTAGAGGATCTGTATTGAGAGTGTAGAGTTGAACAACTGGATTTTCAGCATGGAAGTAGACTATCTGGCCGGAAGTGTGTGTGATTTTGACAGACTTAGCAGGACAATCAATGACTGCTTTGTTGGCTACCAGCCAATCCATCCCAAGAATGACATCAATATCTGAAGAGTGGAGAGCTATCAGAGATGCCTGGAATGGAAGGTTTCCAATTGTGATCTCGATGTTCTGGCTAACTTTATTGCTTTGCCAGCTAGATCCCGGTGATTTCACTAGGAGAGGGATAGACAACTGTTCGAAGTTGATTTTACTGTTGTTTGCAAAGTTTTGAGAGATGAAAGAGTGTGAAGCACCAGAATCGAACAAGACTTTAGCACGAAATGAGTCCACAAGAAGTGTGCCCATTACAACCTCTGGAGATTCTTCTGCTCCCTGGGCCTTGACATGGTTCACCGTCACAGTTCTCAAGACAGACTTGTTCTTGTTGCGGGGCCTAGGCGAAGAAGTGTGTACCATCACATGATTGACATTAGAGATAGGTAGTGATGGTAGCTTGTTCTGCGGGCACTTGTAAGAGTAGTGTCCTGGTAGACCACACTTGAAGCATGTACTAGCAGAACGAGGAGCTGTTGGACTTGGCTGAGATGGAGCACCTCCTAAAGATACCACTGGGGTGGGAGGGCGGTCAAGAAATCATGCCGGGCTTGGCAAGCAGATGGGCGGTGTTGGAGTGGTATATGGAACCCAAACTCTTCGTTTTTGTGGAGGCATGATAGCTTTTGAGAGATTAGCCTGTTCACGAGAGTGCTTACGAGATTCCTCAACCAACTTGCACCCATGCTCTTCATTTAGAGCGATGTTGGTGAGGTCCTCAAAATTCTTGGCCTTGACGTTGGTGAGAGCATACTTGAGTTCCGGGTTGAGACCCCTGCGGAACTTTGCCATCTTTCTCGCTTCCGTGGAGACTTCATCTCCGGCGTAGCGAGCCAGGCGATTGAACTCTCTTTGGTATTCGAGAACGTCCAAATTGCCTTGTGTGAAAGAATAGAATTCCTCACGCATTCTCTCCATGAGCCCATCGGGAATGTGATGGCGCACGAAGGCTTGCTTGAAATCCTCCCATGTGATTGCCACACTAGGACCTCTCATTTCTTGGAAGTTCTCCCACCAAGACATGGATTGTCCACGGAGAAGGTAGGTCACGTAAGGAACACGGTCCTCGTCAGCCACATGAGCTACCATAAGAGTACGGTTCATTTCACGGAGCCAGTCATCAGCATCAGATGGCTCGGAGGAGGTATCAAACGTGCGCGGCTTGAGCTCAAGGAACCCCCGAATAGACACACGGGCGTTGCCATTACTCCCAAGGTCTTGGTTCTGCTGCATCTGCTTTATAACTTGTGTCATCTGAGACAGCACTTTTCCCACCTCAGGTGGCAGTGTGTGTTCTTCGTCACCACTTTCCATCCTGAAGAGGATACCAAGATTAACACACTAACCGGATAACAAAATCCAATATAAGTGCTTAAAAGGATTACTTCAGACGGTAAGAAGGTAGCATGGATCAAACATATACTACCCTCAATGTTCACCATAAATGGTTCGAGTACCACACGGATGTGGTGTTGAAGAAGAAAATCTCCGGGCCAAAACGGATGGAGGTTAACAACGAAAGAGACGATTTTGTGAAGGACGATATCGAAGCAATAACTGGGAAACATGAGACCACAAACACCTGAGGTACTAAGGAGAAACCCATCCGGGCTTCTAAAGGATCAATATCTACTGCTTAAGGAATAGAGGATCTGCTTCCGGGGCTTACACGCCTCCGTTCTCAATCGTGAGTAGGCAACATGATAAATCATGTCACAACCACCTCCATTCCTATGGTCTAGTAGATATAACCATCCTAGAGAAACCAGGATACGTGAAATCCTAACTTGAAAGTTTAGATGAGAAGGAAAAAAACAACAACGTTGCACTTCCTTGCCAGAAAAAGGGAGGGTGGGTGGGGAAAGAAATAAAAGAACAGAATTCCTACGCTCACGTTTCATTTTTCCTATATAGCTACAAAATAGTTTCTAGACTCAAACTACGACCAGTAAAAGGGATCCTACAGGCAGACAGACTCTGATACCATTTATCGCACCCTGACTTCTATAGGATACTCACCGGGCCGAACTGAAAGTAGATGATTGGATTACGGGGCCTACCTGCACTCGCATCCTCTTACGAGTAGGCCATCACTTAAGTGCGACAACCAATCTCTACTATCCATCGTCGATGTAAACTATCCCATAGAGATCAAGATACTACCATTGACGTACTTCATACCATACACACATGGTACGTCAACAGCGTTAAACGAAATGATACCACAACAGATCTCTAAGACACAAAAGATGGAAATAAGTTGCAACTGGCTCTCATTAGAGCAGAGAATAGCAAATACAATCATCCAGAGGACACATGTCCCAACATATCATCATTACATCACAGCGGAAGCACTCAAAGTGTCTGAGTACAGACAAATCCGAATAGGCCTAAGAGGCCGGGAAATAAAAGGAAAACGGAGCCCATCCACGTAGTCTCGGATCCTGCCCAGGTCCGCTATCTACTCGTCTGCAGTCTCGTCGTACTCCACGTAGTAGCCACCATGGGGATCCTCGGAATCGTAGTCTGCGGAAACCACAGCCCCAAAGGGGTCAGTACATACAAGTACTGGCAAGCAAGACGCACATGATACCAAAGTGTACCCGTCAACACAAGCACAGATGCTTTGGGTTCAATGGAAGAATATGTGATATAAAAGATGCTGCAGCGGGCTGCACTAACCAACTACAGAGACACGCTACCACTTCCGGCTAACAGAAAGAAGATAAGATCACGTATCGTAACCAACTGCAACTAACTTCAAACAAACCCATCCAATGTCACCCCCTACTAAGGAAGCAACCCAAGGATAACTCACACAGTTGGATTAATGATGGATCAGGTTGTTGTGTCAATAAGCCTATTACTAGTCAAATTATCATTAGTTAGGTGTAAGTTGTTCTGAGTACTTGTTAGCCAGTACTTTCACCAAGTCGTCACATAACCGCGGACAACACGGCTTCTCGAGAAGATTCATCCCTGCAGGGTGTGCTCCAGTACCCGTACACACTCGAGCCACCAACTAAAACTCAGGTTGGCTCGACACGACTCGAACCATCTCTACAGCCTGTCCTAGAAGCCACGGAGCTATAAGGTCCCAGCCACGCAGCCGAATACTCAGCGCAGGTGTGCAAAACTCCCGCAGGACACAACACCCTGGCACTACAGGCCTCGCCCTATATGTGTGCGTCATCATTATCAACAGTAACCATGGGAGCGACCCATTCATGCGTATGAGCCAAAAGGAACACCCGAACTAAGTGTGGCTCTTCGGACAAACTGCGGATCAGGTCAAAGTCGAGGGGGGTTCCATACCACCACCCGGATGCGGTGAGCACGCTCATCATGGATCAGTAGACAAGACCCTTTTCCTAATTAGGGTCGACACTAGCAGGCCTCAAAACCACGCCGGGCCTCCTGCCGGTGCCTTATCATCAAATTAGTATTACCCATAACATTAACAGGTTGATTGTTTAACATCGATCCCATAGAACATAAATAAGTATGGTAAAAGAAGTAACGGACAACAGACTCGAGCACAAGCAACCCTAAGCATGCTAGTAGGACTAAGGCAACAAACAAGGGGTTATGGGTGTGGAGGTGAGGCAATATCAGGGTTATAGGATAACATGTGATAGGATCGGTACACAAGCAACGATTCATAGGGCTAGCAGAAATAGACAATGGATAGTATCGGTATCCCGTGTGGAAAGTAACACAATGGTTCATGTGAGTGAATACTTGCCTGCAAGCTCAGCAGCCTGGTACTGAGCTAACTCCTCTGAAGTAGTATCGTAAACCTCGTCTGTCTTAACGTCGTCGTCTAATCGAGAAGAAGCAAAACAAACAACAAAGGGAGACGGACAATCAATAACATGGCATAGTGCACAAACATGGGATGATGCATGGCAATTTAATTGGTGCATCAAAGTAAACTAGTTGACATGGTAACATGTTTAAATGGACTCATATGCAATTTGGATTGCATATGGAAGCCCATGAGTTAAGGTTGAAACAAATGATCTACAATTAATTACCATGTGGAAGTTGATTAGCATGATGCATGCATGATGAAAACAATAAGAAAACAACAATGGATGCAAGTAGAAATGAAATTTACCAAGTGTGGAATTTTAGTTATTAAGTTAAGAAATTTTGGTTTCTTAAAGGAGTTACACAAGCATTTGTTGTTTTCACCAATTTTAATTGTTCAACATGGATAACAAAGTTCATATTTGGAAAGGACACAAAATTTTAGTTGGAATACATGTCTCAATTATTGAAAAAGGAATTACAATGATTTAATTATGAATTAAGCAAGTTTAAACAAGATTTAAATGGATTTAAAACAAGTATTAATATTAATTGAATTTTATTTGTTCAAAACATTAAATAAAATTCATAATTGAAAAGGTTATGTTTTTCTGGTTTGAAAACATATTTTATATGTTCAAAAATAAATTAAATTGACCAAGTTATGAATTTAGCAATATTAAATGATTTAAACAAGGTTTAAATTATTTAACCAATTTTAATTATTCAAAACATGAAACAAAGTTTATATTTGGAAAGAGGGTTTAATTTAGCATGGAAAACATATTTTATATGTGACATTTGAATTATTATTGAATTAGTTATGGAATTAAGCAAATGTGAAAAGAATTGTTTGAATTTGAAATTTGAAAACATTTGCAATGCTCAAAACAGAAAACAATTGATTTAAATAGGTAGAGAATTAAATTTGGTTCAGAATACATATTTCATTTGTATTATTTGGAGTTGGCATTTAAAAGTTATTTGTGTTTGGAGTTTAGGGACTAATCTGTAATTATAACTGGACTGATATTAAAAGAAAATGGGCAGAAGAAATAAGTGCACCGCGCAGTGACCCAGAATGGGCCACTGCCAGTGGGCCATGGCCACCGTGGCGCCTAGGTGGCGGGGCTGGGGGGTCAACGTGGCCTCCAGGGCCACTGACGCGCGGGCCCAACGCGCGCGCGTGTGAGGGAAAATAATGGGAGGCAAATTGCCTCCCGCGGGGTTCGAACCCGCGACGCCCAGCGAGCGCGCACGGGTGCACTGCCAGTGGGGTGGGTGCGCTTGCTTGTCAGGTATGCGTGCTGGTGGAAGGATAAGGTGTGTTTCCGTCAGTTATATTAGAGTGATGAAACTGAACCTTACAGCGACAGATACGAACGATCGATGGGATGGTCGCCGGCGGCAACTGCTCGCGGTGTCCGCTGTGCTCGCCGGTGCCCGTGGTTGCGCGCGGGTGCGTGCACGTGCTACGGAGGCGGAGAGGGGACAGAGAGGGAAGGAGACGAGGGGCTCACTGTGAGGTTCGAAGGAGGAGGGAAGGTGGCGCTCGGTGGGGGGCGGCCGTCGGCGAAGACGAGAACGGCGGCGGCGACTCCCTCGCTCCCGGAGGAAACCTAGGATACGTCGCGGTAGAGGGAGGCTTGGCGGCTCCGTTCCCGGCCCTAACACGGCCGGTGGAGCACCGTGGCGCGGCGATCGCCGGAGGGAAGGCGGCGGTGGTGGAGGATTTTCGGTGGGTTCAGAACAGAGAAGAGGGCAGGGTGCAGAGAGAGAGAAAGAGAGGAGGAAGAACGGCGCTCGAGGGAGAGAGGAGGGAGAATAGATTAGGGCACAGAGGAGGACTCGAGCTAGGTTAAGAGGAGGAGGGGGTGAGCTCGTGGCCGTCCTTCTCTGCACCTGCTAACGTGGACAGGCTCATCTGCCTGCCGTACAGAGGTTAGGGATGAGCGAGGGGGTAGCAGGCCAGGGGGCTAGGTGGGCTGGCCCAATTGGGCTGGCTGCCCTTTCCCCCTTCTCTTTTGCTTTTATTCTTTTTCTGTTTATTATTTTTTTTGGCTGAAAAGGAATAGGAAGAAAAAGATATGGTTTTTAGTGGTTAGAAAATTTTAGGGATAATTTGTATTGATTTAGTATTGTAATAGCAACAAGTACACACTTTTGTTTTCCAAAAAAAATTGAATTTAGTTGCTGTTTACAATTTGATTGAGTTTTGAATGAATTTGAGATTAAATGAATAATTGAAACTTAATCAATGTATATTTTTAATTTCAAGTTTAATGAAACAATTTATTTGTTTGTTTTGTAGTTTTTATTTGAAACATTGTAACATAACAAGTATGAACAAGAATTTGAATTTTTGTTTGGAATTCATGTAGAAAACAAATGGAATCAAATCCAAAACAAATGCAAAGAATATGATGACATGATGCAAAGCAATAATTTAACAAAAAGAAAACATTCTAGGGGTTGTTTTCATACTTGGGATGTTACATCGTGTTGTTTGGGCGCGGCGGCAGGCAGAGTTGGTGCTGCTTCTCATCGAGGCTTCCATAGAGGAAGATGGATTGGGAGGGTTCTACTGCAAGCTTTTCAAATAAGTGCCTCCATCTTGAGTGTCGAGGTATCTTGTCGTCTTCTCTGTTCTTGGTCGGCCTTGGTGGCGAGGAATCCGGATGGCACCCGACGGGTCGGCGCCCCCCATACCCGCCCCATTTAACTTGTCGGGTCTCACTTCTTATCAAACCCGCGGCGCGGACCTAGGACCTGATCGCGTCCCCCCTCCCCCCCCCCCCCCCCCCCAAATTTCAGTGTTCAGCTTGTAAAATGTGAGGCCCTGGATGTAATTACCGCTGGATGTGGGGGTCACCTGTAATTTGGTACCTACTGCGTGAAATATAGCTTCCTTTTCCGTTAAAAAAACCAACGCCTCCATGGCTGGCGTTATTAAAAAAAGTTAATTTTATAATTTTGGATGGGAGGGTCAAATTTGCTGCGCAAAATGATTTTTCTTTAATTAAAATTCACTTGTACAAGAGGCGTTAGTGGAGCCCCACAAGACGACGCACGCGTCGCCCAAGTTGTCGTGCGGTGGGCCATGGACTGAGAGAGCTACTGAGTACTGACCGAGCTGAGCCGAATCCCGCGAGGTGGAGCGGTCACATCTTTTTGGTATCTGTTTCTAAATTGGGGGCGACTTTTCAGGAAGCGAAGCGGCACAGGGCCATACATATATACCAGGTCCCAATGCCCCCCCGTTCTCTCTCCCCTCATAGCTCTTCACGGAACCTCTCTCTCAAGAACAGAACACGGAAAAAACAGAGGCCTGCATGTTCAAGCAAGTTCTTCCATAGCTCCTGAGGCCATGGCCTTAGCCTTTAAGGTTTGCACAAACCTTTTAGACTTTGACCATGGCCTTGTTGGCTGTGGTTCCGCAAGGCGCATCGTGGCAGCCATGTCAAACAAGCACTCCTGCGTGAACGGCAAGAGGGGATTGAAGAGCACAGAGAGTGGATTTAATCCTGCTCAATCACAGCAAACCGAAGAAAGCCTCCGCCCATCGCTCGTTAATCTCACTCTTTCTTTCAGATCCGGTGTCCGTTTTCCCAGATCTGAAGTTTTCATATTCTCTAATGGCCAGATCTGATACTTTGTATTTCTTTTTTTTTGGTTACAGACTTGGAGTAACACTTTGTATTTTATTACAGATCGTGAAACGCTGTTTGTTGAGGAATCGCCGGCGGTATCAGGATACACGGCACGAGATATGCCGACGCGTAGGAAAATCAAAGATGGGCTTACAGGCCCCTCTAATCGGCCCGTTATTCGATCCGTCAGACCCAGTCACCGACACCGCTCCCAAGCTCTACTTTTCACCGCTTGGCCCAGTTGATTTCAGCCTGGTACACCCGGTTCGTATAGCTGTTCACATTCTGCCCCAGACTAGCCCATCAAGCGCACACCAAGTCACTCGCTAGAGACAGCGGCCTGCAACGCCTCCACTTCACTCCCTTCCCATCTCCTCTCCATCAGCGCGTCCGAAACCTAGCGAGCAAGTTCCGATGGCGGCGCCGGCGCCGGCGCCGGCGCCACAGCCGCCCAGACAGAAGCTCGATTTCGCCGGCCGGAACAACTTCGCCCCAGTGCAGAGAAGTCTCGCTGTAAGATTCGTCTCATCCTTTTCCAGCTACTATTTCCTCCTCCCGCTTTTTTGCTTTCTGGATGCGCAATCTCGTTGGATCTGTTCCAGAAGGTTGGATCTAGCATATGTTAACGTAGGTGCCTACTTAGAATCCGGATGCTGGTACTCTATCACGAACACGAAATCGGTAGTGGGGGGAGGCCAGCAGCATCTGCTAGTTCTCTTGGTCCCAGGGACATTCGGGAACAGCTGTTTCTGTTCGTTGTTCCGATTCGGAATGGAAGGTCCTTTTGGTTGTCCCTAGTGCTCATGTGTAAATTTCAGTTTACGGTGGAACTGTGGAGCCCCATGCTTGGTGCTAGCGTATTGAACAGCTTTTTTTGTTTGTTGTGTCGATTCAGCAGGGAAGGTCCTTTTGTCCCTAGTGCTCATGTGTTAATTTAGGTCTGTAGTTGAGCTGTGGAGCCCCATGATTGGTGGTAGTGGTTACCTTGCTGTGTCTACTTTAGGAAACTACTGTAGGAAACACCATGCCTATCTGAAAATTCACAACTCTCATGTCAAGGTCACACATTGCCCTAACTCTTTGCTTGTCATTCTTCACACAGTTGATTTTAACTCTGTTGGTAATGACGTACTCTGGCATAGCATTCCTCACACCATGCCTATCTGAAAATTGACAAATCTCATGTCCTCTGGCTTGAACTTTCTAAACTTTACTTTTTTCTACTTGTTCTTCTGATTCGGATTCAGCTGCTTCATTGTCTAGATATGGCACATCAAGATCTTCAGAGTCATAGTCACTGTCCGCCTCATAGACATTCTTCTTGTTTCTTCTTGTATGGTCTTCAGTGGTATCATCAATCCAATCTGCCATAAGGTCATCATCATAATCATTATTCGAGTCACACCAATCTGAGTCATTGTCATCAATGTCATCTTCGCAAACTTCATCTGCTGTTAACAGTTGTCTCTTACTCCTTTGCCCTTCCTGTCCAGCTTACTGCACATTTATCACATTGCTCACACCATTCTTTGCCTGGTATGAACAACTTCATCTGCTGTTAACAGTTGTCTCTTACTCCTTCTTTGCCTTCCTGTCCAGCATGTTTACGTGATTTTCTTGGAGCATAGATGATTTAGGATCAGAGGAGTGTGAAACATGTTTGTTTACACTTGAATGACATACACTAGTCAACACATTATATTTATTAGGAATTTCTGTGTTCCTGTGGGTTTCCGGTCTCTTGCAATTATTAGAATGTGAAGTAGTTAGGTTAATCCTGCTGCCAGGAAGTTCAAATTGTGTCCATACCTGTCCGGAAATTTGCGCAAACTGTACTAACAGCAGTATGATGTATGTGTATTCATTTTTTTCTGATACCTGTTCTGAAATTTTCTGCAGGATATACCCGTAATCGATTTTGACTTTGCAGTCCCAGGAGGGGAGCATTACATGGATGTGATGGAAAGAAGGGCTGTCAGAGGCCGTGCTATTGCTCCAGCACTTTTCCATGGGTGCATAATTACTCCAACGGACAACCCACAGAATCAAAGGGTTGATCCTGTATCAGGAGAGAGGATCAAAGAGACTGGAAGTAGCCATCACATTATCCGTTGTACCTTCTCAAGCCAGCACGATGATGAAACTCTTGCTGCCGACCTGTTGGTGAATGATGCAAGCGGCTATATGACAGCCAAACGTGTTAGGAGGAATGATGTTTGGGGTGGTTGGCAACAGTTCACAGATGTTGAAGGTATTGAAGTCCCGGCCTTCCTGAATGCTGAAATTGTGGATATTGAGGGCGGTCATGATAGGACAGTAACCATGGGTGGCGCTGAATGCATGAACGCAATTTTCTATGGACTCGTTGCTCCTGTGGAAGACAAGAAAGCAAGCCAGCTGGCTGTTAGACGGGCTATCCTCCTGTTCTGTGAAGCTTATAGGTTGAGGTCCGTCTTCTTGGAACTTTTTCAGAGGCTGGTCATGAACGGGGGGGCATTACCACTCTTATGGATACTCTGGGATAGGATTGGTAGCTGGAAAGTTCTGTCTAGATTTCTCCTTGAGTGGGCTAAGTACGGCATACGAGTGGAACCTGAACTCGAGGCGATGCTGCCCTTATATGGTAAGAATTACGGATTATCTTCATTTCAGGAGTTAATCGATGAGGTGCTAGTTCTCCGCTACTCTGACAAGCATCTGCTAACCAGCAAAGTGAAGAAGACTCTAGCCTTCAAGAAGGCAGGCCTGGGTATCACGGATCCCAGATTCACATGAATAGGGCGGTCTGATGAGCTGTTTGAAACAGAACAATTCCAGGTGATAGATAAGGAGAGACAACATGTGGTGCTGGGAGAAACAGAGCAATTTTAGGTGGTCTGATAAGGAGAGGCGGCGTAGGATAACTAGAGACTACTTCCAGGAGATTGACTAGTGGTAGACACAGTTTGAGCTCTTTTATGAGGGCCTTTTCGTGTTCAACCTCAAGACGGAGATGATGTGCAATGGCCATTTTATCAAGTACATGTGCTCATATGTGGCGGATTTGAGCTGTTCCCTAGGATCCATGAAACATTTCTAATGTTGGATCAAAATTCAGGTTTCTTTTCGTATGACCTAGTTCAATGCCTGTCTAGAGAGGAGTAATTTTACGGGTCTACTTTTATCTGTAATGTATCACCTGTTATTTCACACTTGGTAGCTTTATACTGTTTACTAATTGTCTTCGTCTTGCTTAATCACTTTGAAAGTTGCTATGAAAACGTTGGTTGCAAGGATGGCAACATTGCTCCGACTTGTATTGTCTTTTCTAATCCGGGTCCTCTAGTGCCAAGCTTGAATTCAACTAGTGTCTATTTTTACACCAACCTGATGGATAGCTAATAATGTACATCGTGCACATCTTGTTCATTGCAAATATAATTTGGACCAGGACATGGTGTGAGATAGATTTAGTCTTGTTGCAGTATTGTGTTGACAGCATAACATTTGATTCAATTTCTTCGCCTGTAAATATCTGAATGACCCATAGAATAGTAGATCTCCAATATATACCCAGATTCTGTGTAAAACCGATAAATGGTACCTGCTAATTTACATGCATAGAACCGTGCCCACATCGTGCACAGAGAAATTTGCAAACATGTATAGACTATGGCTATGGCACACTCTACATTTCCTGGTATTTGATTTCCTTTCGTCATGTAAGACCGTCTGGCGGTTTTGCATTGTCCTTTATGTTGGGCAAGGGCGACCTGTACATGTTTATTATGCAGATAATTTCGTTTCTAAGTTCGATAAAGGTAACCGAAAAATGACTGGATGTTATGCCAGGTCAGCCTACATGGCTTGCATAGGGATATGCTGTTTGTAATGGTAATTGAGCTAATTTCAATGATGGATAATACAAATGTAGAAGTTAAGTCATATCCCTACACTCTAGCTTCTGATCATCTTTCTCAAGGAGTCAAGAACAAATTTTGCTATTAGATCATCACCTCCTGCTTATTACTGTTTCTTTTACCTAATGTTTGCGAGGAGCTTCTATATCTACCTCCTTCCTGTATATTCAGGATAACTATGAAGCTAAGAAATTTTATTTGAGAAACCAAACAAGCTTGTTTTTTTTTTTTTGAGAACGTATACTTTATTGATTAAGCAACATCATGACAGAGTTCTTCCCGAATGAACTCCGGGATTACATCCAAAGACAAAATACATGAAAGGGGCTCCGCAGACCGGGCCAGTTTATGGGCTACTACATTTGTCTTTCTGCTAGAAAATTTGAAGGAGCAGGACTCGAAGTCCGCCTTCAAGGTCTTGATATCACGCACGACCGTTCCCAGCGTTGAACGATCCCGTGCTGGAGCTGTAAGCCTTTGTATCAACGAAAGGCAATCGGAGGTCAGAATCACCCTTCGGAAGCCGCGCTGGATCGCCAGGGACAGTGCACACCTCACGGCAATGGCTTCTGCCATCTCTGGTTCAGGTAAGCCCCTTAACCCCTCGCTGCAGGACAGTAGAAATGTCCCAGCATGGTCTCTGAAGATAGCTCCCCACCCCATGCGCTGCTCAGAGGGGAAGAGGGCAGCGTCAACATTGATGCAGATATGGTTCACCGGCGGTGGCATCCACCTGCATTCGGTATTCAGCCGCCGTCCCTTGTCTGCCCTCACTTTGAAAGAGTATGTCAAAATCATGTCAACATACGCTAACACCTTGGTTGCAATCCTCTGTGGACTGAATTGCACCCCATTATTCCTCAGATCATTCCGTGCTTCCCACACATGCCACCAAAGCACTGCTAAGACAGTAGCGGCAGTCTCGTTTTCACGATGCAAGAACTCAGTGATCCACTGCTTCATGTTAGTCATCGCCTTTCTACAGAGACGCATCCTGAACTGCTCCTTCACACCATCCCACACTGCTCGTGCTCCCGGACATAGAAGGAACATGTGCTCCACACGTTCCACCTGGCCACATAGGTTGCAGCGATCATCCGCCGGGATGCGGCGGTGCACCAGCTGGTACCCTGTAGGAAGACAGTCATGGATCGCTCGCCAGATGACAATCTTCATCTTATTTGGTGCCTGAATAGCCCATACTGCTTTCCACAATTTGGTTTCGGCCCCAAGATCAGAGTGAGACCCCTGCCCAGCTGTAGCCCTGTTAGTGAAAAACGAAGACATCTTGGACAGGTTGTATGCTGATCTGACCGTATACAGTCCACGCTTGTCATGCATCCATGATACAAAGTCATCATCTCCATGTCGACTAATTGGCACCCGCAGAATTGCATCTGCTAGTTCTTCATGGAAAAAAGCCCGGACAGACTGCTCCTCCCACCCTGTACCCTCGTCGTTCATCAAGAAGCAGACTTTGGCCGTACTAGGGATAGGGGAGAGAGGTTTGAACGTACCAGTTGGATAACCTGGAATCCAGTTATCTGTAGTGATGCGAACACGCTTTCCATTCCCGATGCCCCATCTGATCCCACGCACGAGAAGATCACGGCCATGAAGAATGGATCGCCAAGTGAAAGAAGCTGACCTCGGTTTGACAGCAGACAAGAAATCCGTATCAGGATAGTAGCGGCCCTTTAAAACCCTCGCGCAGAGGGAGTCCGGGTCGGTGATCAACCTCCAGCCCTGCTTGCCTAGCATGGCCTGGTTAAAAATACCGAAATCTCTGAACCCCAAACCACCAACAGACTTCGGTGCAGATAGCCAGTTCCAGGATCGCCAGTGCATCTTTCGTTGGCCATTCTCAAAACCCCACCAATGGTTTGCGATATATGCTCTCAGCTTGTCACACGAGATTGTTGGTAATTGGAAGCAGCTCATTACATAAGTGGGAATAGATTGGACCACTGATTTTAGCCATATCTCCTTCCCTGCCCGTGACAACGGACGACCTGAGCTACTAGTGACACAATGCCACACTCTCTCCACTAGAGATTTGAAAGATGCAGTAGGTGCTCTAGCAATCTCAGTTGGCATGCCTAGATAGGTATCCTGTAATATTTCATTGGTCACCTCCAGGTTGGTCTTCACCAAAATTTTGACAGATTCCGGACAACCATTTCCAAAAAAGACCGAGGACTTTTGAAGATTGATTTTTTGACCAGAAGCTTGACAATATGTATGGAGAACTTGCTTCAACGATGCAACACTCTTTGGATCGCTTCTCACAAAGAATATACTGTCATCCGCAAAAAGTAGATGTGATATAGGAGGGCCTGTACGACCATTGCGTAATCCTTGGAGCTCACCAAGGCCCTCCTTATTTTGCAGTAGACAAGATAAACCCTCCGTGCATAAGAGAAACAAATATGGGCTGATCGGATCCCCCTGCCTAATCCCTCTAGAAGGCACCACCGGGGATGTCAATTCACCATTAACTTTGACCGCATATCTAGCTGATGTGACACACCTCATGACAGAAGCAATCCAGCTAGCAGAGAAACCAAGCTTATTCAGACATCCATGGAGATATTCCCACTCGATACGGTCGTAGGCTTTCATCATGTCTATCTTCAAAGCAAAAAAGGGGCTTTTACTCTTTTGACGACGAACCGTCTGTAAACACTCATAAGCTATGAGAGCATTATCCGTGATAAGACGACCCGGAACAAAAGCACTCTGATATTCAGAAATAATGTCTGGCAACAGAATTTTCAACCTGTTTGCTACCACCTTAGAAGCAATCTTATATAGCACATTGCACAGACTTATAGGCCTAAATTTGGATAGGTGTTTCGGCTTGGTTACCTTAGGGATGAGAACGATAATTGAGTCACAGAATCCTTCGGGTATCTCATCACCATTAAGAAAACTCCGCACCGCATCACACACATCATTCTGGACTAGTTCCCAATGTACTTGATAGAACATAGCTGGGAAACCATCCGGACCTGGGGCCTTCGTAGGTCCCATTTGAAAGAGAGCAACTTTGATTTCCTCATTTGAATAAGGTTTACAAAGGTCCTCATTCATATCTTCGGTCACCTTCTTTGGGATGGATTCGAGAACTGTTTCGGTTGTTATAACTGGCTCCGATGTAAACAACCGTTCGTAGAACTCCTGTACCATGCCCATAATGCCAGATTGCTCTGTACACACCGAACCATCCTCTCGCGAGAGAGAATTGATGCGGTTTGTTTTTTTCCTTGCCGTCGCCTTCGCATGGAAAAATGCAGTGTTACGGTCTCCTTCACGGAGCCACTCGACACGAGAACGTTGCCGGGCCATGATTTCCTCCCGCTCAAACAGCTCGCAGAGTTGGCGCTCCACCATTTTCTCCTCTTCCGTGGCCACAGTGGGGTCAGCGAGTCGGAGTGAGTGTAGCCGTTTCTCCAATCTATGAATTTGTCGTCGAACTGAACCAAAAGAGACCTTGCTCCAGTCCTTGAGGGATACGGCCAGATTATTCAGACTTGCCCAAGTCGTCTGTAAGGGATTAGGCCCGTTCTGTTGCTGATTCCAGGCCGCATCGACCACCCCGGCATAGTCCTCAGCTCTCCTCCACATTGCCTCATATTTGAACCCGTGATGGACAGGGTTGTGGCCTAGGTGGGCCGTCCTGGCCGCAAGCGATATCAAGATCGCATAATGGTCTGAGGATGTTGTTATTAAATTTTCAACATTGCACTCCCCAAACAAAGTCGAGAAGGAATCATTAGCAACAGCTCTGTCGAGGCGAACCCGGATATTACACTGTGCATCCTGTCTATTCGACCAGGTGAATTTCGGCCCCACGAACCCAAGGTCCGTCAGGTTGCACTCATCGAGACAATTGCGAAACAACTCCATCTGAGACTCAGAACGATTCGTAGAGCCATAGTGCTCAGCTTGTAGGAGCACTTCGTTGAAGTCTCCACAACACAGCCACGGGCCACTCCATTCGTTGCGAAGGCGACGGAGCATGTCCCAGAAAACATGACGCAGCTCGCGACGCGGCTCGCCATATACAAAGGTAGCACGCCATGGTTCAGCATTATCCGAGGTGACTGTCACATCGATGACATGGGAATTGGCACCCCGTAGAGACACTGAAAAAGGTTGCTTCCAAAAGAGTGCAAGACCACCACTGCGGCCCTCACAACTAATAGCATAGGAACCAGTGTAGCCTAGCGACCACATAAAATTCCTAGCTCGGGTATCCCACATCTTAGTTTCTGATAAGAAGAGGATACTGGGTCTGAAATGCTTCACTAACCAGCGAAGCTCTCCTACTGTCGCGTCAGAGCCCAAACCGCGACAGTTCCAGCACAGAATACTCATTGCGTTTGGCGGTGCTGCTCAGCAGCCACCGCCTGATCCGCCGATCGTGAGGGAGAAGTCCTTTGTTTCTTGTGTGAGTCTGAACTGTGCACATCCTCTTCCACTGACACCCCATTACTAGTGCTAGGAAGAACTGGAACCAGTGCTAGGCTACCCACTGGTACTGGAGGTTCCTCAATCATCAGGGCAGGGGTCTTGTTATCCTTCGCTGCCTTCCTCTTCTTACTAGCCGTGTCCACCTTGGTTACTTTTTCTTGGAACAAAACCTTGCCTGTTGAGTTGATGCGGCCCCTCCCGCGTCCAGTGTTGTTCTGACCACGGCCCCGTCCTGCAGCCCGATCCTTCTTCAATGGTGAGGACACCTCGGCGTCTGCGCCACTACTCGGCGCCACAGCAGCAGCTTTGCCTTTACCAAACTGATTACCCTGAGCCGACGTTGCCGAATTTGCAGACGACGCAACATTAGACCCAGACCTTGAACCCCCTGGTTTCTTCATGTTCTCATCAACAGACAATCTCCTAGCTGAGTAGGGAAGATCGCCACCTTCATCGCGTTCTGCCGGGTTCGCACACGATAGATATGAGTGCCCAATCAGACCGCATGAAAAGCAGTAGAACGGGAGACGTTCATACTGCACCGCATAGCTATCAGTTGTTTTCAGCTTGCTGGAATAGACAGTCACCGCCCTCAACAGTGGTGCATCGACTGCCACTTCAACCCGCAGCCGCATAAAACCACCCCAGCATCTGCCCAGATCATCTGCCATTATCTTCTTTACTAAGCCGATAGGTGCGGCAATCACCTGCCCTCTATCAGTGTTCATGAGTCTGTTCGGAAGAGCAAATATCCTGGCCCAAATAGCCAGCCGATCAAACTCCACATGTTGTGGAAGGATATCCACATCGTACTTCTTCATCAGGACGGCGTGTCTGCCCACCGTCCAAGGCGAACCCTCCATGATTCGATCGCGGTCCGCTTTCGAGCCAAACTCGGCGACAAACAGATTGTCTCCCGCCGGGTTGAGGGCTAAACCCTTAGGGTTTCCCCATGCGGGCCTCATTGCTGCAGCAATTGTCTGAATATGAAGTATATTCGGAGCCAAAACCTTACCAACGAAGGCCCTGTCTGGATCCACCAATTCCAGATCACTTAGATCATCGATTACCACAGCCTGTGATTCTGCAGCCGTCAGCTTAAGTCGTGCCATCATCTGCTCCATCCGATCCCCCGATGAGGACCCCGCGCCGTCACTAACCGTCGCTGCAGTCTCCTTCCCCAACCCCGGTTGGGCCGCCGCCGAGGGGGCACCGCCGGCCAGCGCCGGGTTCCCCTCCGAGGCGCCATGAGATTTCGCCTCCATCCTCGAGTCTGCCATGATCCGCAAAACTTGGTCTCCTTCCCGTGTGGCCAAGGGCGGGTAGCACCACCAGGGTGCCCCTGGATCGCCCCGAACTACAGCAGGATCGGATACCGAGATGCGATCGACGTACAGACGCTGAGAGGATTGCCGTACAATCGGGAGAAAACGATGCAGGAATCGTGATCTCAGATGAGTTCTAGCCCTAGGTCGCCGGTCGCCAGAGCTCCCGAAGAAAACCTAGAAACCGAACAGTCTTGGACGCCTACCCAGCACATTTCCAAACAAGCTTGTTGGAGGACCGGCTGCACTAGGGTACCTTCGAGTAGATGTGTTCATAAGATGCACTTTTAGCGTTGTTATGCTACTTGCAAAAGTTGTTGTTAACTTTTATCGTGCGAAGCTGTAACATGTAACAATGTAGACCACATTTGTCGGCTTTCATTTGTTCTAATTTTATGATGGTATAACACGATCCATTTCATTTGTCATGTGATTTCATAAGAAGTTATTTATTGTGTGATCATATGTTTGGATATTCTGATGCAAACAAAGAAGATTGTAAAACGAGTGATTAGTTTTTCTGCTAATTTTGTGAGGATTGTTGTATAATGTGGCATCTAAGCGGATCAAGGATTAAACTTTGGGCAAACTAAACATACCTCAAATGATATACGACGATAATAATTATGCGAAATGTCATCGCTCAGTTTTAGCTGGAAGGAACGGTGCATGATTCTATTCTTCACTTCAGTATCTGACATACTGACACATCGATACTATTTGAATTTTCAGGGAGCTTTTCTTTCCATCGATCTGTTTGCCCATTTCCCTACTCGAGTCTATTACTCAAATGGCCAAGAGATGTACCGAAACCATCAAACCAAATCAAAATCTTGACTTGGTTTATACTAATTAAACGATATTGGACTCCCACGACAGACGAACGCCCTAGGAAGGCAGTGCCTGGTGGATGCTTCACGTTTGTTCGGAGCAGTATGCAGGGTATCCCTACGAGTTTGTCATTGAGAGCACAGTAGATAAGCTACGGTTCAATGGATGGACTGAGATCCAGTGACTTCAAAGAGAGAAGTCACCACATAACTGTAGTTATGTCTTTGCCTTCCGATTAAGATCCAAAAGTTGAACTCGAAATTAGAACTCTGTAGAAAAAAATGAAAAAATCCCAGTAAATCGTATATGTTCCTTTGAGTATTTCTGAGAAATTTTTGTTTCATTTGATTCATTGGTTTATGATTTAGTAGCCTTTTAATCTCAAAACATGAAAGTCTATGTAGGGATAAGCACGTTAACAAAATTGAACGAAACTTTATTTAGAATATTAAACAGAAAGTATCTGACCCACAAGAAAATTTTCAATTTTTTCTGACGAGTTTTAATTCCGAGCTTTAATTTTTAGGTCAATCTCATCCTTTAGATCTTAATAGGAAGGTAACAGAGGGCTAAAGTTATGTGATGACTTCTCTCTTTGAAGTATCTTGATCTGACTCCCCTATTGATGTTGGAGATATGCACTAGACGCAATAATTTTAAGTTATTATTCTATCTCGTAGTTTATATTGTGTGTCTTTATGCTACAACCACTATAACACTTTGATTAATGAGTAATGAAAGGAAAATCTTTGTGCAATTGTGAAGACATGAACAAGAAGTGTTTCTAATCTTCTCTCTAATATTAGCTAGTGTGTTGTGAGATGGTCACATTTTCCTGATCATGGAATTGGTTGAAAGTCTATCAACGCATTAAGGTTTATTGTTAGAGTAACAATAGTACCGAACCAAACAATGTATATGATTTTGCTAAGACACAAGCATTTGATTAAATTAGCAAAGTGATATATAGAGTTATCATTAGCTAATATTCCTATACTATGAGAATATGTAGTGATCGCTTGTTCGGAAGTTGTGCTTTGATTGTCATCAAACGTCCAACCTTAAGAGGGGATCATAAAGGTGATTTTTGGGCATTACCTAGAATAAGTAAAGGAGCTAAGATCTTTCAAGAATAGTACTCAATTCCTCCAGACGTTGGAGAGATACATCATATGGGCCTTCTTAGTATCATCAATGTCATATCGTTTGGCCAGATACAATGTGATTTATCACAGGGACATCAGAGATATGAATGAGAAAATAGAATGTTAAAAGTACAAGTTTCATATGTGTTACAATCAAAGGGTTTGATAAGATTAGAGCATATTGTCTCATGTCGTGATAATGTTGGTATCGTGTAGTTGAGGGGATACACTTAGTGAGTAACTAAAGGTCCCCTCGTACTTCATGGACACACATGAGCTACCATGGGCGTCCACGGCTTCACCATTAGTTATTGTTTGATAATTTCCTGAACATGTCAGTGTGTTGCTGAGCCTTTACGGGTCACACGCTTAAGCCGTGCCAACCTTTAATTGAAAGAATACAGATGTTTATAGTGGTTTTATGAATGGTTTATGTCAATACGATGTCATAGAAACAAGTCCGGAGTCATTTTGATTTGTTTCGGGAAAGTTGTTATGAGAGAGAAATAATGCCGGAATGATGACATAAATTAATATGAGAGAAATATGAGGACATGAGATGTCCTAGGATGTTCGAAATATGTTTCTAAAATTAGTAGCTAAGGTCGATCATTCTACCTATTGGGTTCATATGGTTACAGAAGAGTTTCGGGCAAAAACTGAGAAGGGAGAAGTCGCGGAGAGGGGCATGAATGCCCCATGGCCGCATCCACATTGTGGAGGCTGCCAAGTGGGCCCCAGGGCCACCAAGCACTACGCATGGAGCCTCCTAGAACTTGGCAAGTTTGTCCGGAAAGAAAAGAAAAAGGAAGAGGGAAGGACTTCTTGTAACATCCTAATTTTTGGGAGCTTAGAAACACAGTTGTAGGAGAGCCAAAAATTAGGGCCAACAAAAACTTTTGGAAATCCTTGACTAATGTTTGTGTTTCACTTCTTTTTCGCTTTGTTGACCTTGTGTTGTTTGTTGTTTTTGTTAACACCTAACAATAACCAGTGATAATAACCTACTTAAAAACTTACCCCTTGTGATCAAGTCATGATAAGAAAACTCACCACCTTCATCCACCACCTTTTTTGGCCAAACAACTTTAAACATGTTTTGATTTTAGCAACAACCCAATGACCTAGTTTTTGATAAACTAAAAGTATTTTGTGAAACTCCATATGAAAAGTATTATGGAGGTAATCATCTTTACCTATTTTTGAGCAATAATTTTTGCAAATATTTCCCAAAAGAAGCTTATCTTACATTTTTTTTTGCAAAAGACCATCGGGGGGGGGGGGGGGGAGGGGGCTATACTACCCCTATACTCTATCTTATTGGTGTTCTTGTTAAAGGTATCAACGTTTGAATTGAACTACTTTCCAAATCATATTTTCATGATCTTGCTTGATCACCAACTTACAAAAACATTCTGGAAATTGGTTTGATTACACAGTTGCTTGAGTAAGACTTGTTTGTATGAAGTACAACTTGCTAGTGCGGGACCATTTATTGTGCTCGTATGAATGCTTTGTTAACACCTTTGTTTGTCCGTGGTTGCTGCTGCTGGTTTCACCACTTCCAAGCTTCCGCCTCGACCTTCCTCAGCCCCGGCCTCACCTTGCCGCCGCCCAGAACCACCGCTAGGTGAGCCTACACGTCCACCTGAGCCCAGCTAGGGTTTTTGCTCCTGCATGCATGGCGAGAGGTAAACTATGCACGTCAGTCGTTGATCTGCTTTAGTGCTGGCCGTTCCCTCCACTTACCCCTTCGCCCCGCACCCAGGCTGGCCCAACCCTGTAGCCTCTCGTGTAGAGAAGATCTCGGCCCATTCTGGTTTTTCCCCAATCTTTTTTTTCTCTAGAAAACAAGGTTGTAGATTTAATTCAAACTAAAATACATATGAATGAAATATGGCCAAACCAAAAATTACAATGAAATTACGACGAGTTCCTAACCACATGCATGTTGTAGATTCTGAATTTCTGATATAGTTTGAATTGGAGAAAAGTTTGGTCAAATATGTCAGAAACACTATTCGGATGACAACATTAGTTATAATCATATAAAAATTGTAAATCCAAATGTTCTGAATATCTTTTACTCATATCTATTAGTAGCAATTGTCCTTGTGTGCAAACATGGGCGGAGGACCCCTTAGGGAAAGGTAGGGTTGCCACCTTACCTTGATTTTTTGCAAACTATCGAGTATAAATATATATATATATATATATATATATATATATATATATATATGCTTATTCATGTGTACATACCTATTTTACTTATTTGTGTTCGTTTCTGAAATGTGTTCATATGTCACAATATTTTCACTTTCCCGAGTGCTTCCACGGCTTCAGCGTGCATGCTTTGTTCGCTGATTCCCTCGGCTGGTCTACATGCACATATGAAGAGCAAGATCAAGAAGTGGAAGGACGGGCCTCGACAAAGAACAAGTGGAACCTTCCGCTGAAGCCGTAGTGGAAGATAATGATGAAGTTCTAGGAGCCGCAGGTATAACAGACTTCATAGATTACATAAAACTTCATCTGGGACTTCACATTCAAATGGATCGGTTTGACCCCAATGTTATACAAGATTTTAGATTTGCTTATCTAAAGAATGCTCCAACTCAACCAACTCATCATAACTTCCCGCAAATAGAGATAATAGATCCTTTCGGCCACAATGGTATAAGAAATTTGATTGGTTCACTAGTAGAAAACGGGACTCTAGTCCTGGGCCGTAAGGGGCTATAGTCCCGGATGGCAATCCCAGACTACTTATCCGGGACTAGAGGCCCCCTTTTGTCCCACGAGCCGCGACTAGAGGGCATCCCACATGGAGCTCCCGGGGCGCTCTCGGGGCAGGACTTTTAGTCCCGGGTGGTAATACAACCCGGGACTCGACTCTATTATTTCTATCATTCTCGCTTAATCTCAATTTTTTTTAACTCTGATCACTCTTCTTTCACTCTAAACTGACACTTCCCAGGAGGCCACCCATCCTTAGACTACTCCACTCTTAGCACACTTAACTTCTGTGTTCCTTCACTCTCAGCTTCCAAGAAACAAATTCTGTTTTACTGACAATAGTATGGTGTCAATCATATTAACCTTTGAGATATGATGTCGCACATATTTATTTTGTGAATCCAAAAATTATTTAGTTAAACATAAATAAATAATAATAGTCTGGAATTAAAATAACAATTAATTAATTTAAATATTAATTAATTTTTAAATAATAATTATTTACTCCAAATTGTTAGTCATTTCAACATATTATATTATCTTCAGATAGATATTTTTTCTCTTACTCCAAAATTTCATCACATATATATCAATTGCTTAACTAAGCTTGCTCAGATCGATCATGCATATATATATATATATATGAAACAAGGACATTTAAAATAGATATATATATAATTAAACAAGGACACGTACATATGTCTTCTAGAGATCGAATATATAAACATCACACACTAAGCAATACATAATATGCATATATAGGGCGTCACGAGAGAGGACTCCCATCTACACGGACTGCTCGTCCTCCGAATCGTCACAAACAGTAGGAGACCGGGGGGCAAGGTGACGCTGCCCGTAGCCGAAGACAGTGATGATACAGTATAACTCGTAAGAAAGGTACCCATCGATAGTTGCGTAATCAATGTTGATCTGGTCAAGTGAGCACTTCTCCCAATGATTGTGCCTCGAACTTCCGAAATCTTCCTTCATGCTACTGTACTTCTCATCGATCAATGCGGCTGCAAAATCAGCCATGGAAGTCCACTCAAACCAAAGCTGGAACAGATCCTAAATATCAATATGGCATTGAGATGGTATCTCAATACGCTAGGTGTTCCATATCTTCGCCTTGTCATTTCTTATGTCAATGCTAGCAAAACGTATGCCGCTGTTGACAAGGAAATCCATCAGTCCGGGGCAATTTTTGTCACTACCGCAAAAAAAAAAAAATGGAACAAATGTTAAACAAATAATGTTATGCAACAAAAAATTGGATCAAATGTTATACAACATGTATAAGTTTAAATGCAACAAGTATATTGTTTCAATGAAACAAGTTTATTCTTTCCAATGAAACATTGCTATACGAATATATTGCTTTCCTATGCAATTTCGGCCATTCAATACATTATTGCTATATATTAATACAAATGGAATTTCCAATACGCTTTGCTATATTAATACAAATGGAATTTCCAATACAATTTCCGATCCAATCAAAATAAGATCAAGGAAAAAATGGGAAAAGAGAAAGAGAGGAGAAGATCGATCGGAGTGCTTATTACCTTGCCCATTAGAAGAGAAATACACGCCTCTTGTGAGAAAGTTGGATGAGAGCCACATCCTTTTTGTCGTCCATGTACTCAATATCAAGTCCAAGAAAACCCCCGCCATCCTCGCGAAGCCATTTCTTCAAGAGTTCAAGATAAGTTGGAACCCTCCTACTCTCGTTCGTGTATGCGACTTCGATGTTCCAACCATGTGAGTCCAGGTCAATAATCTCTGTTCCCATGGTGAAGAATGTGGTAGAATATGGAAGAATGAAAAGAGGGATCAAGAGGGAGAAGAGAGGCGCTCGGTAATGTTGCAATGAGGCGCGTTTCTCTGTTTTTAAGCCTCCCCGACGGTGGATTAACTTCCAAAGCGCACGGGAGACAAGCGGTTTGGGCATTTAGTCCCGGGCCGTAACACAACCCGGGACTAAATGTTCTCCGGCTAGGCGAACGGTTTCCACGATGACTTTTAGTCCCGGTCCGTGTTATGACCCGGGAGAAAGTGTCCGACGCGACGCGAACGGTTGCCAGACGACTTTTAGTCCCGAGACGTGTTACGACGTAGGACTAAAAGCATTCGTGGCGAGGCGGGCTGTTGCCCCGCCCCCCGCTGGTCCCGGTTGGTAGGCTCATGGGGATTAGAGCCAAAAATCGTTGGGGTTTTTTCTACTAGTGGTTAGAATATAGTGTGGAAAAGGATAAAGCTTATTGTTTCTATTGTTATCTTTTTAAACATGACCGGATGGATGAGAAATTTGGGTATGATGTTATTAGTAAATTGGGTTTGACCATTGGAAAAATGTTGTAGATGCATTCCGTAAGCATGTGGGTGGGCCATGTAGCATCCATAATGTGTCAAGGGCAACATGTGATGATTTTAAGAATTAAAAGACAAGCGCGAAAAGCAAAGTTACAACTTATTCCAATGATGCACTTGTAAAGTATGAAACTCGTGTCGATACTTATCTAGGCATTGTAAGTCATCTAGCATTGAAGGTGTCGATACCTGTAAAGGAAGTGCGAATTGCATTTGATGAGCTATGTCCTAAAAATGCCAAAATGACCTCCCAAACTATTCAGAAAATACTTGCCAAACATTGTGCGGAGGCGGTCACCAAATACATCAAACAAGAGATGGATGGTTTTCTTTTGTCCGTTCTTATTGATGAATCTCGTGATATAGCGGTCAAAGAACAAATGGCCATATTTGTAAGGTATGTGTTGATATTAGCTACTTGTGTGGTTTACTTTTTTTTCTCTATGGTGTAATTCGACTAAGTGTATCCTTATTTGAGGTACGTGAGCAAGAGTGGAGTTGTTGTTGAAATATTTCTGGGTATTCAAGTTGTCCCAAACACATCATCGGCAGCTTTAAAGAAAGCACTTTTTGGTTTTTTTTTTGATAAACATGGTCTACTTATTGCAAGACGGCAAGGGAAAGGTTACAATTGAGCATATAATATGAGAGGATAATTTAATGGCCTTCAAAAGTTAATCCGTGACGAGATTCCATATGCTTTCTATGTTCATTGCTTTGCCCACCGGTTGCAGTTCATAGTTGATTCTCTATCAAGATGTTGCAAAGGTCTTGAGGACTTCTTTGATGATGCGTCCATGATTTCCAATATCTGTAGTTCATCTTGCAAGAGGATGGATATATTACTTGATAAGAACAAAGAGATGCTTTTAGATAAGATCATGACAGGGGAGACGTCCATGGGAAGAGGGAAAAAATCAACAAACTCACTTGTGCCGACCTCGAGATACAAGATGGGGTTCTCACTACAAAACTTTATGTTGCATTGAATCAATGTGGGATGCAGTGATAGAAGTTTTGGGCATTGTTGACGATGACGCCCGTGTTCCATGTAAGGCGGGAGGTTATGTTCACAAGATGGAGACTTTTAATTTTGTGTTCATCATGAAGATTATGATAAAACTGCTTCGTATGACAAATGATGTATCTTATCTATTGCAAAACAAGGATAAAAATATTATTCAAGTATGCATTAGATAGTGTTGTATGGTTCTTCTAATCTACTTATGCTATGTATCTATTGTTGATCTAAATTTCGAATATCATTTCAGGCACTATCTTTGGTTATTGATGTTAAAATACGTTTGGTCAATTAGAGGAATGATGGTTGGGAGTCACTCTTGGAAGATGTCAAATCATTTTGCACCAAAATGAGGTCAAAATCCCATGTATGGATGATCTTCTTTGATTCATGAAAGAGATTCTCAAGATTTTGCAATGAAGTTTTTATCCTATAGCTTTGCCTGGACCTGCTATGTTTCTGTTGTACCGCTCTAAGGGATGTAATATTCATAGGCAAGTCCTTCTATGAGTATTATGTCAACGAATTATGCACTACACATGAAGTGGTGCTGGGTCACCGCAGCTGGTATCAGAGCAAAGATACCTTAGCTTTAAAACCTTTTAGGAGATCTGTAGGTTGGTAAAGACTATAGGAAGCCATCTTATCTAAACCACACTTCTTACGACTATGATAATCATCCACTTGAGAATGATACGATCATACTTGTATACAATGTTCTTACTCAACTTGAGTAAATCTACTTATCTATTTTCTTTATACCTAGGTATGTTTAGATAGAAGTGTACCATAAACCAATTTTATTGGGGAAAAAGAGTTATGCCATAGTCAGAGATGATTAAGTCAAAGTGATGATTACCCTATTCTATGAACGTATAGGATAGAGTAGAACGTGGTATAGAATAAGTATAGGAAGCATCAATAATGTATGTTTAAGAATTGCGAGAGTCATTAAAAAACTATGGTAACTATGGGGTATATACCATATCCTTAGTTATCACGTCTAGAGGTGAGTCATTATAGTATAGTACAAAATTAGGAGAAGGCATAAGAATTGATGGAAGCTGTAACAGCCCAATTTTTGGAAGAAAGCAAATACTTGTTTTCAGTAACCCAAAAATCAGGGCCAACATTTTTTTTTGATATGTTTGACTAATGCATGTGTTTATTTTATATTTTCTTGTTGTTTATGTTTGTGTTTGTGTTTTTTTTGTTCACACCTAATATTAAAACCAATGATCATAACTTTCTTAAAAAACAACCCTTGTGATCAAGTCATGACAAGAAAGCTTATCACCTTCATCCATCACCCTCTTTTGGCAAAAACCTTTTAGAAAATGTTTTGATTGTAGAAGAAACCCAAAAGCCTAGTTATGAGAAAACAAAAGGTATTTTCCAAAACAATATGAAAATTATTTGGGAGGTAATCATATCCTACATGTTTTCAACCAAGATATTTTTGCAAGAATTCCAAAAACCCAATCTCACTTTTTCTTTTGCAAAAACTATAAGTCGGGACTATATTACCCTTGTGTTTTTCTCCGATTATATTACTTTTGGAAATAAATTTTTTTGAGCTGAAAATATTTACAAAATACTCTTGTCATGGTATTTCTTGAGCACTACCTTTATCTAACACTCGAGAAAACACGTGTCGCAACTAAATTAAATAACCATTTTCTTGGGTGATTGTTATTACATGTTTTGCGCGATTCTTATCTTGTGTTTGCCTTGAAGTATTTATATCTGTTTGTTGATGAATGTGTGTTGTTGTAAGTGTATAAAACTCTAACATCCTAGTGTTTGGAAGGTTATAAGGATCTAAATATAATATGTGCATTTGCAAAGCATGCATCTAAAAATACGGGAAATTTTGACGCGAAAGTTTAAACGAATCCCACTGTTTCACTTGACATGATGAAATAGATCTAGTTCATCTAGTCAAGAGTACAATTGGAGGGATCTTTATAACACGTATCTTAAGAAACCAGATCGCCTGATAAGGCAAACCATTGTTGGTTATGACCAACACTAACTTTCAAGAACCTTAACCACAAGTCTATATGTGACTTGGGATAATTCACTAGCTATCTAGAACTCAAAGAGGGGCGAGTATTCAAATCCCATATCTGATGATCATACTTCCACAAATAAGTAATACCTAATTGAACCCTATCATTAACAGAGATGTTATCTTCTATAAAAACACCAACTCTTAAGTTATCAACCATTCACATAATATCTTTATAAATTATCTCATAATTGCTAAGTGCACCTTCACAAGTAAAAAACAAAGGTTCAACAGAACACAAGTGATACGAACAAGTGTTAACCCAAGTCCCACAAGTGGGAAATAACTTAATTATCATTAATAACATATTTATCGAATATTTACATATCTCCGCAACCATAAAAGAAGTATCTAAAAGAAGAAATAAATCTTCTTAACCTACTGTTAAACCTTGATTATTACTTATGATATTCCCAAACCTCTATGTCTGCATTAACTATGACAAAGATTACAAGGGAAGAATATAAAGTAAAATCATAACAACCGAGAAAACAAATAACAACTATGACATAAGTCATTAAACCCCAATAACCAACACATGATCATTGTTTCATTCATCATATCCAAGTGAGCATATGAAACATTAACACATCAATGAACCATTCGATCAACTTACTATCCCAAGTCATTATTCCACAAACATTCCACATTTCTATCCACATCAATATTCAACAACTAAAGTATCTATGAATATGACTAATGGATAACAATAAGATATAACCTCTATTTGAGGAATTGAATTGAAAGCTGAATAAAACTAACCATGTATGAGTAAAGTACATATCCTATGGGAAGCAAAATAAGAAAAGTATGGAAGGATAATAAAAGCATGAGCTAACTCTTAATCCAGATCTTGTTATTTTGTCCAGACCATTATATCTTGTTTCCCAACCTTCTTGAAATCATTCTAAAAGAGAAGCAACCACAAGAAAGGAGGAACTACCACAAGAAGATATGCAGAAGGATTCTTAAGATTGGTCTAGAAGTGTTATTCCAATCTATCATAAGAGTATTTGGAAAATCTATCATAAGAGTATTTGGAAACTCCTATATCTTGAAATGATCTTATTACCTCCTCTTGAAATAGTGTGATGCTCCAATGTTAGTGTTATATAGAGGTAGTTTGGTAACAAGTTGTATACCTTGTTAACAAATCACTTTTGTATACTCAAACAATTGAGTGTCATACACAAATAAACAGAAGGTTGAATAACCTATGACATCTATCCCATCTGGATATGAAAAGTAATTTGGGACAAGCCTTGCAAACTTGTTCACAGATTCTTCTTATATGTATCTAGCAAATGGATGTCTTAAAATACACTTATATTTCTCTATAATCATCTAAGTAAAATCCTTGCTTGGATTAATTGGATATCTTCACCAGAATGGTGAGACAGTTGAGGTTGGAAACCAAGATAGGAACCTACCCTCAATGGACAAAGGGATAATAGAAGACTAGTGGCAATTAGAGAGAAGAACAACAAGCAACAGAAGACCACAAGAAGCAACACTGCCTCAGAAAGGGATCGTAAGAAATTATCCAGTGAATCATTAGGATATATTAGAGAACCAATAACCTACGTCAAGCTCATCAGAGATGAGGAGCCCATTATAATATCTCTAATGGAAATAATTATCTAGTATGAAATAATAGCCAACCATTAATGGTAACAAGCTTAATACCCTGTTTTCCATATCCTTTTCATACATAAGACTAACAGATAACAACCTAAATCCATCTATACAGCCATGCAAATGATCCATGATTCCAAAACAAACATGGGAAAAAAAAATCCATAGTGGAACCTAGTGGAAAACAAACAAATGAGTTCCCAAAGCCACTCACATTGTCCATTTGATCAAGTACTAGAAACAGCAAGCATGGCTTGCACACACACTTAGTAAAATGTCAGCCAAACTTGCTAGGAGTTTCAATTAAGAAAATAACAAAGCCACATGTCAAATAAACAAGTTCCTTTAACCATTAAAACCATTTGGATTGACATAGAAGAAAATTCCCTATTAAGTGATTCTCATAAAAGTGCATATGAACATTACCAAGTAACGTTTCCAAATTATTTTCTAAAAGAATTTGTATCTAAACTGGTGCAATTAGAACACAACACCTTGGTATCCACCTGATTGGTGTGTGAACTTCTATTAAACATGCCTAGACATAATTTTAAAGCCATTAAATAAATAAAATGAAGAGAAAACAACAAAACCACTTAATCTAGCACCCTAAATAAAAAATACAAGTATTCTTCAAATTCACCAAAACAAAACATGGTGAGATGTGAAATTTGATAAGGAATTCAAATATGATTTTTAATAAATTTTAAGTTCACAAAAAATCCCTAAAAAATAAGGACTTAGTTGTAAATTTATTAAAACTTCCAGGGGGTTTTCCATAAAGATTTTATTCTTTTCTTTCTTCCTCAACTCCGGCCAGAAGGCAGAGGAGGGGATAGGAACGGTGACGCCACTGCCACCTCCTCCGCACCGCCGTTCCGTGGGTATAAAGGCTAGGGAGACGTCTGCATCTCTCTCTTTACTCCCTCTCTCCCATCTCGCTCGCTCTCTGTACCTCTCTATTCTGAACCCGAACCAAAACCTAACCCTAGGTCATCGGGTCACCGTCGATTGCCGGATTTAGGAGCCACGGGAAGCAGTGTGGAGCATCTCTGGAGCTTCCTCATTGCCGTAGCATCCTACTCAACCAACCTTGTTTGCAGGGAAGCCCGGAGGCGGATGAATCGGGTCTTCTTCTTCAAGTCCGGCCGCCGGCCAATCTTGGACGCCGCCGGCAATTGGGACCTCGCCGAGCCTCCTCGTTTCCTCCGCTGTAACCAGGGTGAGCTTGTGATCATCTCGGTATGCTCCAATCTTTTATTCGCCACCGAATTCATCATCATCGTCACTCACCGTGCGCTGCTGCCGTGGTCGTGGTCGCCGGCGCAACTCTGGTGACCAAATGGTCACATCTCCGCCACCCCTGCGTTCACCGAGTCGTCCTCTATCTAGTGGAAGCGTTGAATCGAATCAATTTGCAGCGGATCGACGGATTCGAGTTCAGCAGAGGAGATCCTCTCCTCTGATGATGCGGGCATGATGTCATCATGATGTCATGGGCCACTTTCCTTTTGTTTTTATTTATTTTCGAATAAGAAATGAAAACTGACAGGTGGACCCCACTTGTCAGTACAAATAATAACAGAAAAACAATTCAACTTAATAATTCAATAACTTTAAATCTATAACTCAGAAAATATAAACAAAATATCAAATTAATCAGAAAAATATAATCTAAATGTTTTTAAACTTTTTAACAATATTTGGTAAAATTTAAAATTTAAAATTTCTTTAATTAAATGAAATCATTAAAATTTGATAAAAATAATAAATAATTCATAAAATCAGAAAATGACAAATTATATGCCAAATTGCTCCAGATGACTTATGCAACTCATATATGATGTTTTCATAATCATTTGACCATGTTTTCGTGTGTGCAATATTTTGTCTAATCATTTAATTCATTTAAAATTAATAAATCAATATCTTATTCAAATATTTTCAGAATACTTCAAATGAGGTACCAAATTAAATAGAAAAGCATTTCCAATTCAAATATGCCAAACATAAAATATTTTGTTTAACTTGTTTCTAAACGTATAATGGAATTCGATAATATTCCATTATAACGAGAAATAACTGCCATAACATTATTTTCCTTATTAATAAAACCCTCATGTTTTCACATCTACCAAACCTATCATCACATGCTATCCATACATGCTAGAGTTAGTTGTATTAGTTCCTCGTTTTCAAATAAACTTGATGTCCTTAGCTCTACACTTTTGAACATAAAATCAAACCTCTTTATTATCTTTTTAATTGTTGTTTTCCATATGATATAGTTTTCTCGTTTAATCATGTGACAACCATTTATAACCCAAACATAATAACAATTGTTTGTTAAGTAAAAGTGAAACACATTTAAGTCTAAAAGAAGTAATAACCACATCACCCAAATAATGAAACATTTCACCCAAAACTTGTGTGAATACGTTATCGTGACAAACATGGCTTACACTTGTAAGCTGGGGTATTTTCCGGGGTGTTTCACTATGCATCTCATTACTATGCATGTATCACCTTGCCAATGTTTCCTGTAGTCCTTACCGGGACTACTTTTCTATCTCTCAGATGTTTGGATTTTCTATGCGACCCTCGAACCCCGAAGACATGGATTGTTATTGTCATTATTTCAATATCAGGCAAGTTCATCACTTGGTCATATCCTTTGCAGTATTTCATAACAAACTATTTCCAAAAACCCTATCGTCTTATCACCTACTCTTAAAAGAATGCATGATCCTATTTTTATAATAATATGACTACTTGAATGACTACCCGAGTGGTAGTGTTCTGTTTGGTGGGCGGATGGGACCATGGTAAGATGAATAGGTCAAAGGAAGGTTCCATATGCATGGGAAAGTATTACCTAGGAATTAATCACAAATGTCGTCAAAACTCGGTGCGCCGTAAATTTGCGTTAACCATGGGTCTTCTATGGAGGGAGTAAGTCAGCTGTGATCTTTTCTCGTTCGCATGTCAACGGGCTACCAGAGACGTACGCTGTAGGTCTTGCAAGACTACATGCACATGGGTGGGATCCCTTAATTCCCATGGACTCTGCGGGTCTATGATGGTCTGCCAGGGGCGCGTAGATATCCATCGTGAGGGGTGGAATCAGGCGTTCAACCTGCTGGCAGAAATGGATGGGAATGCGTTGTGCGGAGAAGCACGGTTTGACTTGGACCAACAACTGGGCCCCACACCTATGTGGGCGTGGACAGGATCTCGAGCCTAGTTGTGCAACATGGTCTTGGTCGTCCATGGGTAAAGTAACGCACCTCTGCAGAGTGTAAATGGATGTGGCATGTTACCCCCTGTTCCGGGAAGGAGCTGCGAACGCTACAGGGAAGGCAACTCCATGAAGTTCTAGTCCTGGATGGTCTGGCGGGCTTTCAGAATTAAAAGAAACCTCTTGAAGAAAGATTTACAAAACCTTGCATTAGCTTATGACTCTTTCGAGTCTAAAGCTGTAGTTAGTGCATAAAACTACCCACTATATATCATGAATTTGCTGAGTAATGCTCGTTACTCATTCGTTCCCGTTTGACCCCGTGCTTAGAATTGAAGCCCTATTGAAGTCGTCATTGTGAAGCCATCTCTACCTCATGAAGCTAGGTGGAGCGATCTTTCACTTAGTCGGTAAAGCATCATCATCAACAATGCTGGTGGAGGAGAAGCTATCTAGGTGTAGATGGAGACCATACTTGGACTTAGCTATTACAAGCCATAGATTAGGGCTGACATCAGCCGTAGTGGATTAGTTCTGAGCTAGAGTTCTTCTCCAGCTTGGAGCTTCGAATTGCTTCTTCTGATGTTTCAATTGCATGAGATATTCTTGATTCATCAAAGAGATTCTCAATATTTTGTAATGAAGTTTGTATCCTATAGCTTTTCTTGGACCCACTGTGTTTCTGTTGTACCACTCTGAGAGACGTAATATTCACAAATAAGTCCTTATGTGAGTATTATGTCACCAACTTGCGCACTACACATGCAGTGGTGTGTTGGATCACCACAGAAACCTATTAATAACAAGACCAAGAATCAATATCATATTCCATCATATTTCTATCTCATCTTTTGTTTTTCTTTAAAACTTCCAATTGTGGACACATGTTTCTATGTCAAATCGTGTTATATTCATCAATGTACCTTCATAGGTCTCATGATTCCTATCTATACCATCCATCCAAGTTGTTATTATGGATATTGAAACTCTTTTGCTTTCTTTCAAAGTCCTTCAGAAGGCATCCCTATATAATGACCATATCCCTGTTATCGTCAAGCACTTTCTCCATGTTACTCAAAATCATTCATTATTGTTTTCAAGCCCCATAAACCTAACCTTGACGTCTTCATGACTTATATATCACCTCATATGGTCCATTTATTTTTCAATGTCCATTTAATTATTCATATCTCATGGATTTTGTTCTATTAAATAAACCCGTGTTTTCACTCTTTTTCCAATTGGTGCCTCAAATATTTTCAGAAGAGTTGTTTATTAAAAATCAACTTTGAGACCTATATTATATACTCTCTCATCCCAACTAAATAATATTTGTTTTTAAAGCCTTTTACTATTTATTATTTTCCATTTTCCAAAAGGCCAGAAATGGACCTTTAAATATTTTGTGAAGAAAATTATTTCCTAAAATCTTGGAAAAATTACCCAACATGTCTATGGTCATGTAGGACTATTTTCTAAAAAAAAAGTTTGCAAGTTGTTTTAAACTTTTTTTAAGAAAACATCTAAAAACAGTTTCTGCCATATTTGAATTCCCAAAATTTTGTGAAAGAAATATTTTCAAAAAAATTATGTGGCCACCATCCCTAGACTCCATTTTTCACCATCTATCCAATGGACATGATCTTTCACGTATGTTCTATTCAAAATTTTGGTGAAAAAAAACCATTTATGGTATTTCTTGTGACTGTTGATATCATACATCTTCTGACCTATCATTGCACTCTCCCTTCCTCTCTCCTCCACCTGGACAGTGGCATTTAGTCCCTCAACACCCTAGACATGGTCTACCCGCTCTCTTCTCTCTCTAGCACAACCACCAACCAATGGACAAGGGAGTGGTCACCACCTCATTCTCTAATCCATCACAACAGTGCACCACAGGGGGAAAACTTGCGCATACAGACTCAATTCGACACACGTGAACTCACTGGAAGGACCCCTCCCCTTGTCTCCTTCCTCCTTTCCCATGAGCTGGCCATGGCACCCAGAGCACAATCGCCACGTCGCTCGCGTTCCAACACTTAAGCAGCATGCCGATCATCGCGGCCTTGTGAACTAGCTCCACAAGCTCTCAAGGAGCACACCCATAACATTCGTTCCCCGTAGCCCACTTTCCCTTCCCCTCTATCACATGTCGAACACCCGCGGGTGACTCGGGCGGGCACCCTTATTCAACCACCCTTATACCTCCTCCTCACGTTCCCTCACACCCGGAGAACCTCCTCGTCTCTATGAACTTCCTTGCCATGATCCACCGTGCCCCCTTGAGCTCGAGAAAGCACACCCGTGGCCTCCATGGACGTCGCGCACCGAGCAATGGCGCGGGACTGAAGCAAACCTCCTCCTTCCTTTAATCCATGTCACGCTACTCTCCCTCCACCTCAATAGCACTTCCATCACAAAAGCCACCTCTGTTTGGCTCTCAATCATCGAGATCAAGCTCGAGGCTCCGCCGACGAGCATCCCCTCGAGCCGCCGCTCCAGGTCCTCAACTGCCATGTCGTCTCCTCCCTAGTCTCTCCCTTGACCTCTCTCAGGTCGCGCCCCTTCCAATTTTTACTTCCACTGATTGTAGGTGTGCCGCCATCCATGACCTGGATCACCCGCCGCCGGATCTTGTAGAACTCTGGCATACTGACTTTCCCAGCAAGATCCGGTGGGGGCATCTGATTCACGTCTTCGCGCTGACCCTCCTCGACTACTCTGCGATTCCAGGCGTTGCCACGAGCGCACGACGCGGCGAGATTTCACGTCGGGCCGCCGTCCCTTGTGTTTCTGCCGCCACTGTTCGTTCGTTGCCGCGGCCTTCTCAAAGCCGTCAGATCCGCAACCAACATATCCGTTTTAATCCTTGAACATTAAATCTCGGCCGCCGATTTCTGATTAGACGGCAGCGTACCGGTTCGGTAGCGCGCGCTCGCTCGCGGGCCGGCCTGCCTCTGCGCGGGCCACCTCTCTCCAAATCTGTCCCGTTAGGGTTTTTCTGGAGGTTGATTTTTAATTTTCCTGGAGGATCTTATTTGCTGCTTTGGTTTAATACTTTTAAAAATAGTTAACATGCAAATTTTGACAAACCAAAATTCAGAGTTGTAGGTTCACAAATTTTTAACCATATCTAACTTTCAGATATGTATTTAGGGCTATGTTGTAGGAGAACTAAAATAAATGGCACAAGCACTCATTTACACCATTTACTTAATAACTTGACTTTTATGTATCCAACACATGCAAACTAAATTCTTCTGAGTAGCTCTTGTAATAGCCCAATTTTTGGAAGACAAGAAAAACTTGTTTTCAGTAACCCAAAAATCAGGGCCAACAAAAACTTTTTGATATGTTTAACTAATGCATGTGTTTCTTTTCTATTTGCTTGTTGTTTGTGTTTGTGTTGGTGTTTGTGTCTCTTCACACCTAACGTTAAAACCAATGATCATAACTTTCTTAAAACACAACCCTTGTGATCAAGTCATGACAAGAAAGCTTATCATCTTCATCCATCACCCTCTTTTGGCAAAAACCTTTTTGAAGATGTTTTCATTTGAGAAGAAACCAAAAAGCCTAGTTTTGAGAAAACAAAAGGTATTTTACAAAACTATATGAAAAGTATTTTGGAGGTAATCATCTCCTACCTGTTTTCAACCAAGATATTTTTGCAAGCATTCCAAAAACCGCATCTCACTTTCTCTTTTGCAAAAACTATAAGTGGGGACTATATTACCCCTGTGTTTTTCTTCTACTATATTTTTTGGAAATAACAAGTTTTGAGCTGAATCTCTTTACAAAATCCTCTTTTCATGGTATTTCTTGATCACTACCTTTATCTAAGACTTGAGAGAACACCTGGCAATTAAATTAAATAACCCTTTTCTTGAGTGATTGCTATTACCTGTTTTGTGTCATTCTTAACTTGTGTTTTCCTTGAACTATTTATCTCTGTTTGTTTATGAATGTGTGTTGTTTTAAGTGTATAAAACCTAGTAATAACAAGACCAAGCATCAATATCATATTCCATCATATTTCTATCTCATCTTTTGTTTCCTTTAAAACTTCCTATTTTGGACACATGTTTCTATGTCAAATCGTGTTATATTCATCAATATACCTTCATAGGTCTCATGATTCCTATCTATACCATCCATCCAAGTTGTTATTATGGATATTGAAACTCTTTTGCATTTTCTTTCAAATTCCTTCAGAAGGCATCCCTATATAATGACCATATCCCTGGTATCTTCAAGCACTTTGTCCATGTTACTCAAAATCACTCATTATTATTTTCAAGCCCCATAAACCTAACCTTGACATCTTCATGACTTATATATCACCTTCATATGGTCCATTTATTATTCAATGTCCATTTAATTATTCATCTCTCATGGATTTTGGCCTATTAAATAAACCCCTGTTTTCACTCTTTTTCCAATTGGTTCCTCAAATATTTTCAGAAGAGTTGTTTATTAAAAATCAACTTTGAGACCTATATTATATACTCTATCATCCCAACTAAAAAAATATTTGTTTTTAAAGCCTTTTACTATTTATTTTTTTCCATTTTCCAAAAGGCCAGAAATGGACCTTTAAATATTTTGTGAAGAAAATTATTTCCTAAAATCTTGGAAAAATTACCCAAAATGTCTATGGTCATGTGAGACTATTTTCTACAAAAAAATTTGCAAGTTGTTTTGAAAATTTTGAAGACAACATCTAAAAACAATTTATGCCATGTTTGAATTCCCAAAATATTGTGAAAGAAATATTTTCAAAAAAATTATGTGGCCACCATCCCTAGACTCCATTTTTCACCATCTATCCAATGGACATGATATTTCACGTATGTTCTATTCAAAATTTTGGTGAAAACATTAAAAAAAACCATTTATGGTATTTCTTGTGACTGTTGAGATCATACATCTTCTGACCTATCATTGCACTCTCCCTTCCTCTCTCCTCCACCTGCACAGTGGCATTTAGTCCCTCAACACCCTAGACATGGTCTACCTGCTCTCTTCTCTCTCTAGCACAACCACCAACCAATGGACAAGGGAGTGATCACCACCTCATTCTCTAATCCATCACAACAGTGCACCACAGGGGGAAAACTTGCGCATACAGACTCAATTATACACACATGAACTCACTGGAAGGATCCTTCCCCCTCTCCTTGTCTCCTTCCTCCTTTCCCATGAGCTGGCCATGGCACCCAGAGCACAATCGCCACGTCGCTCGCGTTCCAACACTTAAGCATCATGCCGATCATCGCGGTCTTGTGAACTTGCTCCACAAGCTCTCAAGGAGCACACCCGTAACATTCGTTCCCCATACCCACTTTACTTCCCCCTCTATCACATGTCGAACACTCGTGGGTGACTCGGGCGGGCACCCTTATTCACCCACCCTTATACCTCCTCCTCATGTTCCCTCATACCTGGAGAACCTCCTCGTCTCTATGAACTTCCTTGCCATGATCCACCGTGCCCCCTTGAGCTCGAGCGAGCACACCCGTGGCCTCCATGGACGTCGCGCACCGAGCAATGGCACGGGACTGAAGCAAACCTCCTCCTTCCTTTAATCCATGTCACGCTACTCTCCCTCCACCTCAGTCGCCCTTCCATCACAAAAGCCTCCTATGTTTGGCTCTCAATCATCGAGATAAAGCTCGAGGCTCCTCCGACGAGCATCCCCTCGAGCCGCCGCTCCAGGTCCTCAACTGCCATGCCGTCTCCTCCCTCGTCTCTCCCTTGACCTCTCTCAGGTCGCGCCCCTTCTATTTTTTACTTCCACTTACTGTAGGTATGCCGCCATCCATGACCTGGATCACCCGCCGCGGGATCTCGTAGAACTCTGGCATACTGACTTTCCCAGCACTACTAGGAAAACAGCTATAGGAGTGATGATACCCGTGACGCACCCGCAATACGGCGCGTCACGCCTAATAGCCGTGGCGCACCACAGTTTGGTGCGTCGCGCCTATAACCTTACCCGCGGCGCACCAAACGGAAGGCGCGTCGCGCCTATGTGTGGGGCCGGGGTGGCGAGCCTCCGAGGCATACCCGCGACGCACCGAGCCACAGGTGCGTCACGGCTATGTGGGATAGGCGCCGCGCACATGCCCGTGGTGCGCCACGGGTTAGATAGGCGTGACGCACCGAGGCGTGGTGCGCCACGGCTATGGGGAGTACAGGTAGATAGGCCGTTCCCCTCTCTTCTCCTTCTCTCCACACCAACAGACGCGCTGCTCCCCTCTCTTCTCCTTCCTCTCGTCGCCCGCCGCCGCAGACGCTGTGCCTAGCCTCCCGCCGCAGACGCTGCTCGATCTCCCTTCCTCTCCAGCGCCCACCGCCACCTCCCATCGCCTACCTCCCATCGGCCTAGTCGCCCACCGCCCAGCGCCGCCCATCTCGATCTGTGGAGGAGGAGCCGTCCGGTTCGTCCACGAGAAGGAGGAGGAGGGGGAGTCATGCTGCTGCTGTCCACGACAAGGAGGAGGAGGGGGAGTCACGCTGATGCCGTCCACGACAAGGAGGAGGAGGGGGAGTCACGCCGCCGTCCACGACAAGGAGGAGGAGGAGCCGTCCGGTTCGTCCTCGACGCCGTCCACCTGCTTCCCCAACGTGAACGACTACATCGAGCCAAGGCCGCCATCTTCTTCCCCTACTTACCCAGGTAAGCCCCTCCTCCACCCCTCCTGTCCTTTTCTTGTTCTTGTTTCTGAAATCGATCGAACCCTAGCCAGGCCATCTCTTGGAGATCGAACTCCTAGAAGTGCAGCTAGATCATGTGAGACGATCTACGGATCCCGTATGCTCACTGTCTTGCCAAAAGGTGTCATTGTTGATAAATAAAATTGCTGTTATTTGTGTTGGATTAATTCACCTAGTGGCTGTTAAATAAAAGGTCTTGCTCACTGTCATGCCAAACTCCTAGTGGCTGTTAAATAAAAGATCCTATGTTGTTGTGGTGTGTCCTGAAAAAGATACTCATACAAATGAGATGACAGTGACGGAGGTGGAACATGACTCATTTTCACCTCCTGTTGGATCTCCTATGTATGTGGTGCAATCCCCTGAGAAACATGGTGATGAGGTGGACGAACAGGCTACTGACAGGGATGAGGTGGGATGTATAATGGAGGAGGGCGTCAGGATTTAGTCAAGGAACCGACAACAGAAGCTGGGAGATGAGCTGGAGCAAGTAGCTGCAGTGTCCAAGAAGAGAGATCTGACATGCTTGTTCAAAAGCTCCTGCCAATCATGCTTGTGTTAATTCTTTTGCTATTATGTTGAATGCGGAAATTATGCATAGAGCTTCATTGATGGGTATTCTTATACCAAATGATAACTTTCAATATATTCATTTGACGAGGGAATTGGAAGATTCTAGGAAAAACCTGGAACAACAAAATAATTTAGTAGCACCACTTGTGGTAGATCCTTTGTTGTGCAAGTCAGGTGGAATCCTTTGTGGTGCTAGATACGATACGTTGGGGTGCAAACTGGTGAATTTATGCTCCTAATGAATTTGTGGGATGTTAAGAAGAAGTGTAGGTTGTCGGTAATAGTGTATATGACCTTGTTTACTTCTGTCATGATGTAAGTGGGCCTTATATTGTAGGGGGTGACTTCAATATTAATTGACCTCCCTATTTGCAACCATCCATTTGATCCTATTTATGTCGTGTTGCAAAGTGTTCTCTCAAGAATTATTCAACCAAACATTCTACATCAATTGGTGTAGACGGACCGATGTGTGTATTTCTGATAGCTAAAACCGAGCCATCAGGATATGTACTGCATTTTTTCAAAAATATTAAAAGGATATATACTGCATTATTGCCCGTTTAGAGATTTTTCCCCTGGCCTACTTGGTATATGGCACAACTTACTACATGATGAAAGAACCTTAATCTGCCACTAGATAAATTACCCCATCTTATCTACCCAGCCATTGATTAAGTAGTATGATGAAACGAAATGAGCCAGCACATGTTCAAACAATGGCAGTTGTATGGAGAACTGGGATGCTCTGGAAATCAAAATTGGTTCTTCTACTAGCAGCATTCTTTTTCTAGGTGCTTAGCATCTTTTTTGTCGGTTTTGTCTGCCCAAATGGGGGTGCTCATGGGAGTACACATGTGAGTACATACACACCAAATCTTGTTGCATACATGCACCTCATAATTTCCATCTGGTTGAGGAACAAATTTCATCTAGTTGTATAATAGATGTCTCCCAACTTGGTGTGACAGCAAACGAACACCCAAGTTGCAGAAAACTCAATTAGTTGTACACTAAATTCATTTAAGTTGATTATTCACTAATGGCTGTACAAATAAATTTCCCCCACACACCCCATAGTTGTACAATAATTTACCTATGATGTACAATATTTTGTTCAGGTAGTGGTCACAAGTAAAATGTTGCTTTCTTTTAACACATGATGCTTATACCTGATGCTTTATACCTGATGCTTTATACCTGATGCTTTATACCTCTATGTATACTTTCTTAATTTAATAGAACATGGCTTGCAAAGTATGTCGGTCCCTATGTGCCCAAGGACAATTCACCGGGTCTTCTTTTATGATTCAGCTGAACGACGGTCACCTTGATTCTTTGGTAATTAACAAACGATTCTTTTTATGTTAACTTGCAACTTGTGTTCTTTCGTTTTACTATCCAGCTTAGATTGGTATGTTTCTTAACAAAAGATTCTTTTATATTTCTTTTTTAGATTGTACCATGCAATATCCGGGAAGAGTTCAACGAGTTAGTAGGCAATATAGTGGATTTCGATGTTCACGGGACCACTTACAAAATTCGAGTGAAGAAAGAAATAAAGAAGACCTACTTCTACGGGGAACAATTGGTGTCTATCATCGCCACCTATAATTTAAGCGGAGGTGATCTCATTCACTTCTCTATGGCAGGACCGCAACCTCGTATCGTACTTATGTATATGGGCGAGATTGCGAGCGAGGATAGTTGAGAGTATACAGGTGGATGGCGGGAGTAAGGAGGAAAGTGAGTAGGATTATATGGACGAGTAGGAACCATGGAAACATGTGGCGGTTGCTCAAAGAGCCAATCTTAGCGAGCTTGAGAAGGACCGTGTCCTTCAGAAACTAGCCCAGATAGATAGCTACATCGGGGTCCCTTTCGTGCATCGCATCACCAACACTAATATCTCCAATGGACATGTCATGTTATGTTTCTTAACACTTTCTTATTCCTATAGTTGCTTATGTTATAATGTGCCGGTATGTGACATTGTGCTTTTATTCTTTCTTGGAATTGTGTGTTCTAGAAAATACCTATGGCGGCAGCGGACAATGCTGGCATGGAGCATAAAGGTACCATTGGAGTACGCCGTGGAGAATCAGGAAATGTCACCGCAGTTCCGTTCACCAGGGATAATGCTGATGGTCGCGTCATCCTCAACTCTCAAGCATGGAGGCAGTTTCATTCCGCAAGAGTTGGTATGGAGGCTGGCCGAGCTATTCTGATCACCATGAGGGATAGTGACATCCCGAACTTGGACATGATGATGGTCATCAACTACATCAGCCCGTTAGATAGATGACGAGTTTGTTGAAATTAGAACAAAAAATCATTTCCATCTGACTAACTCATGGATTTATTAGTAGTATGGTTGTTTTCGAGACTATGTAATATTTGTTGAACTATGTGGTGATGATCGATACTATTGTTCGAGAATATTTCTGCTATGAAACTTTATTCTGTCATTTTGCTGTCAATTGCATACTTATTTTTGTCAATTTGCCGTGATTCTGTTATGATCAACTATGATATATAATTTGTTTGTCAGAGAACTGTATATACATGTATAAATACGGTACTGCGTATTTAAAAAAAATACAGCACAGTATAGCCGTGACGCACCAAAAAGGGTACCCGTGACGCACCTGAGAGGTTAGGCGTGACGCGCCTAGCAGTAGCCGCGGCGCACCACGCCCGTGCGTCACGGGTATAAATAGGCGCGGCGCACCAGCTAGGTGCGTCACGGCTAAACCCATAGGCGCGGCGTGATAGCCGTGACGCGCCCAGGTGCATCACGGATAAGAAAATTGGTGCGTCACGGGTAAGCTTTTCCCTAGTAGTGCAGCAAGCTACGGTGGGGGCATCTGATTCGCGTCTTCGCGCTGACCCTCCTCGACTACTCTGCGATTCCAAGCGTTCCTAGGAGCGCACGACGGTGGCACTCCGGCGAGATTTCACCTCGGGTCGCCGTCCCTTGTTTTTCTGCCGCCACTGTTTGTTTGTTGCCGCGGCCTCCTCAGAGCCGTCAGATCCACAACCAACAGATCCGTTTGAATCCTTGAACATTAAATCTCGGCCGCCGATTTCTGATCAGACGGCAGCGTACCGGTTCGGTAGCGCACGCTCGCTCGCGGGCCGGCCTGCCTCTGCGCGGCCCACCTCTCTCCAAATCTGACACGTTAGGGTTTTTCTGCAGGTTGATTTTGCAGGATCTTATTTTCTGCTCTGGTTTAATCTATTTTAAAATAGTTAACATGGAAATTTTGACAAACCAAAATTCACAGTTGTAGGTTCACAAATTGTTAACCATATGTAACTTTCAGATCTGTATTTAGTGCTATGTTGTAGGAGAAATAAAATAAATGGCACAAGCACTCATTTACACCATTTACTTAATAACTTGAGTTTTATGTATCCAATACATGTAAACTAAATTCTTCTGAGTAGCTCTTGTAATAGCCCAATTTTTGGAAGACAGGAAAAACTTGTTTTCAGTAACCCAAAAATAAGAGCCAACAAAAACTTTTTGATATGTTTGACTAATGCATGTGTTTCTTTTCTATTTGCTTGTTGTTTGTGTTTGCGTTGGTGTTTATGTCTGTTCACACCTAACGTTAAAACCAATGATCATAACTTTCTTAAAACACAACCCTTGTGATCAAGTCATGACAGGAAAGCTTATCACCTTCATCCATCACCCTCTTTTGGCAAAAACCTTTTTGAAGATGTTTTCATTGTAGAAGAAACCAAAAAGCCTAGTTTTGAGAATACAAAAGGTATTTTCCAAAACTATATGAAAATTATTTTGGAGGTAATCATCTCCTACCTGTTTTAAACCAAGATGTTTTTGCAAGCATTCCAAAAATCGCATCTCACTTTCTCTTTTGCAAAACCTATAAGTGGGGACTATATTACCCCTGTGTTTTTCTTCTACTATATTTTTTTTTGGAAATAACAAGTTTTGAGCTAAATCTCTTAACAAAATCCTCTTGTCATGGTATTTCTTGATCACTACCTTTATCTAAGACTTGAGAGAACACCTGGCAATTAAATTAAATAACCCTTTTCTTGAGTGATTGTTATTACCTGTTTTGTGTCATTCTTAACTTGTGTTTGCCTTGAACTATTTATCTCTGTTTGTTGATGAATGTGTGGTGTTTTAAGTGTATAAAAACTAGTAATAACAAGACCAAGCATCAATATCATATTCCATCATATTTCTATCTCATGTTTTGTTTCCTTTAAAACTTCCAATTTTGGAAACATGTTTCTATGTGAAATTTTGTTCTATTCATAAATTTACCTTCATGGGTCTCATGATTCCTATCTATACCATCCATCCAAGTTTTTATTCTGGATATGAAACTCTTTTCCATTTTCTTTCAAAGTCCTTTAGAAGGCATCCCTATATAATGACCATATCCCTGTTATCTTCAAGAACTTTGTCCATGTTATTCAAAATCACTCCTTGTTTTTTTCAAGCCCCATCAACCTACCCTTGCCATCTTCATGACTTATAGATCACCTCCATGTGGTCCATTTATTTTTCAATGGCCATTTAATTATTCATCTATCATGGTTTTTGGCCTATTAAATAAACCCCTGTTTTCACTCTTTTTCCAATTGGTCCCTCAAATATTTTCAAAAGAGTTGTTTATTAAAAATCACTTTTGAGACCTATATTATATACTCTCTCATCCAAAATCAAAACATTTGTTTTAAAAGCTTTTTACTATTTAGTATTTTCCATTTTATAAAAGGCCAGAAATGGACTTTTAAATATTTTGTGAAGACAAGTATTTCCTAAAACCTTGGAAAAATTACCCAACATACTATGGTCACGTGGGACTATTTTATACAAAAAAAGTTGCAAGTTTTTTCTTGCAAAATTTGAAGAAAACATCTAAAAACAGTTTCTGCCATTTTTGAATTCCCAAAATTTTGTGAAAGAAATATTTTCAAAAAATTTATGTGGACCCCATCCCTAGACTCCATTTTTCACCCTCTATCCAATGGACATGATCTTTCACATATGTTCTATTCAATTGTTTGGTGAAAACATCCAAAAAACAATTTATGGTATTTCTTGTCACTGTTGAGATCACACATCTTCTGGCCTATCATTGCACTCTCCCTTCCTCTCTCTTGCACCTGGATAGTGGCATTTATTCCCTCAAAACCCTAGACATGGTCTACCTGCTCCCTTCTCTCTCTAGCACAACCACCAACCAATGGACAAGGGAGTGATCACCACCTCATTCTCTAATCCATCACAACAGCGTGCCACAGGGGGAAAACTTGCGCCAACAGACTCCATTGGCCACCCGTGAACTCACTGGAAGGACCTCTCGCCCTCTCCCTGTCTCCTTCCTCCTTTCCCATGAGCCGGCCATGGCGCCCAGAGCGCACTCGCCACGTCGCTCGCGTTCCAACACTTGGGCAGCATGTCGATCATCGCGGCCTTGTCAACTAGCTCCATGAGATCTCAAGGAGCACACCAACAACTGCGGGTGACTCGGTCGGGCAACCTGATTCACCCACCCTTAGACCTCCTCCTTGCATTCCCTCACACCTGGAGATCCTCCTCATCTTTGTGGACATCCTTGCCATGCTCCATCGTGCCCCCTTGAGCTCGAGCGAGTACACCCGTGGCCTCCATGGACACCGCGCAACAAGCACTAGCGCGGGACCGTAGCAACTCTCCTCCTTCCTTTAATCCATGTCACATTACTCTCCCTCCACCTCAATCGCACCTCCATCACAAAATCCCACTATGTTTGGCTCTCAATCATCGAGATCAAGCTCGAGGCTCCGCCGGCGAGCATCCCCTCGAGCCGCCGCTCCAGGTCCTCAATTGCAATGACGTCTCCTCCCTCGTCTCTCCCTTGATCTCTCAGGCCGCGCCCCTTCTAATTTTTACTTCCACTGACTCCAGGTATGCCGCCATCCACGACTTGGATCACCCGCCGCGGGATATCGTCGAACTCTGGCATATTGACTTTCCCAGCAAGCTCCAGTGGGGGCATCTGATTCGCGTCTTCGCGCTGACCCTCCTCGACTACTCTGTGGTTCCAGGCGTTGCCAGAAGCGCACTATGGTGGTACTCCAGTGAGATTTCACCTCGGGACGCCGTCCCGTGTGTTTCCGCCGCCACTGTTTGGTCGTCGCCGACACGCGTCGACGCGGCCTCCTCACAGGCGTCGGATCCGCATCCAACGGATCCGTTTGAATCCTTGAACATTAAATCTCGGTCACCGATTTCTGATCAGACGGCAGCGTACCAGTTCGGCCGCGCGCGCTCGATCGCGGGCCGGCCTGCCTCTCCACGGCCCATCTCTCTCCAAATCAGGCCCGTTAGGGTTTTTCTGCAGGTTGATTTTTAATTTTCCTGCAGGATCTTATTTCCGGCTCCCGTTTATTCCTTTTTAAAATAGTTAACATGCAAATTTTGATAAACCAAAAATCACAGTTGTAGGTCTACAAATTTTTAACCATATCTAACTTTCAGATCTGTATTTAGTGCTATGTTGTAGGTGAACTAAAATAAATGGCAAAAGCACACATTTAAACCATTTAATTAATAACCTGCGTTTTATGTATCCAAAACATGCAAACTAAGTTGTTCGGAGTAGCTTTTGTTGATATCTATCTGTGGCAGTTGACCTTGTGTTTACTTGAGTTGTTGAGCGAAAATGACATGCACGTTAGTTTTAGGCCAGAGAGCACTTCTGTGAATTGTTTAATTTAATTGGTGATGGTTTTTATGTGAATCCAGTTTGATAGTGACTAGGAGAACATAATGCTATGTTTTCATGGTTTTAGGAGCTACAGAGTAGCCTTGGTGATTTATTTAGTGTTTACCCCTTTTCTACTTATTATTGCTATGTCTTGGTTAATTATCGTGTTATATTGATTTTGTTATAAAAGTGATTCCTAGCATGTCTAGGGTATTAATCCATGTTTGAGATGTGCTTTGAGAGTGTCACTAGAATCTTAGGATTTGTGTGTGAAAAAACATGTTTGTTAGTAGATGTCTTATTATTTAATGTTTCCTAGAAATTAGGAGTTCCTCTTGTTATTTTCATATTGTGAGCAAACCACTTTGAGTGATAGATTTAGTTTTGACTGTCATAGCATAGGTACTGTTATTTTAGCATATTATACTTGTTTGCATGATTGATTTGTCTCTAGATCACTTGGCACACATTGCTTGTTTTAGATGTTTTTCTGCCATATGGGTTCTTTGTATGCCTCACTATTGATGCATTGCTTAGATTGTTATTTTGATATTACTAGCATGTCTAGGTGTTGTTCTCTCTGTTATATGGATTCTATATTATATATATCATGATAGAATAATTCCTTTTTGATGTTCTATTATGGTTATGCATGTATACATGTCTAAATAGTCATTTTCGATGTCTAGTTTTAGTGGTTGTTTTGCTCCATGATTATTTTCATGTTTTGAGTGAGGCCATGACCTGTTTAGTATACTTATGTATTTGTTATTATGTTTCTTAGATACTGGTTATATTATGTATCCATGTTTAGAAAAGCATGTGTTACTATTGGCTTGTGGTATTGCTTGCTATTATTTTCCTATGCATGTGTAGTTGTTTCTAGTTTGTTTTCTTGTTATTTTCTTCATCCAGATGAATGACTAGAGAGTCATTAACCTTATTTGGGAATGATATGAGATTGGCACACCCACTGAACTCATGCCATTTGGTTGAGGATCCATAGCAGCCATTCTAGTGTTATTCATGTGTTTTGCATGTGCATGTTTTGCTTGTTGGTGTGTACCCTAGTGATTTTGTATTTGAGTGTATTTGTTTGATGAATTTTTTTATGTATGTTTACTTTTTGTAAAGTGATTTCATTTGCTGGGGTCTAATTGGGTGTTTTATTTTTTATTTTACGATGTTAGATAATGAAGACGGTATTATTTCCCACAGAGGTTTTTGTTGCAACTCTTGTTTATTTCAAGAGCAAGACCAAGACCAGTGCCAAGGAAAGACACTCTAAATGCTTGCTTGTTGTTTAATTATCATTATCTATAATGCATGTTTTACTTCTGAAGTTTTACAAAATTTTGATTCAAAAACTATTTTCTTAAGTGGACTATACCACTATTTATTTTATGTATCCAATATGCTATATCCACTATATAATCTTGGTGTTACCAAGCCCTTTAGACATTTTAGTATCGTCACTTAATCAACTTAAGTCCCATAGTGGAAATTTTAACTTGATGTTTTTAGAAAAACAAAAGCTTTGGAAAAACCCCGAGGAAAGGTGGGACCTTGTCAGAGGGAGGTATGTGAAGGAGGAAATGTTTTCAACTTCTTTTCCCAAAAATGACACATAACCTAGTCTACGCTGAACAACCAAGCCGTGCTGCCACATGACCCCAATGTGGGAACGGGTTCTAGCTAAAAGCTTGTCGGTGTTAGTCCGTGTCTACCTCAAAGTGCTATAGGGGGTAGAGTCCCCCGAACCGAATTGTCGCCCGAAAGGAATAATGGGACATTCAAAGTGTGGGGATTAAGTTCGCCACCGGTTGCAACAGTTGCGTCTCCTGCCATGGAGGTGTGTTGTCAGGGGAAACCGGATCGATATAGGCTGACTCACTCGGTGCCGGGGAGAACAAACCAAGTTGAAGAGGTAGTCATTTACTAGCACTTGCATAGTGGATAGTTAGGACCAGTTATCTGATGTTTTGCATACTGTCTAGGACAGTTCGTGGTTGTTCACGGTGGATGTACTGGATCTTGTGGATTATGTACACCTCTGCAGAGTAAAACTATTCATAATAGCCGCGTCCTCGGTTATGGACAGTTGAATGGCCATGTAGCTAGCATTGTGTCAATGTTTTCGAAAAGTTTGAAAAGTGTTTTGGAATTGTACCTGGGAGGTACTCAGAAAGGGAAATGATTGTACCTTTGAGGTACCGAAAAAATGAGGATTTTGGAGATGTGATCTTCCAAGAAATTTTGTAAAGAAAAAGGTTTTCTTTATTTAAGAATTCTTTATCAAAACCCTGTGGAGATGCTATATCTACAAGAGAAATTAAATATCTTTTGAAGTATCTTCTTCAACAAAGAAAACGAAAACTTGTGCAACTATGATGAGTGTTAAATTCATCATGGCTACTTGAACCCTAATTACAGCCTTCCTACCACCTATATATATGCATACTTGCATGTTTAGTTTTCATTTGGGGTGTCTCGCGAGTACAATCCAATGTACTCATATTAATTTCTTCCCTGGCTATTGTCTTAGCCGCACTCTGAGCAGAAACCTGGAGAACCTAGAGAAGATGGCGTCGCTGACGGCTGTGCGAACTAGGAACGTCACCGAGTTAGTAGTCTGTAGGTAGTCAAGGCATGACTTGGGTTTACCACGAGTGTGTTTTGAAGACTTCCGTTGTTTTGTGTGTTTTTCCTGCCCTGCGTGGACGTTGTTTTCAACTGATTCAAATGACCAGTTGCGTAAGACGTGTATTCATGTCGTGGATGTTGTAATATGCAATGCCAACTCGAGTATGTTGTTCACGACTAATTGATCATGGGATTGTGAATGTATGCATACTGGAGGTCTCGGACTGCTAGTCTAGGGTCCCCACAGAAGCTACATTACTACTCCTAAGGCGTGATCAACAACATGAAGGATCAACAGATTCGATGAGAAGCTTAGCAAAATCAAGATGTAGTACTTCAATTGACATCGTACTTAGTCCTATGTGGAACCAAGTTAGAAAACAACTACTATAAGATCATTTTGTCTTAATTTATTCCATTGCAATAAGGGATGTAATTGGAGTAATTTCCAAGTCAAAGAGTGGTGGTGTAGAATAGGATTATAAGGTACTATATACCTACTTGTAGTGTATAGCATTTTAGAGCCTTGGTACTTGAGATGTTTTACTCAAAGTGCTATTATTTTACGGGCTTTTGATGAATGAGTGATAAATGCATTTGGGATTTATTGGATTTTATTTGGATCTTTGATTGAATAAATTTGTACATGAAGTTGGAACTTGATGTGCAAATGCATGTTGCAAACACTGAGTTCTTTCTTGATGTTACTGGTCTAGAGGATATAGGATTAGTATGAGAGCGGTCTGAAGTATCAGCTAATCGAAGCAACCACAAAAGCTCTGGAAGACCAGGAAGTCAAGAAGGAAGAAGTCAATAAAGCCACTGATGGGAATGGACCACATTCCACATCTTGTTTGGAGTTGGAAATATACTTCATCAACGCATGCAGATCTACCACAAGTGATGAAAATAAAATCACATGAGTAGTTATATCCGAGAAGGAAATAGGTAGAAGTTTGGTAAGTCAACTTATAGAGTCACCCGGTAGAAGTTAAAACCCAAAGATATAGAAGGACCATAGGAAGTCACCAGTGGAATAGGTTATAGTCACTTGTAGTAAATAATTAAAACTCGAGAAAACTCGAAGATATTTTTACTAATTAGATGATTCTAAGTTAATGTACACTATGTTGTACAAGTTTCCTTGAACAGTCTTTCTCTAGAGACCATTAGGTTGAACCAAATGGAGTCCTAACCGTAGACAATATCCAGTGTACCGGAAGAACCTTATTGGTTATTCATCACCTGGTGGATATACTAAATGTTTTTCGAAAAGTTGTGAGAGGTGGGAAACCATAACGATTCATCATAGAATGGAACTTGATATCCACTATGTGGTGGAAATACCACATGTTCTTCGTGAGACCATTAGGAAGGCATAGTAAAAAACAAGGTTGTCATAATAATAGGCATAGTATCAGATCATCATGCAAGACAGTGGAAGGTGAACAATCAAGACAAGAGGCTACTGTGACGCCCCGGGATCGGGCACTATGCAGATTTCAGCATTCCCGCCAAAATCCACGTAATAACCGATTCCAGGTTGCCACGTCTGATAACATTACAACAGTTCACGAATAATCCGCAACAACAACAGAAAAGATATATACAAGAAGACTCAAATGAGTCAAGGATACAAATGATACAATACAAAGATCCAAATAACAGCGGAAGAAACAACATAGCGTCCGGCTACGGACAAGATCCAAATTGGACTAAGAGTCCTGAAGATAACCGATGGCGTCCAATCCCTGCCCAGGCCAAGCCGGAGGGATTCCCAAGCTAACGTCGTCAGACTTCAAACCTGTTGACTGCAATGTTGAATATGCAGCCACGAAAGAGATTCGTGGGTCAGTACGGTTAAGTACTGGCAAGTGGATAAACCATACTCACAAGATACCGGCGTAGCCAGTCATCACAAGATACAAATACTTTGGGTTCAACGGGAAGGAAAGGATTATTGCAAATAAGCGGCAGCGGGCTGCACTAACCAACTACAGAGACTCACTACAACATCTGGCTAGAAGAGGGGGATAAGATAGCGTATCGTAACCAACTACAACTAACCACCAAACAAACCCATCCAATGTCACCCCCTACTAAGGAAGCAACCCAAGGATAACTCACACAGTTGGATTAATGATGATTCAGGTTATTGTGTCAATATGCCTATTACTAGTCAAGTTATGATTAATTAGGTGTAAGTTGTCTGAGTACTTGTTAGCCAGCACTTTCACCAAGTCGTCACATAACCGCGGACAACACGGCTTCTCGAGAAGATTTATCCCTGCAGGGTGTGCTCCAGTACCCGTACACACTCAAGCCACCAACTAAAACTCAGGTTGGCTCGACACGACCCAAACCATCTCTAAAACCCATCCTCAGAGCCACGGAGCTATAAGGTCCCAGCCACGCAGCCGAATACTCAGCGCAGGTGTGCAAAACTCCCGCAGGACACAACACCCCGGCACTACAGGCCTCGACCTATATGCATCATCATCATCATAACCAGTAACCAGTAACCATGGGGGGCCCTCCCATTATGCAAAGGAGCAAATGGAACACCCGAACTAAGTGTGGCTCTTCGGACAAGCTGCAGATCAGATCTAAGTCGAGGGGGGTCCCATACTACCACCCGGATGCGGTGAGCACGCTCATCATGGATCAGTAGACAAGACTCTTTTCCTAGTTTCGACACTAGCAGGCTCCAAAACCCTAACCCGGGCCTCCTGCCGGTGCCTTATCATCAAATTATTATTACCCAGAACAATAACAAGTTGTTGATTGAATTGAAACCCAACTATCAACTAAACAGGTGGTAAGACGGACAACAAGACTTGAGCGCAAACAACACTAAGCATGCAACTACGACACGAGGGCCAACAAGGTAAACAATCAACAGTTAATAGGAAGTGGAAGGAAAGGCTATATCATAGCTGCAAGGTAAACATATAATAGGATCGAGACTCAAGCATCGTATCAACAGGCTAGAATAAGAACAACGGAAAGAATCGGTAACAAGTGATGAAAGGCAACCATAAGTAGCAAGTGAGTATACTTGCCTGAGATCCCGCAAGGTAGCAGAACTTGTCGTTGCTCACATCATCTCAACGTCCTATCCGCGAAGAAGCAACGAACCTCGAACAAACACCGGATGCAACAGTTACTACTACGGCAAAAGATCCAGCATGATCCTATTTTATATGCATGACAAGTTTAACGATGCATCAAGATAAACTAGTTGACATGATATCATAACATAATTAAATGGACCCATATGCAATTTGGATTACATATGGAAAAGTCCATGAATTAAGGTTGAAACAATTGTTTTACAACTAACCAATAGGTGAAAGTGGATTAGCATGATGCATGGATGAGGAAAACAACAAAATAACAACAATAGAACCAATTGGAAATAAGGTTTACCAAGTTTGGGGAATTATTTATTAAGTTAGGAAATTTGGCTTCTTAAGGGAGTTACACAAGAATTTATTGTTTTCACCCATTTTAATTGTTCAAAACAGCTAACAAAATTTATATTTGGGTAGAGCATTTAATTTTAATTGGAAAACATATTTTATTTGTTGAAATTGGGATTAAAATGAATTAGTTATGAATTTGGCAATTTTAAATGCATTAAATAAGAAACAGTTGTTTTCAGCAAGTTAAATTATTCAAAACAGCAAACAAAGTTGATATTTGGAAATTACATGAAAAATTGATTGGAAAACATATTTAGTTTGTGGAATTTGGAATTTTTAGGCCCAAGTTATGAATTTTGCAAAATTAAGTGATTTAAACAAGAATTCAAATGTTTCACCAATTTAAAATATTCAAAACAGTAAACAAATTTTATATTTGGATAGAGCATTTAATTTGGGACAGAAAACATACTAAAAATGTTGAATTTGGAGTTAAAATGATTTTCTTATGCAATTTACAAGATTTGGTGTAAATCTGCCATTTTTTTAGTAACTAGGGACTAGAAAGATATTTTCCAGGGGCTAGAAATAATGATACAGGGACCTAGCTGTGAATCTGAGATGTTTCTGTGACCAAGCAATTGGAAAATGAAAAGGTTGTTTTAAGTGTGTGGGAGGGGGATCGAACCCCTCACCTCTGGCCTGCGCAAAGGGACAGGAACCAGATGGGCTAGCTGCTGTTTGGTGTTAGACAAGGGGCAGATGGGTGGATATGGTGCAGAAACCTGCACTGAAATATTCGGAAAAGAAAAGCAGGAAAAGGTGGGGGGCTGGGGATTCGAACCCTTGAGCTAATGCTTGCGCGCACAGGGCGTTAGCCAGTGCGGTTCTGAATCATTTGGTGAAAGGTAAAGGCTACGGGGAAGCTTAACCTTCAGCTAAGCGGAAACAACCTGACGAAACTGAATGTGGCTGCGCTGCCTGAACTTGTCTACGAGCGCTGGCCGCCGAGGATGAACGGATCGCTGTGCTTCTGGTTCGCTGCTGTGGGTGCTCGTGCCCGCGGGCGGGTGCTGTGGGGGTGCGGTCGCGTGGTCGTTGTGCGCAGGGAGAGGGGAAGGGAGAGGAGGCGGGAGCTCACATCGAGGAACGGAAGGAGGGGTCGAGGCAGACGGCTGAGGACGACGGAGGAAACGGTGGACGGCGCCGGAGCTCCGGGTGCTCCCGGCGGAAACCGAGGGTACCGGGAGGACGAGGGGAGCTTGGCGGTTCCATTCCCCTACTAAGATAACCCTCGAGGTGGCCGTGGGGGTCGGAGCTATGGGGAGGCGGTGGTGTTCTGCTCTCGGTGGAGGATCTCGGTACAGAGAGGAGAAGCAGCGAGGGAGAGAGGGAGAGATGGCGGCGATGGGAAGGGAGAAGGGGGGCGGAGCAGCTAGGGTTTGGAGGGGGAAGGAGGTAGATAAAGGAGGTGGGATCGGTGGGGGGTGCGTGGTGCTGTCGCTTTCCTCCATGGCTGCGTCAGCAGTACGGAGGTGGGGGATGATACTGGTTGGGCCTTCTTCGGGTTGTAGGTGGGCTGCCCCTTGTGGGCTGGCCTGCCTCCCCACTCCTCTCTTTCTATTTTTTTTCCTTCTCTTTTTTTTTTTTGCTTGTAAGAGAAGAATAGGAAGGAGAGAAGAAAGGAAAAAGGGGTTTTGGGGTTTCTTCTTATTTTAGAAATAAATGTTGTTAATTTGCAAAACAACAAATAAAAAGTAATGTTAACCTTAACTTCAAAATTAGAATATTAATTTGATTTTTAATGTGTTAGTTGAATTCCAATTAAGGTTTGATTTTTGGGAATTTTTGGAAATAAGCAAAGTTTTATTTAACAAATTCAAGCAATCACAAACATTATTTGATTTAATTTGTTTGCCAAATTTTTAATATTTAAACCCATATTGAAATAGGATTGATTTGATTTGGATTTGGTTATTTGAATTTTACCATTAGGGTTTTTTTTTAACAAAAGGGAGATTGTTATTAACAAGCAATTTGATTAAAACAACTGCAAATGATGGAAAACAAGTGAGTTGTTGTAGTTTGCAATTGTTAAATTGGAAATTTTTGACATGTGTGAAATTTTAAATTGTTTTGAATTGTTGTGATGCAAACATGGTGCAATGCAATATGATGCATGTGATGCAATGCAACAACCAACTTTCTATCTAGGGTAACACCCCAGGTGTTACAGCTACACCTGCCAAAGTCAACACAAGAAAACAGTTGTATAGAAGCAAAGGTCTACAGAAGTTCTCTCTACCTATCTTTATGTGAGAGAGGTTGAACTTCAGGACGAAGTTCTTGTTAAGGGGGAGATACTCTAACATCCTAGTGTATGGGAAGTTATAAGGATCTAAATATAATATGTGCTTTTTGCATAGCATGCATCTAAAAATACGGGAAATTTTGGTGCGACAGTTTAAATGAAGCAAAGTGACCAATGTTTCACTTGACATGATGAAATAAGTTTAGATCATCTGATCAAGAGTACATTCGGATGGATCTTTATAAGAAATCTTACAAACCAAATCATTTAATAAGACAAAACATAATTGGTTATGACCAAGCACAAACTCTCAACAACCTTAACCACAAGTCTTTAAGTGACTTGGGATAATTCACTAGGTATCTAGAACTCAAAGAGAGGTGAGTATCCAAATCACATAACTGATAATCATACTTCCACAAATGAGTAATACACAGTTGAACCATCTCATCAACATAGATGTTATGTCCTATTAAACAATAACTCTTTAAGTTATAAATCTATTCACACTACACCTCTATGAATCATCTTATAAATATTAAGTAAACCTTTACAAGTAAATAACAAAGGTTCAATGGAAAACAAATGATGAAACAAGTATTAATTCAAAACCCACAAGTGGGGAATGACAAATTAATTGTTATTAACATATTTATGGAATATGTACACATCTCATCAACTATAAATAAGTACCTGAAAGAAGAAATAGATCTTCCTAAACTATTGTTAAACCTTGATCATTACATATGATCTTCTCAAACCTTTATGCCTACATTATGCATGACAAAGATGACAAACAAAGAATATAAAATAACAACATGACACTATGAGAAACGAACTAACAACTCTCTCTTAAACCATTAAAACCCAATAACCTTCACATGCCCATTGTCTCATTCATCTTGTAAAATTGAGCATATGAGATCTCAACACATCAGTGAGCCATTTGATCAACTTATTATCTTAAGTCCTCATTCCACAAACATTCCACATTTCTATCCAAATGAATATTCAATAACTAAAGTATCTCTAGATACAAATAATGAATAACAACAAGTTATAAACTCTATTAGACAAATTTAATTGATAACTAAGTAAACAAATCATATATTAAATAAGTACATATCTTTTGGGAAATAAAATAAGAAGTATACTGATGGATAATAAAAGCATGAACTAACTCTTAATCTAGATCTTGTTATTTTGGCTAGACCATTATATCTTGTTTCCCAATATTCTCCAAGTCATTCTGCAAGAGACGCAACCCACAAGAAAGGAGGAACTACCACAACAAGATCAGTAGAAGGATTCTTTAGAGTGTTCTAGAAGTGTTATCCAATCTATAATAAGAGTATTTGGAACTCTTATATCTTGATCTCATCTTATCAATTCCTCTTGAAATACTGTGATATTCCAATGTTAGTGTTATATAGAAGTAGTTTGGTAACAAGCATGCACACCTTGTTAACAGATCACTTTTGTATACTCAAACACTTGAGTGTCACACACCAAAAAACAGAAGGATATATAACCTAGTACATCTTAGCCATTTGTATATGAATAGCAATTTGGAGGCAAGACTAGCTACCTTGTTAACAAATACTTCTTATATGCTTAGGGCTGATTGATTTCATAAACTACATCTACATTCCTTTTACAATCAACCAAGAGAAACAATAACACTAAGGAAACAAAAAACCACATTATAACCTAGGCACCATATTCAAGATTCTAGACTAGGAAGTTGCATTGATTATGGTGTTTCCCCAAGAATATAATTTAATGGAGAAAGTAAAGGCACATAATCACCATCCATAACCATTGTGGTATTAATTAACCCCACATTTTTGTGAGTGGTCTAGTCTCATAAGAGAGTATTTCACAAGTTCATCTTGTGAATGAAGCCATTTGGTTTTTTATTGAGATTCTTCTCAAGAAGGGAGAAAATTGGACATGTGGTTAATTAAACTACATGGACTACTTAGTTAGCAATTGTTCTAAAAATTTGCTTCCATCCACAAATGTATCAATTCCCTTAGGGGGGGATTTCACCATCATTGTATCTTGAGAAGAAGTTATGGAATCCAGAGACAGTCCATTTTCATCATTTTACTCATCTATCTGCCATAAGACCTGGTCACAGGCAGTACATATATATGTGATGCATCCACCAATATATGATCATGTTCCCACCTAATTTAGTTGTTAGAAAAAACAAACTCGAACCATTGGGATAATATACCATGCTTGGCATGTAGTTGAATTAGAATATCTGTGGCTTGTCAAGCTCATCAGAGATGAGGGTCACATAATAATATCTTTAATGAAACAATTATCAACTCCTTCTCATACACAAGTCAAATAGATACTAACAAAATCTTATCTACACATAATCATGCAAATGATTAAATGTTTCTAAAACAACATGAGATCATAACCCTATTTGTAAAACAGGGTGGAAAACAAACAAGTAAATTCCAAAGCTACTCATGATCACACTTGATCAAGACCCTGATATATCAAACCTGGCTTACAAATAACTAAGTAATGGTCAACTATGTTTGGCTCTCAATCCATGTCACATTACTCTCCTCCACCTCAATCGCACCTCCATCACAAAATCCCACTATGTTTGGCTCTCAATCATCGAGATCAAGCTCGAGGCTCCGCCGGCGAGCATCCCCTCGAGCCGCCGCTCCAGGTCCTCAATTGCAATGACGTCTCCTCCCTCGTCTCTCCCTTGATCTCTCAGGCCGCGCCCCTTCTAATTTTTACTTCCACTGACTCCAGGTATGCCGCCATCCACGACTTGGATCACCCGCCGCGGGATATCGTCGAACTCTGGCATATTGACTTTCCCAGCAAGCTCCAGTGGGGGCATCTGATTCGCGTCTTCGCGCTGACCCTCCTCGACTACTCTGTGGTTCCAGGCGTTGCCAGAAGCGCACTATGGTGGTACTCCAGTGAGATTTCACCTCGGGACGCCGTCCCGTGTGTTTCCGCCGCCATTGTTTGGTCGTCGCCGACACGCGTCGACGCGGCCTCCTCACAGGCGTCGGATCCGCATCCAACGGATCCGTTTGAATCCTTGAACATTAAATCTCGGTCACCGATTTCTGATCAGACGGCAGCGTACCAGTTCGGCCGCGCGCGCTCGATCGCGGGCCGGCCTGCCTCTCCACGGCCCATCTCTCTCCAAATCAGGCCCGTTAGGGTTTTTCTGCAGGTTGATTTTTAATTTTCCTGCAGGATCTTATTTCCGGCTCCCGTTTATTCCTTTTTAAAATAGTTAACATGCAAATTTTGATAAACCAAAAATCACAGTTGTAGGTCTACAAATTTTTAACCATATCTAACTTTCAGATCTGTATTTAGTGCTATGTTGTAGGTGAACTAAAATAAATGGCAGAAGCACACATTTAAACCATTTAATTAATAACCTGCGTTTTATGTATCCAAAACATGCAAACTAAGTTGTTCGGAGTAGCTTTTGTTGATATCTATCTGTGGCAGTTGACCTTGTGTTTACTTGAGTTGTTGAGCGAAAATGACATGCACGTTAGTTTTAGGCCAGAGAGCACTTCTGTGAATTGTTTAATTTAATTGGTGATGGTTTTTATGTGAATCCAGTTTGATAGTGACTAGGAGAACATAATGCTATGTTTTCATGGTTTTAGGAGCTACAGAGTAGCCTTGGTGATTTATTTAGTGTTTACCCCTTTTCTACTTATTATTGCTATGTCTTGGTTAATTATCGTGTTATATTGATTTTGTTATAAAAGTGATTCCTAGCATGTCTAGGGTATTAATCCATGTTTGAGATGTGCTTTGAGAGTGTCACTAGAATCTTAGGATTTGTGTGTGAAAAAACATGTTTGTTAGTAGATGTCTTATTATTTAATGTTTCCTAGAAATTAGGAGTTCCTCTTGTTATTTTCATATTGTGAGCAAACCACTTTGAGTGATAGATTTAGTTTTGACTGTCATAGCATAGGTACTGTTATTTTAGCATATTATACTTGTTTGCATGATTGATTTGTCTCTAGATCACTTGGCACACATTGCTTGTTTTAGATGTTTTTCTGCCATATGGGTTCTTTGTATGCCTCACTATTGATGCATTGCTTAGATTGTTATTTTGATATTACTAGCATGTCTAGGTGTTGTTCTCTCTGTTATATGGATTCTATATTATATATATCATGATAGAATAATTCCTTTTTGATGTTCTATTATGGTTATGCATGTATACATGTCTAAATAGTCATTTTCGATGTCTAGTTTTAGTGGTTGTTTTGCTCCATGATTATTTTCATGTTTTGAGTGAGGCCATGACCTGTTTAGTATACTTATGTATTTGTTATTATGTTTCTTAGATACTGGTTATATTATGTATCCATGTTTAGAAAAGCATGTGTTACTATTGGCTTGTGGTATTGCTTGCTATTATTTTCCTATGCATGTGTAGTTGTTTCTAGTTTGTTTTCTTGTTATTTTCTTCATCCAGATGAATGACTAGAGAGTCATTAACCTTATTTGGGAATGATATGAGATTGGCACACCCACTGAACTCATGCCATTTGGTTGAGGATCCATAGCAGCCATTCTAGTGTTATTCATGTGTTTTGCATGTGCATGTTTTGCTTGTTGGTGTGTACCCTAGTGATTTTGTATTTGAGTGTATTTGTTTGATGCATTTTTTTATGTATGTTTACTTTTTGTAAAGTGATTTCATTTGTTGGGGTCTAATTGGGTGTTTTATTTTTTATTTTACGATGTTAGATAATGAAGACGGTATTATTTCCCACAGAGGTTTTTGTTGCAACTCTTGTTTATTTCAAGAGCAAGACCAAGACCAGTGCCAAGGAAAGACACTCTAAATGCTTGCTTGTTGTTTAATTATCATTATCTATAATGCATGTTTTACTTCTGAAGTTTTACAAAATTTTGATTCAAAAACTATTTTCTTAAGTGGACTATACCACTATTTATTTTATGTATCCAATATGCTATATCCACTATATAATCTTGGTGTTACCAAGCCCTTTAGACATTTTAGTATCGTCACTTAATCAACTTAAGTCCCATAGTGGAAATTTTAACTTGATGTTTTTAGAAAAACAAAAGCTTTGGAAAAACCCCGAGGAAAGGTGGGACCTTGTCAGAGGGAGGTATGTGAAGGAGGAAATGTTTTCAACTTCTTTTCCCAAAAATGACACATAACCTAGTCTACGCTGAACAACCAAGCCGTGCTGCCACATGACCCCAATGTGGGAACGGGTTCTAGCTAAAAGCTTGTCGGTGTTAGTCCGTGTCTACCTCAAAGTGCTATAGGGGGTAGAGTCCCCCGAACCGAATTGTCGCCCGAAAGGAATAATGGGACATTCAAAGTGTGGGGATTAAGTTCGCCACCGGTTGCAACAGTTGCGTCTCCTGCCATGGAGGTGTGTTGTCAGGGGAAACCGGATCGATATAGGCTGACTCACTCGGTGCCGGGGAGAACAAACCAAGTTGAAGAGGTAGTCATTTACTAGCACTTGCATAGTGGATAGTTAGGACCAGTTATCTGATGTTTTGCATACTGTCTAGGACAGTTCGTGGTTGTTCACGGTGGATGTACTGGATCTTGTGGATTATGTACACCTCTGCAGAGTAAAACTATTCATAATAGCCGCGTCCTCGGTTATGGACAGTTGAATGGCCATGTAGCTAGCATTGTGTCAATGTTTTCGAAAAGTTTGAAAAGTGTTTTGGAATTGTACCTGGGAGGTACTCAGAAAGGGAAATGATTGTACCTTTGAGGTACCGAAAAAATGAGGATTTTGGAGATGTGATCTTCCAAGAAATTTTGTAAAGAAAAAGGTTTTCTTTATTTAAGAATTCTTTATCAAAACCCTGTGGAGATGCTATATCTACAAGAGAAATTAAATATCTTTTGAAGTATCTTCTTCAACAAAGAAAACGAAAACTTGTGCAACTATGATGAGTGTTAAATTCATCATGGCTACTTGAACCCTAATTACAGCCTTCCTACCACCTATATATATGCATACTTGCATGTTTAGTTTTCATTTGGGGTGTCTCGCGAGTACAATCCAATGTACTCATATTAATTTCTTCCCTGGCTATTGTCTTAGCCGCACTCTGAGCAGAAACCTGGAGAACCTAGAGAAGATGGCGTCGCTGACGGCTGTGCGAACTAGGAACGTCACCGAGTTAGTAGTCTGTAGGTAGTCAAGGCATGACTTGGGTTTACCACGAGTGTGTTTTGAAGACTTCCGTTGTTTTGTGTGTTTTTCCTGCCCTGCGTGGACGTTGTTTTCAACTGATTCAAATGACCAGTTGCGTAAGACGTGTATTCATGTCGTGGATGTTGTAATATGCAATGCCAACTCGAGTATGTTGTTCACGACTAATTGATCATGGGATTGTGAATGTATGCATACTGGAGGTCTCGGACTGCTAGTCTAGGGTCCCCACAGAAGCTACATTACTACTCCTAAGGCGTGATCAACAACATGAAGGATCAACAGATTCGATGAGAAGCTTAGCAAAATCAAGATGTAGTACTTCAATTGACATCGTACTTAGTCCTATGTGGAACCAAGTTAGAAAACAACTACTATAAGATCATTTTGTCTTAATTTATTCCATTGCAATAAGGGATGTAATTGGAGTAATTTCCAAGTCAAAGAGTGGTGGTGTAGAATAGGATTATAAGGTACTATATACCTACTTGTAGTGTATAGCATTTTAGAGCCTTGGTACTTGAGATGTTTTACTCAAAGTGCTATTATTTTACGGGCTTTTGATGAATGAGTGATAAATGCATTTGGGATTTATTGGATTTTATTTGGATCTTTGATTGAATAAATTTGTACATGAAGTTGGAACTTGATGTGCAAATGCATGTTGCAAACACTGAGTTCTTTCTTGATGTTACTGGTCTAGAGGATATAGGATTAGTATGAGAGCGGTCTGAAGTATCAGCTAATCGAAGCAACCACAAAAGCTCTGGAAGACCAGGAAGTCAAGAAGGAAGAAGTCAATAAAGCCACTGATGGGAATGGACCACATTCCACATCTTGTTTGGAGTTGGAAATATACTTCATCAACGCATGCAGATCTACCACAAGTGATGAAAATAAAATCACATGAGTAGTTATATCCGAGAAGGAAATAGGTAGAAGTTTGGTAAGTCAACTTATAGAGTCACCCGGTAGAAGTTAAAACCCAAAGATATAGAAGGACCATAGGAAGTCACCAGTGGAATAGGTTATAGTCACTTGTAGTAAATAATTAAAACTCGAGAAAACTCGAAGATATTTTTACTAATTAGATGATTCTAAGTTAATGTACACTATGTTGTACAAGTTTCCTTGAACAGTCTTTCTCTAGAGACCATTAGGTTGAACCAAATGGAGTCCTAACCGTAGACAATATCCAGTGTACCGGAAGAACCTTATTGGTTATTCATCACCTGGTGGATATACTAAATGTTTTTCGAAAAGTTGTGAGAGGTGGGAAACCATAACGATTCATCATAGAATGGAACTTGATATCCACTATGTGGTGGAAATACCACATGTTCTTCGTGAGACCATTAGGAAGGCATAGTAAAAAACAAGGTTGTCATAATAATAGGCATAGTATCAGATCATCATGCAAGACAGTGGAAGGTGAACAATCAAGACAAGAGGCTACTGTGACGCCCCGGGATCGGGCACTATGCAGATTTCAGCATTCCCGCCAAAATCCACGTAATAACCGATTCCAGGTTGCCACGTCTGATAACATTACAACAGTTCACGAATAATCCGCAACAACAACAGAAAAGATATATACAAGAAGACTCAAATGAGTCAAGGATACAAATGATACAATACAAAGATCCAAATAACAGCGGAAGAAACAACATAGCGTCCGGCTACGGACAAGATCCAAATTGGACTAAGAGTCCTGAAGATAACCGATGGCGTCCAATCCCTGCCCAGGCCAAGCCGGAGGGATTCCCAAGCTAACGTCGTCAGACTTCAAACCTGTTGACTGCAATGTTGAATATGCAGCCACGAAAGAGATTCGTGGGTCAGTACGGTTAAGTACTGGCAAGTGGATAAACCATACTCACAAGATACCGGCGTAGCCAGTCATCACAAGATACAAATACTTTGGGTTCAACGGGAAGGAAAGGATTATTGCAAATAAGCGGCAGCGGGCTGCACTAACCAACTACAGAGACTCACTACAACATCTGGCTAGAAGAGGGGGATAAGATAGCGTATCGTAACCAACTACAACTAACCACCAAACAAACCCATCCAATGTCACCCCCTACTAAGGAAGCAACCCAAGGATAACTCACACAGTTGGATTAATGATGATTCAGGTTATTGTGTCAATATGCCTATTACTAGTCAAGTTATGATTAATTAGGTGTAAGTTGTCTGAGTACTTGTTAGCCAGCACTTTCACCAAGTCGTCACATAACCGCGGACAACACGGCTTCTCGAGAAGATTTATCCCTGCAGGGTGTGCTCCAGTACCCGTACACACTCAAGCCACCAACTAAAACTCAGGTTGGCTCGACACGACCCAAACCATCTCTAAAACCCATCCTCAGAGCCACGGAGCTATAAGGTCCCAGCCACGCAGCCGAATACTCAGCGCAGGTGTGCAAAACTCCCGCAGGACACAACACCCCGGCACTACAGGCCTCGACCTATATGCATCATCATCATCATAACCAGTAACCAGTAACCATGGGGGGCCCTCCCATTATGCAAAGGAGCAAATGGAACACCCGAACTAAGTGTGGCTCTTCGGACAAGCTGCAGATCAGATCTAAGTCGAGGGGGGTCCCATACTACCACCCGGATGCGGTGAGCACGCTCATCATGGATCAGTAGACAAGACTCTTTTCCTAGTTTCGACACTAGCAGGCTCCAAAACCCTAACCCGGGCCTCCTGCCGGTGCCTTATCATCAAATTATTATTACCCAGAACAATAACAAGTTGTTGATTGAATTGAAACCCAACTATCAACTAAACAGGTGGTAAGACGGACAACAAGACTTGAGCGCAAACAACACTAAGCATGCAACTACGACACGAGGGCCAACAAGGTAAACAATCAACAGTTAATAGGAAGTGGAAGGAAAGGCTATATCATAGCTGCAAGGTAAACATATAATAGGATCGAGACTCAAGCATCGTATCAACAGGCTAGAATAAGAACAACGGAAAGAATCGGTAACAAGTGATGAAAGGCAACCATAAGTAGCAAGTGAGTATACTTGCCTGAGATCCCGCAAGGTAGCAGAACTTGTCGTTGCTCACATCATCTCAACGTCCTATCCGCGAAGAAGCAACGAACCTCGAACAAACACCGGATGCAACAGTTACTACTACGGCAAAAGATCCAGCATGATCCTATTTTATATGCATGACAAGTTTAACGATGCATCAAGATAAACTAGTTGACATGATATCATAACATAATTAAATGGACCCATATGCAATTTGGATTACATATGGAAAAGTCCATGAATTAAGGTTGAAACAATTGTTTTACAACTAACCAATAGGTGAAAGTGGATTAGCATGATGCATGGATGAGGAAAACAACAAAATAACAACAATAGAACCAATTGGAAATAAGGTTTACCAAGTTTGGGGAATTATTTATTAAGTTAGGAAATTTGGCTTCTTAAGGGAGTTACACAAGAATTTATTGTTTTCACCCATTTTAATTGTTCAAAACAGCTAACAAAATTTATATTTGGGTAGAGCATTTAATTTTAATTGGAAAACATATTTTATTTGTTGAAATTGGGATTAAAATGAATTAGTTATGAATTTGGCAATTTTAAATGCATTAAATAAGAAACAGTTGTTTTCAGCAAGTTAAATTATTCAAAACAGCAAACAAAGTTGATATTTGGAAATTACATGAAAAATTGATTGGAAAACATATTTAGTTTGTGGAATTTGGAATTTTTAGGCCCAAGTTATGAATTTTGCAAAATTAAGTGATTTAAACAAGAATTCAAATGTTTCACCAATTTAAAATATTCAAAACAGTAAACAAATTTTATATTTGGATAGAGCATTTAATTTGGGACAGAAAACATACTAAAAATGTTGAATTTGGAGTTAAAATGATTTTCTTATGCAATTTACAAGATTTGGTGTAAATCTGCCATTTTTTTAGTAACTAGGGACTAGAAAGATATTTTCCAGGGGCTAGAAATAATGATACAGGGACCTAGCTGTGAATCTGAGATGTTTCTGTGACCAAGCAATTGGAAAATGAAAAGGTTGTTTTAAGTGTGTGGGAGGGGGATCGAACCCCTCACCTCTGGCCTGCGCAAAGGGACAGGAACCAGATGGGCTAGCTGCTGTTTGGTGTTAGACAAGGGGCAGATGGGTGGATATGGTGCAGAAACCTGCACTGAAATATTCGGAAAAGAAAAGCAGGAAAAGGTGGGGGGGCTGGGGATTCGAACCCTTGAGCTAATGCTTGCGCGCACAGGGCGTTAGCCAGTGCGGTTCTGAATCATTTGGTGAAAGGTAAAGGCTACGGGGAAGCTTAACCTTCAGCTAAGCGGAAACAACCTGACGAAACTGAATGTGGCTGCGCTGCCTGAACTTGTCTACGAGCGCTGGCCGCCGAGGATGAACGGATCGCTGTGCTTCTGGTTCGCTGCTGTGGGTGCTCGTGCCCGCGGGCGGGTGCTGTGGGGGTGCGGTCGCGTGGTCGTTGTGCGCAGGGAGAGGGGAAGGGAGAGGAGGCGGGAGCTCACAGCGAGGAACGGAAGGAGGGGTCGAGGCAGACGGCTGAGGACGACGGAGGAAACGGTGGACGGCGCCGGAGCTCCGGGTGCTCCCGGCGGAAACCGAGGGTACCGGGAGGACGAGGGGAGCTTGGCGGTTCCATTCCCCTACTAAGATAACCCTCGAGGTGGCCGTGGGGGTCGGAGCTATGGGGAGGCGGTGGTGTTCTGCTCTCGGTGGAGGATCTCGGTACAGAGAGGAGAAGCAGCGAGGGAGAGAGGGAGAGATGGCGGCGATGGGAAGGGAGAAGGGGGGCGGAGCAGCTAGGGTTTGGAGGGGGAAGGAGGTAGATAAAGGAGGTGGGATCGGTGGGGGGTGCGTGGTGCTGTCGCTTTCCTCCATGGCTGCGTCAGCAGTACGGAGGTGGGGGATGATACTGGTTGGGCCTTCTTCGGGTTGTAGGTGGGCTGCCCCTTGTGGGCTGGCCTGCCTCCCCACTCCTCTCTTTCTATTTTTTTTCCTTCTCTTTTTTTTTTGCTTGTAAGAGAAGAATAGGAAGGAGAGAAGAAAGGAAAAAGGGGTTTTGGGGTTTCTTCTTATTTTAGAAATAAATGTTGTTAATTTGCAAAACAACAAATAAAAAGTAATGTTAACCTTAACTTCAAAATTAGAATATTAATTTGATTTTTAATGTGTTAGTTGAATTCCAATTAAGGTTTGATTTTTGGGAATTTTTGGAAATAAGCAAAGTTTTATTTAACAAATTCAAGCAATCACAAACATTATTTGATTTAATTTGTTTGCCAAATTTTTAATATTTAAACCCATATTGAAATAGGATTGATTTGATTTGGATTTGGTTATTTGAATTTTACCATTAGGGTTTTTTTTAACAAAAGGGAGATTGTTATTAACAAGCAATTTGATTAAAACAACTGCAAATGATGGAAAACAAGTGAGTTGTTGTAGTTTGCAATTGTTAAATTGGAAATTTTTGACATGTGTGAAATTTTAAATTGTTTTGAATTGTTGTGATGCAAACATGGTGCAATGCAATATGATGCATGTGATGCAATGCAACAACCAACTTTCTATCTAGGGTAACACCCCAGGTGTTACAGCTACACCTGCCAAAGTCAACACAAGAAAACAGTTGTATAGAAGCAAAGGTCTACAGAAGTTCTCTCTACCTATCTTTATGTGAGAGAGGTTGAACTTCAGGACGAAGTTCTTGTTAAGGGGGAGATACTCTAACATCCTAGTGTATGGGAAGTTATAAGGATCTAAATATAATATGTGCTTTTTGCATAGCATGCATCTAAAAATACGGGAAATTTTGGTGCGACAGTTTAAATGAAGCAAAGTGACCAATGTTTCACTTGACATGATGAAATAAGTTTAGATCATCTGATCAAGAGTACATTCGGATGGATCTTTATAAGAAATCTTACAAACCAAATCATTTAATAAGACAAAACATAATTGGTTATGACCAAGCACAAACTCTCAACAACCTTAACCACAAGTCTTTAAGTGACTTGGGATAATTCACTAGGTATCTAGAACTCAAAGAGAGGTGAGTATCCAAATCACATAACTGATAATCATACTTCCACAAATGAGTAATACACAGTTGAACCATCTCATCAACATAGATGTTATGTCCTATTAAACAATAACTCTTTAAGTTATAAATCTATTCACACTACACCTCTATGAATCATCTTATAAATATTAAGTAAACCTTTACAAGTAAATAACAAAGGTTCAATGGAAAACAAATGATGAAACAAGTATTAATTCAAAACCCACAAGTGGGGAATGACAAATTAATTGTTATTAACATATTTATGGAATATGTACACATCTCATCAACTATAAATAAGTACCTGAAAGAAGAAATAGATCTTCCTAAACTATTGTTAAACCTTGATCATTACATATGATCTTCTCAAACCTTTATGCCTACATTATGCATGACAAAGATGACAAACAAAGAATATAAAATAACAACATGACACTATGAGAAACGAACTAACAACTCTCTCTTAAACCATTAAAACCCAATAACCTTCACATGCCCATTGTCTCATTCATCTTGTAAAATTGAGCATATGAGATCTCAACACATCAGTGAGCCATTTGATCAACTTATTATCTTAAGTCCTCATTCCACAAACATTCCACATTTCTATCCAAATGAATATTCAATAACTAAAGTATCTCTAGATACAAATAATGAATAACAACAAGTTATAAACTCTATTAGACAAATTTAATTGATAACTAAGTAAACAAATCATATATTAAATAAGTACATATCTTTTGGGAAATAAAATAAGAAGTATACTGATGGATAATAAAAGCATGAACTAACTCTTAATCTAGATCTTGTTATTTTGGCTAGACCATTATATCTTGTTTCCCAATATTCTCCAAGTCATTCTGCAAGAGACGCAACCCACAAGAAAGGAGGAACTACCACAACAAGATCAGTAGAAGGATTCTTTAGAGTGTTCTAGAAGTGTTATCCAATCTATAATAAGAGTATTTGGAACTCTTATATCTTGATCTCATCTTATCAATTCCTCTTGAAATACTGTGATATTCCAATGTTAGTGTTATATAGAAGTAGTTTGGTAACAAGCATGCACACCTTGTTAACAGATCACTTTTGTATACTCAAACACTTGAGTGTCACACACCAAAAAACAGAAGGATATATAACCTAGTACATCTTAGCCATTTGTATATGAATAGCAATTTGGAGGCAAGACTAGCTACCTTGTTAACAAATACTTCTTATATGCTTAGGGCTGATTGATTTCATAAACTACATCTACATTCCTTTTACAATCAACCAAGAGAAACAATAACACTAAGGAAACAAAAAACCACATTATAACCTAGGCACCATATTCAAGATTCTAGACTAGGAAGTTGCATTGATTATGGTGTTTCCCCAAGAATATAATTTAATGGAGAAAGTAAAGGCACATAATCACCATCCATAACCATTGTGGTATTAATTAACCCCACATTTTTGTGAGTGGTCTAGTCTCATAAGAGAGTATTTCACAAGTTCATCTTGTGAATGAAGCCATTTGGTTTTTTATTGAGATTCTTCTCAAGAAGGGAGAAAATTGGACATGTGGTTAATTAAACTACATGGACTACTTAGTTAGCAATTGTTCTAAAAATTTGCTTCCATCCACAAATGTATCAATTCCCGTAGGGGGGGATTTCACCATCATTGTATCTTGAGAAGAAGTTATGGAATCCAGAGACAGTCCATTTTCATCATTTTACTCATCTATCTGCCATAAGACCTGGTCACAGGCAGTACATATATATGTGATGCATCCACCAATATATGATCATGTTCCCACCTAATTTAGTTGTTAGAAAAAACAAACTCGAACCATTGGGATAATATACCATGCTTGGCATGTAGTTGAATTAGAATATCTGTGGCTTGTCAAGCTCATCAGAGATGAGGGTCACATAATAATATCTTTAATGAAACAATTATCAACTCCTTCTCATACACAAGTCAAATAGATACTAACAAAATCTTATCTACACATAATCATGCAAATGATTAAATGTTTCTAAAACAACATGAGATCATAACCCTATTTGTAAAACAGGGTGGAAAACAAACAAGTAAATTCCAAAGCTACTCATGATCACACTTGATCAAGACCCTGATATATCAAACCTGGCTTACAAATAACTAAGTAATGGTCAACTAAAAATTTCTAAGAGTTTCAATTATGAAAATAACAAACCCACATAAAAGAAAACATGTAACATCCCAATTTTTGCTACCAAAGTGTTGTGGTGTTGAGTTCATATCATTCATGCATGAAACCAAAATTTTAAATCATGTTTCAACCAATTTAAATTTGGAATTTAAATGGTTTGAGAAAACTCCAGCAAAAAGTACTTAAAATAGTTTCCAAAATTTTGTTCTGAAAAGTATTTCAATTTCACCAAAGTGGCATATGGTGAGATTGCAATTTTGATAAGGATTCCAAAACATATTTTGGTTATTTTTTCTGAGTTCATTTAGGCCCCCAAAACATCTGTTTCCTATGCTGTTTTAAAGAAGAGAAGGACCTCTTGGTGAAATTTCTAATTTTCCAGGGGGTTTTCGCAATTTTGCCTTTGTCTTCTTCCTCCAGACGGTAAGCAGCTCGGTGGCGCTGCCCCCGCCGTCAATCCCGCGAGGGGATCCCCGCCCTCCGCCACTCCCTGTGAGGGAGGATAAGGATACGGTGTGCTCCTCTCTCCCTCGGTCTAGTCTGCCCTCTGCTCTCTCCGTATCCCTAAACCGGCACAAACCCTAGCTACTGTACCGACGCCACCGGCGAATCGCCGCCGTTGCGGGTCCTCCCCCATCGATTCGAGGCGACCACGAGATTCCCCATCGTCTCCTCTACCTCCTGCTCGAACCTCGTTTGCAGGGATGGCCCCCACTGAGTGAATTGGGCCGCCGTTGCCATCTCCGGCCGCCGGCCGTCCCGGACGATTCCGGCCTATTCCGGCGCCTCCGCACCTCCCTGACCACTCCAACGGCCTCCTGGTGCCCCGGTGAGCCTCCCCATGCCTCCCAACACCCCGCTCTCCCTCTGGTTCGTCCCAGCACCGAGCACCGTCGTCCGCCGCCGCGGTTCCTCGTCGCCGGCGAGCGCTCGGTGACCACACGAAGGAGGCGCGGCCACCAATACGTCCGCCTTGACCTCCTCTTTCCGATGCCCCAGTTGGTTCCGTCCAATTTGCGACGGATCGACCAATTGCTTCCACAGCAGGGCCTCTGTGCCATTGATGACGTCACCCCGGCGTCATCATGACATAATAATCCTGTTTTGTCTGTTTGCAGAAAATGTTTAATAATAACAGAAAAATGATTAATTCTAATATATTAATAACTTTTATTCTGTTTATTAGAAAAAATATAATAAAGATATGGAGTTGATCAGAAAAATGAGCTCTACCCAAAAATGTCATTTTCACACATTTTTGAGAAAGTCCAAAATGACCATTTATTTGATATTCTTTAATCATTTAAAACAGAAAAATAAGTTTTTATTCACAAAAATTAGAAAATTAAAAGTTATATACCAAATTGCTCAAAATGACAAATGCAACTTGTTTATGATGTTTTCAAACCCATTTGGGCAACTAAAATGGTGTTCACCTTCATATCGTCCGAAACCCCCTCCGGGGTCTACTTCGGGATAAATCCCAGTAAAAATGCATAATTATCATATGAACCCTAGCAACCCAACGATCATGTTAGGACTTTTATTTCGGTGCATTAACTTGCTCATGCATACATATTGCGCATTGCATCGATGCCATGATTGATTGTTGTTCTTCTTTTCGGTGTTGTTTCCCCCTCGGTAGAACGTGACTCCGAAGAGAAGGCCAGCAATCCAATGGTGAATACTTGATCTTAACCGACAAGTCAAGCACTTATTCCAGAAGATCTTTATCTGGTTTTCTTTTAACCAAGGCAAGCATAACCTCTTATCTGCTCATATATGGTTTCAAAGTGTTTTGAATCTCGTACTTTGCATTCGGTTCCAAACTATTTGATGTCAGTAGATAGAGTTCTCCTATATACTGCATAACCTAGATATCCTGATCCACTGCACCTAGCAGCTATAGGTTTGCTTGTGCGCGCTCCGCTAAACCCTGTGAGTCTTGCTTAGCCATGCTTAGTTGTGATCTGATCCATCCGGTCGATGAATCTGGTCAATACGTGAATCTACTTTGTCAGGTTGTTGTGAATTGTATTATCTTTAATAACTTGACTAAATAAAGGCATGGATGTGAGGCCACAATGGGTTGTGGCGTTTTGTCCTGTTCATGCCCCTAGGAGCGAGTTCTCGCCTTCGAAGCCAAGACTGAGCGTGCAACCACACGCGGGGCCTAACAGACCGCGCTCGACCAACTAACTTGTTTGGCCACGTCCATGAGTCATGTAGTTTGATCTTTCCATCTGCGTGTAAGTCAGAAAACGATTTGGAGAAAACTTAGGGCGTGACCGGGACAAGTGATGGACGTACACGGATCTTGCTCCCGACTCACAGAACAGGTGCCGTCAGGAGGTGGCCAACTCCCTGTTGACGGGGTGGCCCTGTTTGGGTTGACTCATGGATAGGGTCGAGCAAGGTAAAGGTCGTGGCCAGCCACCCTCTGCCGCGCTCCATGGACGAGCGTACATGTGGCGTTAAGAGTCGGATGGTACGTGTGGGTAAAGTGTACCCCCTGCAGGGATAAATCTCCTCGAGAAGCCGTGTCCACGGTTACGGACGACTTGGCAACGGATTCTGTGATCATAGATAACTTCAACGGAATGACTAAAACTTGTTAACCATGATTGAAGGGTGCCTTCCCGGAGATGCCGGGAGGGGTGATCCTTGTAGCATGAGATAGTGTGGGAATGAGAACGACTTGGTGGAATACAAGAAGATGATGATCTCAGTAGTTGAGTAGCTTTCTCATCTGTTTTGAAAACATTCTATGAGACGTGCTACTCTTCCTCGATTTCAAAAACAAAGATTGCTTTACGCAAAACAACCTTCATAAAACCCTTTCTGAAGTTAGCAGATATATAATAGGTTAATTACGTCTTGTTGAGTACCTCCCGTACTCAGGTTTGCTTAATTTTGGTTCAGGAGAAGAACTCCATCGGTGGTGATTCAACGTGGACATCGACGAGTAGTTTGGGGTTCCCAGGTAGCAGCCTGGAATCTATGGGCTGGGACGTCGCCTTATGTTGCGGCCTCTTAGGCCTTTTTGGTTCTTGTTGATTAGCAACATAATTTGCCTTCCGTTGTCTGATGTAATGTTGGGTCGTGTGACCTCTGCTTGTAAGCTATACTCTAGTATCACCTGTTTAATAAAGTTTCTTTGTCTAGAGTGTTGCTTTGATCGGTTGTTGGTTTCGAGCTCATTGGTATACAGTTTTGGCTATGCCTGCATAGTTGTCGCAGTCGAGGGGTTGTGGAGTCGATGATCCATGTCCGAGCCCGCCTGTCGATGTGATCGGCCTGGGGCGAGGTAACCCTAGTAACCCTCGATTGTTGTTGCACTTTCTGGACACATAGCATCTCTGTATAGCTTTGGTCCCGTTCCCTTCAGTTTCATTCGATTCGTGGACGCTTTGATATGCATAGTTGGTTATGACTAGCATGGATACAAGGAGTAGTAGACTGGGGATCCGGACTACGTGCCGATGAATCCAGTCTGCCTGCCGTTGTTTGTTGCGGCCGGGGCTGGTAACCTTGAAGCCCTTGTGAGTCCATGGCTAGGAGCACATAACAGTATGTATATCTATGGGTCCGGGGTCGTGACAAGTCTTGGTATCAGAGCAGGACTGCCTGTAGGAAAACCTTACTGCTTGGTCGATGTTGAGTCTAGTGTTTGTGAAAACTATTTTGAAACTTCAAATGGATTGTGAAAAACCTTCGTAGGATTCTTTTTACTCCGTATCTGGTATCGCTCTAACTCTGGGTCACCTTACCTGTTTTGATTTGAAAAGGTTTTTCTATCTCTTCTAGTCATTCAAAACTTAGGTGCCTTCTTTGGCAAGACGTTTCTTTCAACCAAGTTGACCTAGTGTTCAGTTTCTAGAGTCGTGTGTGTTCCATATTCCGTTATCTCTCGTTTCAAATGGGAGATTTCCTTTCCATCCTAATACCTCAGAGTTGTGTGGGTTCCACATACTCATGTTCTAAAGTCTTAAATCCTGAACCTCGAGATTTCCTTTTCATCTCGAATGTATCCGTTATCCTCTGCTCAAGTTCTTCCGGAGTTATGTTTGGCTTTTGAAATATACTCCGGGATTGCTATTCATAGTGTCCTTCAAGGCACTAAGATAGTAGTTATTCCTTTCTCAATGTTTTAACCTTGGACTTGAACCGAAGGTCCCGGAATGTGCTGAATTGCGGTGAGTTGAGTCATGTGGTTTCATAACCAGGTGATGCTCATGCCATCAGTACAGGATGCTGACCTTTAACCCAAGTTCTGTTTCCTTGGATCCTGAAGAATCTATTCTACCTTGGGATTGCTAGGAAATTTCCAAACTCTCATAGCCGTAGGCTTTCCTTTGGAATCAAAAGGGATCACAACAAGAGTGTTCTTATGATTCCGATATCCTTGTTCTTGATTCAGCTATAACAACTCTTTTGCATGGGTTTTACACATGAGTATTACCCTGTGCTTCAACTTGATCTTAGGATCTTCCCTGAGCATGATTCTACCCTTCAGTTGCTTTCAAATCTCTAACCGTTGTTTGGAAACCAAGTTGCATAGGTGTGTTGGATTCTTCCAATACAGTTCCTCTTGTTTTCCGTCAGAATATTCCACCTTGGTATGCCAGGAGAAACAAACTCCAGTACCTCGTTCATCTCTAGGACTAGGTCGAAGTTTTGTAATCCGCAGATTAAAGAAGTTTCATCAACTTCTAATCTGTTCTACCTTCGAGTATCACACTCCTTTATATCAAGAGGTCGTGTTAAGTTTCATGGCCTTCTTGATGAAGCGATGCTCTTACCGTCTTCACCCCCTTCCTCCAAGCTTGAATGCTTGAGAATGATGGGTCTGTTCATCGACATGTGTATCTGCTATTCCTAGCAATTCTTAGTGCTTCGGAAACCTAAGAAACATCTGTATCCTTCTTAGCACGATTGGTCACCCGGTCTCTGTTTGAAGTAGACTGTGTTACCAAATCCGTTCATTCCGGTGCATATCCTCGGTCAGAGAGTTAGGTTCATGCCAAAGCTCTCCAGACCACATCAGTTGCTTTGAAAAGCAAACCTCCTTTCGAACTCCAAGACATACCGATAGGTTGTGATATTCTGGTTGTCTTTCCAGAAGTATCACCAGGTGTTACCTGACCGTGATGTCTAAACCAGGAGTAGTTTGAACTACTCCTTTCTCCAAGGAACCCTGCTGGATATCGTGGACTAGTTGGTTGAGCTTAAACAACAACTTGGAGAGTTGAAAGGCAAAAGCTCCGCCAACTTGTTCCTTTGATAAGGGATATCTAGTTTTCCTCGTGTTGAAGCATGATAGTATCTCTTTAATGGACATGCTGTCATTCTAGCTTGATTTGATTTGGGCTATCGTCAGATCAAGTCCAGATTCAAGGACTATCTTGATGGTGTTTCACCCATGGTGCTTTGCTGAGTACACCTTCATGTCCTTTGGTCTGACCAATACCTTGCCTCGTTCATGTATCATATGAAACCCCTCTTCTTGGAGTATCATGATATGGGTGTTGTCGAGCCCAACGATGACATACCTATTTATCCAAGTTGAAAGAGGTTCAAGATGAACACTTGGCACTAATGTTGGAAACTTTCGAGAACCATCTTTGTGTCATCACGAAGTTGTGTTCTGGATGTTCGAAGTGACTTTCTCTGGTCCATGTGCTTATGGTGAAAGTTGTCGCCATGGATTCGAGAAAAGTTTCCTTGTTCCTTCGGGAAAAATCCCAAGTCGGTCATGCTTGTGTGGAGTATTCTTGAGATGGATGATTGTTATCTCCATTTACCTGAAGAAATTTGTATCCACACCCAACTACTGAATGATCGTTCGTGAAAGAGAAGAAATCCAAATCTTGGTTATCTTTGTATCGACTCCCCAACAAGGACTCTGATGTATTCTTTTGCAAGTAGACATGTAGGTGCAACCGTCTTTCGCAAGTTGCTAACACATGAGTTTTGCAATCTCACTCTTCTTGTTGAGCTTGGCATCATAGTCCATGTCTTGAGAATTTAGTAAATATCTCGTTGGTAACCGGTACAATCTCTTCGCTCAAACATATCGAGTCTGAGTTATCAACCCACTAACCAGAGCTGAATCTCAAGCAGCAACGATGGTTGGTGTTTTCTTCAAGGGTATTGAATTAGGTCCATTCGAAAATCCGGCATGGTTGATGTTGTGGTTGACACAATTAGCCGGAAGTCCTAATGTCATATCCCCTTGAATCCGTAAGAACAACCACTCCCCATGAGAATTCTTGTGTGGTTCATTCTAACAAGTTTCCTCACCGTCCTTCAAAACCAAAGTTTGACTTTCACTTGATGACCTATAAAAGGCTTTTCATGAGCCTGATATTGGTATCTAGAACATCAGGAGAACCCGGAAGATGATCTTTCCAATATCTCTCCGTTGAACCTCCAAAACCTTTGTTCCAGTGGAAACAAGTTCATCATGAGAACATCTCGTGGTGTTCTGTAACTGCCATTCATCAGTTCCCTTCTCAAGTTGTTGGTACTTGAAGTTTTGTTCATCTCACATATTGTGTGAATTTGTCAGTCACTTCAGCCCTGGAGTCTTAACCATGTGGTAAACGTATTGCTACGTCCAAATCCACCATAGGAAAGAGATTCCCTACCCCTTCTGGTGTTTTAATCCTTGTTGGTTAACCAGTCTTATGGTGTGACCAAGAGTTCCTCCTTCACTACGGTGTTCCAACATCCTTTGGTTACTCATCCTTTGTTGTGAAGTAACATTCCGATCTTTGACAAAGTTTTCGACAAATTTTAACGGAATGGAAGTTCCTTCGTCTTTCGTGTCCACTCTGAAGAGTGAACATGATCTTGTATCAAGTTTTCTCCGACACACGAATTATAGCGTTTTCTCGTGTTCTCCCTCGTCTACGGATATTGCGTTGTGATATCCCAGACAATTCTTTCCATCTTGGTCATCTGTTTGAAGAAAACCTCGGTTTCACAAGTTGTCCAACCGTTCTTTTCCAAAAGGATTTAAAGTCTTGTGCAAAGCTCATATTCTAAATCCTTTCAATACCAATCGTCCGCAAACTTGAAACCATCTTCTATTCACTCCGTTACCTTGATGTGTATCATGCCTGTTAACTCAAAAGTTCGTTATGAACGTTCCTGTCGTGAGTGAGCCATGAGGTACTCGATCTTCGTGAAGATCAGTTCCTAAGAGTTTTCCCTCTCACTTAAGGTGTAGCCGCTGAAGAATCTTCGCAAGTGCTATGGATCAGCCTCTTCAGGAAGAGAACCGTAAGGTTCGAGAAGATCGTTCAAAACCGGTGTTCCTTCTTTCTTCTCCTTCGGGAATCTCGGGACGAGATTCTTGTAAGGGGGGTAGATTTGTAACATCCCAATTTTTGCTACCAAAGTGTTGTGGTGTTGAGTTCATATCATTCATGCATGAAACCAAAATTTTAAATCATGTTTCAACCAATTTAAATTTGGAATTTAAATGGTTTGAGAAAACTCCAGCAAAAAGTACTTAAAATAGTTTCCAAAATTTTGTTCTGAAAAGTATTTCAATTTCACCAAAGTGGCATATGGTGAGATTGCAATTTTGATAAGGATTCCAAAACATATTTTGGTTATTTTTTCTGAGTTCATTTAGGCCCCCAAAACATCTGTTTCCTATGCTGTTTTAAAGAAGAGAAGGACCTCTTGGTGAAATTTCTAATTTTCCAGGGGGTTTTCGCAATTTTGCCTTTGTCTTCTTCCTCCAGACGGTAAGCAGCTCGGTGGCGCTGCCCCCGCCGTCAATCCCGCGAGGGGATCCCCGCCCTCCGCCACTCCCTGTGAGGGAGGATAAGGATACGGTGTGCTCCTCTCTCCCTCGGTCTAGTCTGCCCTCTGCTCTCTCCGTATCCCTAAACCGGCACAAACCCTAGCTACTGTACCGACGCCGCCGGAGAATCGCCGCCGTTGCGGGTCCTCCCCCATCGATTCGAGGCGACCACGAGATTCCCCATCGTCTCCTCTACCTCCTGCTCGAACCTCGTTTGCAGGGATGGCCCCCACCGAGTGAATTGGGCCGCCGTTGCCATCTCCGGCCGCCGGCCGTCCCGGACGATTCCAGCCTATTCCGGCGCCTCCGCACCTCCCTGACCACTCCAACGGCCTCCTGGTGCCCCGGTGAGCCTCCCCATGCCTCCCAACACCCCGCTCTCCCTCTGGTTCGTCCCAGCACCGAGCACCGTCGTCCGCCGCCGCGGTTCCTCGTCGCCGGCGAGCGCTCGGTGACCACACGAAGGAGGCGCGGCCACCAATACGTCCGCCTTGACCTCCTCTTTCCGATGCCCTAGTTGGTTCCGTCCAATTTGCGACGGATCGACCAATTGCTTCCACAGCAGGGCCTCTGTGCCATTGATGACGTCACCCCGACGTCATCATGACATAATAATCCTGTTTTGTCTGTTTGCAGAAAATGTTTAATAATAACAGAAAAATGATTAATTCTAATATATTAATAACTTCTATTCTGTTTATTAGAAAAATATAATAAAGATATGGAGTTGATCAGAAAAATGAGCTCTACCCAAAAATGTCATTTTCACACATTTTTGAGAAAGTCCAAAAATGACCATTTATTTGATATTCTTTAATCATTTAAAATAGAAAAATAAGTTTTTATTCACAAAAATTAGAAAATTAAAAGTTATATACCAAATTGCTCAAAATGACAAATGCAACTTGTTTATGATGTTTTCAAACCCATTTGGGCAACTAAAATGGTGTTCACCTTCATATCGTCCGAAACCCCCTCCGGGGTCTACTTCGGGATAAATCCCAGTAAAAATGCATAATTATCATATGAACCCTAGCAACCCAACGATCATGTTAGGACTTTTATTTCGGTGCATTAACTTGCTCATGCATACATATTGCGCATTGCATCGATGCCATGATTGATTGTTGTTCTTCTTTTCGGTGTTGTTTCCCCCTCGGTAGAACGTGACTCCGAAGAGAAGGCCAGCAATCCAATGGTGAATACTTGATCTAAACCACAAGTCAAGCACTTATTCCAGAAGATCTTTATCTGGTTTTCTTTTAACCAAGGCAAGCATAACCTCTTATCTGCTCATATATGGTTTCAAAGTGTTTTGAATCTCGTACTTTGCATTCGGTTCCAAACTATTTGATGTCAGTAGATAGAGTTCTCCTATATACTGCATAACCTAGATATCCTGATCCACTGCACCTAGCAGCTATAGGTTTGCTTGTGCGCGCTCCGCTAAACCCTGTGAGTCTTGCTTAGCCATGCTTAGTTGTGATCTGATCCATCCGGTCGATGAATCTGGTCAATACGTGAATCTACTTTGTCAGGTTGTTGTGAATTGTATTATCTTTAATAACTTGACTAAATAACGGCATGGATGTGAGGCCACAATGGGTTGTGGCGTTTTGTCCTGTTCATGCCCCTAGGAGCGAGTTCTCGCCTTCGAAGCCAAGACTGAGCGTGCAACCACACGCGGGGCCTAACAGACCGCGCTCGACCAACTAACTTGTTTGGCCACGTCCATGAGTCATGTAGTTTGATCTTTCCATCTGCGTGTGAGTCAGGAAACGATTTGGAGAAAACTTAGGGCGTGACCGGGACAAGTGATGGACGTACACGGATCTTGCTCCCGACTCACAGAACAGGTGCCGTCAGGAGGTGGCCAACTCCCTGTTGACGGGGTGGCCCTGTTTGGGTTGACTCATGGATAGGGTCGAGCAAGGTAAAGGTCGTGGCCAGCCACCCTCTGCCGCGCTCCATGGACGAGCGTACATGTGGCGTTAAGAGTCGGATGGTACGTGTGGGTAAAGTGTACCCCCTGCAGGGATAAATCTCCTCGAGAAGCCGTGTCCACGGTTACGGACGACTTGGCAACGGATTCTGTGATCATAGATAACTTCAACGGAATGACTAAAACTTGTTAACCATGATTGAAGGGTGCCTTCCCGGAGATGCCGGGAGGGGTGATCCTTGTAGCATGAGATAGTGTGGGAATGAGAACGACTTGGTGGAATACAAGAAGATGATGATCTCAGTAGTTGAGTAGCTTTCTCATCTGTTTTGAAAACATTCTATGAGACGTGCTACTCTTCCTCGATTTCAAAAACAAAGATTGCTTTACGCAAAACAGCCTTCATAAAACCCTTTCTGAAGTTAGCAGATATATAATAGGTTAATTAAGTCTTGTTGAGTACCTCCCGTACTCAGGTTTGCTTAATTTTGGTTCAGGAGAAGAACTCCATCGGTGGTGATTCAACGTGGACATCGACGAGTAGTTTGGGGTTCCCAGGTAGCAGCCTGGAATCTATGGGCTGGGACGTCGCCTTATGTTGCGGCCTCTTAGGCCTTTTTGGTTCTTGTTGATTAGCAACATAATTTGCCTTCCGTTGTCTGATGTAATGTTGGGTCGTGTGACCTCTGCTTGTAAGCTATACTCTAGTATCACCTGTTTAATAAAGTTTCTTTGTCTAGAGTGTTGCTTTGATCGGTTGTTGGTTTCGAGCTCATTGGTATACAGTTTTGGCTATGCCTGCATAGTTGTCGCAGTCGAGGGGTTGTGGAGCCGATAATCCATGTCCGAGCCCGCCTGTCGATGTGATCGGCCTGGGGCGAGGTAACCCCAGTAACCCTCGATTGTTGTTGCACTTTCTGGACACATAGCATCTCTGTATAGCTTTGGTCCCGTTCCCTTCAGTTTCATTCGATTCGTGGACGCTTTGATATGCATAGTTGGTTATGACTAGCATGGATACAAGGAGTAGTAGACTGGGGATCCGGACTACGTGCCGATGAATCCAGTCTGCCTGCCGTTGTTTGTTGCGGCCGGGGCTGGTAACCCTGAAGCCCTTGTGAGTCCATGGCTAGGAGCACATAACAGTATGTATATCTATGGGTCCGGGGTCGTGACAAAACAAGTCCTTTCACTAAACAAAATCATCTTGCATGACTTGGAAATAAATTCCACAGTTAGTGATTTTATTTTCAATGCATAACAACCATTACTTAGTAGGTTTACAAATTAGTTTCTAAAAGACTGATATCTAAAATGGTCCAATTAAAACACACCACTGTGTTAACCACATGTGTGTTGTGTGAACATGATAATCATGCCTAAAATAACTTTAAAGCCATTTAATAAATTAAATGGAGTGAAAACAATAAATCACTTAAAATTGAACACCCTAAGAGAAAATACAAATATTCTTCAAATTCACCAAATCAAAATATTGTGAGGTTGCATTTTTTATGAGGAATTCAAATATAAATTTTTAATAATTTTTCTCTTTACAAAAAGACCCTGAAAACAACACTTTTGTTCTGTTTTTAGCCACAGAAGGGCTTCTGTGCAAATTCCAATTCTTCTTAGGGGGTTATGGGAAAAAACTCTCTTTTGTCTTCCTCTAGGCCGACAGATGCGTGTCGCCGCAGGAAACGTCGCCGCGCCACCTCCTGTGTGTCTCCCTGCCCTTGAAGATAAGACAAGAGAGGCGTCTCGACGAACTCTACCTCCCCATACTCATTTTGCACTCTCTCTCTCTCTCTCTCTCTCTCTCTCTCTCTCTCTCTCTCTCTCTCTGTCTCGCTCTCAGGAACACATAAACCGAAACCCTAACCCACAGCCGCCGCCACCGCCGTGTGCTCGATTCCGGCCACCAGGGACAACCACGTGCCTACCACTAGCTTCATCGTCATCTACTCCATGTCCTCATTGAGCATCGCATGTTGGGATTCCCGGGACCTGAAGAATTTGGCAGTCATATTAAACTCCGGCCGCCGGATGCCGAGGAAGCTCCCGACGCTATCCGACTTCCTCTCGCCTCACCGACTGCTCCGTCGCATTCCGGGTAACCTCCTGAGCACCACGGTGCTTTCCTCTTCCTCCCTCCTCCTATAGAACTTCCTTTCGTCGTTGCGCCCATCCGCCACCGTGTTTCGCTCGCCGTCGTTCAGCTTCCGTGACCAATTGGTCACAACCGCCGTACCTCCACATCGCCTTGACCTCCTTGAGATGGTGGAGTTGGCCAATCGAACCAAATCGGGATGAATCATGCGATTGTTGTTCAACAGAGAAGGTCTCCTCCCCTGCTGATACAGTCGTGATGTCATCTTGACATCATAAAGTTTTTTTTTTTTCTTTTCTTTTAGTTAAATCAAATGTGACAGATGGGTCCCACCTGTGAATTTTAAAAAGGCACAAAAATGAATAAACTTCATAAATCAAAATATTCTAAATTAATTATAAGAAAATACAAATAAAATATGGAATTGTTTAAAAAATATAATCTAAATATTTATCAAGTTTTCCAAAGAATGTTCGATGAAGTTTAGATTTGAACATTTTTTAATTTAAATTGATTTATTTAAAAAGTGTGAAAAATAATTCAAAAAATGCAAGTTATATACCAAATTTCTTAAAATGACAAATGCAACTCATCTATAATATTTCCAAATTCATTTGACCAAGGTTTCATGTGTGCAATATTTTGCCTAGTCATTTAATTCATTTAAAATTAAGAAATTAATAACTTATTCAAATATTTTCAGAAAGCTTCAAATGCTATATAAAATTAAACAGAAAAGCATTTCTAACTCAAATATGTAAAACATAAAACAATTTGTTTAACTTAAGAACTTGTTTCTAAAAGTATAATGAAATTCTGTTATGTTCCATGATAACCAGAAATAACTACCACAATATTATTTTCCTTATTAATAAAACCCTCATGTTTTCACACCTACTAAACCTATCATCATAAGTCATTAGAAAGTTATGTGATGATAGAGTTAGTTGTATTATTTCCTCATTTTCAATTAAACCCTTTGTCATTAGCTCTACACTTTTAAACGTGAAATGGAATGTGTTCGTTATCTTTTAAAAGATGTTTACAATGTGACATTGTCTTCTTGCCTAACCATGTGATAGCACTTCTACCTAAACATGATAACAATTGTTTGTTAAATAAAAGTGAAACACACGTAAGTATAAAAGAAGCAACAACATCATCACCACAAGCAATTAAACAGCTCTAAGTCACCTAAAACAAATGTGATTTTAGTATCGTAGCGATCGTAACTTACACTTGTAAGCCGGGGTATTTTCAGGGAGTTTTGTGATGCATACCATTAGTATGCGTGTATCATCTTGCCAGTGTTTTCTGTAGTCGTTACCGGGACTACTTTGGTATCTTTCAGATCGCGGGACTTCTCTATGCAACCCTTGAACCCGAAGACATGGATTATTATTGTCATTATCTCTATCTTAGGCAATTTCATCACTTTCTCATATCCTTTGCAGTATTTCATAACGAACTATTTTCAAAAACCATATCCTATTACCACCTATTCTCAAAAGAATGCATGATCTTATTTTTATAATAATATGACTAACTGAATGACTACCCGAGTGGTAGTGTTCTATTTGGTGGGCGGATGGAACCATGGTAAGATGAATAGGTCAAAGGAAGGTTCCTTCTGCATGGGAAAGTATTACCTAGGAAGTCAGTTGTGATCTTTTCCCGTTCGCATGTCAACGGACTGCCAGAGACATACGTTGTAAGTCTTGCGGGACTACATGCACATGGGTGGGAGCCCATACGTCCCACGGACTCTGGGGTCTATGAGTGTATGCTAGGGACGCCTAGATCTCTATCGTGGGGCTTAGAATCAGGTATCCAACCTGCTGGCACAAATGGGTGGGCATGTGTTGTGCGGAGAAGCATGGTTTGGCTTGGATCAACAACTGGGCCCCACACCTATGTGGGGGTGGACAGGATCTCGATCCTGGTTATGCAACATAGTCTGGATCGCCTATGGGTAAATTAATGTACCTGTGCAGAGTGTAAAAGGATGTGGCATGTTACCCCCTATTCCGAGAAGGAACCGCGAACGCTACAGGAAAGGCAACTCCATGAAGTTCTAATTCTTGTGATGGTCTGGCGGGCATAGTTTTCAAAATTAAAAGCAACCTCTTGAAGAATGATTTAGAAAAACCTTGCATTAGCTTATGACTCTTTCGGTCTAAAGCTGTAGTTAGTGCATCAAACTACCACTTTATATCATGAACTTGTTGAGTAACGCTCGTTACTCATTCATTCCCGTTTTACCCCTGCTTAGAGTTGAAGCCCTTATGGAAGTCGTCATCGTGAAGCCATCGCTACCCCATAAAGCTAGGTGGATTCATCTCTTACTTAGCCAGTGAAGCATCATCATCAACAACGCTGGCGGAGGAGAAGTTATCAAAGTGTAGGCGGAGTCCATTCTTGGACTTAGATGTTTACAAGCCATAGATTAGGGCTGACATCAGCTATAGTGGATTAGGTTTTGAGCTAGAGTTATTCTCTAGCTTGGAGCTTCGAATTGATTCTTATGATGTTAATTTGCATGAGATCTTCTTTGATTCTTGAAAGAGATTCTCAAGATTTTGCAATGAAGTTTGAATCCTATAGCTTTGCCTAGACCTTCTATGTTTCTGTTGTACCACTCCGAAGGATGTAATATTCACAGATAAATCCTTCTATGAGTATTATATCAATGAATTGTGCACTACACATGCAGTGGTATGCTGGGTCACCGCAATACCTACCTATATGAGGTATTTAACCGCCACTACGAGCAAATTTCTCATTTGTTAAATTTAAAACCATCAAAATTTATTCTAGTTTTGTGCCCCTGTTTTAGCTCATGAGGACGTAAATAGAGAATCTATTGGATTTCACACCCTGGACTAGTGGCTTCATTTTCTTATCCAAATGATAGAAGAGCTGGCAGCGGGGTTCCTAGCCCCAAACTTAATAAAACAAATTCTCTTCACTAGTTTTGCCCCTGATTTATCAGTCAAAGCATAATTGTGTAAACAAAAGAGAAAGAGGGATGACCTTCTACCCAGATGCGTCCTTCTATGGGAGCCGCTCTTGTGAAGTCTAGTTGGCTTGTGACGTACTGTATTGTCTGTTTACCATTCGTTGAGATAAGCATACACCTCTTTTTTTTTCAATACTTCTCTTTAATAAAATAAAAATCTCTAGCACATGAGTTAATCCCTGCTTCCCTATGCGAAGGGCCTTTCTTTTATTTTTTATGCTGAGTCTTCACCTTCTCGCTTTCCCACCTTCTTGAGAGCACGGGTGTCATTCTTAGTGTAATGTGCTTGTCCCAGAACACGGTTGATTGTGGTATAACTTTGATGCTTGTATCTTTGATATATTTATTTCTAGTCTTCATTTGAACTTCAGAGGTTCCCTAGCATTTATTTTTTCTCCATTATTAAAGGCAAGTGATTACACTTTATTATACCCTATTATGAGCATTGCAATCCTGCAAATTGATATACTTTGTGTTGTTTATTATTAGTTTGTTGGTGTCTCTTCGTGGTTTGCATAGCTTCTAGGTGACTTTTATCTTACATACATCCTTTTATGAGTTGCTTAAGCACCTGATCATATAGTGAGTATATTTACATCATATGAAACAAATGTGTTCGTAAAAGTTCTTTTATCGCACTCAGTTGTCACTGAATTGCTTGAGGATAAGCAATAAGCAAAGCTTGGGGGAGTTGATGCGTCCAAAACGAATCTCCTTTTCTGAACACTTTTTCTATTGTTTTCCTCTAAACTTGTGAGTTTTGGATACAACTAACACAGATTGGCGTTGTTTTCAGCAGAATTGCCTTGGTGTCTTGTTTTTGTGCAGAAAAACCAACTTTCGGGAAAATGCCTAGAAAAGATCCCAAAGACCTTAAAACACCCGAAGACCCCTGGAATCAGAAGGAGTCCCAGAGACGGACCAGGAGGGGACCACACCACCCCTGGGCGCCCCCTAGGCCGCGCCACCTGGTGGTGTGCGGCCCCCAGGCACCCCTTCGGGCTCCCCTTTCGACTACTTATCGTACGTAGCCCTAAAACATCAGGGGTTCTTCATATTCCAAAAAAACACCACAGAGCGCCGCCGCCACCTCGAAACCCAATTCGAGGATCAGAAGTTCATGTTCTTGCACCCTGCCGGGACGGGGATTCGAAGGAGATCATCGCCATCGTCACCGCCACCTCTTCTCCATCAACCATCGATGATTCCTCTGTTCATGTGTGAGTAATCCCCGCTGAAGGCTAAGAGGGATGGAAGGGATTGGATGATTTCGTTCATGTAATAATGCCAGATTGTTAGGGCATAGTGCCTAGTATATGTTGTTAGTGCTATATACCATTGTTGCAACTTGTTATTCTTAATGCTTGTCACTTTGGGTCCGAGTTCCATGATCTCAGATCTGAACATGTTATTGTTTCATGAGTATAATTATGTTTTTGATCATACATGCAAGTTGTTTACACATGTCGTTGTCCGGAACCCGAGGCCCCAAAGTGACAGCAATTGGGACAACAGGAGGGGATGGCTGTGATGTGAGGATCACATGTGTTCATAGAGTGTTAATGCTTTGCGGGGATTACTCACACATGAACAGAGGAATCATGGATGGTTGATGGAGAAGAGGTGGCGGTGACCATAACCATAGTTTCCCTTGGGCCCGCTGCAAACGGGCTGGTAGGACAAAAGATGTTGTGCAAGTTTCTCAATGCGAGCACGTATGACTATATTGGAACACATGCTTATTGATGGAGGGATGATAATCCGGTATGCTAACGCCAAGGTGTAATTCGGTCCAAAGGACGCTGCGCAAGACCCGTCTTAGGGAAAAGGAGCTTCTAGAAGGCCCAGGAGTGTAGGCCTCGTAACCCGGATTGTGGGTTCCGATAAGGAAGTTTAGGGTTTGTAAGCAGTGTCCGGCTAGGATTCCGAGCACGCCTTGGATAGTAAGCTAGGGGGTCCGGGTACTATATAAGCCGGCCTCTATGGTTAGATTAGACAAGATTACGAGATATCGAGTATCCATTGTAACACAAGAGTTGAGATAGTATATTCAGATCGGAGACTCGGTGACGTGATTGCCGGCTACCAGATCGCGTATCACCATGGTTTCCCTTGAGCTAAACCCTCTCCCAAACACCAGAGTCGATTCGCCCCAAGACAAGTTACCCCCGGTAACGTCTGCCGTGATTATCCCACGACAGTTGGCGCCCACCGTGGGGCCTACGTCCAAGGGTGTTTACATCACGGGAGAAGCTCGGGAGAACATGAAGAACCTCGTCATCGGAGAGATCTACACCAACCCCGAAGGAGAGAAGATGGTGGACGATTTTGGCTGGGGGCCAGAGTCGGATCTGCTCGAATCCGGATCTGTCGTGACAATCGGCCAGATTAACGTCTTCATCGGCATGGTACGTACGTCCGGTTCAACCCCTAACGATTTTGGATTTGATTCTGTGTCAGGGGAGGCCACCTACGTTCAGTCGGATGGAGAAGAATTGGTCGGGACGGTAGATCCGACAGAAGAGCCCACCACGAAGAGGGAACAACCGGAGGAGCCGGCATGGACCTCGCGTGGCCGGGTCATGAGAGAAGATGATACCGAGTCTATCCTGCACCTGCTGGAGGACCGGTACGAGGAGGATAGCAGTGATGAGGAAGAATATGAATCTGCGCCAAGCATTGTGCGCCAGGTCACGGTCTACACGGCTCCTGCAACCAATCTCAATCAGATGAACGTGACCGCGGCCGCAGTCGGAGCGGCACAAGCATTGGCCCAGCAGCAGAATCCGGTTGACGGAAACCCGGTTCTGGCCTGGGTTGACGGAGAATCGGTTTCAGTTACCAGCCGAGCGGCGGATAGCGAGTTGCAGGCAAATATGTTCGGATATCTGGCAAACCGGACACCAGGGGCGGGTCCTTCAAATCCACAACACCCGGCCCTGTTCAACTACAACATGATCCTAGATCCCACCGTTCTAGCCATAGTCATAACCCCGGAAAACGCAGTGGAACGTGTTAGGGATCTAGATGTAGCCCGTCGTGCATTGGAGCAACAGAGAAGAGAAGTGGAAGCAGAAAAGCAAGGGGTAGCCACGCGCCAGCGTGAGCTGGATGCATTGGAGAACCGGCTCCGGGAAGAGACAACCAGGGTGCATCAAAGGCACCAGACTAGATTACCGGCAATGGGTGGAGTCATTAACCCGGCCGCACTATTCATCACACCTCAGGATCAACCAATTCCTGCTGCGAATCCAGGAACTGTACATCGGCCTGCGACTGGAGGAGCACAGCCGGCAAATGTGCAGGTCGGGTTACCCACATTACAGACCGGAGTTACTGCCGGCAATACAGTACCACCACCACCACCATCACGATTTCGCACGCCAGCAGGTCATTACAACAACCCCATGGACAATGTATACGCAGCAACACTCGCATTGAATCAAATCCCCGTAAGAGAGTCATCCCACGCAGAGGAGACCCGGCGGGCGATAGATCTATTGCGCACTGCGGTGGCGCAGCAAGTTAATTACCCGGATAACACAAGTGGAATGCATGGGACACCATATATCAGCCAGCAACGAGGCAATACCGGCAATATTCAGACAAGTTCAGCGCGACGGAGGGCAGAGCAGCAGCAAATGCCGTCTCCTCCCCGCGTTCAGGCAGCACCAGCAGCATCAGCAGCGCAAGCTATTGTGGATAGTTCCAGAGCCAGGCGAGCCGCGGCCGGGTCTGCGGTGCACGGACCAGCAGCAGTGCCGCGTCCAGCCGTACCCCCCGCAGGATCGCACGTTTCCCGAGTGAGGCCAGTTCCGACTAATCTCGCTGGGCCTAAGTGTCTATCGGATAACATCAGGGCTGAGCCTTACCGGATAAGTTCAAGGAACCGGGTAAAGTAGTGAATTATGAGCCGACTATGGATCCAGAAACATGGTTGAGCAGTTATGAGATGGCTATGTCGATTCGCAACGCATATGAAAATCTTCAAGCCAAATTCATGTACTTAATGATGTCAGAAGGAGCAGCCAAGTTGTGGTTCAATAATTTACCGGAAGGATCTATCAAGTCATGGGAGGAGTTGAAAACGGCATTTATCAAGCATTTTCATGGAACGTGCAGGAAGCTATTTACTATTGATGACCTAGAACGGTGTGTCCAGAAGAAGGGAGAATCGGTGCGCAGCTGTGTGCGCCGGGTTATGGAGATACTTCACTCATCTACGGATATTCAGCCCAAGGATGCGTTACAAGTTATGGCAAAGACGTGCAAGTACATACCTTTAGTACAAAAGTTAAATCGCATGAAATCTAGTCGGAATGCTTCAGAGGTTATGATGGGAGAGTTAATGGATGCATGCAACAAGCACGCTGCAACGGATACCATAGAAGAGGACGTCGAGGATAAGAAAGCGAAAGCAAACACAAGCAATAATGGAAGAACCGGCAATGGATCAACGCCGGGTAATAATGGAGGTAACAATGGAAACAACCGGAACAAACGCCCGTTTGAGGGAAGTTCCAAGTTTGTCGCCAGTACAGAAGCCGGGTCTTCAAGGCCCAGAGCAGAAGGAAATTTCAATGGAGGAAACTATCAAGGGCCACCAAAGCCGGGTAACAACTGGGATATCTTCAGAATGGCGTGCCCAAAGCACAGCAGAAACGGTAGGCCGGCTAACCACTCATTGGAGCAATGTGCGGACCTACAGAGATGGAAGAACGAGGAAGTAAACAAGGCTATGCGAGGTGCAGGTCGGGGAGGAGGAACGGGTCCGGGTGGAAACCCGGGCAACGACCCACCCCCAGCAGGCAACCCGGCAGGCGGAAATCCAGGTTACAACCAGGGGGGAGCTGGAGGTTTCCAAGCTAACCCCAAGCAGTTGGGACAGTACCACGTACATACTACAGGAACTTCCAGCAAGGACAGAAAGATACTCAAACGAGCAGTTAACGCAGTCAATTCAGCTGTTCCGAGAGACTTGTGATGGTCGGATCAAGAGGTAACATGGAGCAGAAGGGATCACCCGGAAACGATAGAATATCCGGGTGTGTTAGCATTGGTGGTTGCACCAGTATATGGTTATGAGTTGAAAAAGGTCTTAATGGACGGTGGAAGTAGCATCAACATATTATATTGGGAAACTTTCTTACGCATGGGCCTCAAGGAGTCTCAGCTACAGAAAAGTTCAACAGTTTTTCATGGGATTGTGCCGGGTCACTCAGTGTGCCTGTCGTGGTGGTGTCACGGCAGATGCCATAGGATGGCTAAAGTTGTGGGGACGATGGACGCTGGAGGCGCTCGGGGAGAGATCACGCAGCGAGTAGCCGCGTGTGGTGTGAATCTAGCACTGCTAACAACAAGATCTACCCAGGTTCAGGGCCCTCGTGTGGAGGTAAAACCCCTACTCCTGCCTTTCTCTCTCTGTATTAGTGTTTCACCGAGTAGTCACAGTACAAGTTTGGCCTTCAGCCGAGTAGCCACTCTCCTCTCTAAGTGAAGATCTAGGGTTTCTATCGTGAGCCCAACCGTCCCTCGCGCAGGAGGGGGCAGGGCACCTTATATACTGGTGCCCAGTCGGATACAGCCAACAGGGAAAAATACAAACAGATGTCGACATAGTGTGCACACTGCGTACTTCCGGCTTCCCGCTGACAACTTTGGCTTCCTAGTTTGTCTTGTGTGGAAAGTCGTTGTGCAAAACCAAGAAGCTGATCTGTTATCACTGCCACGAACACAGAGTAGGCCCCCCTAACCCGCGACGCCCTGCTGACACCCTGGCGCGGTCAGGCACGCTCTCTGCAGATGAACAGTGCCGCAGTACGGACCCAGGATACGCGGGATCCTGTGTCAGAACGACTCCTTTGACTTCTGGCCCGAGTAGGAAACCGCCATTTCTACTCGGGCCAATTCTTCTACTCGGAGGAATATAATTTCCTGGATTCTTCCTTCTGGCCATCAATGTGTAAGACCGAATAGCAGTCGACAGGGTAGCAAGTACCGGGTAGCCAGCTACTCGGCCAAACATACCTTCCGATCTTGCCCTTAGCACTTTCCTTTACCCTACTCGGGGGTAACCCCCCGACATTAGTCCCCGAAGCTAGTAAAGTCCTGCGAACTTGTTTACTGGGCTCTTCCAGCTTAAAACCAATCTTGCCTTTGAACCTTAGGATGCCGAGTGAAACCTCCGAGTAGCCCTCAATCTTGTTTTGGGTTTCTTCTCTTCCGAATAGATCCACCTTTCTTCTCTGTCGCCGAGTAAAATTTTTTCTGAGTTCATTTAGGCCCCCAAAACATCTGTTTCCTATGCTGTTTTAAAGAAGAGAAGGACCTCTTGGTGAAATTTCTAATTTTCCAGGGGGTTTTCGCAATTTTGCCTTTGTCTTCTTCCTCCAGACGGTAAGCAGCTCGGTGGCGCTGCCCCCGCCGTCAATCCCGCGAGGGGATCCCCGCCCTCCGCCACTCCCTGTGAGGGAGGATAAGGATACGGTGTGCTCCTCTCTCCCTCGGTCTAGTCTGCCCTCTGCTCTCTCCGTATCCCTAAACCGGCACAAACCCTAGCTACTGTACCGACGCCGCCGGAGAATCGCCGCCGTTGCGGGTCCTCCCCCATCGATTCGAGGCGACCACGAGATTCCCCATCGTCTCCTCTACCTCCCGCTCGAACCTCGTTTGCAGGGATGGCCCCCACCGAGTGAATTGGGCCGCCGTTGCCATCTCCGGCCGCCGGCCGTCCCGGACGATTCCAGCCTATTCCGGCGCCTCCGCACCTCCCTGACCACTCCAACGGCCTCCTGGTGCCCCGGTGAGCCTCCCCATGCCTCCCAACACCCCGCTCTCCCTCTGGTTCGTCCCAGCACCGAGCACCGTCGTCCGCCGCCGCGGTTCCTCGTCGCCGGCGAGCGCTCGGTGACCACACGAAGGAGGCGCGGCCACCAATACGTCCGCCTTGACCTCCTCTTTCCGATGCCCTAGTTGGTTCCGTCCAATTTGCGACGGATCGACCAATTGCTTCCACAGCAGGGCCTCTGTGCCATTGATGACGTCACCCCGACGTCATCATGACATAATAATCCTGTTTTGTCTGTTTGCAGAAAATGTTTAATAATAACAGAAAAATGATTAATTCTAATATATTAATAACTTCTATTCTGTTTATTAGAAAAATATAATAAAGATATGGAGTTGATCAGAAAAATGAGCTCTACCCAAAAATGTCATTTTCACACATTTTTGAGAAAGTCCAAAAATGACCATTTATTTGATATTCTTTAATCATTTAAAATAGAAAAATAAGTTTTTATTCACAAAAATTAGAAAATTAAAAGTTATATACCAAATTGCTCAAAATGACAAATGCAACTTGTTTATGATGTTTTCAAACCCATTTGGGCAACTAAAATGGTGTTCACCTTCATATCGTCCGAAACCCCCTCCGGGGTCTACTTCGGGATAAATCCCAGTAAAAATGCATAATTATCATATGAACCCTAGCAACCCAACGATCATGTTAGGACTTTTATTTCGGTGCATTAACTTGCTCATGCATACATATTGCGCATTGCATCGATGCCATGATTGATTGTTGTTCTTCTTTTCGGTGTTGTTTCCCCCTCGGTAGAACGTGACTCCGAAGAGAAGGCCAGCAATCCAATGGTGAATACTTGATCTAAACCACAAGTCAAGCACTTATTCCAGAAGATCTTTATCTGGTTTTCTTTTAACCAAGGCAAGCATAACCTCTTATCTGCTCATATATGGTTTCAAAGTGTTTTGAATCTCGTACTTTGCATTCGGTTCCAAACTATTTGATGTCAGTAGATAGAGTTCTCCTATATACTGCATAACCTAGATATCCTGATCCACTGCACCTAGCAGCTATAGGTTTGCTTGTGCGCGCTCCGCTAAACCCTGTGAGTCTTGCTTAGCCATGCTTAGTTGTGATCTGATCCATCCGGTCGATGAATCTGGTCAATACGTGAATCTACTTTGTCAGGTTGTTGTGAATTGTATTATCTTTAATAACTTGACTAAATAACGGCATGGATGTGAGGCCACAATGGGTTGTGGCGTTTTGTCCTGTTCATGCCCCTAGGAGCGAGTTCTCGCCTTCGAAGCCAAGACTGAGCGTGCAACCACACGCGGGGCCTAACAGACCGCGCTCGACCAACTAACTTGTTTGGCCACGTCCATGAGTCATGTAGTTTGATCTTTCCATCTGCGTGTGAGTCAGAAAACGATTTGGAGAAAACTTAGGGCGTGACCGGGACAAGTGATGGACGTACACGGATCTTGCTCCCGACTCACAGAACAGGTGCCGTCAGGAGGTGGCCAACTCCCTGTTGACGGGGTGGCCCTGTTTGGGTTGACTCATGGATAGGGTCGAGCAAGGTAAAGGTCGTGGCCAGCCACCCTCTGCCGCGCTCCATGGACGAGCGTACATGTGGCGTTAAGAGTCGGATGGTACGTGTGGGTAAAGTGTACCCCCTGCAGGGATAAATCTCCTCGAGAAGCCGTGTCCACGGTTACGGACGACTTGGCAACGGATTCTGTGATCATAGATAACTTCAACGGAATGACTAAAACTTGTTAACCATGATTGAAGGGTGCCTTCCCGGAGATGCCGGGAGGGGTGATCCTTGTAGCATGAGATAGTGTGGGAATGAGAACGACTTGGTGGAATACAAGAAGATGATGATCTCAGTAGTTGAGTAGCTTTCTCATCTGTTTTGAAAACATTCTATGAGACGTGCTACTCTTCCTCGATTTCAAAAACAAAGATTGCTTTACGCAAAACAGCCTTCATAAAACCCTTTCTGAAGTTAGCAGATATATAATAGGTTAATTAAGTCTTGTTGAGTACCTCCCGTACTCAGGTTTGCTTAATTTTGGTTCAGGAGAAGAACTCCATCGGTGGTGATTCAACGTGGACATCGACGAGTAGTTTGGGGTTCCCAGGTAGCAGCCTGGAATCTATGGGCTGGGACGTCGCCTTATGTTGCGGCCTCTTAGGCCTTTTTGGTTCTTGTTGATTAGCAACATAATTTGCCTTCCGTTGTCTGATGTAATGTTGGGTCGTGTGACCTCTGCTTGTAAGCTATACTCTAGTATCACCTGTTTAATAAAGTTTCTTTGTCTAGAGTGTTGCTTTGATCGGTTGTTGGTTTCGAGCTCATTGGTATACAGTTTTGGCTATGCCTGCATAGTTGTCGCAGTCGAGGGGTTGTGGAGCCGATAATCCATGTCCGAGCCCGCCTGTCGATGTGATCGGCCTGGGGCGAGGTAACCCCAGTAACCCTCGATTGTTGTTGCACTTTCTGGACACATAGCATCTCTGTATAGCTTTGGTCCCGTTCCCTTCAGTTTCATTCGATTCGTGGACGCTTTGATATGCATAGTTGGTTATGACTAGCATGGATACAAGGAGTAGTAGACTGGGGATCCGGACTACGTGCCGATGAATCCAGTCTGCCTGCCGTTGTTTGTTGCGGCCGGGGCTGGTAACCCTGAAGCCCTTGTGAGTCCATGGCTAGGAGCACATAACAGTATGTATATCTATGGGTCCGGGGTCGTGACAAAACAAGTCCTTTCACTAAACAAAATCATCTTGCATGACTTGGAAATAAATTCCACAGTTAGTGATTTTATTTTCAATGCATAACAACCATTACTTAGTAGGTTTACAAATTAGTTTCTAAAAGACTGATATCTAAAATGGTCCAATTAAAACACACCACTGTGTTAACCACATGTGTGTTGTGTGAACATGATAATCATGCCTAAAATAACTTTAAAGCCATTTAATAAATTAAATGGAGTGAAAACAATAAATCACTTAAAATTGAACACCCTAAGAGAAAATACAAATATTCTTCAAATTCACCAAATCAAAATATTGTGAGGTTGCATTTTTTATGAGGAATTCAAATATAAATTTTTAATAATTTTTCTCTTTACAAAAAGACCCTGAAAACAACACTTTTGTTCTGTTTTTAGCCACAGAAGGGCTTCTGTGCAAATTCCAATTCTTCTTAGGGGGTTATGGGAAAAAACTCTCTTTTGTCTTCCTCTAGGCCGACAGATGCGTGTCGCCGCAGGAAACGTCGCCGCGCCACCTCCTGTGTGTCTCCCTGCCCTTGAAGATAAGACAAGAGAGGCGTCTCGACGAACTCTACCTCCCCATACTCATTTTGCACTCTCTCTCTCTCTCTCTCTCTCTCTCTCTCTCTCTCTCTCTCTCTCTCTCTGTCTCGCTCTCAGGAACACATAAACCGAAACCCTAACCCACAGCCGCCGCCACCGCCGTGTGCTCGATTCCGGCCACCAGGGACAACCACGTGCCTACCACTAGCTTCATCGTCATCTACTCCATGTCCTCATTGAGCATCGCATGTTGGGATTCCCGGGACCTGAAGAATTTGGCAGTCATATTAAACTCCGGCCGCCGGATGCCGAGGAAGCTCCCGACGCTATCCGACTTCCTCTCGCCTCACCGACTGCTCCGTCGCATTCCGGGTAACCTCCTGAGCACCACGGTGCTTTCCTCTTCCTCCCTCCTCCTATAGAACTTCCTTTCGTCGTTGCGCCCATCCGCCACCGTGTTTCGCTCGCCGTCGTTCAGCTTCCGTGACCAATTGGTCACAACCGCCGTACCTCCACATCGCCTTGACCTCCTTGAGATGGTGGAGTTGGCCAATCGAACCAAATCGGGATGAATCATGCGATTGTTGTTCAACAGAGAAGGTCTCCTCCCCTGCTGATACAGTCGTGATGTCATCTTGACATCATAAAGTTTTTTTTTTTTCTTTTCTTTTAGTTAAATCAAATGTGACAGATGGGTCCCACCTGTGAATTTTAAAAAGGCACAAAAATGAATAAACTTCATAAATCAAAATATTCTAAATTAATTATAAGAAAATACAAATAAAATATGGAATTGTTTAAAAAATATAATCTAAATATTTATCAAGTTTTCCAAAGAATGTTCGATGAAGTTTAGATTTGAACATTTTTTAATTTAAATTGATTTATTTAAAAAGTGTGAAAAATAATTCAAAAAATGCAAGTTATATACCAAATTTCTTAAAATGACAAATGCAACTCATCTATAATATTTCCAAATTCATTTGACCAAGGTTTCATGTGTGCAATATTTTGCCTAGTCATTTAATTCATTTAAAATTAAGAAATTAATAACTTATTCAAATATTTTCAGAAAGCTTCAAATGCTATATCAAATTAAACAGAAAAGCATTTCTAACTCAAATATGTAAAACATAAAACAATTTGTTTAACTTAAGAACTTGTTTCTAAAAGTATAATGAAATTCTGTTATGTTCCATGATAACCAGAAATAACTACCACAATATTATTTTCCTTATTAATAAAACCCTCATGTTTTCACACCTACTAAACCTATCATCATAAGTCATTAGAAAGTTATGTGATGATAGAGTTAGTTGTATTATTTCCTCATTTTCAATTAAACCCTTTGTCATTAGCTCTACACTTTTAAACGTGAAATGGAATGTGTTCGTTATCTTTTAAAAGATGTTTACAATGTGACATTGTCTTCTTGCCTAACCATGTGATAGCACTTCTACCTAAACATGATAACAATTGTTTGTTAAATAAAAGTGAAACACACGTAAGTATAAAAGAAGCAACAACATCATCACCACAAGCAATTAAACAGCTCTAAGTCACCTAAAACAAATGTGATTTTAGTATCGTAGCGATCGTAACTTACACTTGTAAGCCGGGGTATTTTCAGGGAGTTTTGTGATGCATACCATTAGTATGCGTGTATCATCTTGCCAGTGTTTTCTGTAGTCGTTACCGGGACTACTTTGGTATCTTTCAGATCGCGGGACTTCTCTATGCAACCCTTGAACCCGAAGACATGGATTATTATTGTCATTATCTCTATCTTAGGCAATTTCATCACTTTCTCATATCCTTTGCAGTATTTCATAACGAACTATTTTCAAAAACCATATCCTATTACCACCTATTCTCAAAAGAATGCATGATCTTATTTTTATAATAATATGACTAACTGAATGACTACCCGAGTGGTAGTGTTCTATTTGGTGGGCGGATGGAACCATGGTAAGATGAATAGGTCAAAGGAAGGTTCCTTCTGCATGGGAAAGTATTACCTAGGAAGTCAGTTGTGATCTTTTCCCGTTCGCATGTCAACGGACTGCCAGAGACATACGTTGTAAGTCTTGCGGGACTACATGCACATGGGTGGGAGCCCATACGTCCCACGGACTCTGGGGTCTATGAGTGTATGCTAGGGACGCCTAGATCTCTATCGTGGGGCTTAGAATCAGGTATCCAACCTGCTGGCACAAATGGGTGGGCATGTGTTGTGCGGAGAAGCATGGTTTGGCTTGGATCAACAACTGGGCCCCACACCTATGTGGGGGTGGACAGGATCTCGATCCTGGTTATGCAACATAGTCTGGATCGCCTATGGGTAAAGTAATGTACCTGTGCAGAGTGTAAAAGGATGTGGCATGTTACCCCCTATTCCGAGAAGGAACCGCGAACGCTACAGGAAAGGCAACTCCATGAAGTTCTAATTCTTGTGATGGTCTGGCGGGCATAGTTTTCAAAATTAAAAGCAACCTCTTGAAGAATGATTTAGAAAAACCTTGCATTAGCTTATGACTCTTTCGGTCTAAAGCTGTAGTTAGTGCATCAAACTACCACTTTATATCATGAACTTGTTGAGTAACGCTCGTTACTCATTCATTCCCGTTTTACCCCTGCTTAGAGTTGAAGCCCTTATGGAAGTCGTCATCGTGAAGCCATCGCTACCCCATAAAGCTAGGTGGATTCATCTCTTACTTAGCCAGTGAAGCATCATCATCAACAACGCTGGCGGAGGAGAAGTTATCAAAGTGTAGGCGGAGTCCATTCTTGGACTTAGATGTTTACAAGCCATAGATTAGGGCTGACATCAGCTATAGTGGATTAGGTTTTGAGCTAGAGTTATTCTCTAGCTTGGAGCTTCGAATTGATTCTTATGATGTTAATTTGCATGAGATCTTCTTTGATTCTTGAAAGAGATTCTCAAGATTTTGCAATGAAGTTTGAATCCTATAGCTTTGCCTAGACCTTCTATGTTTCTGTTGTACCACTCCGAAGGATGTAATATTCACAGATAAATCCTTCTATGAGTATTATATCAATGAATTGTGCACTACACATGCAGTGGTATGCTGGGTCACCGCAATACCTACCTATATGAGGTATTTAACCGCCACTACGAGCAAATTTCTCATTTGTTAAATTTAAAACCATCAAAATTTATTCTAGTTTTGTGCCCCTGTTTTAGCTCATGAGGACGTAAATAGAGAATCTATTGGATTTCACACCCTGGACTAGTGGCTTCATTTTCTTATCCAAATGATAGAAGAGCTGGCAGCGGGGTTCCTAGCCCCAAACTTAATAAAACAAATTCTCTTCACTAGTTTTGCCCCTGATTTATCAGTCAAAGCATAATTGTGTAAACAAAAGAGAAAGAGGGATGACCTTCTACCCAGATGCGTCCTTCTATGGGAGCCGCTCTTGTGAAGTCTAGTTGGCTTGTGACGTACTGTATTGTCTGTTTACCATTCGTTGAGATAAGCATACACCTCTTTTTTTTTCAATACTTCTCTTTAATAAAATAAAAATCTCTAGCACATGAGTTAATCCCTGCTTCCCTATGCGAAGGGCCTTTCTTTTATTTTTTATGCTGAGTCTTCACCTTCTCGCTTTCCCACCTTCTTGAGAGCACGGGTGTCATTCTTAGTGTAATGTGCTTGTCCCAGAACACGGTTGATTGTGGTATAACTTTGATGCTTGTATCTTTGATATATTTATTTCTAGTCTTCATTTGAACTTCAGAGGTTCCCTAGCATTTATTTTTTCTCCATTATTAAAGGCAAGTGATTACACTTTATTATACCCTATTATGAGCATTGCAATCCTGCAAATTGATATACTTTGTGTTGTTTATTATTAGTTTGTTGGTGTCTCTTCGTGGTTTGCATAGCTTCTAGGTGACTTTTATCTTACATACATCCTTTTATGAGTTGCTTAAGCACCTGATCATATAGTGAGTATATTTACATCATATGAAACAAATGTGTTCGTAAAAGTTCTTTTATCGCACTCAGTTGTCACTGAATTGCTTGAGGATAAGCAATAAGCAAAGCTTGGGGGAGTTGATGCGTCCAAAACGAATCTCCTTTTCTGAACACTTTTTCTATTGTTTTCCTCTAAACTTGTGAGTTTTGGATACAACTAACACAGATTGGCGTTGTTTTCAGCAGAATTGCCTTGGTGTCTTGTTTTTGTGCAGAAAAACCAACTTTCGGGAAAATGCCTAGAAAAGATCCCAAAGACCTTAAAACACCCGAAGACCCCTGGAATCAGAAGGAGTCCCAGAGACGGACCAGGAGGGGACCACACCACCCCTGGGCGCCCCCTAGGCCGCGCCACCTGGTGGTGTGCGGCCCCCAGGCACCCCTTCGGGCTCCCCTTTCGACTACTTATCGTACGTAACCCTAAAACATCAGGGGTTCTTCATATTCCAAAAAAACACCACAGAGCGCCGCCGCCACCTCGAAACCCAATTCGAGGATCAGAAGTTCATGTTCTTGCACCCTGCCGGGACGGGGATTCGAAGGAGATCATCGCCATCGTCACCGCCACCTCTTCTCCATCAACCATCGATGATTCCTCTGTTCATGTGTGAGTAATCCCCGCTGAAGGCTAAGAGGGATGGAAGGGATTGGATGATTTCGTTCATGTAATAATGCCAGATTGTTAGGGCATAGTGCCTAGTATATGTTGTTAGTGCTATATACCATTGTTGCAACTTGTTATTCTTAATGCTTGTCACTTTGGGTCCGAGTTCCATGATCTCAGATCTGAACATGTTATTGTTTCATGAGTATAATTATGTTTTTGATCATACATGCAAGTTGTTTACACATGTCGTTGTCCGGAACCCGAGGCCCCAAAGTGACAGCAATTGGGACAACAGGAGGGGATGGCTGTGATGTGAGGATCACATGTGTTCATAGAGTGTTAATGCTTTGCGGGGATTACTCACACATGAACAGAGGAATCATGGATGGTTGATGGAGAAGAGGTGGCGGTGACCATAACCATAGTTTCCCTTGGGCCCGCTGCAAACGGGCTGGTAGGACAAAAGATGTTGTGCAAGTTTCTCAATGCGAGCACGTATGACTATATTGGAACACATGCTTATTGATGGAGGGATGATAATCCGGTATGCTAACGCCAAGGTGTAATTCGGTCCAAAGGACGCTGCGCAAGACCCGTCTTAGGGAAAAGGAGCTTCTAGAAGGCCCAGGAGTGTAGGCCTCGTAACCCGGATTGTGGGTTCCGATAAGGAAGTTTAGGGTTTGTAAGCAGTGTCCGGCTAGGATTCCGAGCACGCCTTGGATAGTAAGCTAGGGGGTCCGGGTACTATATAAGCCGGCCTCTATGGTTAGATTAGACAAGATTACGAGATATCGAGTATCCATTGTAACACAAGAGTTGAGATAGTATATTCAGATCGGAGACTCGGTGACGTGATTGCCGGCTACCAGATCGCGTATCACCATGGTTTCCCTTGAGCTAAACCCTCTCCCAAACACCAGAGTCGATTCGCCCCAAGACAAGTTACCCCCGGTAACGTCTGCCGTGATTATCCCACGACAGTTGGCGCCCACCGTGGGGCCTACGTCCAAGGGTGTTTACATCACGGGAGAAGCTCGGGAGAACATGAAGAACCTCGTCATCGGAGAGATCTACACCAACCCCGAAGGAGAGAAGATGGTGGACGATTTTGGCTGGGGGCCAGAGTCGGATCTGCTCGAATCCGGATCTGTCGTGACAATCGGCCAGATTAACGTCTTCATCGGCATGGTACGTACGTCCGGTTCAACCCCTAACGATTTTGGATTTGATTCTGTGTCAGGGGAGGCCACCTACGTTCAGTCGGATGGAGAAGAATTGGTCGGGACGGTAGATCCGACAGAAGAGCCCACCACGAAGAGGGAACAACCGGAGGAGCCGGCATGGACCTCGCGTGGCCGGGTCATGAGAGAAGATGATACCGAGTCTATCCTGCACCTGCTGGAGGACCGGTACGAGGAGGATAGCAGTGATGAGGAAGAATATGAATCTGCGCCAAGCATTGTGCGCCAGGTCACGGTCTACACGGCTCCTGCAACCAATCTCAATCAGATGAACGTGACCGCGGCCGCAGTCGGAGCGGCACAAGCATTGGCCCAGCAGCAGAATCCGGTTGACGGAAACCCGGTTCTGGCCTGGGTTGACGGAGAATCGGTTTCAGTTACCAGCCGAGCGGCGGATAGCGAGTTGCAGGCAAATATGTTCGGATATCTGGCAAACCGGACACCAGGGGCGGGTCCTTCAAATCCACAACACCCGGCCCTGTTCAACTACAACATGATCCTAGATCCCACCGTTCTAGCCATAGTCATAACCCCGGAAAACGCAGTGGAACGTGTTAGGGATCTAGATGTAGCCCGTCGTGCATTGGAGCAACAGAGAAGAGAAGTGGAAGCAGAAAAGCAAGGGGTAGCCACGCGCCAGCGTGAGCTGGATGCATTGGAGAACCGGCTCCGGGAAGAGACAACCAGGGTGCATCAAAGGCACCAGACTAGATTACCGGCAATGGGTGGAGTCATTAACCCGGCCGCACTATTCATCACACCTCAGGATCAACCAATTCCTGCTGCGAATCCAGGAACTGTACATCGGCCTGCGACTGGAGGAGCACAGCCGGCAAATGTGCAGGTCGGGTTACCCACATTACAGACCGGAGTTACTGCCGGCAATACAGTACCACCACCACCACCATCACGATTTCGCACGCCAGCAGGTCATTACAACAACCCCATGGACAATGTATACGCAGCAACACTCGCATTGAATCAAATCCCCGTAAGAGAGTCATCCCACGCAGAGGAGACCCGGCGGGCGATAGATCTATTGCGCACTGCGGTGGCGCAGCAAGTTAATTACCCGGATAACACAAGTGGAATGCATGGGACACCATATATCAGCCAGCAACGAGGCAATACCGGCAATATTCAGACAAGTTCAGCGCGACGGAGGGCAGAGCAGCAGCAAATGCCGTCTCCTCCCCGCGTTCAGGCAGCACCAGCAGCATCAGCAGCGCAAGCTATTGTGGATAGTTCCAGAGCCAGGCGAGCCGCGGCCGGGTCTGCGGTGCACGGACCAGCAGCAGTGCCGCGTCCAGCCGTACCCCCCGCAGGATCGCACGTTTCCCGAGTGAGGCCAGTTCCGACTAATCTCGCTGGGCCTAAGTGTCTATCGGATAACATCAGGGCTGAGCCTTACCGGATAAGTTCAAGGAACCGGGTAAAGTAGTGAATTATGAGCCGACTATGGATCCAGAAACATGGTTGAGCAGTTATGAGATGGCTATGTCGATTCGCAACGCATATGAAAATCTTCAAGCCAAATTCATGTACTTAATGATGTCAGAAGGAGCAGCCAAGTTGTGGTTCAATAATTTACCGGAAGGATCTATCAAGTCATGGGAGGAGTTGAAAACGGCATTTATCAAGCATTTTCATGGAACGTGCAGGAAGCTATTTACTATTGATGACCTAGAACGGTGTGTCCAGAAGAAGGGAGAATCGGTGCGCAGCTGTGTGCGCCGGGTTATGGAGATACTTCACTCATCTACGGATATTCAGCCCAAGGATGCGTTACAAGTTATGGCAAAGACGTGCAAGTACATACCTTTAGTACAAAAGTTAAATCGCATGAAATCTAGTCGGAATGCTTCAGAGGTTATGATGGGAGAGTTAATGGATGCATGCAACAAGCACGCTGCAACGGATACCATAGAAGAGGACGTCGAGGATAAGAAAGCGAAAGCAAACACAAGCAATAATGGAAGAACCGGCAATGGATCAACGCCGGGTAATAATGGAGGTAACAATGGAAACAACCGGAACAAACGCCCGTTTGAGGGAAGTTCCAAGTTTGTCGCCAGTACAGAAGCCGGGTCTTCAAGGCCCAGAGCAGAAGGAAATTTCAATGGAGGAAACTATCAAGGGCCACCAAAGCCGGGTAACAACTGGGATATCTTCAGAATGGCGTGCCCAAAGCACAGCAGAAACGGTAGGCCGGCTAACCACTCATTGGAGCAATGTGCGGACCTACAGAGATGGAAGAACGAGGAAGTAAACAAGGCTATGCGAGGTGCAGGTCGGGGAGGAGGAACGGGTCCGGGTGGAAACCCGGGCAACGACCCACCCCCAGCAGGCAACCCGGCAGGCGGAAATCCAGGTTACAACCAGGGGGGAGCTGGAGGTTTCCAAGCTAACCCCAAGCAGTTGGGACAGTACCACGTACATACTACAGGAACTTCCAGCAAGGACAGAAAGATACTCAAACGAGCAGTTAACGCAGTCAATTCAGCTGTTCCGAGAGACTTGTGATGGTCGGATCAAGAGGTAACATGGAGCAGAAGGGATCACCCGGAAACGATAGAATATCCGGGTGTGTTAGCATTGGTGGTTGCACCAGTATATGGTTATGAGTTGAAAAAGGTCTTAATGGACGGTGGAAGTAGCATCAACATATTATATTGGGAAACTTTCTTACGCATGGGCCTCAAGGAGTCTCAGCTACAGAAAAGTTCAACAGTTTTTCATGGGATTGTGCCGGGTCACTCAGTGTGCCTGTCGTGGTGGTGTCACGGCAGATGCCATAGGATGGCTAAAGTTGTGGGGACGATGGACGCTGGAGGCGCTCGGGGAGAGATCACGCAGCGAGTAGCCGCGTGTGGTGTGAATCTAGCACTGCTAACAACAAGATCTACCCAGGTTCAGGGCCCTCGTGTGGAGGTAAAACCCCTACTCCTGCCTTTCTCTCTCTGTATTAGTGTTTCACCGAGTAGTCACAGTACAAGTTTGGCCTTCAGCCGAGTAGCCACTCTCCTCTCTAAGTGAAGATCTAGGGTTTCTATCGTGAGCCCAACCGTCCCTCGCGCAGGAGGGGGCAGGGCACCTTATATACTGGTGCCCAGTCGGATACAGCCAACAGGGAAAAATACAAACAGATGTCGACATAGTGTGCACACTGCGTACTTCCGGCTTCCCGCTGACAACTTTGGCTTCCTAGTTTGTCTTGTGTGGAAAGTCGTTGTGCAAAACCAAGAAGCTGATCTGTTATCACTGCCACGAACACAGAGTAGGCCCCCCTAACCCGCGACGCCCTGCTGACACCCTGGCGCGGTCAGGCACGCTCTCTGCAGATGAACAGTGCCGCAGTACGGACCCAGGATACGCGGGATCCTGTGTCAGAACGACTCCTTTGACTTCTGGCCCGAGTAGGAAACCGCCATTTCTACTCGGGCCAATTCTTCTACTCGGAGGAATATAATTTCCTGGATTCTTCCTTCTGGCCATCAATGTGTAAGACCGAATAGCAGTCGACAGGGTAGCAAGTACCGGGTAGCCAGCTACTCGGCCAAACATACCTTCCGATCTTGCCCTTAGCACTTTCCTTTACCCTACTCGGGGGTAACCCCCCGACATTAGTCCCCGAAGCTAGTAAAGTCCTGCGAACTTGTTTACTGGGCTCTTCCAGCTTAAAACCAATCTTGCCTTTGAACCTTAGGATGCCGAGTGAAACCTCCGAGTAGCCCTCAATCTTGTTTTGGGTTTCTTCTCTTCCGAATAGATCCACCTTTCTTCTCTGTCGCCGAGTAAAAAGACTTAGCGAAATCTCGAATCAGAATCTCTGCGTGGCAGAGTAAAATCCGGCTTTCCGCACTGCAACTGGGCACATGTCACGCTATCACACCCTCGACGCCTCGGTGCCCGGGATCTGACAGGCCACGCCCCCACTTTCCGCGGCCTGGGCCCACTAGCCCATTAGGTCCCATCAAGTGCAGTAATTACCCACGATCGCGTCGTGGGATCAATTGTGGCCGTTACGCGCGCGTCCTGCGCTGTGTGCGTTTCTAACCGGCCCACACACCCCACGTCGCACGACTCTTGACATGATTGATCCCACTAACTCCGATTGTAACGGCAACCCGAGGGGAGGTATAAATACCCCCTCGGTAACTCCTTTTTCCCCTTCCTGCCTTCATTCTCTCCTTGCCTCTTCGTTTCTCCGCCGCCACCGAGCACTCCGCCGCCGCGCATCTCACTGTGCCGCCGAGCTCTCGCGACGCCGAAAGGCTAGCTTTCTTCACCAATTCCCACCAAATCTCCATCAAATTTCCTCTCCTGCTCGATGGCTCGCGACGATGACGCCCGCGCCGGGTGGGCTGGATCCGAAGTCACGGCAGACGACTGCCATTGGCTGGTGAACACCCGGCGCGTCCCTCCCGGCGTCCGCTGCTAGCAGCCCGGCGACGAGCTCGTCCCCACTCCGGAGGAGGAAGAGCACGTGGTGTTCCTCGCGCACTTCGCGCGAGGATTCGGGCTGCCCGTCTCGAATTTCTTCCGCTCCTTCCTCAACCACTTCGGGCTCCAGCCGCACCACCTGCCGCCGAATGCCATGGTGATGCTCGCATACCACACCGTGGTGTGCGAGGCGTTCTTGGGCGTGCGCCCCACGCCGATGACCTGGGCGTGCTACTTCTTCTTCAGGAAGCAGAGCAAGCCCAAGCCGGGTAGCACGGAGAGCGGCCGCGGCATGACCGAGACCGGCAGCGCCATGATGGTGTAGCGCAGCGGGACCAATCATCCGCGCATCAAAGGCATCGACTCCGTGCGCAAGTGGCAGAGATCCTTCTTCTACGTGAAGAACATCTCTGTCGAGGAAGGAGTACCCCCCGTGGACCAGATCAATCTCCCCAGGTGGACCAACACAGCTCCTACCGGGCAGAATTGGGGGTACAAGCCACCGCTGGAGGGCGACCTCAAGAAAATGAACACGCGCCTCGCCCAGCTGAATGAATTGGGGCTTAAGAGCGACGACCCCATCGCCTGCTGGATCTCCAGGCGAGTGCTCCCGCTGCAGCGCCGTGCACACCTCATGTGCTACATGGGCGGCAATAGGGATTGCACCCGGACGACCACGTTCGAGCTCAGCAACGCGGATGTGGCCGTCTGGGCGCGCTCCATCTTGAGCACCGGACTCAACGACCACTGGCAGTACGGCTTCGTGCCGTACAGCCGCACGAAGCCAATTAAGCGGGTTAGTACTTCACATCTTGTTTCCTGCACAGTGATACCGAGTAGATAGCATTCTAGCTTGGTATGCTTACTAATCGCACTCTGTGCCGAGTAGGACACTTGGTAGTATCTCTTAGGCTTCATGTGCTTTGTGTTTGCACGCCATGTCGAGTAGGGCACCTGCTAATATCTGTTAGGCTTCATGTGCTTTGTGTTTGCACGCCTTGTCGAGTAGGACACTTACTCCATTATGCTTTGTGCTTGCATCCTGTACCGGGTAGAATGCCTTTTACTGCTCAACTGATTCGTGTTGCTTGCTTACGTTTCCAGATCCTTGCTCGCCAGCTCGCTGAGAGCGAGGAGCGCTTCGAAGCCAACTGGAACGAAGATCGAAAGGAAGACGACGAGGTCTCCTACGATACTGCGGATACCCTCTGTATCCCTCACGCCGTCCAGCCGGGTAAGCATCATGTCGACACGTCCATTCGGGACTGGTCCGAAGACGACGAAGAAGGTGACCGAGCTCACCTTTCCAGTTGCGAATAGCGCGACCTAACCTTTCTTTCTGATTCTCAACCTTTTTCCTCTCCTCTACTCTGCAGATGATGTTGATGCTGACGAAGAGGACGAGGACATCCTCGATGTTGATCCAGTTGGCGTTGCTGCTCCCACCACTCGGAAGAGGACGGGTAGCGGTGCCCAGGAGCCCCCTGCCAAGAAGGCCAAGAAGGGCGAGAAGAAGGTCAAGCGGTTATCCGGGAGACGGCTACCCCTTCCCGTGCAGGGTAAGTGATTTTCTTCTAAGTTGCATTTTGCTGTTGCTGCTTTTTCTGAATTTCTTATTCCGCTGCTGCTTCTCGATTTCTTCTGTCTTTTTTTCTGAACTTCCTCTTCTCTTCAGCGCCCCCTTGGACGCTGATGCTGCTGCCGCTCCCACCAAATCCAAGAGGAAGCCCGCCATCAACGTCGAGGCGCTCATCGATCTTTCTGATGAGGACGAGACTGCAGCACGGGATGAGGCGCGTGCGCCCTCTCCCGTGAAGGAAGAAGACGAAACCAACGACCAGGACATGGATGTTGGCGCCCAAGACGCCAACCAGGAGCAACATGCCCGCGCGGAACAAGAGGCGCAGGATGCTGCTCACGACGAGAGACCCCCTTCTCCCCCAGCTGCCACAGCTGGGGAGAACATAGAACAAGACACCGAGCATCAAGATCGTGCCGCCCTTGAGCGGCAGGAAGAGAACCAGGAGCAGCCGGAAACTGAGGCTGCTGACCAAGATGACCCCGCGGCCCAGCCGCGGGTATACGAACAAGAAGACACACGACCAGATCCTGCTGCCGAGCAGCGGGTTGATACAAGTGAAGTAGAGCAGGACTCCTAGAGCCAGGCGCAGCCGGACGCTGCGCCGGGTAGCGAGCCCTTGGTGCCGCCTACCCAGCAGGCCGCTCCACCTACCGCACCGAGCTCCCCCGCAGAGAAGACCAAGGCTGCAGCAAGCCCTCCAGCCAAGCAGAACACAAAGAAAACTGCTTCCGATGCTACCGGCAATAAGGAAGCAGCCGCGAAGAAGGCTGCCGAGAAGAAAGCCGCCGAGAAGCAAACTGCCGAGAAGCAGGCTGCCCAGCCTGACGCCACCGTCCGCAGGAATCCCCCGCGTGGCGCTGCACAGGACTCTGCCGCGATGCCGCCGCCTAAACCAACTGCAAAACCTGCCGCGAAGGCCGGGCAGCTCTCCGTTGGCGCTTCCGGCAGTGCCGCTGGCGCAGCCGCAGGATCAAGCGCACAAGACCCGCCTTGCTACCCGCCCTACATGGTGCAGATGTGTCGAATCCCTAACTCAACAAATCCCTTCGGTGAACCTATCGGGTTTCGATTAGGAGAACCCATGAGCGCTGGTGGAATCGTCGGCTAGACAGGGGGCGAGATTTACCCAGGTTCGGGGCCCTCGTAGAGGTAAAACCCTTACTCCTGCCTCTTGTCGATCTGTATTGAAGATTTAGATCGGTTACAATGGTGGTGCTCGAATCGAGAGTAGGTCTCGAGTTCAAGGCTTTGGGTCGTGCGGTTATTGCTTGGTCCTCTCCTGGGGGCTCTCCTGGCCTTATATAGATGGCCAGGTCTCGAGTCCTACCCGGAGAGGACTCGAACTTTAACTAGGTCGGTTACATGTTTCCTAGCTTAACCCGCAAGTTAGTGCGGGTGGGCTTCACGTGGGCCTTCTGGAGTATTCCAAGGGCGCCTCTTCTTGGGCCTTAGCCTTGGGCCTAAGATGGGGTGTCCTTATCCGCAGGGTCCAGGATCCATATCTTCGTCAAGATGGGTAAGCAGTATGGCATCAAGCTGGGCACGACCGAGAAGCAGCTCGTTGTTACCAAAGGCAAACAGGCCACGGCTATGGATTCCAAGTTACCGGCCAAGGAAAAGGCCCTTTCAATCTTCTCGCGCGAGATCCAGGAGACCGAGGTGGTGTCCAAGGGGCTCGACCAGATGATCGACCGGGTAGGCTTCATTGACGCCGAGTGGAATAGCGAGGTCCTTGGCCACGATCCCTGGCACGGCCTAGCCTTGGGCAAGCTGGACCACTGGCGCGTTGACTGGAATAAGGCGGACATGGCCTACAATCCCATGACCATCTCGTCCGCCACTAGCACGCTTGCCGCGAAGCTGTTCGTCCACCGCAAAGCTGAAGAGGATCTCGAGCAAACCTATGCGGTAAGTTTTGCTTGCCTGTTCCGAGTTGCGCTTTTCTTCTCTTCTATTTTTCTTCTTCTCCTTATCCATTATCCAGTCCTCGAGATTCGTGCCGAGTAGATGGGTACTCAACCGAGTTGCCGTCTTCTCGGGTCGAATCTTCAAAATATTATCTAACTCCTTTTCTTTCTGCTTCTCAGAATAGCCTCATGAAGAGAACGATCCTTTACCGGCAACTGCTCTGGAATCACAGCGTTGTGAAAAGGCGCCTTGAGGCCCTAGAAGCAGAACGCAAAAGTGATGCCGTGACGGAGAAAGAGGCCCTGGCTCGCACTCTTAAACTTTATGAGATCGAGAGTAAGATTCTAGCTACGCGGTTCATGCTTTTTGTGTTTACGCCCGCTTTTGCTTTCTGCTCTAACTGATTCTACTTTGCAGGCAAGTTTAAGGAAATGGCGGAGGCGCACCAGCACTGCCATGTTTTTGTTGCCAACGGTGAAGCCACGATTAAGAAGATGGAAAGTAAGTTGCCGTCCTTTCGGCTTGTCTTCCTTCTTTTGCTTGTGCTACTCTGCTGACCGTGCTCTGCTCTCCGCAGAAGATCACAAGAAGTTTGTTGAAGAGCATCTCGACTGCCTAAAACCTGCCGAGGTGCAGCAACAATTGGAAAGCCAAGCAGTAGAGCTCAAGAACAAGCATGTCACCGAGCTGGAGCCGCTGCAGGTCCAATTGAGGAATGCTCTTCAGGACGCCCTAGACATAGCCGCCGAGAAGGACAAGATGGAGGCAGCTTACAAGGCTAAGCAGAGGGCTCTCGAGTCGGAGTGCGAGACGCTGAAGAAAAGAAACTCGGATCTCATGCTCCAGCTAGCCGAGTTCCGCAAGGTGGAAGAGAGGCATGTTGCTGATGAGGAGGCATGGAAGAGGAAACTGGAATCGCTTCTCTGCGACCTGAATAGTAAGTTCTCGCTTCTCTGCGCCTCCCTGTTTCCTTCTTCTTCTCCACTGTCTGGTTTTCATCTCTTCTCTACCCCCGTTTCTGATCTTTTCCAATAGCATTTTCATAAATCTTCCCCGATCTCTGCTCGGCCTGCAAACCTGCTCTGTCCAAGGCCCAAGAAATTCGAGTCAAGAAGGGGCTGCCTATGGATACCAAAGCATCGATCGAGGATAGCTTCACGAACATGCAGGGGCAGCTTCAGCGCCTTAAGGGCTTGGGCCCGGATTTGACGTCTACTGCCTTCAAACTCCATGCTTTGTTCTGGCCCCAAGATCCCTTGCCCCCAACCATTCGCGCACTCACCGAGAAGCTAGACGGCGTCAAGGCCGAATTGAAGAAATGGCGAGCATCTGGAGCTCGGGCAGGCGCCGACATGCTTCTACTCTTCATTTGCAGCTGGTACGAGAATCTCAATCTCAATACCATCCTCGAGATGCGCCGGGACTCAAAGTGGGAGAAGGATCCCGAGTGCATGGCTCGCCGCCAGGCAGTCGCGTACGAGATCGCCTCCTACGCGGATACCGCGCGCTTCATCGAAGGCCTCACTGAGCCTGACACTGAGGCGGAAGGCGAGGACAAAGAGGAGGAGGAGGATGACGAGGAGGCCACTGATTCCGACGGCTTGAGTTTCTTCGAAGGCGCCGATGACAAGTATGGGAAGGGGAAAAGCGCAGTCGTTACACCGCGGCCCTCGAGTTTGGCTCTTCATCCGGACCTTATCTCGGTGGCCACAGCCACCTCTGATCAAGCTGCCACCCATACTGAAGCGGACGCAGGCAACACCGAAGCCGATGCTGCCAAGGCCAACACCGAAGCCGATGCTGCCAAGGCCGACACAGAAAATGCTGCTACCTCCACTTGATTATGTCCTGCAACACTTATTCTTGAAAACTTTTATCAGATCCCCGGGATGCCGGGTGCAAATGTATCGAAACAATTATGCTTTCCGTTGCTACTCAGTTTTTATTCCCTTTTGATATTTTATACTTAGTGATTTGAGCAACCTTGTCTCGATGCCGGGTTGCGTTATCATGCAAGTCCCCGAGTTGCATTTCTCATTCACTCTTCCTTTTTATCTTAGCTCTTACCTGCAACTTGTTGCTTTTTTGGTATTCGAGTCACAAGAGTTCAAAGTTGGAGTTGCAAATACTTAGCCACTTAGAAACAATCATAGTAACACTACCCACCACTTAGCCGAAAAAAGTTAATAACAAACAGTAGTAAAGGACTCCCTACTCGGTTCCTGCACTCTTTCTTTCCTTAGTAATTTTTCTTGTGCTCATTGACCTTTAGCTTGTTCTCTTGCTTGCCATGAAGCCGGGTTTCGGACAGCAGCAGAGTCAAAGAGTTGGCACGTAGGTTTAAACACAATACTAAATGTACTCATGAAATTTTAAGCAGAGCAACCGGGTAGACAAAAGTGAAGCCGAGTAGAAACACATAGAGCAATTTGGACGAGGGCAGTCCCCGAGTTAAATTTCAGATTGCAGAGTAGAAGTTTAACTCGATAAGAGAGTACATACACATTTTTGCTCACGAATGAAAGCGGTGAAGTAGAGCTACATTCTAGGGGCGCTTAGATTCCTCTCCAGCTTTATCCGCCCTGTTCTTCTTTGATGGCTGCACGTCTACCAGGTAATAGGCATCATTGTGCAGAGCCTTGCTCACAATGAAAGGCCCTTCCCACGGAGGAGATAGTTTGTGCATCCCAGCTGTGCGTTGCACAAGCCTAAGGTCCATGTCTCCTTCTCGGAAAACCCTTGGGCTCACTTTTCGGCTATGATAACGCCTCAAGTTTTGCTGGTAAATAGCTGAACGTGACAAGGTAAGCTCTCTTGCTTCTTCTAGCAGGTCAACGTCATCTTCTCGAGCTTCTCTCGCCTCCACCTCAGTGTAGAGGGTTACTCGGGGGGAGTCATGCTCTAGGTCTATTGGCAACACGGCTTCAGCCCCGTATACCAAGAAGAATGGCGTGTAGCCGGTTGACCGATTAGGGGTAGTCCTTAGACTCCACAGCACCGCTGGCAACTCGTCTAGCCAACACCCAGGTGTCTTCAGCAGTGGCTCAATCAGCCTTGGCTTTATGCCTGCTAGCACCATGCCATTTGCTCTTTCAACTTTCCCATTGGAGGCGGGATGCGCAACAGACGCAACATCCAGCCGGATATGCTTATCTCTGCAGAACCGCACCATTTCCCCCTCAGCAAAGTTTGTGCCGTTATCCGCGATGATGCTGTGAGGGTAGCCGTATCTCAGGATCACATCCTTCAGGAAACTCACAGCTGTGGCTCCATCACACTTCCGAATAGGCTTCACTTCTATCCACTTGGTGAACTTATCAACCATGACCTAGATATGAGTCATGTTGCCTCTAGCCGGTTTGAAGGGTCCAACCATATCCAAACACCAAACAGCAAAGGGCCAAGTAATGGGAATGATTTTCAACTCGGAAGCAGGCAAGTGGATCTTACTTGCAAATCTCTGGCAGCCTCCTCACAATATCTTCAGCTTGCTTCAAGGCAGTGAGCCAAAAGAAACCGTGCCGAAAAGCCTTCTTGACCAACGCCCGAGAAGAGGCGTGGTGCCCGCATTCTCCTTGATGTATTTCCACCAGAATTACTTCTCCTTCTTCCGGTTCTACACGGCGTTGCAGCACGCCGGTGGCACTTATCTTGTGCAGCACTTCTCTGAATATGGTGTAGCCCTTGGATCTTCTCTGAATCTGCCTCGCAGTAACTTCATCTTCTGGCAGGATGCCATCCTTTAGAAAGGATAATATGGGCATAGCCCAACTCGGTGTCTCCCGCGTGGGAAACACTGGTGCGTCCACTTCCATTGGAACAGGCAGCACTGTCTGTTCTTTAGAGTTGGGAGCACTTCTTTTAAGCCCTAAGCGATTGGCAAGAACTTCCTCAATGAATGCGACAGTCCCCGGGTTGAGAGGGGCAGTCCCCGAGTCAGGGAGGACAGTCCCCGAGTAGGGAATGGCAGTTCCCGAGTAGGGAGTGGCAGTCCCCGAGTTGCAGACGCCAGTCCCCGGGTACTCTGTGGCATTCTCCCAGTCAATCTCCATGGGAACAGCTTCTTCATTTGGCAGAGAAGGAACAAATATAGATTCCGAGTTGGGGGAAGGCTTGATGGATGGCTTTCTCAAATGCTCCAAGGCAATTCCCGTCGGGATGGATTGCCGAGAAGACCCCAACTTGGACAGCTCGTCTGCTGCCTCATTCTCTGCTCGATGGATGTGCTGGAACTCGCAGCCTTCAAAAAATCCAGTCATAGACTGCACCAGGAAGCGATATGATGCCATGTTGGCATCCAGAGCGTCCCAAGTGCCAGAAACTTGCTGTACCACCAAATCAGAATCGCCATAGCATATAATGCGCTGCACGCCAACCTCCTTGGCTACTCGCAAGCCGTGTACCACGGCTTCGTACTCTGCAACAATGTTGGATGCCTTGAAATGGATCTGCAGCACGTACTTGAGTTGATCTCGCTTAGGTGACGTAAGCACTACGCCAGCACCAAGGCCTTCCTTCACTTTAGAGCCATCAAAGTGCATCTTCCAGTAATTGGAAACCGGAGCAGGAGGCTCGTACTGCACCTGAGCCCAATCCACCAGAAATTCCGCCATAATTTGAGACTTTATGGCTTCTCTTCTCACATACGCGGCTAGATTGATCGCCCATTTGGCTACTCTGCCACTTGCCTCCTTGTTGCCCATGATATCCAAGATGGGAGCAGAGCTCACAACAGTGATGGGATTCTCTTGGAAGTAATGCTTCAGCTTCTTGGCGCCCAGGTACACGCCGTAAGTCATCTTCTGGTAATGCGGGTTGTTCTGCTTGGAGCTGGATAGCAACTCACTGAGATAATATACTGTCTGCTGCACACTTTTGCCTTCCTCTTCTCGCTCCACCACAATCACCACGCTAACTACTCGGTTGGTAGCAGCGATGTACAACAGCATTGGCTCTTTGGGTAGCGGACTAGCCAAGATGGGAGCGGTACCCAGCATTGCCTTTCGCTCATTGAATGCCACATCCGCTTGCGGCGTCCAGACGAACTTCTCACTTTTCTTCATTAATTGATATAACGGCAGGGCCTTCTCGCCCATTCTGCCCAAGAAACGACTCAGAGATGCCAAGCAACCAGTGAATTTTTGCACATCCTTCAGGGATCTCGGCAAAGACATGCTCTCGATAGCTTTTATCTTTGAAGGATTGGCTTCAATGCCCCGACTGGATACCAAGAAGCCGAGTAGCTTGCCAGGCGGGACGCCAAATGTGCATTTACTCGGGTTCAGCTTCATCTTGTATTTGCGCAAATTGGCAAAGGTTTCCTCAAGATTGGCAAGCAGAGTTTGTGTTTTATTCGTTTTGATGACAATGTCATCTACGTACACCTGCACATTTTTGCCGAGTTGATCGTGCAAGAATTTTTTCATGCATCTCTGATAAGTAGCACCCGCATTCCGCAATCCGAAACACATGACACGATAGCAATAAGCCCCGTACGGGGTAATGAAAGCAGTCTTTATTTGATCAGCAGGGTTGAGAGCTATCTGATGAAAACCAGAGTAGGCATCTATGAAAGACAAAAGCTCACAACCAGCAGTGGAATCGATAACCTGATCGATGCGAGGTAGCGGAAAAGGATCCTTGGGGCAGGCCTTGTTCAAGTCGGTGTAGTCGACGCACATGCGCCACGCGGTAGCGGCCTTGGGATCCTCCCTATTCTTCTCGACCATGACCGGGTTGGCTAGCCAATCCGGATGCAGCATCTCTATGATGAAATTGCTTATCAGCAGCTTGGTAATCTGATCACCGATAGCCTTCCTTCTCTCATCTCCGAAGCGGCGCATAGCCTGCTTCACTGGTTTGGCGTCAGGACGCACATGTAGCGAGTGCTCAACCAACTCCCTCGGGACACCTGGCAGATCCTCATTGGACCAGGCGAACACGTCCAGATTCTCACGGAGGAAATGGATGAGCTCGCTTTCCTATTTTTCCGCCAATCCGGAGGCAATGATGGCAACACGGTCAGGGAACTCAGGGTCAACCTGGATCTTCTTTGTTTCCTGGGATGCCTGGAACGCGGTCCCGTACTGGGAGCTCGGCATCCCGGGCGCAACACCTTGTGCTGCCTACGCCATAGCCACCACTTCATGTATCTTCTTCTTCTCGGCAGCAATCACCATTGACTCCGCCAATTGAGAACCAGCAGAGGCACACTCCATGGACTTCTTGTAATCACCAGAGATGGTAATCACGCCGTTGGTACCAGGGATCTTCATCTTCAGATATGCAGTGTGAGTAGAGGCCATGAACTTGCTCAGAGCAGGCCTGCCGAGTAGGGCGTGGTAGGGGCTTTGATGGTCAACCACCTCGAACTGCAGCCTCTCCGTGTGGGAGTTCTCCCTGGTACCGAATAGAACGTCTATCCACACTTGGCCCATTGGAGAACAAGAAATTCCTGGCACAATGCCGTGGAAGGTGGTCTTGCTGGGTAGCAGCATGTTCTCGGCAATACCGAGCTTCTCAAGCGTGTCCTTGTACACGATGTTGATGCTGGTGCCGTTGTCGATCAGTACCTTGCTGAACCTCACGTTCTTCTCGGGACCCAAGAAAGTAGGGTCCAGCACCAAGGCGTAGCTACCCGGGTTGGGCATCACCTTAGGATGATCTGCCCTGGACCACATGATCTCTAGGTTGCACCAGTGCATGTAGTGAGGGACAACAAGGATCACAGCATTGACCTCCATGGCACGCCTGTGCTGAGATTGCTTGTCGACGGGCTCAGAAGTGAAGAGCATATAGCTCCCGTGGTGCTCTTGGTACTGGTTGCGGCCTCCATCATCATTGTTACCATTGTTGTTGCCCTGGTAGTTGTTGTTACCTCTGTTGTTGTTGCGGTTGCGGTTGTTGTTGTTGTTGTTGTTGTTGTTGTTGTTGTTGTTGTTGTTGTTGTTGTTGTTGTTGTTGTTGTTGTTGTTGTTGTTGCGGTAACCCTCATTGTTGAAGTAGCGGTTGGCTCCTAAAGCCACTTGGTTCACGTTTTCTCTTCTCGGGAATGCTGGAGGTCGAGCTGCGGGTGCGCGAGCAGGCTGTACATTGGCATTCATAGCTGGCAGAGGAGGAGGAGGAGGCAAGCCTTCATTCCTGATCAGATCCCACCACTCGCATTGCCGAGTAGTGTGGTTGGCAGACCTCGAAGGATGCTGAGTATGGAAGCTGCATGGGCCATCCCTCATGTCGTCGAAGACAAACTTCTTAGCCGAATCCGGGTTGCCGCTACCCGGCTGAGGAGAACGGTATGGCTTCTTGTTGCCTTGGCCCTGGTTCTGGTTCTGCCCGTACTGGGCTCCAGCAGGTTTTTGCCTTTGGCTACTCCCAGCTCCAACAGCCACTGCATTCACCTCCTCAGGGTCGTACCGAGTATCTATCCGGTCACCCATGCGCTTGTTGCGGAACTCGTTGCGCTTGTTGCTGTTGAAGTTTCTTCTCGGCTCGGAGGAGTCCATCAGGGGCTGAGTGGGATCACCAAGTGCGCACTGATCCGCAATCTTGATGGTCTCCGCCAGCGTGTTCGGCATCTCCCTCTGCAACCTTTGCCACAACATGTTGCCGTGTCGGCAACCCTGCGCAAACCAAGTGATGGCCTGGGCTTCATTCACACCTTCACAGGTGTTCCTCAATGTGCTCCACCGAGTAAGATACTTGCGATCCGTCTCGTCTTCCCGCTGCTTGCAAGCGGATAACTGCTGCGGCCTATTCGGCCTCTTGTAGGTGCTGGTGAAGTTGCTGATCAAGGCTGTTCTTGGGCAAGTTGTTGAGCCTAGTGCGAGCTGGGCCCTCTAACATCTGCGGAACGTACCGCACAGCCCATCTCCGGTTGCCGTTCGCGATATGAATCGCGGTGACATAGTCATTGAGCCAATCTTCCGGCTTGGTGCTGCCATTGTAACTCTTGGTGCCTCTAGCAAGCTGGAAGTTCTTCACGGACGGCTTGTTCATGATGCGTGGGCCAAAGCACTCAGAGCCAGGAGGTCCCATGTTCTCGAGCCGTGCGGATAGACTGATCCGGTCCAACTTGTACCGAACATCATTGGGCTCCAGCACCCGCTCACCCACGCGATCCATGATATCATAACCAGCCAGCCCCATAGCCGAGTAGCCATAATCATATCTGTCCACCTCCATGGCCACAGGCTGCTCCACCAGGTTGGCTACTCGGGCAGCCGCACGCGGCTGGGCAGCAGCTGGCTGCTGCGGCCTCTGCCGAGTAGGCTGAGCAACCTGTTGCCGAGAAGGGCACGGAGGATCTCCACCTCGCGTCTGGCTATGAGCTTTATGGGCTTGCAAGTCTGCTCCAGCAGAGTTGTGTTTGTGACCGGACTGTCGCGGCACAACGAGCAGTTTCGAGGCGGCAGTCGGGTCGTACACCTGCATTTGCCTGTTTCTACCAGAATAGCCACTACGATCCCTCTCGCGACTGGGATGCGGCGATGAGGCCTCATCGTTAGATCTGACCGCATGCGAGTGCACTACCTGAGAAGCTCCAGCACCCGGATTGGCTTTCCGGAACTCCTCGTTCTGCCTAGCAGCCTCTAGCACTAGCTCATTGAGCCTCTCCTGTTGCCTAGCGCGTGCGTCGCCGTCGAGATGCGGCAACTCAGCAGCTACAGCCTCAGCGGCTCTAAGTGTTTTGGCGGGGGTGCTGTACTTAGGCCTGGTGGAGGTGTTTGCGGTAGCAGATTGGCTAGGAGCCTCTACAACTGTTGCCATCTCAGCGCCTAAGTTGCGACGCGTAGCACCTACTTTGCTAGCCCTCCTAGCAACTGGTGTAAAACCGTGAGCCTTGTTGTACTCGTTCTAATCTAGACTGAGCTCCAGCCTAACCTTCTCCAACTCAGCTTGCTCGGCGAGCAACTCCTGGCGCTGCCGGTCAAGCTGCGCCTTCATGGTCAAGAGCTCGATATCAGTGGGAGGCGGCATGCTCGTCCGCTCAGCGGACGCAGGTATTGTCGGAGTAGTGGAGAGGGGGAGGTTGCAGTCCTTCTCGTAGGGCTTGTGGGTCTTCCCGCCAGCACTCGAGCCAGCGATATCCTCGATGACGCCCGCGGCGACGGCCGCGCCCTTTCCGGCATCCGCGGCCAGGCCGGCCACCATCACCTCCGCGCTGTCCGCAGAATGGCCCATAGGCCTTTCGCGGGCAGCAATCACATCAGGAGGATCCTCCGCGACCAGCACCTCCTCCGGGAACTCGCAGACGACGGCAGTGGCGACGTAGACAAGACGCGAGCCGAAGGATAGCACCGTGCCGCCCTCCGGCATGGCTCTGCCGCCGAAATCGCCGGCGTTGTCGGTGACGAAGTCGAAGGAGCCGAATCTGTGGACAAGGCCACAGACCACGCGCTCCCCAGAAGTTGATCCCGTCCGAACGGAAACTCCAGCCAGCGCCGCTGGTTGCCCCATGGTGGGCGCCAACTGTCGTGGTGGTGTCACGATAGATGCCATAGGATGGCTAAAGTTGTGGGGACGATGGACGCTGGAGGCGCTCGGGGAGGGATCACACAACGAGTAGCCGCGTGTGGTGTGAATCTAGCACTGCTAACAACAAGATCTACCCAGGTTCAGGGCCCTCGTGTGGAGGTAAAACCCCTACTCCTGCCTTTCTCTCTCTGTATTAGTGTTTCACCGAGTAGCCACAGTACAAGTTTGGCCTTCAGCCGAGTAGCCACTCTCCTCTCTAAGTGAAGATCTAGGGTTTCTATCGTGAGCCCAACCGTCCCTCGCGCAGGAGGGGGCAGGGCACCTTATATACTGGTGCCCAGCCGGATACAGCCAACAGGGAAAACTACAAACAGATGTCGACATAGTGTGCACACTGCGTACTTCCGGCTTCCCGCTGACAGCTTTGGCTTCCTAGTTTGTCTTGTGTGGAAAGTCGTTGTGCAAAACCAAGAAGCTGATCTGTTATCACTGCCACGAACACAGAGTAGGCCCCCTAACCTGCGACGCCCTGCTGACACCCTGGCGCGGTCAGGCGCGCTCTCTACAGATGAACAGTGCCGCAGTACGGACCCAGGATACGCGGGATCCTGTGTCAGAACGGCTCCTTTGACTTCTGGCCCGAGTAGGAAACCGCCATTTCTACTCGGGCCAATTCTTCTACTCGGAGGAATATAATTTCCTGGATTCTTCCTTCTGGCCATCAATGTGTAAGACAGAATAGCAGTCGACCGGGTAGCAAGTACCGGGTAGCCAGCTACTCGGCCAAACATCCCTTCAGATCTTGCCCTTAGCACTTGCCTTTACCCTACTCGGGGGTAACCCCCCGACAGTGCCCCGAGGGAAAGATCACACTGGAGGTTGCTTTTGGAGAATCAAAGGACAATTTCTGGGTCGAGTGGCTCACTTTCGAGGTGGTTAATTTGCGCAGCCCTTATCACGCGCTATTCGGAAGGACGGCTTATGCTAAGTTCATGGCCAGGCCGTGTTACGTATACCTACAGCTAAAGATTCCGGGTCCCAAGCAAACCATTACTATACACGGAAACCAGATTATAGCGGCCGAGTGTGACGAAGGAGACGCGGCAATGGTAGAGCAGGCCTGTAGGAAGGAATACCTCAAGTATTACCGGTCTCAAGTAGACCCGGATGACAGAACAACGTTGAAGAGACCAAACACTGAGGATGAGAGAGCAAAATTCAAAGCAGCACAAGATACCAAGATGGTGGACTTTGTTGAAGGTGATCCCTCTAAGCAATTTTCTATAGGATCTAACCTGGACAATGAGCAGGAAAAAGCACTCGTGGAGTTTATACGTTCGAATCAGGATGTTTTTGCTTGGACACCTAGCGATATGCCGGGTATCTCCACAGAGTTGGCAGAACACAACTTACATGTTGATCCCAAGTCTAGGCTCGTGAAGCAGGGCCTGAGAAAGATGAATGAGGAAAGAAGAAAAGCTATAGGGGAAGAAATTGCTCGGCTGTTGACAGCCGGCTTTATCATGGAAGTATTTCACCCGGACTGGTTAGCAAATCCAGTTCTCGTGATGAAAAAGACCAATGAGTGGAGGATGTGCATTGATTATACGAGTCTCAACAAGCATTGCCCAAAGGATCCATTCGCACTACCAAGGATAGATCAGATCATAGACGCAGTGGCTGGAAGTGACCTATTATGTTTCCTTGATGCATATTCCAGGTATCATCAGATCAAGCTCAAGAAGGAAGATTGGGAGAAACCGTCGTTCATAACCCCCTTCGGGGCCTTTTGTTACAAGACCATGACATTTGGATTGAAGAACGCTGGCGCAACTTATCAACGGTGTATTCAGAAGTGCTTTGAGGACCAAATCGGACGCAATGTTCATGCTTACGTGGATGATGTGGTGATCAAGACCAGAAAAACGGAGACATTTATTGACGATCTAAAGGAAACGTTCAAGAACCTGAGAAGAAACCAGATGAAACTTAACCCGACAAAGTGTGTATTTGGAGTTCCAGCTGGGAAATTACTCGGCTTTATCGTTTCAGAGAGAGGAATTGAGGCAAATCCGGATAAAATCAAACCTATCCAGAGTCTAAAAAAGCCGGAAAACCTGAAGCATGTTCAGAAGCTTACAGGATGCGTAGCAGCGTTGAGCCGGTTTATATCCAGACTCGGAGAGAAGGCAATACCCTTGTACCGGCTCTTGAAAAAATCTGATAAATTCATTTGGGACCAAGAGGCAGATGAGGCGTTCGAGGCACTAAAGAAGCAGCTATCTGAGGCACCAGTCCTAGCAGCCCCGGGTCCTAAAGAGCCCATGCTATTGTACGTTGCAGCCGGGCCCCGGGCGGTTAGCGCAGTGGTTGTTTTTGAGCGCAAGGAGGATAGGAAAGATCACCCATTTCAGAGGCCGGTTTATTACGTCAGCGAGGTATTATCAGAGGCAAAACATCGCTACCCATATTGGCAAAAGTTGGTTTTCGGGGTCTTCATGGCCAGCCGGAAATTGAAGCCATATTTTCAGGAGCACCCCATAACAGTGGCAATTGATGCCATTGTGGGCATGCCTGTGTGAGCACCAATGTCGGACATCATCAGAAACTCTGATGCAACAGGTAGAATAGCCAAGTGGGCGATCAAGATGGGGGATTATCACATCAACTACGAGCCCAGGTCAGCAATCAAATCTCAAGCTCTAGTTGATTTCATTAATGATTGGACTCACACAGGCATGCCCACAATGGCTCCGAACTCCGAGTCTTGGATAATGCACTTTGACGGTTCCAAGCAATACGAGGGATCAGGAGCTGGAGTGGTGCTAACATCACCCAAAGGAGACAAGTTGAGTTACGTGTTGCAGATTCACTTTGATTGTTCCAACAACGTGGCCGAGTATGAGGCCTTATTGCATGGTTTAAAGGTGGCCAAGGAGATGAACATTAAGAGGATACGATGCTTTGGAGATTCGGACCTTGTGGTACAGCAGGTCTCAGGAACTTGGGATAGAAAAGATGCAACTATGGCAGCATACCGCAGAGAAGTGGACAGGGTTGCCGGGTGTTTTTCCGGGTATGAGGTGGAGCACATAGACAGAAGAAAAAACGAGGCAGCAGATGCACTCGCCAGACTCGGCTCGCGCAGAGAGCCGGTTCCACCCAATGTTTTCCTGGACGAGCTATGGCGACCATCAGTTAAAACCGAGTCTGAGGAAGAATTGGCAAATCAAGACCCGGATTTGGAGCTCGTGGCCACAGTACGTGCTGTTCCAGAGTGGACAGAGCCGTTTCTGGCCTACCTATCACGGGGCGAGTTACCACAGCAGGAGGTATTAGCAAGACAAATTCTGAGGCGAGCAAAAGGATATTCTATCATCAATGGGGGCTATAGAAGAGAAGTGCAGTAGGAGTCTTTTTGCGTTGTGTAGCACCAGAAGAAGGCCGACAGATCCTCAAGGAAATCCATGAAGGTGATTGTGGGTATCATGCATCCACAAGATCCCTCGTGGCCAAAGCTTATCGACATGGTTTCTTCTAGCTCACGGCCCTGGCAGACGCGGAGCGCTTGGTGGCAAGGTGTGACGGATGTCAAAGGTACGCTCGCCAAACCCATGTGCCGGCTATGGAATTGCGGACTATCCCGTTAACCTGGCCGTTTGCTGTTTGGGGTATGGATATGGTTGGCCCCTTCCACATGTCACCTTGCAAAAAGACACATCTCTTGGTGGCTGTTGACAAGTTTACCAAGTGGGTTGAAGTTATGCCAGTTACCAACTGTGAAACAGTTACAGCAGTCAAGTTCCTGAAAAGGATTATCTATCGGTTTGGGTATCCTCACATCATAATAACGGACAATGGAACCAACATGTCCTTAGGAGAGATGGAAAAGTTCTGTGGAAACAATGGCATCCGTTTGTACATAGCCTCAGTGGCCCACCCACAGGCTAATGGACAGGTGGAGAGGGAAAATCAGGAGGTGCTTCGTGGATTAAAGCCACGGTTGCGAGTCCCGTGTATCAGAGCTGCCGGTGCGTGGGTTGAGGAGTTACCTTCAGTGGTTTGGGGTATCAACACCACACCTAACAGATCTACTCAGATGACACCGTTTTTCATGGTTTATGGTGCAGAGGCGGTGTTGCCGAGTGATATTATTCATGACTCTCCTCGAGTATCGGCTTACGTTGAGGTAGAGAACGAGAAGACCCGGCAGGACGCCGTGGATATGCTAGAAGAACACAGGGAACAAGCTTTGGAGAAATCAGCCATATACCAGCAGGATCTGCGGAGATATCATAGTCGGCGCGTGAAAACCCGGGTCTTCCAGGAAGGAGACCTGGTTCTGCGCCTGGTACAATCAAAGGAAGGAAAACACAAGTTATCCCCACCATGGGAAGGACCGTTCATCATAAGCCGGAATCTGCAATATGGATCATATTACTTGATAGATGCAAGGGAAGAGTCGGCTACGGTTAATGACACCGCTCATACCACTTCATCTATGCAAGAAAGAGAAAGACCATGGAACGTGGCTCAGCTACGTCCCTACTATACTTAGTATAAGCTAGATTCACACAGTGGAATTACACGATGTAACAGGCAGCAGGTTTCAGACGCACTCTTTTCCTATCCAGGGTACCTAAGGGGACTGGAGGGTTTTTAATGAGGCGGCTTGCTGACCTAACTTTTCTCATATCAATAAAGAGATGGTTAAACAATATATTGTTCCTTTTCAGGTGTTTTTTTATCAAGTTTTTTATTTCTGTTGTGTTTTTATTTTTTCTTCCAGGTAAGTATTATTTATTGTTATTAGTATATCAGTTTCTTTAGTAAATTTCTTATATTTAGGTCTTGGGGGCTGATTGCTTGAATAGCACAGTTACAAACTCAAAGACCCGGCCACGATGCCTATGAGTTATAAGGGCCGATTACTTGCAAACAAGTACGGCTGCAAGCTTATAACCGGACAAAGGAGCCAAACTTTCTTGACTTTTCTTACTTAAGCTCGATGTGACTCGCACTAAAGTGGCATGCTTTGCTAGCGTATGATTACAATCAGTCATGATGCCCAATGGGACTTGACTGACCCTGTCTTCGTATAGCTGTAGCAACATGATTATCCACGCGAAAGCCGGCTTACAGTACAAGAAGGTCAAAAGGGTCATCTAAACCACAAGTTATGCAGAGTACAAGGTTAATAACCGGAAACTCAAAGTTTATTAAGCATAACTTCAAAACCTATGTGAACGGCTCTAGGTTTTGGGCTTGGCAGAAACGATTTGTTCCTTTTGAAGACCCAACACCCAAGACTCGGAATCTCGGGCCTTGGGGACTTGGGAATTTGAAAAAAGAAACAAATTATCTAGCTATTCAGCTAAAAAACCCGAAAATCCGAGTCTTGGGGACTTAGAGAAAAGTCCACATGTCCAAACCCACGAGACCCCGAAACCGAGTCTCACAAAAGGAACCATAGAGAAAGTCGGAAAACCAATAATGAATAAGCCCAAAAGACAGGAAAATATCCAATTTATCCAAAGGCCACGAAAGCTATTAAGGTTTTAAAACGTATTACATGTCGCGATAGTAGTATCAAAAGTGCACAAGCGCACTATCAAAAAATGATTGTTTAAAAGGCCCATTGGCCGAATGACGCATTTGATATGGCAGCGGATAAATAAGATTACTCGGCATCTTGGGTTGAGGCGTCCATCTTGTCCTTGCCCTTGCCAGCCGGGTCCTGATCCTTGACTTGTTCTCCAGCAGTCTTGGCAGCAGCAGCATCCGGATCAGCAGTAGCAGTGGCACGCGAAGGAGGAGGGACAACTGGCGTGGAGCTGGTAGGCGCAGTATTGGCCTCGACCTTCCTCTTCGCAGCTTCCTCCCTTAGCCGGGCAGCTTCTACCTTCCACCGTGCCAGCATGTCAAAGGGCTTTGGAGGATCCGACTTAATTGTCTTGTCTTGAGAGTCATACGGTGGCACGATCCGGCTGACATCCAAGTTATCGGCAATCAGGCTAGCCGAGTGACAAACTTCTGTCTGAATGGCCTTGTAATGCTTGGGTGAAAACGGGGAGCCGTCGTGGTTGAACTCCAGAAACCCGCCAACGAGCTTTGCCGGGTCAAGCTTGGGAAAGTATGCTTTCGCCAAAGCAAGACCACAGGTCACTCCGACCCGGTAGGATGAGCGCTTCCAATGCTCAATCCACTCGGGGATGGTGGAACATGCATCAAGTAGCGTGTTCAAACCACCCTCCCCGATGCCTGGCCACTTGACAGCCTTTAGGGCCCACTTGGTCCCAGCGCAGAGTTGCCGGATGGGGCTCTTTATGGTCTTCAGAAGAACTACCTCATCTACATCCGAAATCTCCTCATCCGGCCCTGCAGAAAAGCAGAAACATTCAAAGTCAGTAATTCCGAGTGTTTATAAGGGTGTAAAAACCAAGTTACGATTAATCAGTCGGGAATCCTTACCTATCAGAGCACGATAAGTGTCGGCAATCTGGCCCGACAGCTCGTTCACCCTATCTACTGCAACATTGCATCTCTTTTTGTATTTCTTCACAAGCTTCCCGGCTTTCTTCGCATCAGCTTCAGCCGACTCACGCAGCTTCGTCTCCGCCTTGAGAAGTTTGTTGGTTTTAGCCAACGCTTTCTCAGAGTCTGTTACGTAGGCCTGCGCGAAAACACAAGGAAATGTTAGTCGGACAAAACAAAAGTATCAGTCGGATATCTATGAAAGTTCCAAGAAAATTATGCATAAGTTCACTCGGAACTTAGGGACTAGATGAGTATACAAGCAGCGTTAGCGCACTTTACCTCATGTTTAGCTATCAGGGCTTCTAGGATGCCCTCTTCATCTGCCCTCAGAGTGTGCGGTGCGTCGAGCATCTCAGCAAAGCTCATGTCCTCAGGCTTGGTGCCGGAAGAGCCGGCTGCCTGGTAACCCGGAGTAGGAGTTTTGCCCGGCTTTGGGGACGATACCTGGGTGGTCCGGGTGTCAGGGTTGGGGGTACCCATCCTTGTGCCCAGGACCCCCGCGTCCTCATCCCCGGATCCATCAGCTTGCTTGGGAGACCCGGCAGCCTGCTTGGCCGAGTCTGTCGGGGGGTCTTGCTCTTTGACTTCTTCTTCAAGGCCGCCAGTTGCAGCGTTCACATTATCAACCGGGCCTTCAGTTTCCCGAGTGTCCATTACCACGTCCTCCGGGTCACTGATTGTGACTTGGGCGCTAAGGAAAAGAGAGAGAAATGGTTAGTAATAATAAGTGAAAGTTATCGAGAGTACAGGTATATCATATAGCAATAACTCACCCGGTGTTCACAGCATAGTCTGGTGGAAGCTCGCTGCTAGAAGCGCATGAGGCTGTCAGAGAATCCGAGAGTGAGTCCCGGAACTGTCCGGCTAATGGATGGTTGGGGGAAGGGTGACGTTGTGGTGAATCGGAAGGGTGAGATGGAGGAGTACCGGCACGGCGAGCTGGTGATGTGGGGATGCCCGGGTTGAGGGGGTCGTCACCCGGGGAATTCGGGGTCACCCTGCGCTTGGCCGGAGGAGGGTCCTTCAAGTGCGGTGAGTTGGATAATTGACAGTTAAGTTCACACATATTAGCAAAAGAATAGGGTTTGGAGGACATGAAAGAATAGGGAACCTTGAACACCACCCCTCTGGGTTTCCTCTTGGCCCCGACCGTGACTTCCCGTTCAGCATCGCTTTTGTCGGACTCGGTGTCCTCCGGGTCTTCCTTGTCGTCCTTATCGTCCTTGTCCTCCATCCCTGGAAGCCGAAAATGTATAGTCGGAAAAAGTGAGATATGTGAAAGCAAAGTGACGTAAGTGAAGTTGATTAAGACCCGGATGATACCTTCATCGGTGTCAACCGGCTCTTCATCTTCTTCCGGGTCTCCGGAGGAAGGGGAGGTCTCAACGTTCTAGAAAGCTCTATCAGCCTGAGATGAAGGCGTAAAAGTAAGAGTTAGTGATTGTATCAAGTGTAAGTACAAGAATGAAAGTGAAAGTATAAGTGCCGAATCTTACCGCGGGAGCCGGATTCTCGTGTGTATATGGATCTAATCCGGCTATGTTCCGGATCACGTCCAACTTCTCCGTCAAGAAACCCTTGATGGTCTTGTTAGTGTCACCGGCCGGGTAATTCTTTGAGGAATAGCGGAGCGCGTCCGTGACGTGCCCCGAGTATTTGCACATCAGCTTTGCGCGAATGGAGTTGGGCTGGATCCGGAAGTCCACCCATGTCTTAACGAAGTTAAGTCCAAGGAGACCTTGGGTGGAAAGAACGGCTATTTTGGCTAGAAGGGGCTGGATGGCTTCCCTGTCCGACTCAGGGGCGAAAGCATTAAAAGTGTCGGAAAGATCTAAGAGACCCTCCGAGTAACCCGGCAATTTCCTCTCGCCGGGTGGGGAGGTGTCCCGGCAGTAAAAGAAAGATTGCTGCCAATGCTTAACATGTGAGTTAAGACTTAGAGTCGGCATAGGTGAATTTTTACGGCGCTGGATAGAAACCCCGCCGCAGGCCAAGAGGGCCCCGTCACCGCTTTCGTGGCACGGTTTGCATTGGAAAAGTTCGATAAATAAAGCCAGATTTGGCGGGATGCATAAGTAAGATTCACAAAGGACTATGAAATGGGTTATGTTCAACATAGAGTTAGGCCCTATGTCGAATACCCGGAGGCCGTAATGGCTGAGGACTTCACGGAAAAAAAAGTGACCTGGGGGGCGAAACCCCCGGATCACGTGCTCAACGAAGCATATTACCTCGTCGGGATTGGGGGTAGGCCGGGTCTCATCACCCGGTACCCTCCAATGGATCTCCTTCTGCGGAGGGAGAACGCCTGACTCGGCAAGCTCCTCTAGCTTGGCCAGGGTCACGGAAGACCGTGCCCAATTGGCGGATATGGACTGGGTCATCCTAGGCTTTGCCGGTTGCTTCCCCTTGTTCTTGGGAGCCATCTGTTCGGTCTGCAAAGCACAAAGCAAAGAATACAAACATAAGTAACAAGAGCCGGAAACTACGGGTTATCCGAGTGTCAATAAGCAATATGAAAGCTATGAGTTGTCCGAGTATCACTAGACAGTACGAAAATTACGAACTATCCGGGTATCGACGAGCAGTACAGAAATTATGGGATATCCAAGTATCAGTGAGCAATTATGAAAACAGGTTGATTGCCTGTTTATCTAGAGTATGAATAAAAGAACTGGAAGTGGTGGACTGTCCGGGTATCGAAGAGCAGCTGCGGAAGTTTTGGCGAACTACATCTAGATTGGAAAATTTGCGGGTAATTTCGCGGAGAAATTAACGATTGCAAGCGATAGGAGAGTGCTGTGGGGTCAACTATTGAGCAATTGAACAAACTAGAGTGGAGTTGAGCGATCTAATTCGGCGTGAAGCAAGGAACGGCCCGCGGGCGGACCTAGATCCAATCTAGGTCGAGCGGAGAAATTGGAAGCTAAAATCAATGGAGACAGGAAGCTTACCGGTGTGGATTGGAGAAGGGCATGACGGCGGCAGACGGCGCAGTCGTGGTGTCCCCTTGCGACTCCCGGCGGGCAGTTCGGGGGCGCGGCGGCGGAAACTGGCGACGGCGCGGGTCGAACCATGGATGAGCGCAGCTAACGGCGGCTCGGCTCGGGCGGCGTGCCCGAGGTCTCCGTGGCGGCGCTGTGCAAGCTCGGGTGAGATGGCACCGGTGAGGAGGAAGAAGCAATAGGAGAAATGGAACGTTGGGCTAGGTAACCCCCTAGGGCACCTATTTATAGGTGCAGGTGGGAAAACCTAGGCGAGCGAGCGGGAGCCAAAATTTTCGGGAATATGGGATACCCGCCCGAGATTTTTGGGATTTACGTTGAAGTGCCCGTGCGCGATATCCGGAAAGGATAGGAAGGAAATCCCTTTCGCGATATCCGGACCAATTAACGAGTGAAATAAGCCGGGTCTTCTGCATTTTCCTCGGAACATTGACCCGGAAAAGTAAAGATGGATTCAGAGAAAGCCGGGTTATTATATGGACCACCAATGGAGTTAGGCCTAGCTGTTTATTAATGCAACCTAACCTGGCCTCTATGAACTTGTATGTTTGTTATTTTTGCAGGGAATAGCGTGCGCTTCAAGGAGGATCTCGTGAAGCCCAAGCTATTCTGGGGACTACTGATGGAGGGATGATAACCCGATATGGTAACGCCAAGGTGTAATTCGGCCCAAAGGACGCTGCGTAAGACCCGGCTTAGGGAAAAGGAGCTTCTAGAAGGCTCAGGAGTGTAGGCCTCGTAACCCGGATTGTGGGTTCCGATAAGGAAGTTTAGGGTTTGTAAGCAGTGTTCGGGTAGGATTCCGAGCACGCCTTGGATAGTAAGCTAGGGGGTCCGGGTACTATATAAGCCGGCCCCTAGGGTTAGATTAGACAAGATTACGAGATATCGAGTATCCATTGTAACACAAGAGTTGAGATAGTATATTCAGATCGGAGACTCGGCGACTTGATTGCCGGCTACCAGATCGCGTATCACCATGGTTTCCCTTGAGCTAAACCCTCTCCCAAACACCAGAGTCGATTTGCCCCAAGACAAGTTACCCCCGGTAACGTCTGCCGTGATTATCCCACGACACTTATGGTTCGCCTAGAACTCAGATGCTTTGTTATTATCTATCTACAATGCCCATGTTATTATTATTACATGAACTATCTTATCCATGCAACGCCCGTTCATCCATTCTCTATGCCTACGGTATTTTCATACTGCTGTTTTCACGATTGCTACTGTTGTTTTCACTAGTGCTACTATTGTTACTATTTTACTCCTGCTGTTATTTCACTACTACTACTGCTATAAAACGGTTACCACTGATAAATTGTTGCGAGCAAGTCTACTTTTAGGTGCAGCTGAATTGACAACCCAGATGTTAAGGCTTATAAATATTCTTTGGCTCCCCTTGTGTCGAATCAATAAATTTGGGTTTTACTTCCTACGAAGAATATTGTGATCCCCTATACTTTTCGGATATCAACAACTGAGAGAGCATAGTTGTCATTCTGAGTTTAATGTGCATTTGTCCCAAAAATATTAATGATTGATTCATACCTTGTTATTACTTCTCTCAAATTATTTGTTCTAGTCATCCTCTTAAACTTTGAATGTGTCCTGGCATTTATGTTTTTCCCCACTCTTAAGGACAAGAGAAATATCACTTTGCTATGTTTTTTTGATGCTAGAAACAAATATATAATTTTCAGATGCATTATTATTCATGATATTCTATTTGTGTTACTTTTCATGATGCAAAGTGATTGCTATGTTTCATTGTTAAAATTATATCTACCATGCTTGTGTTTAAAGTACTATAATCTCAGCTTACATATGATTTTACAATTTTGATGATCAAGTTTATTTTGGTAGCATGTCACCTCAGAAATTATTTGTTTTGTTGTTTACCTACTCAAGGACGAGTAGGAACTATAGATTGGGATGTTGATACATCATAAACGTATCCATATATTCTGATGTTTCCATGTTGTTTTCATGTTATTTGCTACATGTTTCATATACACTTTATGCCATTTTTATCGATTTTCTGGGACTAACCTATTAACAAGATGCCACAAAGCCAGTTCTTGTTTTATGCTGTTTTTGGTTTCAGAAAAGTTGTTATGGAAATATTCTCGGAATTCGACGATTCAAAAACCAGGGGGCTTAGAAATCTGGCGTGCACACGGAGTCCGGAGGAGACCTGGAGGGGGGCCACGGGGGCCCCACACCATAGGGCGGAGCGCCCCTGGCCACGCCATGGGGTGGTGTGGCCCCCCTAGCCGCCAACCGACGTTGCCCTTTCTCCTATTTATACCCCTCGGGAGGTTAACCCTAAAAACATCAGCCTTTTCCACGAAAAACACACGAGGCCGCTTTCATCGTCAATCCTAGTTAAAGAGGGTTCTAGAGCTCTCCCCGGCACCCTATTGGGAGGGGAAATCATCACTCGAGGGCTCTACGCCACCATGCCCGCCTCCAGAATGATGCGTGAGTAGTTCATCCTTGGACTACGGGTCCATAGCAGTAACTAGATGGTTGCTCTCTCCTCTTTATGCCTCATGTTTAGATCTTGTGAGGTTCCCTACATGATCAAGATTATCTTATTGTAATGCTACATGTTGTGTTTGCTGGGATCCGATGAATATTGAATGCTATGTCTCTTGGTTATCAATCTATCATTTTCTTTTCATGTGTATGTTATTTATGATCTTGCATGCTCTCCGTTGTTAGTAGATGCTTTGGCCAAGTAGATGCTAGTAACTCCAAGAGAGAGTATTTATGGTTGATAGTGGGTTCATGCCTCCCTTGCATTTGTGCTCGAGTGACAGAAATGGGGCGAATGAGATATGTGTTGTTGCCATTAGGGAGGAAACAACGATGTTTACAGTGTTTACATTAAGCACTTTTCTTAATGCGATTATCTGTTGCTTGCAACTTAATACCCAAGGATCGCTCGGATGAAATTCTGAGGGTGGATTATTAGTCATAGATGAAGTTGGATAACGGTCTATGAGTCTTCTTGTAATGCCCGCATGAATTACATAGTAATGATCATGTCATGCATGTTTCAATATCTATCAATTGCCCAGCTATAATTTCTTCACCACACATGTTATTTATCTTCTATGGAGAGACACCACTAGTGAACTGTGGACCCCGGTCTAGTTTCCTCATACTGATAATAAAACCACTGCAATCACTGTTTCCACACTACTGCTACTGTTTTCACATTGTTTTCCTACTATTTTCCACAACATACGTATAACCTCTTTGTTTTCAGCAAAACTGGTGAGATTGACAACCTCACTTCTTTGTTGGAGAGAATGGAACGGATTGTGTCGTGTAGGTTCCACCTTGCTGCTAAACTGGTAGTGCGCCCTGCCAACATCAACCGAATCAACCTTCAGAAGTTGCTTCTTTCTCCTACTGGTCGATTCAACCTTGGTTTCTTTTTGAGGGATAACTTGCTGCTGCACTCTTCACACCTTGCACTTGGGGTTTACCAACTAATGTGTGTCCACACGCATCAAACACTACCCTTCAATGAGTTCTTAGTGAGATACTCGATCTTCATGAAGATCAAATCTCTCAAACTTTTCCCTCCTACCTAAGGTGTAGTCGATCAACACTTCACGATGCTACGGATCGACCTCTTCAAGAAGAGAACAACAAGGTTCGAGAAGATCATTCAAAACCGGTGTTCGTTCTTTCTTTCTCCTTTAGGGATCTCGAGAGGAGATTCTTGTAAGGAGGGTAAATGTAACATCCCAAATTAGTGAATAAAGTGGTGTTGCGTGTTGTTGGCATCTAATAAATGCATGAAATTTTTTGAGTCATGTTTGACCTTTCAAAGTTTTGAGTTGAAAAAAATTCAATTTCATCAAATAATAATATGGTTAGATCACATTTTGAACAAGTAATCTAAATCATATTTTTTTGCTAATTTTCTTGTTTGCAAAAAACACCTCAAACTTTCAAATTCCTCTCTCTTTCTTAAATGCATAAGGTCCCCTTTCTATTTTTTCCAAACATCATGTTTTTTTTAAAATACGCCTATTGTCTTCTTCCTCCCCACAAAAGGACCTCATGTGTGTCCTCTCCGCCGACATCGAACCTCCACCTTCTGCCTATGTGTGTGTTTGTTCCCTCCCGTGGATGACCTCTCCAGGATGTCGTGCACCTCCTCCTATCCCTCGTTGACTCTCTACTCTCTCTCCCTGTCCCTCTACCAAAGAAGGATCCAAAACCCTAGCACGTTGTCGTTGTTCTGGGCGTCACCGCGCCCCGTTGAGCTTTCCAGGAGCATCTCCATCGTCCTCTCCGCCGCCTAGAGGCCGCAGAGGAGTTGTGGTGTTGTGAGCTGCCCGAATTTTACCATTTTCCCCGAGTCCGGCCGCCGCCATTGATTTCCGCCCCGGGGTGCTTCCCCAACCTCTCCACGGCATTGCCGACGAGAAGAAGGTCCCACTGGACCTCTCCTTTCTCCCCTCCCCTCTGCATCCTTTTGGCACCACGCGCCCCTATCCGCCGACGCGGGAGCTCGTCGCCAGCGGAGCTCCGGCAACAATTGAGCAGCAGCGTCGTGACTGGTTGGTTGCCGCAATCAGACGCGCCCCTCCGCGCATGCTATCTTGGCCTGAGTCGCCGCCGGCGAGCACGGCAGGCCACTTCCGGCTGGTTGATGACGTCACACTAAAGTCATCCTACGTCGATGTCAGACCCCGGACCCAGGGATATGCGTACGGTTATGTGCTCCTAGTCATGGACCCACAAGGGCTTCAGGGTTACCAGCCCCGGCCGCAACAAACAACGGCAGGCAGACCGGATTCATCGGCACGTACTCCGGATCCCCAGTCTACTACTCCTTGTATCCATGCTAGTCATAACCATTTATGCATACCCAAGCGTCCACGAGTCGGATGAAACTAAAGGAACGGGACCAAAGTTATACAGAGCTGCAATGTGTCCAGAAAGTGCAACAACAGTCGAGGGTTACTGGGGCTACCTCGCCCCAGGCCGAATCACATCGGCAGGCGGTCTCGGACATGGATCATCGGCTCCACAACGCCTCGACTGCGACAACTATGCAGGCATAGCCAAAACTGTATAACAACGGGATCGAAACCAACAACCAATCAAAGCAGCACTCTAGACATGGAAGTTGTATTAAACAGGTGTTACTAGAGTATAGCTTACAAGCAGAGGTCACGCGACCCAACATTACATCAGACAACGGAAGGCAAATTATGTTGCTAACCAACAAGAACCAAAAAGGCCTAAGAGGCCGCAACATAAGGTGACGTCCCAGCCCATAGATTCCAGGTTGCTACCTGGGACTCCCAAACTACTCGTCGATGTCCACGTTGAAACACCACCGAAGTTAGGAACTCCACCTGAACCAAGTTGAAGCAAACATGAGTACGGGAGGTACTCAACAAGACTTAGTTAACCTATTATATATCTGCTTCTTTTAGAAAGAGTTATGAAGGTTATTTTGCGTAAAGCCATCTTTGTTTTCCAAAATGAGGAAGGAGTAGCACGTCTCATGGAGTATTTTGAAAACAGACGAGAAAGCTACTCAACTACTGAAATCATCATATTTTAATCCACCAAATCATTTCAGCACCTCGTGCTTCAAAGATCATCTCCTTCAGTTTTTCCACACTATCTCATGCTACAAGGTAACCCCTCTCGGCATCTCCGAGGAGGCATCCTTCATTCGTTGTCAGCAAGTTTTAGTCATTCCGTTCAAGTTATCTATGATCACAGAATCCGTCACCAAGTCGTCCTTAACCGCGGACACGGCTTTTCGAAAATATTTAACCCTGCAGGGGTGTACAACTTTACCCACACGTATCAACCGAATCTTAGTGCCACCGGGTTAGCACTAGTCCGGGAAGTGCAGGCAGAGGGTGGTTGACCATGACCTTTCCCTTACTTCGCCTATTCCATGAGTCGCTCCGAGTAGAGATGGACCGCCAATAGGGAGTGGCCATCTCCTGCCGGGTCTCTATCGTTGTGCGCAATGCTCGACGGTTACCTACCCGCAGAGCGTCGATGCATCCCCACGTCCTAGTTTTGAAAAGGTTTTTAATATCCCCGCAAATCCAAATGGAATGCCCGAACTAGGCAAGTCATGGAACAAACTAGGCAAGTTGAGACCAAGGGGAATCTAAGCCCCGTGTGGATGCACGCTCGATCTTGGCTCGAAGACGAGAACTCGCTTATAGGGGTATGAACGAGACAACCACCACAGAACCTCTATGGTCTCGTCATCCACACCTCTAAATCATGTTAATCAAATATCTCTTAACTTACGACTACTTCATGCCATACTAGATTATTTCGTAACCCTGATTCATCAACCAGATGGAGCAGAGATAACATGCATGTATGGCTAAGCACAACATATTTCAGGCTTTGGCGATGCACACAAACAAACCTATAGCTGCTTGGAGTAGCGGATCAGGATATTTAGGCTATGCATGATATAGGACAACTCTAACTACTAACACAAGATACATTTGAATCGAATGCATTGTACGAGAGTCAAAAAGTCTTTCGAAACCATATATGGGCAGATAAGAGGTTATGCTTCCCTTGCTTCAAGAAAACCAGCGAAAGTATTGAGGAATAAGTGCTTGACTTGTCGGTTAAGATCAAGTATTCGTCATGTCGTTGTCGATCTTCTCTTCGGAGTCACGTTCTACTGATCAAAAGCAAAACACCGAAAAAGAAACAACAATCAAACATGGCATCGATGCAATGCACAATATGTATGCATGAGCAAGTTAATGCATTGAAATAAAGCACTAAACATGTTCGATGGATTGCTAGGGTTCGTATGGCAATTAAGCATTTTTACTGAAATTAGCCCGAAATAGACCCCGGAGGGGTACTTCGTACAATTATGAAAGTGTGTACCATTTTAGTTGCTCAGATGGGTTTGAAAGCACCATAAATGTATTACATTTGTCATTATAAGCATTTTGACATATAACTTGTAATTATCTGATTTTCTTGAATAAAATCTTATTTTCTTTATTTTTAACTGATTTAAACAATATTAAATAATGCTCGTTTTTCAACTTTGTCAAACATGTTTGAAAATGATATAAATATGTAGATTATATGTTTCTGAACAATTTGGTATATTGAACACATTTTTCTGAGTAGCCAATTAAAAGTTATTGCATTTACACTTTTAAACATTTTTCTGTAATTCCTGGAAATATTAAAATGGGAGTTATGACGTCATCGTGACGTCACTGAGACATCACAGGGAGAGGATCTTCTCAGATGATCTTCAATCGGGCGATTCGCTGCGAATTGTGTCGGGGGGTTACCCCCGAGTAGGGTAAAGGCAAGTGGTAAAGGCAAGGTCAGAAGAGATGTTTGGTCGAGTAGCCGCCTACCCGGTAACTGCTACCCGGTCGACTGCTACTCGGTCTTACACGAAAGATGACCAGAAGAAGGAATCAAGCAAGTTATGTTTGTTCGAGTAAAAGAGGTGGCCCGAGTAAAACTGGCGGGAACCTACTCGGGCCAGAAGTCAAAGGAGCCGTTCTGACACAGGATCCCGTGTATCCTGGGTCCGTACTTGGCACTACTCACACCACTGTTCATCTGGGGCCGGCGTGCCTGACAGCGACAGTGTGGCGGCATGCCGTCGCAGGATAGGGGGGACCTACTCTGTGTTAAGCGCAGTGATACCAGACTGTTCACTTGGTTTTGCCCAACGACTTTCCGGACAGGACAAGATTAGGAACCAAAGCTGTCAGCGGGAACTCGGAAGAAGGACGATGTGCATACAATGTCGACACTTGTCCGTATTTGGACGTATCCGGCTGGGCATCGTGTAAATAAGGTGCCCTGCCGCCTCCTGCGTGAGGGATCGAACACATATCGCATACTGGAACACAAGAAACCCTAGATTCTTGACCTAGTTCAGCACGTAGAGAGGAGAGTGGCTACTCGGTAGCAAGAACCATTGTACTGTGGCTACTCGGTGAGACATCAGAATACACAAAGAAAGGCAGGAGTAGGGGTTTTACCTCCTCACGAGGGCCCTGAACCTGGGTAGATCGTGTTGTTTGCAGTGTTTAGTTCTTACTCCACGCGACTACTCGTCGCGTGATCCCTCCCCGAGCACCTCCAGCGTCCTTCGTTCCCACATCTTTAGCCATCCCATGGCATCTTCCGTGACACCACCACGACAGTTGGCGCCCACCGTGGGGCAACCAACAGCGCTGGCTGGAGTTTCTGTTCGGACGAGATCTTCTTCAGCGGAGCGCGTAGTCTGTGGCCTTGTCCATAGATTCGGCTCTTTCGACTTCGTCACCGACAACGCAGGCGACTTCGGCGGCAGAGCCATGCCGGAGGGCGGCACGGTGATCTCCTTCGTCTCGCACCTCGTTTACGTCGCCACTGCCGTCGTCAACGAGTTTCCGGAGGAGGTGTTGGTGGCAGAGGATCCTCCTGCTGTCATCGCTGCTCGCGGAAGGCCTACGCGCTTTTCCGCGAACAGCGCTGAGGTGATGGTGGCCGGCCTGGCTGCGAACGCCGGCAAGAGTGCTGCTGGCGCTGCGGTCATCATCGACGATACTGCTGGCCCGAGTGCTGGCGGGAAGACCCACAAGCCCTACGAGAAGGCCTGCAACCTTCCTCTTTCCACTACTCCGACCATCCCTGCGTCTGCGGGAAGAACTGGCATGCCGCCTCCCACCGACATCGAGCTCTTGAACATGAAGGAGCAGCTCGACCGGCAGCGCCAGGAACTCCTTGCCGAGCAGGCGGAGTTAGAGAAGGTTAGGCTTGAGCTTAGTCTAGACCAGATCGAGTACAACAAGGCTCACGGCTTTACGCCAGTCGCTAGGAGAGCTAGCAAAGTAGGTGCTACTCGGCGCAACTTAGGCGCCGAGATGGTGACCGTTGGAGAGGTTCCTAGTCAGTCTGCCACCGCAAACACTTCCACTAGGCCTAGGTACAGCACCCCCGCCAAAACACTTAGAGCTGCAGAGACCGTAGCCGCCGAGTTGCCTCGACTCGACGGCGACGCGCGCATTAGACAGCAAGAAAGGCTCAACGAGTTGGTGTTGGAGGCTGCTAGGCAGAATGAGGAGTTCCGGAAGGCCAACCCGGGTGCTGGCGGCTCGCAGGTGGTGCACTCGCATGCGGCCAGATCTGTTGATCAAGCCTCATCTCCGCACCCCAGTCGCGAGAGGGACCGCAGCGGCACCTCAGGTAGAAACAGGCAAATGCAGGTGTACGACCCGACTGCCGCCGCGAAACAGCTCGCTGTGCCGCGACAGTCCGGTCAGAAACACAACTCTGCTGGAGCAGGCTTTCAAGCCCATAAAGCTCATAGCCAAACGCGAGGAGGAGATCGTCCGAGTCCTTCTCGGCAGCAGGCTGGTCAGCCTACTCGGCGGAGGCCTCGCCAGGCAGCTGCTGTTCAGCCGCGTGCGGTTGACCGAGTAGCCAACCTGGTGGAGCAGCCTGTGGCCATGGAGGAGGACAGGTACGATGACGGCAACTCGGCTATGGGGCTAGCCGGGTACGATATCTTGGACCGCGTAGGAGAGCGCGTGCTGGAGCCTGAGGATGTTCGGTACAAGCTGGATCGGATCAACCAGTCCGCACGGCTAGAAAACAAGGGGCCTCCCGGCCCTGACTGTTTTGGCCCGCGCATCATGAACGAGCCATCCGTGAAGAACTTCCAGCTCGCAAGGGGCACCAAGAGCTACAACGGCAGCACCAAGCCAGAAGAATGGCTCAACGACTACGTCACTGCGGTTCATATCGCGAGTGGCAACATAAGGTGGGCTGTTCCGCAGATGCTAGAGGGTCCAGCTCGCACTTGGCTCAACAACTTGCCCAAGAACAGCATCAATTGCTGGCTGGACTTCTCGGAGGCATTCATCAGCAACTTCACCAGCACGTACAAGAGGCCGAATAGGCCGCATCAGCTGTCCGCCTGTAGGCAGCGAGAAGACGAGACGGATCGCGAGTATCTTACTCGGTGGAGCACATTGCGGAACACCTGCGAAGGTGTGAACGAGGCACATGCCATCACTTGGTTTGCGCAAGGGTGCAAGCACGGAAGCATGTTGTGGCAGAGATTGCAGAGGGAGATGCCGGACACTCTGGCGGAGACCATCAAGATCGCGGATCAGTACGCGCTTGGTGATCCTACTCAGCCACTGATGGACTCCTCCGAGCCGAGAAGAAATTTCAAGCGCAATGAGTTCCGCAACAAGCGCAGGGGTGACCGAATAGATACTCGGTATGACCCTGAGGAGGTGAATGCTGTGGGAATTGGAGCTGGGAGCAGCCAAGGGCAAAAACCTGCTGGAGCCCAGTACGGGCGCAACCAGAACCAGGGCCAAGGCAACAAGAAGCCATACCGTGCTCCTCAGTCGGGTAGCGGCAACTCGGAGCCGGCTAAGAAGCTCGTCTTTGACGACATGAAGGATGGCCCGTGCAGTTTCCACACTCATCACCCTTCAAGGCCAGCCAACCACACTACTCGGCAGTGCGAATGGTGGGAGCTGATCAGGAATGAGGGTTTGCCTCCTCCTCCTCCCCTGCCAGTCGCGAATGCTCCTATTCAGCCTGTTCGTGCACCCGCAGCTCGGCCTCCCGTCTTCCCGAGAAGAGAAAACGTGAATCAAGTGGCTTTAGGAGCTAATCGCAACTTCAACAACGAGCGTTACCGCAACAACAACAACAACCGCAACTTCAACAACAGAGGCAACAACAACAACTTCCAAGGCAACAACAACGGCAACAATGATGATGGGGGCCGCAACCAGTACCAAGAGCACCACGAGAGCTACATGATCTTCACTTCCGAGCCTGTCGACAAGCAGTCGCATCACAGGCGTGCTATGGAGGTCAATGCTGTGATCCCTGCTATTCCTCACTACATGCACTGGTGCAATGTAGAGATCACGTGGTCCCGAGCTGACCATCCCAAGGTAATGCCCAAACCGGGTAGCTACGCCTTGGTGCTGGATCCTACCTTCCTGGGTCCCGAGAAGAACGTGAGGTTCAGCAAGGTGCTAATCGACAACGGCAGCAGCATCAACATCGTGTACAAGGATACACTCGAGAAGCTCGGAATCGGCGAGAACATGCTGCTACCCAGCAAGACCACTTTCCATGGCATTGTGCCGGTGATTTCTTGCTCTCCGATGGGCAAAGTGTGGATAGACATCCTATTCGGCGTTCGGGGGAATTGCCGCACAGAGAGGCTGCAGTTTGAAGTGGTGGACCATCAAAGCCCTTACCATGCTCTACTCGGCAGGACTGCTCTGAGCAAGTTCATGGCTTCTACCCACACTGCATACTTGAAGATGAAGATCCCTGGTCCCAATGGCGTGATTACTATCGCTGGCGATTACAAGAAGTCCATAGAGTGTGCCTCTGCTGGTTCTCAGCTGGCGGAGTCGATGGTGATTGCTGCCGAGAAGAAGAAGATACATGAGGTGGTGGCCATGGCGCAGGCTGCGCAAGGTGTTGCACCCGGGATGCCGAGCTCCCTGTACGGCACCGCGTTCCAGGCTTCTCAGGAAACAAAGAAGATCCAGGTCGACCCTGAGTTCCCCGACCGAGTTGCCATCATTGGCTCCGGGTTGGCGGAGAAATAGGAAGGCGAGCTCATCCACTTCCTCCGTGAGAATCGGGATGTGTTTGCCTGGTCCAATGAAGATCTGCCAGGTGTCCCGAGGGAGTTGGTTGAGCACTCTTTACATGTGCGTCCAGACGCCAAGCCGGTGAACCAGGCTATGCGCCGCTTCGGAGATGAGAGGAGGAAAGCTATCGGTGATCAGATCACCAAGCTGCTGATAAGTAATTTCATCATGGAGGTACTGCATCCGGATTGGCTAGCCAACCCGGTCATGGTCGAGAAGAAGGAGGACCCCAAGGCTGCCACCGCATGGCGCATGTGCGTCGACTACACCGACCTGAACAAGGCCTGCCCCAAGGATCCTTTTCCGCTACCTCGCATCGATCAGGTTATCGATTCCACTGCTGGTTGTGACCTTTTGTCTTTCATTGATGCCTACTCGGGTTTTCATCAGATAGCTCTCAACCCCACTGATCAAATAAAGACTGCTTTTATTACCCCGTACGGGGCTTATTGCTATCGTGTCATGTGTTTTGGCTTGAGGAATGCGGGTGCAACCTATCAGAGATGCATGCAGAAATGCTTGCACGATCAGCTCGGCAAGAATGTGCAGGTGTACGTAGATGACATTGTCATCAAAACGAATAAAACACATACTCTGCTCGCCGACCTTGAGGAAACCTTCGCTAACCTACGCAAGTACAAAATGAAGCTGAATCCGAGTAAGTGTACCTTTGGTGTACCGGCTGGGAAGCTACTCGGCTTTCTAGTTTCTAGTCGGGGCATTGAGGCCAATCCATCAAAGATAAAAGCTATTGAGAGCATGTCTTTGCCAAGATCCTTGAAGGATGTGCAAAAGTTCACTGGTTGTTTGGTATCTCTGAGCCGTTTTCTCGGCCGAATTGGCGAGAAGGCCCTGCCTCTCTATCAGTTGATGAAGAAGAGTGATAAGTTCGTCTGGACTCCGCAAGCAGACGTGGCATTCAATGAGCTGAAGGCGATGCTGGGTAGCGCTCCCATCTTGGCTAGTCCGCTACCCAAGGAGCCAATGCTGCTGTATATTGCTGCTACTAACCGGGTAGTCAGTGTGGTGATTGTGGTGGAGCGAGAAGAAGAAGGTAAAAGTGTGCAGCGCCCCGTGTACTATCTCAGCGAAGTGCTATCGAGCTCCAAGCAGAACTACCCGCACTATCAGAAGATGACCTACGGTGTGTACCTGGGCGCCAAGAAGCTGAAGCACTATTTCCAGGAGCATCCTATCACTGTTGTGAGCTCTGCTCCCATCTCGGATATCATGGGCAACAAGGAGGCGAGTGGCAGAGTAGCCAAGTGGGCGATTGAGCTAGCCGCGTACGCTCCCGCGTATGCGAGAAGAGAAGCTATCAAGTCTCAAATTCTGGCGGAGTTTTTGGTGGACTGGGCCGAGGTGCAGTATGAACCTCCTGCTCATGTTTCCAACTATTGGAGGATGCACTTTGATGGCTCGAAGGTGAAGGAAGGGCTTGGCGCTGGCGTAGTGCTTACGTCACCCAAGCGAGATCAACTCAAGTACGTGCTGCAAATACACTTCAAGGCATCCAACAATGTTGCCGAGTACGAAGCCGTGGTGCACGGCCTGCGAGTAGCCAAGGAGGTTGGCGTGCAGCGCATCATTTGCTATGGTGATTCTGATCTGGTGGTGCAACAAGTTTCTGGCACTTGGGATGCTTTGGATGCCAACATGGCATCGTATCGCTTCCTAGTGCAGTCTATGACTGGATTTTTCGAAGGCTGCGAGGTCCAGCACATCCACCAAGCAGAGAATGAAGCAGCAGACGAGCTGTCCAAGTTGGGGTCTTCTCGGCATTCCATCCCGGCGGGAATTGCCTTGGAGCATTTGAGGAAGCCATCCATCAAGTCATCCCCCAACTCGGAATCCATTTTCGTTCCTTCTCTGCCAAGCGAGGAAGCTGAGCCCATGGAGATTGACTGGGAGAATGCAACACAGAACCCGGGGACTGCCGTTCCCTACTCGGGGACTGCCGCTCCCTACTCGGGGACTGTCCTCACTTACTCGGGGACTGCCCCTCTCGACCCGGAGTCTGTCGCATTCATTGAGGAAGTTCTCGCTAACCGATCAGGGCTTCAGAGAAGTGCTCCTAGCCCTCCAGAGCAGTCAGAGGTACCCGTTCCAATGGAAGTGGACGAACCAGTGTTTCCTACACGGGAGACACCGAGTTGGGCTATGCCCATATTATCCTTTCTAAAGGACGGTATCGTGCCAGAAGACGAAGTTGCTGCAAGGCAGATTCAGAGAAGATCCAAGGGATACACCATATTCCGAGATGTGTTGCACAAGAGAAGTGCCACTGGTGTGCTGCAACGCTGCGTGGCACCAGAAGAAGGAGAACAAATTCTGGTGGAGATACACCAAGGAGAATGTGGGCATCACGCCTCTTCTCGGGCGTTGGTCAAGAAGGCTTTTCGGCATGGGTTCTATTGGCTCACTGCCTTGAAGCAAGTTGAGAATATTGTGAGAAAGTGCAATGGCTGCCAAAGATTTGCAAGTAAGATCCATTTGCCTGCTTCCGAGTTGAAAACCATTCCCATTACTTGGCCATTTGCTGTTTGGTGCTTGGATATGGTTGGTCCCTTCAAGCCGGCTAGAGGCAACATGACTCACATCTTGGTCATGGTTGACAAATTCACCAAGTGGATAGAAGTGAAGCCTATTCGGAAGTGCGATGGAGCCACAGCTGTGAGTTTCTTGAAAGATGTGATCCTGAGATACGGCTACCCGCACAACATCATCACGGATAATGGCACGAACTTTGCTGAAGGAGCAATGGTGCGATTCTGCAGAGATAAGCATATCCGACTAGACGTTGCGTCAGTCGTGCATCCCGCCTCAAATGGGCAAGTTGAAAGAGCAAATGGCATGGTGCTAGCCGGCATAAAGCCAAGGCTGATTGAGCCGCTGCTGAAAACACCTGGGTGTTGGCTAGACGAGTTGCCAGCGGTGTTGTGGAGTCTAAGGACTACCCCTAACCGGTCAACCGGCTACACACCATTCTTCTTGGTATATGGGGCTAAAGCCGTATTGCCAATAGACTTAGAGCATGACTCCCCCCGAGTAACCCTCTACACTGAGGTGGAGGCGAGAGAAGCTCGAGAAGACGACGTTGACCTGCTTGAAGAAGCAAGAGAGCTGACTGTGTCACGTTCGGCTATCTACCAGCAAAACCTGCGGCGCTATCATAGCCAAAAGGTGAACCCAAGGGTTTTCCGAGAAGGAGACATGGTCCTTAGGCTCGTGCAGCGCACATCCGGGATGCACAAGCTCTCTCCTCCTTGGGAGGGACCTTTCATTGTGAGCAAGGCTTTGCACAATGATGCATACTACCTAGTCGACGTACAGCCATCCCAGAAGAACAGGGTAGACAAAGCTGGAGAGGAATCCAAGCGTCCCTGGAATGTAGCTCTACTCCGTCGCTTTCATTCGTGAGCAAAAATGTGTATGTACTCTCAATTCTACTTTGCAATCTGAAATTGAACTCGGGGACTGCCCTCGTCCAAAATTGCTCTAAGTGTTTCTACTCGGCTTTACCCTTTGTCTACTCGGTTGCTCTGCTTCAAAGTTCATAAGTACATTGAGTAATGTGTTTAAACCTACATACCAACTCTTCGACTCTGCTGCTGTCCGAAACCCGGCTTCATGGCAAGCAAGAGAACAAGCACAAGGTCAATGAGCACAAGAAAAATTGCTAAAAAAAGGAAGAGTGCAGGAACCGAGTAAGGTGCCGTTTACTACTGTTCTTTGTTTCTTTTCTTTTCGGTTAGGTGGTGGGCTGCGTTACTATGATTGTTTCTAAGTGGCTAAGTATTTGCAACTCTGCCTTTGGACTCTTGTGACTCGAATACCAATAAAGCAATAAATTGCGGGTAGAGCTGAGACGAAAAGAAAGAGTGAATAAGAAATGCAACTCGGGGACTTGCATAGAAATGCAACCCGGCATCGAGCCAGGGCTGCTCAAATTAACTAAGTTGAAAATAACAAGTGTGGATAAAATCGAGTAGCAAGCAAAAACATAAATAGTTTGATACATTTGCTCCCGGCATCCCGGGGATCTGATAAGTGTTTGAGCGATAAGTTTGCAGGAGAAAATCATGTCGAGGTAGAAGCGTTCTCGGTGCTGGCCTTGGCTGCTTCAACTTCAGTAGTGGTCCTGGTCGCATCTGCCTCCGAGCTGGCATCTACTGTCTTTGCGGTTTCCTCTTCGGCGCTAGCATTGGTCGCGTCCGCTTCCGAGTGGACGGGGACGGTCTTCGCCAGCTCGGCGTCAGACTCGGTGGCTACCCGGTCTGAAGTGGCCGTGGCCACCGAGATGGGCCCTGCCGCCGAGGAGGAGCCAGAGGCTTGGGTGCGAAGGCGGAGCGTGTCGTCGAGGGCAGCTCCCGACGAGGTGCCGAACTCGAGCGCGGCGGTGTTGATCGACATCTTCTCGCTCTCGTCCTCCTCGTCGCTACCCGCGACGACTGCGGCTTTCCCCTTCCCGGCCTTGCCACGAGGAGACTCGAAGCAGCTCAAGTCCAACTTCTCCAAGTCTGATTCTTCATCTTCGTCCTCCTCCTCGTCCTCCTCCACCTCGGTGTCGGGTTCAGTGAGGCCGTCGATGAAGGTCGCCGTGTCAGCATATTGGGCAACCTCGTGCGCAACCAGCTTGCCGATAGCCACGCAGTCGGGGTTCGTCTCCCACCTGGAGTCTCGGCGCATCTCGCGGATAATCTGCATGTTGAGGTTTTCGTACCAAGTGGTGACGAAGAGCAGCATCATGTCCGCACCTGCCCGAGCTCCCGAGGCGCGCCACTTCTTCAGTTCGGCCTTCACGCCGTGCAGCTTCAGGGCAAGTCCACGGATGGTTGTTGGCGCGTTGTCCTGCGGCCAGAAGAGCTCGTGGAGCTGGAAGCCGATGCGCACCAGCTCGGTGCCCACGCCGGCTAGGCGTTGGAACTGCCCTTGCATGACCAAGATGCTCTCCTCAATTTCAGCTCGGGTATCCGAGGGCTCGCCCTTCTCGACGCGAGCTGCTCGGGCCTTGGCCAGAGCAGGTGCGCAAGAAGATACGATATCAGGGAAAACTTCTGCAAAAGCTATCGAGAAAGTCAGAAACAGAATCAGAGAAGAAAAGTACAGCCGAGCAGAAGAAATGCAGAGAAGAGAACACTTACTGTTCAAATCGTAGCGCAATCCTTGCAGCTGGTTCTTCCACGATTCCTCGTTGGCTAAGTGCTTATCTTCAATCGAGCGGAGCCCGTCCAGCTGAGCGAAGAGGTCAGCGTTGGCTTTCTTCAGCACTTCGCACTCCTGCTCGAGGGCCTTCTCCTTGGCCTTGGCTGCTGTTTCGATCTTTGCCTTCTCGGCAATCACTCTATCCTTCTCGGCAGCAATGTCAATGGCGTCCTGGAGTGCAGCGCGCAGCTGGACTTGGAGCTTCTCCGTCTCGGTAGCATGTTCCTTCTGCAGCGCGACAGATTGGCTTGATAGTTGACCTCAGCAGGTTGGAGGCAGCTCTGGTGCTCCTCAGCGAACTTCTTATGATCTTCTGCGGAAAGCCAAGCACGGTTAGCAGAGTAGCAAAGAAACAAACACACGAACAAGCCGAGTAGACGGCAACATACCTTCCAGTCTCTTGATGGTGGCCTGGCCATTCTCAACGAAGGCACGACAGTTCTCGTGCTCGTCAGCCAAGGCTTTCAACTTCCCTGCAGAGTAGGACTGGTTGGCGCAAAAAGCAGAAGCGGGCGTAAACAACAAACGCAAGAACCGCGTAGCTAGAAGCGTACCTTCAACTTCAGAAAGCCTCAGGGTGCTATTCATCACGTCCTTATCAGCCGCCTCGGCGGCTATCTTCTCTTTCTCCAGGGCGACAATGCGTCTCTTAGCGACGGCATGGTTCCAGAGTAGCCGACGATGCAAGTCGGTCCGCTTCAGTATGCTATTCTGAGAAGCAAAAGAAAAATGAGTCAGGCAAAGTCGTAGAGATTCAACCCGAGAAGGCGGCTACTCGAGAGAGTATCCGCCTACTCGGCCAGAATCTCGGGGACTGGGTGATGGATAAGGAAAAGAAGAATAGTAGAAAAGAAGTGAAAATGCAACTCGGAGAAGATGAGTAGAAGCTTACCGCATAAAATTGCTCGAGGTCTTCTGCATTCTTGCGGTGGACAAACATCTTGGCGGCAAGCGTAGCAGAGTTGGAGGAGATAGTCATGGTTTTGTAACCCAAATCCACCTTGTTCCAATCGACACGCATATGGTCTATGTCGCCCAAATCCGTGCCGTTCCAGTTCGTGTTGCCAAGGACCTTGCTGTCCCACTTGGCATCAATGAAGCCAATCAAGTCAAGCACTTGCTCAAGGCCCTGGGACGTCACCGCCTGGTCCTGAACCCCGCGCGAAGAGATGGAGAGGGATTTGTCCTGATTTGGAGCCGGGGGTCTGGAGTCCACTGCCACGGCCTTCCTCCCTTTCTGAAGAACAAGCTTCTGTTCCTTGGAGGTGAAACCAACCTGGTGCTGCTGGCTAACCTCACCATGTAAGGAGGGTAGCCGGGCTGATCTGAGACACCGGATGCAGCGGCGGCGGCAGCAGCCGCGCCAGGCTCACGGATAACCAGCTGACCGGAGTGGGCAGTTGATGTTGGCGGCGGCATCTCGGCAGCCCGCTTCTTCGCTTTCTCCTTCTGGGCGGTTGGCTTCTCGGTTTTCTCCTTCTCGGTATTCTTCTCAGCGGCGGCCTTCTTCTCGGCAGCGTCCTGAGCATTCTTCCTTGTAACCGGCCTGACCGGAGGGCTGGCTGCAGCCTTGGTTGTCTGCACCAAGGAGGAATCTGGCTGGGCGCTACCTTGATCAGTAGGCGGCGCCACGGGCGCGCTATCCGGTGCGGCATCCGGCTGGGCGCTACCCTGCGCGGCGACTGGTTGCGCGTCGCTCAGAGGGTACTGCCCAGTCGCGTCTTCTACCCGCTGCTCGGCAGCGGGATCTGGCTGTGAGGCATCCATTGCTTCTACCCGCGCCTGAGACGCGGGGTCTTCTTGTTCAGCAGCCCCTGTGGCTGGCTGCTCCTGGTCTGCTCCATGCCGCTCAAGGGCGGCGTCGTCGTGCATCTCTTGGTCTTGGTCTTGGTTCTCCTCGGCGGTGTTGGCCGGAGGAGAAGGAGGCTTCTCTTGGCGAGCAGCATCCTGCGCTTCCTGTTCTGCGCGGGACTGCTGCTCCAACTCAGCATTCTGGGCATCGGTGCTCTCTGTTTCTGCGTTGGCGGCTTCGCCCTCGTCGCCGTCGAGGTCGATAAGCTCGGGGGGCGTGAGGGCGGCATCCGCATCCAAGGGGGCTCTGAAGAGAAAATTGCGTTCAGAAATAAGAAGAGGGAAGAGGAAACTTAGGGGAAACAGCGAAGTAAAGAATTGAGAATCAACCGAGAAGAACGAAGTGAAACAACGCGTATAACCGAGAAGGAACTTACCCCTTGCGGGAAGGGATCGCTGGTCGCTTTCTCTTCACGACCTTCTTGATCGTCTTATCGGTCGGCTTCTTCTTCTTGGCGGGGGGCTCTTGGACGCCACTGCCTGTCCGCTTACGGGTAACAGGAGCAGCGACGGAAAGAGGATCGACCTCAAGGGCTCCCTCGTCCTCGTTCTCATCCTCGTCCTCGTCCTCAGCATCAGCATCACCTATGAAGTTGAGAAAGAAGAGGAGCAACTCAGGAACAGAAGGTGATTGGTTTGCGCTTCTCGTAAACAGACAGAGTAAAATTCAGTTACCTTCAGCTTCATCTTCAGACCAATCGCGGAGAGACGCATCTACGTGATGCTTCTCCGTCGTGGGGGCATGAGGAAGGTTAAGCTTGTCCGCGGTCTCGAAGGAGGCCTCGTCGTCTTCTTCTCGGTCATCTAACCAGTTGCCCTCGAAGCGCTCACAGCTCTTAGCAAGCTGGCGGTCAAGGACCTGAAGAACAGAGAAACATCGCGAATTAGCCGAATAGCATGAAGGCACTTTACCCGAATAGGCGTGCAAACACAAAGCACACTAAGCCTAGGGAAACTTGCTAAGTGTCCTACTCGGTAAGGCGTGCAAACGACAAGCACATTAAGCCTAAGTACTTCCTCCTAAGTGTGCTACCCGACAAGGCGTGCAAACACCAAGCACACTAAGCCTAAGCAGTTCTGCTGAGCGCCCTACTCGGCGCAGAAGGCAATTGCTAGTCGCAGCAAGGAGAGAAGGCTGCCTACTCGGATTGCATATACAGAAAGCAGAGTGAGAAGAACGTACCCGTGGAATCGGCTTCGTGCAGCTGAATGGGACGAACCCATATTGCCAGTTGTCGCGGAGGCCAGTGGTCAGGATGGACCTGGCGTGAGCGGCGACATCCGCGTTGCTGAGCTCGAAGGTAGTTGTACGAGTGCAGTCGCGGGGGCTGCCCAGGTAGCACATGGGGTGGGCTCTCTCTTGCAGAGGCAGCACGCGATTTTTGATCCAGCAGGCGACTGGATCGTCGCTCTTGAGCCCCTGTCCGATTAGATACGCGAGCCGCTCTTCCATCTGCGTCGCGTTGCGATCATTGGACGGCTTCGTCTTCCAGTTCTGCCCAGATGGAGCCCGGTTGCTCCAAGCAGGCAGATTGATGCGATCTGTCACCTTGCCCCCCTTCGTGGCGGGGATATTCTTCACATACAGAAAGGATTTCTGCCACATGCGGACAGAATCCAAGCCCTTGATGCGAGGGTGGTTGGTCCCTGTCCGCTGCACCATCATGGCGCTGCCGGTGTCAGTTATCCGACTGCTGGTGGCCGCACCGTCCTTCTTTCCCTTGCTCTGTTGGCGGAAGAAGAAGTATTTGGACCATGTCTTTGTCGTGGGGCGAACGCCGAGGAAGGCTTCGCACACCACGGCGTGGTAGGAGAGGAAGACGATTGCATTAGGAGGGAGGTGATGCATCTGGACACCAAAGTGGTCCACAAGAGAACGGAGGAAATCGGAAGCGGGGAGGCCGAATCCTCGCGCGAAGTGCGCGAGGAAGACGATGTGTTCGCCCTCCCGCGGGGCCGGAACGATCTCGCCGTCGGACGGCCGGCACTGAACACCAGGAGGAACCCTCCAGGTGTTCACGAGCCACGAGCAGTCGTCGACGGTGACATCGGAGCCAGCCCAGCCGGCGCGAGCACTGTCGCCGCGAGCCATGGCAACGAGTAAGAAAGTGGTGAAAGTTTGGAAGAATTTGGTGGAACGGATGGATCCGCGGCGGCGCAAAGAGTTGCGCGGCGGCGGAGAGCTCTGCGGCGGCGGAAAAACAGAGAGGCAGAAGAGGAAAGTGAGGCGGAGGAAGAAGAGGAAGTTACCGAGGGGGTATTTATACCTCCCCTCGGATTACCGTTACGATTGGAGTAGTGGGATCGATCGTGGCAGTAATTCGTGCGGCGTGGGGTCTGTGGCCGGTTAGAAACGCACACAACGCGGAACGCGCGTGTAACGGCCGCAATTGATCCCACGACGAGATCGTGGGCTATTACTGTGCGTGATAGGACATAACGAGCTGGTGGGCCCACTCCGTGAAAACTGGGCGCGTGGCACGTCGTTTCCTGGGCAGCGAGACGTCCGGGTCGCGGATGCGTGACACGTGTCCAGTTGCAGCACGGAGGGCCGGATTGTGCTCTGCGCTGCAGAGATTCTGTTTGAGAAATTCTCTAAGTCTTTTTACTCGGTTACAGAGAAGAAAGCTAGCTCTATTCGGAAGAGAGGAAACCCAAGGTACTTTCCAGAGTGCTACTCGGAGGTTTTACTCGGCATCTTGAGGATCAAGGATGGTGTTGCAAAGGTTGGTTTTAAGCTGACAGAGCCTAGTGAACAAGTTCGCAAGACTCTACCAGCTTCGGGGACTAATGTCGGGGGGTTACCCCCGAGTAGGGTAAAGGCAAGTGGTAAAGGCAAGGTCAGAAGAGATGTTTGGTCGAGTAGCCGCCTACCCGGTAACTGCTACCCGGTCGACTGCTACTCGGTCTTACATGAAAGATGACCAGAAGAAGGAATCAAGCAAGTTATGTTTGTTCGAGTAAAAGAGGTGGCCCGAGTAAAACTGGCGGGAACCTACTCGGGCCAGAAGTCAAAGGAGCCGTTCTGACACAGGATCCCGCGTATCCTGGGTCCGTACTTGGCACTATTCACACCACTGTTCATCTGGGGCCGGCGTGCCTGACAGCGACAGTGTGGCGGCAGGCCGTCGCAGGATAGGGGGGACCTACTCTGTGTTAAGCGCAGTGATACCAGACTGTTCACTTGGTTTTGCCCAACGACTTTCCGGACAGGACAAGATTAGGAACCAAAGCTGTTAGCGGGAACTCGGAAGAAGGACGATGTGCACACAATGTCGACACTTGTCCGTATTTGGACGTATCCGGCTGGGCATCGTGTATATAAGGTGCCCCGCCGCCTCCTGCGTGAGGGATCGAACACATATCGCATACTGGAACACAAGAAACCCTAGATTCTTGACCTAGTTCAGCACGTAGAGAGGAGAGTGGCTACTCGGTAGCAAGAACCATTGTACTGTGGCTACTCGGTGAGACATCAGAATACACAAAGAAAGGCAGGAGTAGGGGTTTTACCTCCTCACGAGGGCCCTGAACATGGGTAGATCGTGTTGTTTGCAGTGTTTAGTTCTTACTCCACGTGGCTACTCATCGCGTGATCCCTCCCCGAGCACCTCCAGCGTCCTTCGTTCCCACATCTTTAGCCATCCCATGGCATCTGCCGTGACACCACCACGACAAATTGGCCGAAGCCATTTTGTGAGTTGGATAGAGGACTCGATGGCGAGTCGAACGGTGGCGGAACCGCCCCTAAATGGTCGCCGGAGCAAGCGCGGCAACAGCGAGCGGCAACGGCCGACGGTGTCTTACGACGGGGAGAGGATACAGAGGGACAGGAGGGATGGAGGGAGCACCTAAGTGCTCAGGAGCTCACCGTGGAGACGATGGGAGTGTCGGGGAAGCTTGAGGAGGTCGGAGTTGACGGCGGCGAGCTCGGGAAGCCGGCGGCCGGACACGAGGAAGACGGCCCGATTCCGGCGTATGAGCCATCCCGACAAGCGATATTCGGCGGGGAGGTGGAGGAGGACACGACGGTTCCGATGGTGGGTTTAATTTGGCCCGAGGTGGCCGGAGAGGGCAGCAATCAGCGGCGGCCGTAGAGGCAGTAGGTTAGGGTTTGGGTTCGGTGAGCGAAAGGAACAGAGAGAGAGAGGGGTGGTTCGAATGGGAGAGAGGAAGAGGACCACGGCGCTCTCCCTGGAGTCTTATCCGCAGAAGAAGGCCAACCAGGAGGTGGCAGTGGGCTGCAGCGGCGTCGACACGCAGGTGTTGCCTTCTGTCCGCTGGAGGAAGAAGAAAGAAAGAAAAGAAAATTACGAAACCCCCCTGAAGTTGCTGAAAACTGCAAATTAGCCCTTTTCTATTTAAAAACTGAGAGGAAAACAAAGTTTTGAGGGCCTTTTTGTAACCAAAAAATTTGGAAAAATAACCTTTGAAAACCTTATCAAATTTGCCACATTTCCATCACAAGTTTTATTAATTTTGGAAAACTTTTGAGAACAACTTTGTGGGTTGCTTGGTTAAGTGATTTTTGTCATTTCACTTGTTATTTTCAAATGCAAAATTTTGACCAACATTTTCCATTAATGTATGCCATGTACACAACACACAAAGCCTATCTTAGCAAAAGATGTATGTTACAAATCTACCCCCCCACGAGAATCTCGTCCCGAGATTCCCGAAGGATAAGAAAGAAGGAACACCGGTTTTGAACGATCTTCTCGAACCTTACGGTTCTGTTCTTGAAGAGGTTGATCCCTAGCACTTGCAAAGATATCCAGCGGATACACCTTAGGTAGGAGGAAAAACTCTTAGGATTTGATCTTCACGAAGATCGAGTATCTCATGTATAACTCATGAAAAGGATGTTCATAAAGAACTTTTGAGTTAACAAGCATGAAACACATCAAGGTAACGGAGTGAATAGAAGATGGTTTCAAGTTTGCAGAAGATTGGTCTTGAAAGGATTTAGAATATGAGCTTTGCACAAGACTTTAAATCCTTTTGGAAGAGAAAGTTTGAACAATTTATGACATTAAGGTTTCTTCAAAAAGAAAAACAAGATGGAGAGGATGGTTTTGGATACCAAACATAATATCCACAGACGAGGGAAAACACGAGAAAACACTGTAATCGTGCGTCAGAGAGAATTTGATACATGATCATGTTGACTCTTTGGAGTGGTCACAAAGGAGGAGGAAGTTTCATTCCGTTAAAGTTTGTCGAAATCTTTGTCAAGGATCATGATATTACTTCACAACAGAAGATAGGTAACCAGAGAATGTTGGAGCACCGGAATTAAGGAGGAAATTTTGGTTACACCATAAGGATGAATAACCAACGGGGATTGGAACACCGGAAGAAAATAGGGAATCTTTTTCCTATTGTGGTTTGGACGTAGCAATACATCTACCACATAGTTGAGATCCCACGGCTGGAGTGACTAACAAATTCACACAATGTGTGAGATGAACAGAACTTCAAGTACAAACCACTTGAAAAAGAGAACTTATCAATGGTAGTTGCAAGACACCACGAGATGGTTCTCATGACGCACTACTTTCCACTGAAAGAAATGTTTTGAGGATTGACATAGGGACATTGGACAATACAACTTCCAAGTTCTCCTGATGTTCTAGATACCAATATCAGGCTTACATAAGCCTTCAGTAGGTCATCAAGTGGAAGTAGATCTTTTGTTTGAAAGAATGGTGAGAAAAACTTCTTAGAATAAGCCACACAAGAATTCTCATGGAGTGTGGTTGTTCTTACGGATTCAAAGAGATATGACATTAGACCTTCCGGCTAATTGTGTCAACCACAACATTAACCATGCCGTATTTTCACATTAACCTAATTCAATACTCTTGAGGAAACACCAACCATCGTTGCTGCTTGAGATTCATCTCTGGTTAGTGGATTTATAGCTCAGGCTCGGTATGTTTGAGCGAAGAGATTGCACCGGTTACAATTGAGATACCTTTACTGGATTCTCAAGGTATGGACTACAATGTCACACTCAAGAAGATGAGCGAGATTGCAGAACTCAGATATTAACAACTTGTGAAAGATGGTTGCACCTACATGGTCTACTTGCAAAGAACACATCAAAGTCCTGGTTGAGAAGATGATTGCAAAGGTAAGTAAGTTCTTGGACTTCTTCCCTTTCACGAACGATCAGTCAATGGTTGGAGTGGATGCACAACTTATTCAAGAAATGGAGGTAACAATCTACCATCTCAAGAATAGTCCACACATGCATGGCTGACTTGGGATTATTCCCGAGGGAACACGAAATCTCTACTCGGATCCATGGCGACAACTTTCACCATAAAAACATGGACCGAAGAAAGTCACTTCGAACATCTAGAACACAAACTTCGTAATGACACAAAGATGGTTCCCAAAAGTTTCCAACATTAATGCCATTTGTTCAACATGAACCTCTTGCAACTTGGAGAAATAGGAATGTCATCGATGGGCTCGACAACACGCTTATCAAAACACTCCAAGAAGAGGGATTCATATAATATATGAACAAGGCAGAATGTTGATCAGACCAGGGGACATGAAGGTGTACTCGGGCAAAACACCATGTGAAAACACCATAAAGATAGTCCTTGAACCTGATCTTGATATGACGATAGCCCAAATCAAATCAAGGTAGGATGATAGCATGTCCACTAAGAAAAGACTATCATGCTTCAACAAGATGAGAACTATACATCCCTTAACAAAGGAACAAGTTGGGAAGAGTTCGTCTTTCAACTCTCCAAGTTGTTGTTTAAGCTCAACCTACTAGTCCAGGATATCCGGCACATTTTGTTGGAGAAAGGAGTAGTTCATATTACCCTTTTTTTAAACACCACGGTCAGGTAACAAACTGGTGATACTTCTTGGAAGACAACCAGAATATCACGAACCACCGGTATGTATTAGAGTTTGAAAGGAATTTTTCTTTTCAAAGCAACCGATATGATCTTGAGAGCTTCAATATGAACCACACTCTCTGACGGATAATGTGCACCGAAATGAATGGATTTGGTAACACGGTCAACTGTAAGTAGGGACCAGGTGACCAATAGTGCTAAGAAGGATACAAATGGTTCTTAGATTTTTCAAAAAAAAAGAATTTCTAGGAATATCTGATACACACATCAATGCATAGACCCATAATTCTCAAGCATTCAAGCTTGAAGGAAGGGGGAGTGATGATGTGTAAAAGCATCACTTCATCATTGAGGCCATGAAACTTAACACAACCTCTTGATATAAAAGGGTGTGATACTCGAAGGTGGAACAGAACAGAAGCTAATGAAACTTCTTTAGTCTGCAAATTACAAAACTTTGACCTGGTACTAGAGATGAACGAGGTACTGGAGTTTGTTTCACATGATATTCCAAGGTGGAACATTTTGACGGAAAACAAGAGCGAATGCATGGGAATATCCAACACACCTAAGCAAGTTGGTTTCCAATCAATGGACGAAGTTCGGAAAGCAACTAAAGAGTAGAGACGTGCTCAGAATAATCCTGGGATCACGTTGGTGCATCGGGTTATACTTATTTGTAAAACCCATGCTAAAAGATTGATATAGCTGAATCAAACCAAAGATATGAGAATCATGAAGAACACTCTTGTCGTGACTCCTTTTGATTCCAAAGAAAGCCTATGGCTATTGGAGTTGATTTCTTAGCCATCCTGAGGTAGAAGATGTTCCTCGGGACCAACAGAACATATCTTGGGTTAAAGGTCAGCATCCTGTACTGATAGCGTGAGCACCACATGGTTATAAAACCATACGATTCAACCCACCGCAATTCAGCACATTCCGGGACCTTCGGTTCAAGTCCAAGGGTTAAAAAAAGCACAGAGAAAGGAGTAACTACTATCTGAGTGCCTTGAAGGACACTATGAGTAGCGATCACGAGGTATCTTTCAGAAGACAACATAACTCCGGAAGAATTTGAGCATAGGATAACAGATAAATTCGATATGAAAAGGAAATCTCGAGGTTCATGATTTGAATCTTTGGATCACGAGAATGTGGAATCTATACAACTTTGAGAGATTATGGATGTAAGGGAATCTCCCAGTTTGAATCAAAAGATAATGGATTACGGAATACACGCGAATCTAGAAACTCAACACTATGTCAACTTGGGTAAATACGTCATTGCCAAAGAAGGCACCTAAGTTTTGAATGACTAGAAGAGATAGCAAAACATTTGTAAACCAAAAAAGGTAAGGTGACCCAGAGTTAGAGCGATACCAGATAAGGAGTAAAAATAATCCTAAGAAGGTTTTCACAATTTATTTGAAGTTTCAAAATAGTTTTCACAAACACTAGACTCAATATCGACCAAGCAGTAAGGTTTTCCTACAGGAAGTCCTGCTCTGATACCACTTTTGCAAGACCCCGGACCCAGGGATATGCATACTGTTATGTGCTCCTAGTCATGGACCCACAAGGGCTTCAGGGTTACCAGCCCCGGCCGCAACAAACAACGACAAGCAGACCGGATTAATCGGCACGTAGTGCGGATCCCCGGTCTACTACTCCTTGTATCCATGCTAGTCATAACCAATTATGCATACCCAAGCGTCCACGAGTCGGATGAAACTGAAGGAACGGGACCAAAGTTATACAGAGCTGCTATATGTCCAGAAAGTGCAACAACAGTCGAGGGTTACTGGGGTTACCTCGCCCCAGGCCGAATCACATCGGCAGGCGGGCTCGGACATGGATCATCGGCTCCACAACCCCTCGACTGCGACAACTATGCAGGCATAGCCAAAACTTTATAACAACGGGCTCGAAACCAACAACCGATCAAAGCAGCACTCTAGACATGGAAGTTGTATTAAACAGGTGTTACTAGAGTATAGCTTACAAGCAGAGGTCACACGACCCACCATTACATCAGACAACGGAAGGCAAATTATGTTGCTAACCAACAAGAGCCAAAAAGGCCTAAGAGGCCGCAACATAAGGTGACGTTCCAGCCCATAGATTCCAGGTTGCTACCTGGGAACCCCAAACAACTCGTCGATGTCCACGTTGAAACACCACCGAAGTGAGGAACTCCACGTGAACCAAGTTGAAGCAAACATGAGTACGAGAGGTACTCAACAAGACTTAGTTAACCTATTATAGATCTGCTTCTTTTAGAAAGAGTTATGAAGGTTATTTTGCGTAAAGCCATCTTTTTTTTTCCAAAATGAGGAAGGAGTAGCACGTCTCATGGAGTATTTTGAAAACAGATGAGAAAGCTACTCAACTACTAAAATCATCATCTTTTAATCCACCAAATCATTTCAGCACCTCGTGCTTCAAAGATCACCTCCTCCAGTTTTTTCACACTATCTCATGCTACAAGGTAACCCCTCTCGGCATCTCCGAGGAGGCATCCTTCATTCGTTGTCAGCAAGTTTTAGTCATTCCGTTCAAGTTATCTATGATCACAGAATCCGTCACCAAGTCGTCCTTAACCGCGGACACGACTTTTCAAAAAGATTTAACCCTGCAGGGGTGTACAACTTTACCCACACGTATCAAACGAATCTTAGTGCCACCGGGTTAGCACTAGTCCGGGAAGTGCCGGCAGAGGGTGGTTGACCATGACCTTTCGCTTACTTCGCCTATTCCATGAGTCACTCCGAGTAGAGATGGACCGCCAATATATAGGGAGTGGCCATCTCCTGCCGGGTCTCTATCGTTGTGCGCAATGCTCGACGGTTACCTACCCGCAGAGCGTCGATGCATCCCCACGTCCTAGTTTTGAAAAGGTTTTTAATATCCCTGCAAGTCCAAATGGAAAGCCCGAACTAGGCAACTTCATGGAACAAACTAGGCAAGTTGAGACCGAGGGGAACCTAAGCCCCATGTGGATGCACGCTCGGTCTTGGCTCGAAGACGAGAACTCGCTCCTAGGGGCATGAACGAGACAACCACCACAGAACCTCTGTGGTCTCGTCATCCACACCTTTAAATCATGTTAATCAAATATCTCTTAACTTACGACTACTTCATGCCATACTAGATTATTTCGTAACCCTGATTCATCAACCGGATGGAGCGGAGATAACATGCATGTATGACTAAGCAGAGCATATTTCAGGCTTTGGCGATGCACACAAACAAACCTATAGCTGCTAGGAGTAGTGGATCAGGATATTTAGGCTATGCATGATATATGACAACTCTAACTACTGACACAAGATACATTTGAATCGAATGCATTGTCCGAGAGTCAAAAAGTCTTTCGAAACCATATATGGGCAGATAAGAGGTTATGATTGCCTTGCTTCAAGAAAACCAGAGAAAGTCTTCAGGAATAAGTGCTTGACTTGTCGGTTAAGATCAACTATTCGTCATGCCGTTGTCGATCTTCTCTTCGGAGTCACGTTCTACCGATCAAAAGCAAAACACCAAAAGACAAACAACAATCAAACATGGCATCGATGCAATGCACAATATGTATCCATGATCAAGTTAATGCATTGAAATAAAGCCCTAAGCATGTTCGATGGGTTGCTAGGGTTCGTATGACAATTAAGCATTTTTACTGAAATTAGCCCGAAATAGACCCCCGAGGGGTACTTCGGACAATTATGAAAGTGTGTACCATTTTAGTTGCTCAGATGGGTTTTAAACCACCATAAATGTATTGCATTTGTCATTCTAAGCATTTTGACATATAACTTGTAATTATCTGATATTATTGAATAAAATCTTATTTCCTTTATTTTTAACTAATTTTAACAATATTAAAATGCTCGTTTTTCAACTTTGTCAAACATGTATGAAAATGATATAAATATGTACATTATATTTTCTGAACAATTTGGTATATTGAACACATTTTTCTGATTAGCCAATTAAAAGTTATTGCATTTACACTTTTAAACATTTTTCTGTAATTCCTGGAAATATTAAAATGGGAGTTATGACGTCATCGTGACGTCACTCTGACATCACAGGGAGAGGACCTTCTCAGATGATCTTCAATCGGGCGATTCGCTGCAAATTGGCCGATGCCATTTTGTGAGTTGGATAGAGGACTCGATGGCGAGTCTAACGGTGGCGGAACCGCCCCTAAATGGTTGCCGGAGCAAGCGCGGCAACGGCGAGCGTCGGCGGCCGACGGTGTCTTACGATGGGGAGAGGATACAGAGGGACATGAGAGATAGAGGGAGCACCTAAGTGCTCAGGAGCTCATCGTGGAGACGATGGGAGTGTCGGGGAAGCTTGAGGAGGCCGGAGTTGACGGCGGCGAGCTCGGGAAGCCGGCGGCCGGACACGAGGAAGACAGCCCGATTCCGGCGTATGAGGCCATCCCGGCAAGAGATATTCGACGGGAAGGTGGAGGAGGATACGGCGGTTCCGAGGGTGGGTTTAATTTGGCCCGAGGTGGCCGGAGAGGGCAGCAATCGGCGGCGGCCGGAGAGGCAGTAGGTTAGGGTTTGGGTTCGGTGAGCGGAAGGAACAGAGAGAGAGGGGTGGTTCGATTGGGAGAGAGGAAGAGGACCACGGCTCTCTCCCTGGAGTCTTATCCGCAGAGGAAGGGCAACCAGGAGGTGGAAGTGGGCTGCAGCGGCGTCGACACGCAGGTGTTGCCTTCTGTCCGCTGGAGGAAGAAGAAAGAAAGAAAAGAAAATTACGAAACCCCCCTGAAGTTGCTGAAAACTGCAAATTAGCCCTTTTCTATTTAAAAACTGAGAGGAAAACAAAGTTTTGAGGGCCTTTTTGTAACCAGAAAATTTGGAAAAAATAACCTTTAAAAACCTTATCAAATTTTCCACATTTCCATCATAAGTTTAATTAATTTTCGAACACTTTTCAGAACAACTTTGTGGGTTGCTTGGTTAAGTGATTTTTGTCATTTCACTTGTTATTTTCAAATGCAAAATTTTGACCAACATTTTCCATGCATGTATGCCATGTACACAACACACAAAGCCTATCTTAGCAAAAGAGGGATGTTACAGTCGGCGTGGGCCTTACATGTCAGCATTTTTTTATTCATTTAAATTTAACAAGAAAAATAAATCCGCTGACAGGTGGGCCCTCGTTTTTAAGAAATTCGAGAAAATGATTTAAAATTGTAAATTCAATATCTTTATTTCTGTTAATCAGAAAAATATAAATAATATATGATGATGTTCAGAAAAATAAATCATATCTGTTTATGTAATTTTCAAACATGTTTAAAAAAATCTTAATTTGAGCATTATTTGAATTTGAATTAATTCATTTATAAATGGAGAAAATAGCAATTTATTGAATAAAATCAGAAACTTACAAGTTTTATACCAAAATGCTCAAAAAGACAAATGTAATGCAGTCATGATGTTTTCAAAACCATCTGAGCAATTAAAATTTGACTCAGTTTTGAAAATGCCAAAATGCCCATTTAAGTGCTTTCCGGGGCCAATTTTGATATAATTTCATAATTGCCATATGAGCCCTAGTAACTTACTACCCATGTTTTTGGGATCTACTTTAATGCATTAACCTGTTCATGCATACATATTGCGCATTGCATGGACGCTGTGATTTATTGTTGTTTCCTTTTCGATATTTGCTTCTTATCGGTAGAACGTGACTCCCAAGAGAAGATCGACATCCGCAATGACGAATACTTGATATTAACCCACAAGTCAAGCACTTATTCCTGAAGTCTTTATATGGTTTTCTCGAAGCAAGCCAAGCATAACCTCCTATATGTCCATATATGCTTTTGAAGTGTTCTGTATCTCGTACGATGCATGCTTTATAAAGTATCTTGGGTCAGTAGTTAGAGATATCCTATTTATTTGCATACCCTAGATTATCATGATCCACTGAACCTAGCAGCTGTAGGTTTGGTTGTGTGTATCGCCAGAGCCTCAAATATGGCATGCTTAGTCATACATGTCTGTTGATCTATATTTTACCCGGTTGACGAATCAGAGTTACGAATGAATCTAGTATGACATGATGACGTGGTAAGATTAGAGGTGCGTGTTTAATATGATAAAAGGCTTGGATGAGTTGCCACATGGGATGTGGTGATTTGCCTCGTTCATGCCCCTAGGAGCGAGTTCTCGTCTTTGAAGCCAATACTGAACGTGCAAACACATGGGACTTGGATTCCTCTCGGTCTCAACTTGGCTAGTTTGTTCCATGAGTCTCCTACTTCAGGTGTTTCATTTGGATTTGCGGGGATATTCAAAACTAGGACGTGGTGGTGTATCTGCGCTCTATGGGTAGATATTCGTAGAGCATTGTGCACAATGATAGAGACACGGCAGGAGATGTACACTCCCTGTTGGCAGATCATCTCTACTCGAAGCGACTCATGGAATAGGTGAAGTAAGGAGATGGGCGTGGTCAACCAGCCTCTGCTGGCACTTTTCAGTATAGTGCTGACCCGGTGGCACTAAGATTCGGTTGGTACGTGTGGGTAAAGATGTACACCCCTACAAGGTTAAATCTTTTCGAAAAACCGTGTCCACGGTTAAGGACGACTTGGTGACGTAATTTTGGATAATAGATAACATGAATATGACGTAAAATATGTTGTTAATGAATGGTTGGTATCAAGGGGTGATCTCGATTGGCAAATGATGGAGATGATTTTTTTGGAAGACAAGAAGTTGATGAATGAAGCTAGTGTGTCTTTCCAAAAGAGTTGTTTTAAAAGCCTCTCTATCTCCCTTGATTTTGAAAACAAAGTTGGATTTACGCAAAATAACCTTCATGGCTCTTTCTAAAAGATGTAGATATATGATACATTAATTAAGTCTTGTTGAGTGCCTCCAGTACTCATGTTTGCTTCAACTTGGTTCAGGTGGAGTTCCTCACTTTGGTGGTGTTTCAACGTGGACATCGACGAGTGGTTTGGGGTTCCCAGATAGCAACCTGGAATCTAAAGGCTGGGACGTCGCTTTATGTTGCCGCCTCTTAGGCCTTTTGGTAGATTGTTGACTAGCAACATAATTTGCCTTCCGTTGTCTGATGTAATGTTGGGTCATGTGACCTCTATTTGTAAAGCTATACTCTAGTAATACTTGCTTTATACAGCTTCATGTCTAGAGTTACTATTTTGACCGGTTGTTAATTTCAAGCTCATTGTTATAAAATTTTGGCTATGCATGCGTAGTTGTCGCAGTCGAGGGGTTGCGGGGCCTTCCTCTCCTGTGAAACAAACTACGATGTGTACACAAACATTAAGTATGCTTAAAATTAATGAATGTAATAACTAAATTGTCTTTTTAAACAAATGTATTTGTTAGAGAAGTTATTTACATATTTTCAAGAGGCCATCTAAAGTAAATTATCAATAGAATGTGAAAAGGGGTGCATATTAGATTGGCCAATAGCATAACATGTGTTTGATTACTACTTCGGTTGCATACTTTTAAATTGGTACTGAAACTGTATTAGAATCAATATGTCTTGTATTGTCTTATGATGAAAATTTGCACGCACACTTACTATGTTCGGGATTTAATTGACAATTTTTCTGCTGAATTCGGCAAGATAAAGCTGCTATTGAAATAGGATACCACATCGAATAGATGTCTATCATTTATTTTGTGTGACATGACTAACATATGATTCAATGGTCATATTTTTCACTTCCAACACTTCCTCATTTTTCTTATTTTACAAATGTTGTAGTAAACACTACTAGAGATTTGCTTATAGCAGCATAAACTACCACAGGCGAACACGCAAATCGATGCGCCTGGGCTAATTAGCGCAGGCGAACCGGCGAACAGTGCGCCTGGGGTAAGTCTGTTACCCCAGGCGAACCAAACTCAGCAGCGCCTGGGGTAAAGTGTGGCAGGGCCACCACCGCCGCCCCCTGGCACTCTTCCTTTACCCCAGGCGAATAGCATACCTGTTCGCCTGCGGTATAACAGATACCCCAGGCGAACTTTGACAGAAGCGCCTGGGGTAAAAAGTGGACTGGGGTGGAAACATGGGACGCCTTCAAAAAAGAAACTTTTCGTATGAGAGCCGCACTGATCACGACGGTGCAGGACTATCTCGGATACGGATATATTGCGTGTCAGGTGTGCCATGGACACAAGGCTTGTGTCAGGTGCATGTAATTTACCCTCTTTCTACAACTACACAAGGATCCCGGATCTTCTAAAACCGTATACATGAGGCATCGAATGTGGCTACCACAGAATGACCCGTGGAGAAAGCGCGGAGACCTGTTCAACGGTAAAGATGAGCTCGTTCTACCTCCACGCAAGATAACAGGAGAAGAGATCGATACTCTATTGAAGAATTGGAACACGTGTCCTCCGTCGGGAAAGGTACAGAAGCGGAAGCGAGGAGAGAAAAAGTGTCCTCCGCCAGAAGGACCGCTCTTGGGGGTATGGAAAAGGAGGTCTGTGTTTTGGGACTTGCGGTACTGGCCAATCCTCGGAGTGCCTCACTGCCTTGATGTCATGCATATCACGAAAAATGTGTGTGAGAGCTTGCTTGGCGCCCTGTTCAACATGCCAGATAGGACCAAAGACGGGCCAAAATCAAGATACGACCTGATGGTCCTGAATATCAGGAGCGAGCTTCACTTACCGTTTCTACGCGTGAACAGACGGAGGAGGACGAGGATGAGGTGGAGGAGATGGACGACCGCAAGCGGAGAAGGGCTAAGAAACACCAAACTCACCGCCTGAAACCCTCTTGCTTCACTCTAAGCCCCGACGAGCTCGCACAAATATTCACATGCCTCCTCGGAGTGAAACTTCCCTTAGGTTACGCTGGGCTGATAAGCAGATACCTAGACACGGAGAAAAAAATCTTCAGCGGGATGAAGTCTCATGACTGTCACGTGATGATGACGCAGATACTTCCGGTTGCAATCAGAGGGATAATGGAACCGCACGTCCGTCAAACGCTCACTGGCCTCTGTAACTTTTTCGACGCCATCACTCGGAAGTCGATAAGCGTGAAGAAACTCGGAAGGCTGCAGGAAGAGATCGTCACCATCCTATGCGAGCTTGAGATGTACTTCCCACCTGCCTTCTTTGATATTATGGTACATCTCTTGGTCCATATCGTGGACGATATCACCAATCTTGGGCCGGAATTCTTGCACAACATGATGGCGTTAGAAAGAATAACGGGATCATCAACTCATTCATTCGTAACAGGGCACACCCGGATGGAAGCATCGTCCAGGGATTTCTCACCGAAGAATGCATCTCTTTCTGCAAGAATTTTCTAGGCGATGAGAAGCCAGCTGTTGGTTTGCCCGCAAACAAGCACCTTGACAGGTTCATGGGGGTAGGCCACAACACTGGCAAAAGGGTAATGGACGCGGACTCCTGTGGTCGGAGAGCCGACTTTGATAGGGCCCACCTAGTAGTGTTACAACACATCGACGATGTCGACCCTTGTAACACCTGGGGTGTTACCCTGAGTAGAAAGTTGTTTGTTTTCTTTTGCTTTGCATCACATGCATCATATGCATTGCATCCTGTTTTCAACACAACTGGAAATTTCAAACTAGTTTAAACTTTCAAAACATGTCTGAAATTTCCAATTAAAGTTGCAACCTAACCAACTCAACTTGTTTTCAAATAGTTTGAGTTTGAATTTGTTCAAATTGTTTGTTAAATGAAAACTCCTTTTTAGCAACCCCAAATGGCAAATTCAATTTCACTTCCAAATCAATCATAATTGACATGATCAAATTGTGGTTTAAACATTAAAATTTTGCAAACAATTAAAATTCAATAAATGTTTTCATAATTGTTGAGTTCATTGAATAAAATTGGTTAAAAATCCACTCCTTATGAAATACTATGGAAATTTCAAATATCAACTTAAAACTCCAATTAATAATTCAAATTTTTGGACTTAATGTGCACAATTGCTTTTACTCACTGTTTTGCAAATTAATAAAATTTAATTATAAAATAAAAAACCCCCAAACCCTGTTTCTCTCTCTCTCTCTCTCTTTCATCTCTTACAAAAAAAAAGAGAAGAAAGAAAATAAAAAAGGGAAATAACAAGCCAGGGGGAGGCAGGCCACTTCTGGCCCACCTACAACCCGAGTGAAGCCCACCACTTAAGCCCGGTACCCCTTCAGTCGCTTTCTTCCTCCTCGCTGTCGTCATCGACAGTACGTACCATCTCCTCACCGTAAGATCATCTCCCCCCCTCTGATGCTGCTCCGTACAAGCACAAGCTCCCCATAAAAACCTAGCCTTCCCCCTCTGCCCTAGCCTAACCCTAGACCCTAACCTCTCGCCCTAGCGCCGCCATCTCTCCTTCCTCCCCCCCCCGATTTCTTCTGTTTCTGAACCCCAAACCGTGCACCACCACTGCCTCCCGTCGCCCCACCGCCACGATCACCTCGAGGCTGCACCGTTGTCGGGAATGGAACGAGGACTACGTCCTCGCCAAGTTTGCCGAAGAGTTCATAGCCAGGTACCGCCCGATTTCGCCGCCCTTTTCCTCTATCCTCGCCGTGGTTGCAGTTCCGATTGTGCAGTTCGTCAGAAACCCACCGCGCAGAGATGGTATTACTTGCTTGTTCCTGCTCGAGGTGCATCACCGATCTGTTGTTAGCGTAGTGGTACCCCTAATCGCGCTCAGGCTGTGAGAACCTGGGATTGATCCCTCCACGATGCAGGGATCTCTTCTTTTTCTGTTCTGATCGCGCACTGAAGATGAAAGACTGCCCCTTGTTTCTGTCTGAAATTCAGTAAACGCTATGTGCACCTTTTATTCCTCAGGCTCGTGGTGTATCACCAAACGTTTCCTAGCCCAGTGGCAACGCCCACCTGCGAGCAGCGCACGATCCAGGGATCGAGTCCCCGCGGGCGCACTGCCCCCCCCCCTTTTTGGTGAATTACTCGCGCGAGCCCCAGGCGCACCTGTCATGGGCCCTGGGTGCCCTGTCACCTCCTAGCACCGCCACGGTAGCGCCAGCGTGGCCTGGGCCCGCTTGGCAGCGACACAGGGCCACTGTGACTTGGTGCAGCCCCAGTTTTGGGCGCAGTTTCGCAGATAAGCCCCTGCCCCCACTTTTTCCTTCACAGCCCAGTCCCTGTAATCACAAATCAGTCCCTGAACTTCAAACACACCTAGAAATTGCAAATAAACTCCAAATTGAAAATGTAAAATATGTTTTTCAGTCAAAATTCAATGTACTTTCTGTTTATCAACTTTGTTTTGCATTTTGGGCAATTAAAATTAAGGTTATTTAATAATCCTTAAAAATGACAAACTACATGGCATAATTAATAACTTTCAAATGGTTGCTCCAAATTAAATACTCAAAACATGTTTTCCATCCCAAATTAAATACCACACTTGAATATCAACTTTGTTTTTTGGTTTACAACATTTAAATTGGATAATTGTTTCACCTCTTATATAATGCATTTAAATTGGTACCATGTTAACTAAATCATTTAAAAGTGTTTCTCAACCAATAAAATATGTTTTCCAATCATATTCATGTCATTAACATGTTCATGCCATTCATATCTCTGTTTGCATCTTATCTTGTGCATTTTAGATTTTTTTATGCATGTTCATCTATATGACAACATATGGAGTGTGTGGGCTAATTAATTCCAGCTGTTGCCTCCTTCCATTTAAATTGCCTAACTCATCTACTTTATTGTTTGCCATGCTAAATAACAATTAAATTAATGGTTAGATAAAAAACTTGAACCAATTCCTATTTCTCTGGACTCCGGTTCCGATTAAATTGCTTAAGTTGTTTCCCCTGTTGCATCTTGCCATGCCATGCATATAAAATAGGATCATGCTGGATCTTTGCCGTAGAAGTGATTGTTGCATCCGGTGTTTCTTTTAGTTCGTTGCTTCTTCGCGGATAGGACGTTGAGATGATGTGAGCAACGACAAGTTCTGCTACCTCTACTTGCTGCATTCCAGGCAAGTATACTCACTTGCTGCCATATGGCTACCTTTCATCACTTGTTACCGATTCTTTCCATTGTTCTTATTCTAGCCTTTTGATTCGATGCTTGTGTCTCGATCCTATTATATGTTACCTTGCAGCCATGATATAGCCTTCCTTCCACTTCCTATTAACTGTTGTTTGTTTACCCTGTTGGCCCTCGTGTCGTAGTTGCATGCTTAGTGTTGTTTGCGCTCAAGTCTTGTTGTCCTTTTTCATATCACCTGATTAGTTGGATAGTTGGGTTTCAATTCAATCAACAACATGTTAATGTTTTGGGTAATAATAAATTGATGATAAGGCACCGGCAGGAGGCCCGGCGTGGTTTTGAGGCCTGCTAGTGTCGACCCTAATAGGAAAAGGGTCTTGTCTACTGATCCATGATGAGCGCACTACCCGCATGTGGGAAGCGTGTATGGGCGCCCCCCTCAATTTGACTCGATTCGCATCTCGTCCAAATCGCCACACTTAGTTCGGGCTTTCAGTTTGCTGCACGCATATGTAGGTACGAACCCGAGGCCAGGGTGGAATTTTTGTAGTCGGCATTTAGGGCGGCGTGGTCTTCCAGTGCTATGAGGGTCCCCTTTTCTTCGTGGGGCTCGATTAGCCGCGCACTCACGACACGTGGTGCTTTGGGCTTGATGCAAAGAAGAGTTGAGTTGTGTTGAGTGCCTCGCTTGGTGGAAGTGCATTTCCAATCTGGCGGGGTATTCTTACGTGTACGGCCAAATTGGTGCACCCCTGCAGGGTTAAATCTTCTCGAGAAGCCGTGTTTTCCGCGGTTATGGTTGACTTGGTGAAAGTACTGGCTACCAAGTACTCATAACAACTTACACCTAACTAATGCTAATCTTGACTAGTAATAGGTTTATTGACACAATAACCTGAATCACCATTAATCCAACTGTGTGAGTTATCCTTGGGTTGCTTCCTTAGTAGGGGGTAACGTTGGATGGGTTTGTTTGAAGTTATTTTCAGTTGGTTACTATACGCGATCTTATCTACTTTCTGTTAGCCGGAAGTGGTAGCGAGTCTCTTTAGTTAGTTAGTGCAGCCCGCTGCCGCTTCTTTGCAATAACCCCTTCCTTTCCGTTGTACCCAAAGTATTTGTATCTTGTGATGACTGTCTACGCCGGTATCTTGTGAGTATGGTTTATCCCCTTGCCAGTACTTAACCGTACTGACCCACGAATTCATTTTCGTGGCTGCATATTCAACATTGCAGTCAACAGGTTTGAAGTCTGACGACGTTAGCTTGGGAATCCCTCCGGCTTGGCCTGGGCAGGGATTGGACACTCTCGGTTATCTTCAGGACTCTTAGTCCAATTTGTATCTTGTCCGTAGTCGGACGCTATGTTGTATCTTCCGCTGTTATTTGGATCTTTGTATTGTATCAGTTGTATCCTTGACTCGTTTGAGTCGTCTTGTATAAATCCTTTCTATTGTTGTGGAATATTCGTGAACTGTTGTAATGTTATCACAAGTGGCAACCTGGAATCGGTTATTATGCGGATTTGACGGGAATGCTGAAATCTGCATAGTGCCCGATCCCGGGGCGTCACAAATGGTATCAGAGCATGGTTTCCGATTCCCGATATTGTTTCGATACGAATGGTTATCGAAGCAACGGGTCCGCAAAGCCTGTAGGATAACCTCGCTAACGGTCGTGTTCTTAGAGTGTCAAAAACTATTTTCGAAACATCTCAATAGGATTCTTGTTTTCTCCTTATCTCTATTCTACTTCTCCTTCTATCTCATTTGTTTTGGAGTCTACTCTCGTACTCAATCTTTCAAAGTGTTAGGATCCTACGTGGGTGGACGTTTTCTGTACCTTTAACCTAATAGGTTCGATCATCGGAAGATTTCTGGTGGAAGAACATCGTCGTCACTCTGAGCAAGATTCCCTTGTTAGTGGTGTCGAGAATCCCTTGTTAGTGGTGTCGAGGAGATCAACTGGAAGCATGAAGAATCGATAGTTGCACTTCTTTCCCCTCCCGGGTTAGCAGGTGGATTGCGAGGGCGCAATCCCTTGTTAGTGGTGTCGTCTGTAACACCTGGGGTGTTACCCTGAGTAGAAAGTTGTTTGTTTTCTTTTGCTTTGCATCACATGCATCATATGCATTGCATCCTGTTTTCAACACAACTGGAAATTTACAACTAATTTAAACTTTCAAAACATGTCTGAAATTTCCAATTAAAGTTGCAACCTAACCAACTCAACTTGTTTTCAAATAGTTTGAAGTTGAATTTGTTCAAATTGTTTGTTAAATGAAAACTCCTTTTTAGCAACCCCAAATGGCAAATTCAATTTCACTTCCAAATCAATCATAATTGACATGATCAAATTGTGGTTTAAACATTAAAATTTTGCAAACAATTAAAATTCAATAAATGTTTTCATAATTGTTGAGTTCATTGAATAAAATTGGTTAAAAATCCACTCCTTATGAAATACTATGGAAATTTCAAATATCAACTTAAAACTCCAATTAATAATTCAAATTTTTGGACTTAATGTGCACAATTGCTTTTACTCACTGTTTTGCAAATTAATAAAATTTAATTATAAAATAAAAACCCCCCAAACCCTATTTCTCTCTCTCTCTCTCTTTCATCTCTTACAAAAAAAAAGAGAAGAAAGAAAATAAAAAAGGGAAATAACAAGCCAGGGGGAGGCAGGCCACTTCTGGCCCACCTACAACCCGAGTGAAGCCCACCACTTAAGCCCGGTACCCCTTCAGTCGCTTTCTTCCTCCTCGCTGTCGTCATCGACAGTACGAACCATCTCCTCACAGTAAGATCATCTCCCCCCTCCGATGCTGCTCCGTACAAGCACAAGCTCCCCATAAAAACCTAGCCTTCCCCCTCTGCCCTAGCCTAACCCTAGACCCTAACCTCTCGCCCTAGCGCCGCCATCTCTCCTTTCTCCCCCCCCGATTTCTTATGTTTCTGAACCCCAAACCGTGCACCACCACTGCCTCCCGTCGCCCCACCGCCACGGTCACCTCGAGGCTGCACCGTTGTCGGGAATGGAACGACGACTACGTCCTCGCCAAGTTTGCCGAAGAGTTCATAGCCAGGTACCGCCCGATTTCGCCGCCCTTTTCCTCTGTCCTCGCCGTGGTTGCAGTTCCGATTGTGCAGTTCGTCAGAAACCCCACCGCGCAGAGATGATATTACTTGCTTGTTCCTGCTCGAGGTGCATCACCGATCTGTTGTTAGCGTAGTGGTAGCCCTAATCGCGCTCAGGCTGTGAGAACCTGGGATCGATCCCTCCATGACGCAGGGATCTCTTCTTTTTCTGTTCTGATCGCGCACTGAAGATGAAAGACTGCCCCTTGTTTCTGTCTGAAATTCAGTAAACGCTATGTGCACCTTTTATTCCGTCAGGCTCGTGGTGTATCACCAAACGTTTCCTAGCCCAGTGGCAACGCCCACCTGCGAGCAGCGCACGATCCAGGGATCGAGTCCCCGTGGGCGCACTGCCCCCCCTTTTTGGTGAATTACTCGCGCGAGCCCCAGGCCCACCTGTCATGGGCCCTGGGTGCCCTGTCACCTCCTAGCACTGCCACGGCAGCGCCAGCGTGGCCTGGGCCCGCTTGGCAGCGACCCAGGGCCACTATGACTTAGTGCAGCCCCAGTTTTGGGCGCAGTTTCGCAGATAAGCCCTTGCCCCCACTTTTTCCTTCACAGCCCAGTCCCTGTAATCACAAATCAGTCCCTGAACTTCAAACACACCTAGAAATTGCAAATAAACTCCAAATTGAAAATGTAAAATATGTTTTTCAGTCAAAATTCAATGTACTTTCTGTTTATCAACTTTGTTTTGCATTTTGGGCAATTAAAATTAAGGTTATTTAATAATCCTTAAAAATGACAAACTACATGGCATAATTAATAACTTTCAAATGGTTGCTCCAAATTAAATACTCAAAACATGTTTTCCATCCCAAATTAAATACCACACTTGAATATCAACTTTGTTTTTTGGTTTACAACATTTAAATTGGATAATTGTTTCACCTCTTATATAATGCATTTAAATTGGTACCATGTTAACTAAATCATTTAAAAGTGTTTCTCAACCAATAAAATATGTTTTCCAATCATATTCATGTCATTAACATGTTCATGCCATTCATATCTCTGTTTGCATCTTATCTTGTGCATTTTAGATTTTTTTATGCATGTTCATCTATATGACAACATATGGAGTGTGTGGGCTAATTAATTCCAGCTGTTGCCCCCTTCCATTTAAATTGCCTAACTCATCTACTTTATTGTTTGCCATGCTAAATAACAATTAAATTAATGGTTAGATAAAAAACTTGAACCAATTCCTATTTCTCCGGACTCCGGTTCCGATTAAATTGCTTAAGTTGTTTCCCCTGTTGCATCTTGCCATGCCATGCATATAAAATAGGATCATGCTGGATCTTTGCCGTAGAAGTGATTGTTGCATCCGGTGTTTCTTTTAGTTCGTTGCTTCTTCGCGGATAGGACGTTGAGATGATGTGAGCAACGACAAGTTCTGCTACCTCTATTTGATGCATTCCAGGCAAGTATACTCACTTGCTGCCATATGGCTACCTTTCATCACTTGTTACCGATTCTTTCCATTGTTCTTATTCTAGCCTTTTGATTCGATGCTTGTGTCTCGATCCTATTATATGTTACCTTGCAGCCATGATATAGCCTTCCTTCCACTTCCTGTTAACTGTTGTTTGTTTACCCTGTTGGCTCTCGTGTCGTAGTTGCATGCTTAGTGTTGTTTGCGCTCAAGTCTTGTTGTCCTTTTTCATATCACCTGTTTAGTTGGATAGTTGGGTTTCAATTCAATCAACAACATGTTAATGTTTTGGGTAATAATAAATTTATGATAAGGCACCGGCAGGAGGCCCGGCGTGGTTTTGAGGCCTGCTAGTGTCGACCCTAATAGGAAAAGGGTCTTGTCTACTGATCCATGATGAGCGCACTACCCGCATGTGGGAAGCGTGTATGGGCGTCCCCCTCAATTTGACTCGATTCGCATCTCGTCCAAATCGCCACACTTAGTTCGGGCTTTCCATTTGCTGCACGCATATGCAGGTACGAACCCGAGGCCAGGGTGGAATTTTTGTAGTCGGCATTTAGGGCGGCGTGGTCTTCCAGTGCTATGAGGGTCCCCTTTTCTTCGTGGGGCTCGATTAGCCGCGCACGCACAGCACGTGGTGCTTTGGGCTTGATGCGAAGAAGAGTTGAGTTGTGTTGAGTGCCTCGCTTGGTGGAAGTGCATTTCCAATCTGGCGGGGTATTCTTACGTGTACGGCCAAATTGGTGCAACCCTGCAGGGTTAAATCTTCTCGAGAAGCCATGTTTTCCTCGGTTATGGTTGACTTGGTGAAAGTACTGGCTAACAAGTACTCAGAACAACTTACACCTAACTAATGCTAATCTTGACTAGTAATAGGTTTATTGACACAATAACCAGAATCACCATTAATCCAACTGCGTGAGTTATCCTTGGGTTGCTTCCTTAGTAGGGGGTAACGTTGGATGGGTTTGTTTGAAGTTATTTTCAGTTGGTTACTATACGCCATCCTATCTACTTTCTGTCAGCCGGAAGTTGTAGCGAGTCTCTGTAGTTAGTTAGTGCAGCCCGCTGCCGCTTCTTTGCAATAACCCCTTCCTTTCCGTTGTACCCAAAGTATTTGTATCTTGTGATGACTGTCTACGCCGGTATCTTGTGAGTATGGTTTATCCCCTTGCCAGTACTTAACCGTACTGACCCACGAATTCATTTTCGTGGCTGCATATTCAACATTGCAGTCAACAGGTTTGAAGTCTGACGACGTTAGCTTGGGAATCCCTCCGGCTTGGCCTGGGCAGGGATTGGACGCTCTCGGTTATCTTCAGGAATCTTAGTCCAATTTATATCTTGTCCGTAGTCGGACGCTATGTTGTATCTTCCGCTGTTATTTGGATCTTTGTATTGTATCAGTTGTATCCTTGACTCGTTTGAGTCGTCTTGTATAAATCCTTTCTGTTGTTGTGGAATATTCGTGAACTATTGTAATGTTATCACAAGTGGCAACCTGGAATTGGTTATTATGCGGATTTGGCGGGAATGCTGAAATCTGCATAGTGCCCGATCCCGGGGCGTCACAACCCTTGGATAGAAGAGCACAAAACCGCGATAAAAATAGTGCTCGCAGGCTGATGACGGAAGATGAGATATTTAGAGCACACAACTCCTCTTTCGCGACATGGTAACACAAACAGGTCCTAAAGGCCTTGCGGCCATTTGCTGCAGGGAGGGGGGGGCCAGGGGACAGACCCTTTAGAACTGGTTTGTATCACAAACCGGTTCTAAATGTTTTCTCATTTCTTGGGCCCACGCAGAACAGATCGGCAGTTTCCTCTCGATCCCCAAACCGCACGCCGCCGTCGTCTCTCTCATCGCACGCCGCCGTTGTCGTTGTCGAGCAGCAGGAGGAGGAGCGGGAGCAGCAGCAGGAGGAGGAGCAGGAGCAGCAGGGGAGGAGAAGCGGGAGCAGCAGGGGAGGAGGAGCGGGAGCACGCCGCGCGCCGTCCCTCTCATCATCGTCGTCCACGCCGGCCGTCGTCACCCACGCCGCCGTCTCCCATGCCCACGACGAACCCAGGTCAGCCCCCCCTCTTCGAACGCCCGTGTGCAGTTTTTCTTTCCCCTGGAAACTACCCCTGCATCTAGACATTGATCGACTAGTGTTGTCCTCTTCTAGGCCACGAAGAACTACCCCTGATTTCCCCTGCAGTTACTGCTACCGTGCCCCATACAAACGCATGTATAATCCAATTCCACCGAATGATGTCCATGGCCAAATCAATAAAATCTACTTTCACATAAAACTCATCTTCGTCCAAGTTAATATGATCGACTACTGTCATTGATGAACCTGAAACAATAAAAGTGTGAGTAGCCTGCATGGGCAAATGCAGAAAGATCAGATGCACATCCAAGTGCTAATTTATCTTTTTGTATGCACGGGACGATTGGCCAAAGCTTTCTGGTCTGCCCCACGCTAGCTAGCCGATTTGGGGCAGAAAACAAATGCCAGGAGCAGAATACAGAACTATCAATTGTAACCAAACACATGCTAATATATTTTCGAAACAGATATCCATGCCAGGTAATATATTTATAAAAGAAGAAAACAAAATGGCAGTTAGATGATGACAAGTTACTCTTATTATAATTACATCATTTTACAGCAAACTCATCTTCGTTCTGCGTAGTTTGTCTTATTGTATGGCTCGGGTGGTACTAGTGCTTTGTAAGTAGTGGAAATGCAGATTGCGGAGGTTTTTTATCCTCTTATCTTAAAAAAATGTATGCATGGGTTATCACATACTTTTATCTCAATAAATAGTGCGCTTATCACATACTTTTATCTCAATAACAAGTTGTTGATTGGCTTGGGTTTTTCAGCTTATAGCTTACACTTTTATCTTGAGATATTACCTACCACTTAGTTGTTTTTGCTGCCCAACATTATTTCACACATCTATGCTTTGGATACAGTTGTTTTGATAAATCATGTTACTTAAATGCTTTATTATGTTTACCCAATCCTTGTCTTAGGAAAAAAATGTGCCCGATCACGTTTCTGTTCCTGTCCATTGCATGATAGCGTCAGATACTAACTTAAGTAGCTAAACCTATCATCATATTTTGGTATTTTTGGTATGAAATGATAGTGATAAGATAAGAAATTAAGAAAGAATGATGGTTATTGTGCTCTGTCTATGATTGAGTTGCTTCATTCTCTGTGATCTAGTACTAATTAAGTACAACTGCACCCTCCAAGAAGAAATTAAGTAGTGCCACTGCTAGAATTCTCTGTGATTTGTTATTAATTAAGTGCATCATTCTACTTTGATCTGCTGCTGATGTTGTGAGGGAAAGTGACATTCTGTTTGTTTTGGTAGTGGAGATGTAAAGTTGCTGCTGCTCGTGCTGATCTTTGTGCTGTGAGATATTGGAATCTGGGGCGTGGCACTTGTGTCAGCTCCTGACCATGGGGGGTGTCATTCCCTTTTGGCTTTGTTTCTTGTCCTGATGTTACCTGATGCATATGGAACAGAGTAGGCTGGTTGAGGTCATTCTTCTCCCGTTACCTGATGCATATATTTTCTGTTTTAGTAGGTTGCTGTATTGGCTAATTGCTGCAGCCAATATGGAAGTTTTTTTTGGCATGATATATGAATTTCCTGGGAGTTTTTGTGCCATGTGATGACAACAATGCAAGAAACTGTTTTTGTGGCCATGTGTGCATTCAATTTATGTTGCAGGTACATTGAGTGCCAATGTTTTGCCGGAACGTTGATTCATTTCCGTTCCGACGAATTTCTGGCACTCTGGTATGACCATTTATAGCCGAGGTCATGCCGAATTTTTCCGGTGACTAACCTAGTATACGTTTTGTCTACTTCTAGGCATGTCTTCTTCTACTACGGATCCGACTTTATTGGACAACTACATCCTTATGGCCCGAGAGTCGCAAGAGGAAGAGAGATCCAATGATGGCGGTGACGATCGGATGCAAACTGACCAGCCCCCCGATGTCGAGCCCCACCATGATGACGGGCTCACCGGTGGCGAGGAGGAAACCACTGATAGTGGCGCCAGGGGTCCCTCAGGGAGCAGCACGACAGGAAAGAAGCGTCGGCAGCGAGCTCCGAACAAGGTCGACACTATTCGAGAGAAATTCACGGAGGTGGATCCTTCCAGTGGCACGCCTGTGATGCCATTGGACCTTGTGAAGGGGTAGTTCCTCCAACTTGGCGCGATCCTTCAAGACGTCGTCAATGTGAACAAGCCGACTCTCAAGAAGAAGCTGTAACACCTGGGGTGTTTACCCTAATTTAGAAAATTGGTTTTTTTTTTTGCATTGCATCACATGCATCATATGCATTGCACCTTGTTTTTAAAACAATTCAAAAAGTTCAAACCAATTTAAACTTTCAAACATGTCCAAAGTTTCCAATTTAAAAATTGCAAACTAAACAACTCAAATTGTTTCCAATAGTTTTGAAGTTGATTCATTTAAATTGCTTGTTAATAAAATTCCCTTTTATTCACACCCAAATGGTAAATTCAAATTCCAATCAAAGTCATTCATACTTGGCATGTTCCAAATGTGGTTTTAAAAATTAAAATCTTGCAAACAATTAATTCAATAAGGCTTCATAATGGGTTGAGCTTATTGAATAAAAAATGTTTATTTCAAAAAGTAAATCCTTATGAAACACTATTTGAAATTCAAATAGCAAACAAAAATCAAATTGACATTTCAAATTTTTGAAACTAATGTTAACATGCTTTTACCTTGCTATTTTGTACATCAATAAAAATGTTTCCATAAAACTAAAACCCTAACATCTATTTCTATTTTTCCCTCCTTTCCTTTCCTACAAAAAAAAGAGAGAAACAAAAGAATAAAAAGAAAACCTCTCGGGCTGGGGAGGCAGGCCAAGGCCCACCTACAACCCAGCCCATTCCCCTCTTCTTTCAGCCCACCACTTACCTTCCCCTACCTCTGTCCGTACAGAGAATAGGTGGACAGCAACGCACCACCACCCCCCATGTGCACCTGCTCCCCCCTTATCTACCCTCCTCCCTAGATCCCGAGGGAACCCTAGCCTCTCCCTAATCCTCCCTCTCCAGCCATCGCCGCCGCCACAAACCCTCTCCACCTTACTCTGTTTCTTGTCCTACACAAACAGACCACCATCATCGGCATGCTCGATGGGGCCGGACTCCCTCGGTCATCTACGAGCCAGACCGAGGCCTCCGGGAACACTGCAGCGACTTATATGTCGTCCACACGCGAGGAATCAGCACGACATCAACTGTAGCGGCGGAGATGTCCCCGACGGGCAGCGGCCTATCCTCTCCGATTGCGGTGTCCTCGGTCCTCCTCGAACATGATCGACTACTCCAACCCTCCCACGGTGAGCACACCTTCCAATTCCCGGAATCTCTAGGCTCCATCGCTTGCTCTGTCCCCTTTTCGGCTCGAGATTCATGTCTGTTCTGCCATGAACGCAACAGCCACGAGCTTCCATCTTGCTGTTGAGCTGCTGCGGGTACAAATTGTTCCCGCGCCTGCAACCACACCCCAGCACCCCTATCTGCCCCTTGCTACACCTTCGAGGTCGCACCAACGCGAGAGGATCACCAGCAGACCGCAGTAATTCTTCTCTGAACCTGAAGTATCTGAACTTGTGTGTCGAAAAAATCAGTTAACTCGCTTGGTATCAATCATATTCCGTCAGATGTGAGAACCAGCACCAACTCTTTCAGTAGCCCAGTGGCTAAGCATTGTGTGCGCGCACCCGCAGGCCCAGGTTCGATTCCCCATCCGGCCGATTAAACGGCCACACTTTTTCGGATTTTCGCGCGGTGGCCAGGACCCACTGGTCATTGACCGTGTGTGCCACCGCAGCCACACTCGCGCCTCGTCAACGCCACCGTGGCACTGGCCCCGCACGGCAGTGAAACAGGCCAATGTACGTTGTGTGAAAGACACCCCAGGGGCCTATCTGTGTTTCATTTTCTTTCTTTTATGTCCCTCTCCTTTGGCACTTTAATCCCTGTAACTTCAAACAGCTATAAAAATTGCAAATCAAATCCACATTCAAAATGTAAGACATGTAATCCACTCTAACTAAAATAATCTTTCCAAATATCAACTTTGTTTTGCCTTTCGGGCTAATAAAATGAATGGGTTTTTCCACACTTTATGTGACATGTTTAAAATGTTTTAATTCATAACTTGTTCATTTTAATTCCAATTTAAACAAATAAAATATGTTCTCCACTCAAAATGAAACCACCTTTCTGAATATCAACCTTGTTTTGCAATTTGGACAATTAAAATTAATGTCATTTAAAAATTCCTTAATTAATTAATTAAAAGTCCTAATAATAACTTTCACATGCTTGCTCCAAATTAAAAACCCAAAACATGAAATCCATCCAAAATGAAATGCTACACTTGAATATCAACTTTGTTTTCTGTTTTGAACAATTTAAATGGCTGAAAACAACTATTTCTTAATTAATGCATTTAAAATTGTCAATTTCATAACTTGCTCATCTAAAATCCAAATTCAACAAATGAAATATGTATTCCATCTAAAATTGTGTGTTCTTCCAAATATAAATTTTGTTACCTGTTTTGAACATCTAAAATTGGTGAAAACAACAAATGTTTGTTTAAATCATTTAAAATGCCAAAGTCCATAACTTAATAAATAAAATTCCAAACTTGGTAAACAACATATCAAATTGAAGCTATTGTTGTTTTCTTATTGTTTTGATCATCCATGCATCATTCTAATCAACTTTCACATGACGGTTATTTGTAGATCATTTAATTCAACATTAATTCATGGGCTTTTCCATATGCAATCCAAATTGCATATAGGCCCATTTAAATATGTTTACCAGGTCAACTAGTTTATCTTTGATGCATCCTTAAACTTGTCATGCATCCATATCTTGATCATGCTGGATATTTTGCCGTAGAAGTAATTGTTGCATCCGGTGTTTGCTCTAGTTCGTTGCTTCTTTGCGGATAGGACGTTGAGATGATGTGAGCAACGACAAGTTCTGCGGATGTACCTCTACTTGCTGGATCTCAGGAAAGTATACTCACTTGCTACCCGTGTTGCCTTTCCTCACTTGTTACCGATTATTTCCGTTGTCTTTATGCTAGCCTTATGATTCGATGCTTGTGTCTCGATCCTATCATACGTTTACCTTGCAGCCATGATATAGCCTTTCCTTCCACTTCCTATTAACTGTTGCTTGTTTACCTTGTTGGCCCCCGTGTCGTAGTTGCATGCTTAGTGTTGTTTGCGCTCGAGTCTTGTTGTCCTTTGTTCTATCACCTGTTTAGTCGATAGTTGGGTTTCTATTTAATCAACAACATGTTAATGTTTTAGGTAATAATAATTTGATGATAAGGCACCGGCAGGAGGCCCGGCGTGGTTTTGAGGCCTGCTAGTGTCGAACTTAATTAGGAAAAGGGTCTTGTCTACTGATCCATGATGAGCGCACTATCCGCATGTGGGAAGCGTGTATGGGCGCCCCCCGCAACTCTGATTCGATTCGCATCTCGTCCAAATCGCCACACTTAGTTCGGGCTTTCCATTTGATGCACGCATATGCAGGTACGAACCCGCGCCAGGGTGGAACTTTTGTAGTCGGCATTTAGGGCGGCGTGGTCTTCCAGTGCTATGAGGGTCCCCCTTTTCTTCGTGGGGGCTCGATTAGCCGCGCACGCACAGCACATGGTTCTTTGGGCTTGATGCGAAGAAGAGTTGGGTTGTGTTGAGTACCTCGCTTGGTGGGTTGATCCCCCGTGTGGCGGGATATTCTTACGTGTACGGCCAAATTGGTGCATCCCTGCAGGGTTAAATCTTTTCGAGAAGCCGTGTTGTCCGCGGTTATGGATGACTTGGTGAAAGAGCTGGCTTACAAGTACTCAGACAACTTACACTTATCGATGATAACTTGACTAGTAATATAGATTACCTCCACCATAAAAATGAATGTCACCTTAATCAACCGTGTGAGTTTCCTTGGGTTGCTTCCTTAGTAGGGGGTAACATTTGATGGGTATTGTTTGGTGAGTAGTTGTAGTTGGTTCTGATACGCTATCTTATCCCTTCCTTTTAGCCGGAAGTTGTAGCGCGTCTCTCTAGTTGTTAGTGCTGCCCGCTGCCGCTTCTTTGCAATAATCCCTTCCTTTCCGTTGTACCCAAAGTATTTGTATCCTGTGATGATTGGTTACGCTGGTATCTTGTGAGTATGGTTTATCCACTTGCCAGTACTTAACCGTACTGACCCACGACTCCGTTCCTGGCTGCATATTCCACATTGCAGTCAACAGGTTTGAAGTCTGACGATGTTAGCTTGGGAATCCCTCCGGCTTGGCCTGGGCAGGGATTGGACGCCATCGGTTATCTTCAGGACTCTTAGTCCAATTTGTATCTTGTCCGTAGTCGGATGCTATGTTGTTTCTTCCGCTGTTATTTGGATCTTTTTATTGTATCAGTTGTATCCTTGACTCGTTTGAGTCGTCTTGTATATATATCTCTTCTGTTGTTGTTCCGGAATATTCGTGAACTGTTGTAATGTTATCACAAGCGGCAACATGAAATCGGTTATTATGCGGATTTGGCGGAAATGCTGAAATCTGCATAGTGCCCGATCTTCGGGGCGCGACAAATGGTATCAGAGCATGGTTTTCGATTCCCATAGTTGTTTCGATACGAATGGTTATCGAAGCAACGGGTCCGCAAAGCCTGTAGGATAGCCTCGCTAACGGTCGTTGTTTCTAGAGTGTCAAAAAACTATTTGCTGCTAAACTATTTTGAAAAGCTCTCAATAGGATTCTTGTTTTCTCCTTATCTCAATTCTATTTCTCCTTCGATCTTATTTGTTTTGGAGTCTATCTCCCGCTCAATCTTTCAAAGTTTTAGGATCCTACGTGGGTGGACGTTTTCTGAGCCTTTAACCTAATAGGTTCGATCATCGGAAGATTCCTGATGGGAGAAGATCGTCATCAACCCGAGAAAGATTCTCTTGTTAGTGGTGTCGAGGAGATCAACTGGAAGCATGAAGAATCGATAGTCGAACTTCTTTCCCCTCCCGGGTTAGGGGTTGGATTGCGAGGGCGCAATCCCTTGTTAGTGGTGTCGTCTATAACACCTGGGGTGTTTACCCTAATTTAGAAAATTGGTTGTTTTTTTTTGCATTGCATCACATGCATCATATGCATTGCACCTTGTTTTTAAAAAAATTTAAAAATTTCAAACCAATTTAAACTTTCAAACATGTCCAAAGTTTCCAATTTAAAAATTGCAAACTAAACAACTCAAATTATTTCCAATAGTTTTGAAGTTGATTTATTTAAATTGCTTGTTAATAAAATTCCCTTTTATTCACACCCAAATGGTAAATTCAAATTCCAATCAAAGTCATTCATACTTGGCATGTTCCAAATGTGGTTTTAAACATTAAAATCAATAAGGCTTCATAATGGGTTGAGCTTATTGAATAAAAATTGTTTATTTCAAAAAGTAAATCCTTATGAAACACTATTTGAAATTCAAATAGCAAACAAAAATCAAATTGACATTTCAAATTTTTGAAACTAATGTTAACATGCTTTGACCTTGCTGTTTTGTACATCAATAAAAATGTTTCCATAAAACTAAAACCCTAACATCTATTTCTATTTTTCCCTCCTTTCCTTTCCTACAAAAAAAAGAGAGAAACAAAAGAATAAAAAGAAAACCTCTCGGGCTGGGGAGGCAGGCCAAGGCCCACCTACAACCCAGCCCATTCCCCTCTTCTTTCAGCCCACCACTTACCTTCCCCTGCCTCTGTCCGTACAGAGAATAGGTGGACAGCAACGCACCACCACCCCCCATGTGCACCTGCTCCCCCCTTATCTACCCTCCTCCCTAGATCCCGAGGGAACCCTAGCCTCTCCCTAATCCTCCCTCTCCAGCCATCGCCGCCGCCACAAACCCTCTCCACCTTACTCTGTTTCTTGTCCTACACAAACAGACCACCATCATCGGCATGCTCGACGGCGCCGGACTCCCTCGGTCATCTACGAGCCAGACCGAGGCCTCCGGGAGCACTGCAGCGACTTATATGTCGTCCACACGCGAGGAATCAGCACGACATCAACTATAGCGGCGGAGACGTCCCCGACGGGCAGCGGCCTATCCTCTCCGATTGCGGTGTCCTCGGTCCTCCTCGAACATGATCGACTACTCCAACCCTCCCACGGTAAGCACACCTTCCAATTCCCGGAATCTCTAGGCTCCATCGCTTGCTCTATCCCCTTTTCGGCTCAAGATTCATGTCTGTTCCGCCATGAACGCAACAGCCACAAGCTTCCATCTTGCTGTTGAGCTGCTGCGGGTACAAATTGTTCCCGCGCCTGCAACCACACCCCAGCACCTCTAGCTGCCCCTTGCTACACCTTCGAGGTCGCACCAACGCGAGAGGATCACCAGCAGCCCGCAGTAATTCTTCTCTGAACCTGAAGTATCTGAACTTGTGTGTCGAAAAAATCAGTTAACTCGCTTGGTATCAATCATATTCCGTCAGATGTGAGAACCAGCACCAACTCGTTCAGTAGCCTAGTGGCTAACCATTGTGTGCGTGCACCCGCAGGCCCAGGTTCGATCCCCCCCTCCGGCCGATTAAACGGCCACACTTTTTCGGATTTTCGCGCGGTGGCCAGGACCCACTGGTCGTTGACCGTGTGTGCCACCGTAGCCACACTCGCGCCTCGTCAACGCCACCGTGGCACTGGCCCCGCACGGCAGTGACACAAGCCAATGTACGCTGTGTGAGAGACACCCCAGGGGCCTATCTGTGTTTCATTTTCTTTCTTTTAGGTCCCTGTCCTTTGGCACTTTAATCCCTGTAACTTCAAACAGCTATAAAAATTGCAAATCAAATCCACATTCAAAATGTAAGACATGTAATCCACTCTAAATAAAATAATCTTTCCAAATATCAACTTTGTTTTGCCTTTCGGGCTAATAAAATAAATGGGTTTTTCCACACTTTATGTGACATGTTTAAAATGTTTTAATTCATAACTTGTTCATTTTAATTCCAATTTCAACAAATAAAATATGTTTTCCACTCAAAATTAAACCATCTTTTTGAATATCAACCTTGTTTTGCAATTTGGACAATTAAAATTAATGTCATTTAAAAATTCCTTAATTAATTAATTAAAAGTCCTAATTAATAACTTTCACATGCTTGCTCCAAATTAAAAACCCAAAACATGAAATCCATCCAAAATGAAATGATACACTTGAATATCAACTTTGTTTTCTGTTTTGAACAATTTAAATTGCTGAAAACAACTATTTCTTAATTAATGCATTTAAAATTGTCAATTTCATAACTTGCTCATATAAAATCCAAATTCAACAAATGAAATATGTATTCCATCTAAAATTGTGTGTTATTCCAAATATAAATTTTGTTACCTGTTTTGAACATTTAAAATTGGTGAAAACAACAAATGTTTGTTTAAATCATTTAAAATGCCAAAGTCCATAACTTAATAAATAAAATTCCAAACTTGGTAAACAACATATCAAATTGAAGCTATTGTTGTTTTCTTATTGTTTTCATCATCCATGCATCATTGTAATCAACTTTCACATGATGGTTATTTGTAGATCATTTAATTCAACATTAATTCATGGGCTTTTCCATATGCAATCCAAATTGCATATAGGCCCATTTAAATATGTTTACCAGGTCAACTAGTTTATCTTTGATGCATCCTTAAACTTGTCATGCATCCATATCTTGATCATGCTGGATCTTTTGCTGTAGAAGTAATTGTTGCATCCGGTGTTTGCTCTAGTTCGTTGCTTCTTCGCGGATAGGACGTTGAGATGATGTGAGCAACGACAAGTTCTGCGGATGTACCTCTACTTGCTGGATCTCAGGCAAGTATACTCACTTGCTACCCGTGTTGCCTTTCCTCACTTGTTACCGATTCTTTCCGTTGTCTTTATGCTAGCCTTATGATTCGATGCTTGTGTCTCGATCCTATCATATGTTTACCTTGCAGCCATGATATAGCCTTTCCTTCCACTTCCTATTAACTGTTGCTTGTTTACCTTGTTGGCCCCCGTGTCGTAGTTGCATGCTTAGTGTTGTTTGCGCTCGAGTCTTGTTGTCCTTTTGTCTATCACCTGTTTAGTCGATAGTTGGGTTTCAATTTAATCAACAACATGTTAATGTTTTGGGTAATAATAATTTGATGATAAGGCACCGCAGGAGGCCCGGCGTGGTTTTGAGGCCTGCTAGTGTCGAACTTAATTAGGAAAAGGGTCTTGTCTACTGATCCATGATGAGCGCACTATCCGCATGTGGGAAGCGTGTATGGGCGCCCCCCGCAACTCTGATTCGATTCGCATCTCGTCCAAATCGCCACACTTAGTTCGGGCTTTCCATTTGATGCACGCATATGCAGGTACGAACCCTTGGAGCCAGGGTGGAACTTTTGTAGTCGGCATTTAGGGCGGCGTGGTCTTCCAGTGCTATGAGGGTCCCCCTTTTCTTCGTGGGGGCTCGATTAGCCGCGCACGCACATCACGTGGTTCTTTGGGCTTGATGCGAAGAAGAGTTGGGTTATGTTGAGTACCTCGCTTGGTGGGTTGATCCCCCGTGTGGCGGGATATTCTTACGTGTACGGCCAAATTGGTGCATCCCTGCAGGGTTAAATCTTCTCGAGAAGCCGTGTTGTCCGCGGTTATGGATTACTTGGTGAAAGTGCTGGCTAACAAGTACTCAGACAACTTACACTTATCGATGATAACTTGACTAGTAATATAGATTACCTCCACCATAAAAATGAATGTCACCTTAATCAACCGTGTGAGTTTCCTTGGGTTGCTTCCTTAGTAGGGGGTAACATTGGATGGGTATTGTTTAGTGAGTAGTTGTAGTTGGTTCTGATACGCTATCTTATCCCTTGCTTTTAGCCGGAAGTTGTAGCGCGTCTCTCTAGTTGTTAGTGCTGCCCGCTGCCGCTTCTTTGCAATAATCCCTTCCTTTCCGTTGTATCCAAAGTATTTGTATCCTGTGATGATTGGTTACGCTGGTATCTTGTGAGTATGGTTTATCCACTTGCCAGTACTTAACCGTACTGACCCACGACTCCGTTCGTGGCTGCATATTCCACATTGCAGTCAACAGGTTTGAAGTCTGACGATGTTAGCTTGGGAATCCCTCCGGCTTGGCCTGGGCAGGGATTGGACGCCATCGGTTATCTTCAGGACCCTTAGTCCAATTTGTATCTTGTCCGTAGTCGGACGCTATGTTGTTTCTTCCGCTGTTATTTGGTTCCTTTTATTGTATCAGTTGTATCCTTGACTCGTTAGAGTCGTCTTGTATATATATATCTCTTCTGTTGTTGTTGCGGAATATTCGTGAACTGTTGTAATGTTATCACAAGTGGCAACCTGAAATCGGTTATTATGCGGATTTGGCGGAAATGCTGAAATCTGCATAGTGCCCGATCTTCGGGGCGTCACAGAAGCCAACTCTGCGCGCCCAACTCATCTCGAGGCTGCACGCGCGGTACGAGTTCCCTCCCCCCACAACAACGAGAATCTGAAGGGCAACCTGGGGAACAAACTCGCCCTCACTAGATTCACCAAAGCACTGAGCAATTACAAGACTATGGTGAGGGCGATGATTAGGGAATCGACACCATTCGAAGAGATCCATCGCCACTTCCCGTGGATTACGCCCGATGACTTCAAGACTTTCCTAGATAACGAGTCGCTTGATTTCACAAAGAATCAAACGGACTGGGGGAAGGAGCTAGCGTCGAAGAACATCGATCACCACAATCTCGGCTGTCGTGGCTACGACGAGAAGAAGCCAGTTTGGGCGAAAGAGGACCAGGCCTTCATTGAAAAAGGGATTGAGAACCCTTACTCCAAGTATGCCCATGACCCGCAATTCCAGAAATTCATGAGGTCGAGGTACATAAAAGTAACTCCGACCGGGGAACTTGTCTCGGACCCGAAGATGGAGGGTGTTATTTTGGTCACGTACGATCGCGTGAAGAATGTTGAGAAGCTAGTGGTAAGAAATTTACCATTTCATGCAACACATCATCATCAAGTCCATGATTTCATTCTAGTACAAAACCATTTCTAAACCGTTCATATGTTGCTTCTGCAGCTAGAAGAACAACAACTTGAATCTTCCTGGTCGTAGACGTCAACGGCAAAAGTCGCGTGGGATAAGCCTTTCATCAGGGGGTACAACAAGGCAAAGAGCCAGGACCCTCTGAAAAGGCCGCACTTAGGCCGCACTAAGGAGTCGCGGGCGGCGAAGGAGCGAGGAGACGGAGGCGCTGAAGAAGAAGGTCCATGACTTGGAAACAAACATGGACAAGAAGATTGAGAAAACTGTGGGGGAAATGATGGATGCGCTCATCCCTGCCGTATTTGAAAAAATATGTGGCTACATCGCCGGGGGCTCACAGGGGCCGTTACCGACGTTCAACATACCGTCGATGTTGGTCGTGCCCGCCGCGGCCGCCGCCGGTGGTCCGTCGATGTCGGCCGTGCCTGTCGCCCCCGCCGTGCCCGACGCGCCTGCCCCCGATGGACCGTCGGCCGTGTCCGGCGCGGCCACCACCCCGTTGCTCGATGAGCCCACCATCACCTGTGGTCCGTCGACGTTAGCCGAGCTCAATGCCCTCACGTTAAATTATTGACCGTCTCAAGCTGTAGCCAGTTCAATATAACCCTACTCTCTGACCTATCCATGCATGTTATCGCGGGCTGACGTGACGGGATGCACCTTCCTGCTAAAAGTGGGCAGCGAGTTGAAGGATGTTGCAAAGGGGAGCATCTTGCAGCCACTATCACGCAAGTACCACTGCAGAGATATACCAGCCAACGAGCTTCGGGTTCGCGTCGATCTGGTGCTACCGGGATTCGAGGACTTGTATCCTCCTAATCAACCCGCCCATGCCGACAGCAAGCTGAATCTCGGCCAACTGGACAATCAAATCTTGCTATGGCCGAAAGCCCTTATTTGGCTGAACACGACGTCAGGGTCGGCGCCAAGCCAAGCCATGACCGTCACCACTACACCGGTTGCGCCCGCGGCAAGCCAACAAGACAAGGTCCAACATGGCAATGTCCTCTCTCCACCTCCGGTGGATCCTCGTCCTCCCGAGCACGAGACGTCCAATGACGAGCAACATCACGAGCATGAGACCCATGACGACTACATGGATATTGAACTTGCTCCCATTGACGATTTCATAAATCAGTTGGATGGCGAGAAGCCGGTTCCTCCGGAGTTACCCGCCAGAACTCTTGATATCCAGAAGAAGGTAGATGGCGGAGAGGGCGGTTCTTCTGAGTTACCCACCAGAAAACCGTATATCCAGAAGAAGCTAACCTATTCCCAAGAAACTCCCGAGGAGCAGACGGCCTTTACGGCTCCACAGCCTATGCTGGTTACCCCGAATACACTCCGTGCTACGGCCGAGGAGGAGGTAAAACAAAGCGGCACTCCCATCTTCTTGAGGCCAAAGAAGATTCGGAAGAGGCCGGGCAACAAGAAGAAAGGTGGTGCCTCCTCTAGTAGCCAGCCAGCGGCCTCCCGAGTCCTGGACCGTTTGCCGCCCGCCGTCCCGTGGAGGAAGGTGCATGAGATAGGTCAGCCGATGCTGCCGCCAGAGGTTGTCGCTGTCATGGGTGGTGACATGAGGACCATCCACGACGGGATTTTGTTCAAAGAGAATGAACTTCTATGTGAGAAACATCCCTCCTACCCGCTATACGTGGTCAAGGTGCCCCGATCCGTGGGCTTTGTGGATTCAAATCCCGCAGAGGTGTTCTTCATCAGATACGAAGACATATTCAGGGTCTTCCACTTGGGAAAGCTCGACCGAAGCATTGTCCGCCTGGTATCGCTCAGCATGGCGCACGATATGGTCATGGAGAATACCCCGCACATCGCGATTATGGACCCCTACTACATGAATGAGGACTACTTGCGGTCACATGCGGACCGGGTTCTTATCACGACTTACATAACGGGGTTTTTGATAGATAACAAGGATAAGAACGCCATTCTCATGCCAAACTTTCCCAAGTAAGTAGTCCTCTCCGCTTCACATCGTTACATTCTTTCTAGAATCTCCTTAGTATTCCGATTGATGATATTACTGGCTTGTTCGAAATGTTCTGCGCAGAAACGAAGGATGCGTACTCATCGTCATGGAACCGCATTGGTCGCAATGCACTTATCTCGATGCGGGTAGGGCGGTGCAGAAGGACTACACCGACATAAGAGCAGTTCTTAATAGTGCCCTCAACGGCTTCGCCGCCGATTTAGGCAAGCCCCTAAAAAGGGAGAAACTAGTCCGAGGCGCCTACGTGTGCATCCACGTAACAAACTACCCCTGCCTCAAGCAATCGGAGCAGGAATCTGGGTTGGAAGCTTGGCATGCCATCTTTCAGATGAGGGAGTACTTAAAGGATGCCCAACAGGTCCAGCTACCAAGTCATCTCCGAGACCTGACCACAAAGATGGCCAACACCCCCGATGAATATGTGCGGGCTGAGTTCCGTCGCATCCAGCGGAGGATCTGCACGATACTCTCGTCGGATGTCATCACTCGGGGTGGCTTGTTCTTCCACGGCCACGCACCACCGAGCAACCGTGACATAGAAGCACACCTACGAGAGCAACGTGACACCCGGAAATTCAACACGCTAGAAGGCGTTCGTCTGTTCCCGCCGAGACTATAGGATTGACAAAATGTTAGTATACACTTGCATCATATAACTTCTAGTCCTTTATTTGTCGTGTTTTATTCGTAAACCTTGATGCTTCTATTTTTTGATAGTTATTTGCGGTCTATTATCACTTTCGATGCTAAACTCGTATTTTTGTCCTATGCACAGATGACATGGTATGTTGTGTATGTCGGTAGGGTTCCCGGAGTCTACGACGACTGGGACCAATGCCGGAGACAGGTGCACGGTTTCAGCGGCAGCAACTACAAGGGGTACAAGACCATGGTGGAGGCGGAAGCTCGATACGCCACTTACCTAGCGAGAGAGAAGACGGAGAAGACGAGGGCCCGGATGACCACCTTCGCCATCGCCGTGCTTATACTCCTTGTACTCCTAGTGTTGATGCTACTTGTTGTTTTGCTTGTCTAGATAACTAAACTATCGATTTGTTTGAACTATGTGTACTCCTAGTGTTTGAACTATGCTTGTAACTAAACTATCGCTTCGAGACTATTTGGTGATGATCGAGACTATTGTTCGAGACTATGTGTTGATGATCGAGAATATTTCTGTTATTTTGCTGTCATTTTCATATTTATTTCTGTCAATTTGCTGTAATTATGTTATTTTCGTTTCTTTTATTTTTTGACACAGCAAAACCATACCCCAGGCGAATAAGAAATCATACCCCAGGCGAATGTGTACCCCAGGTGCACAGTGTCTGTTCGCCTAAGGTAAAAGGCTTACCCCAGGCGCACAGGGCCAGTTCGCCTGGGGTATGTCAAGTTACCCCAGGCGCACTTTGAGGTTCGTCTGCGGTAAGTCATTACCGCTGGCGATGTGGTCCCAGGCGAACCGCAATTCGCCTGCGGTAGACTAATTTGGTGCGCCTGCGGTAGTCTTTTCCCTAGTAGTGAAAGCCACATACTAATGCTAAAGTATTCTCTTCCAGGATCATTAATTATCTTGCCTGGTAGAGATTGTAAAATTTGAGTAGCTTTGTTCTTCATCTTGGTTTCACTTTATCAATAATTCTCTTTTGTAACTTCTTTTGGTAAACAAATTAGTATCACTCTATTTCATCTTCGACATAAAATAGGCCATTCTACTATTTTATAACAAAATAGTTGCTATTCAATAATAAAGATTGGTAAAATCTCAAAGACCACTGAAATGTCCTGAGTTATGAAGTCGCGCATATTGTTGTTCTTTTAACATAAGTATTTTTGTTGTTGCCATTTAATATTTGTATGTCACAGATCTTGTAACAGTTAAGATTCTGATTTTGAAATTGACACCTAGCTACTAATAGAATGCAAAATATTTACATGAAAATTGGTACCCTACCAATTTCTGATGATAAGATTCTTATTTTTTGTCTAACTGGTCTATTTTCTTAGAAATTGGAAGCCGTCATTATCTTTTGATATTCCACCGGCTATAGGAAACATAAACTATTATCTAACGTATGTTGTTTGATAATACAACGTGGTGGCTTGGTGCAGATATTGGAATCTAGATCGGAGTTTGTTGGTTAATTATTAGGATTTTGAATTGGTGATGGAGAACTGCTATTGTCTGTTTTAGGATTTATGGTCTCTAAATTATGATATAAATTTCATACCATTGATACCTTTTGTTTTAGTAGGATCAAGTAGGAAGAACTAGCGTCCCGAATCAATATAACTGGAAGTCCCCATATCAACATAACTGGAAGTCCACAAATGAGCTGCTCGTGCAACATCGACGAGAGCATACGGACTAAGCTTCTTACCATGAACAGGAATGCGAGAACTCGGGTTTTTTAATCTGGAAAGAGACATCTTGATGTATAGTGTTCTAATTAAATATGTGAAAATTTCCTGCAATTCTTAATGGATAACATCGAAGATTATCGAAGCACAGTGATGTATCGCGTTGGCTCAAAGTCATGAGTGTAATATCCCAGTGTTTGGGAAGTTATAAGGATCTAAATTTAATATGTGAATTTGCAAAGCATGCATCTAAAAGTACGGGAAATTTTGACGCGAAAGTTTAAACTAATCAAAGTGACCAAAGTTTCATTTGACATGATGAAATATGTCTAGTTCGTCTAGTCAAGAGTACATTTGGAATGATCTTTATAACCAGTATCTTAAGAAACCAAATCATTTGGTTACACAAACCATAATGGGTTGGGACCAACACAAACTCTCAACTACCTTAACCACGAGTCTATAAGTGACTTGGGATAATTCACTAGGAAACTGTACCTCAAAGAGGGGTGAGTATCCAAATCACATAAGTGATAATCATACTTCCACAAATGAGCATAATCGAATCATCTCATCCGCAGAGATTTGATCTTCTATAAAACAACAACTCCCTAAGTTATCAAATCATTTCCTTCACATTTTGATAAATCATGTCATAATCATTAAGTAAACTTTCATAGGTAATTAACAAAGTTTTAATAGAACATAAGTGATACAAACAAGGGTTAACTCAAAACCACAAGTGGGAAATGACATAATAATTGTATTAAAAAAATTATCGAATATGTACATATCCCCTCAACCATAAAAGAAGTACCTAAAAGAAGAAATAAATATTCTTGACCTACTATTAAACTTGATCATTACATATGATATTTCCACACCTCCATATCTACCTTATGAATGAGAAAAATAGTAAAAGCATGAACTAACTCTTAAATCAAGATCTTTCTACCTTGTCTAGATCACCTTGTTTTCCAAATCTTCTCCAAGTTATTTTTCAAAAGAAGAAACCTCAAGACAGGAGGAACTACCATATGAAGATCTTCAAGAAGATTACTTAGAGTATTCTAGAAGTGCTACTTCACTCTAATATAAGGGTATTTGGTGTCGTGGTGGTGTCACGGCAGATGCCATAGGATGGCTAAAGATGTGGGGACGATGGACGCTGGAGGTGCTCGGGGAGGGATCACGCGACGAGTAGCCGCGTGAAGTAAGAACAAAGCACTGCAAACAACACGATCTACCCAGGTTCAGGGCCCTCGTGAGGAGGTAAAACCCCTACTCCTGCCTTTCTTTGTGTATTCTGATGTCTCACCGAGTAGCCACAGTACAATAGTTCTTGCTACCGAGTAGCCGCTCTCCTCTCTATGTGATGAACTAGGTCAAGAACTTACGGTTTCTGGTGTTCGATCCCAACGTGCGTGTGATCCCTCGCGCAGGAGGCGGCGGGGCACCTTATATACACGGTGCCCAGCCGGATACGTCCAAATATGGACAAGTGTCGACATAGTGTGCACATCGTCCTTCTTCCGAGTTCCTGCTGACAGCTTTGGTTCCTAATCTTGGCTGCATCCGGAAAGTCGTTGGGCAAAACCAAGGGGACAGACTGGTATCACTGTGCCAAACACAGAGTAGGGCCCCCTTATCCCGCGACCGCCTACTTCCACACTGTCACTGTCAGGCAGGCCGGCCCCAGATGAACAGTGGTTCGAATAGTGCCAAGTACGGACCCAGGATACGCGGGATCCTGTGTCAGAACGGCTCCTTTGACTTTCTGGCCCGAGTAGGTTCCCGCCAGTTTTACTCGGGCCAACTCTTCTACTCGAACGGATAGAACTTGATTGATTCCTCCTTCTGGTCATCTTTCCGTAAGACCGAGTAGCAGTCGACCAGGTAGCATTTTACCGGGTAGGCGGCTACTCGACCAAACTTCTCTTCTGACCTTTGCCTTTACCACTTGCCTTTACCCTACTCGGGGGTAACCCCCCGACATTAGTCCCCGAAGCTGGTAGAGTCTTGCGAACTCGTTCACTAGGCTCTGCCAGCTTAAAACCAATCTGTGCAACACAGCCCTTGAATCTCTAGACGCCGAGTAAAACCTCCGAGTAGCACTCTGGAAAGTACCTTGAGCTTCCTCTCTTCCGAATAGAGCTAGTTTTCTTCTCTGCAACCGAGTAAAAAGACTTAGAGAATTTTCTCAAACTGAGTTTCTGCAGTGCAGAGCATAATCCAGCCTTCCGTGCTGCAACTGGACACGTGTCAAGCATCCGTGACCCCGACGTCTCGCTGCCCAGGACACGACGTGCCACGCGCCCAGTTTTCACGGGGCGGGCCCACCAGCTCGTCATGTCCCATCAAGCGTAATAATAGGCCACGATCTGGTCGTGGGATCAATTGCGGCCGTTACGCGCGCGTCCCGCGCTTGTGTGCGTTTCTAACTGGCCACAGACCCCACTGCACGAGAGTTATGGCCACGATCGATCGCACTACCCCGATGGTAACGGTAGTCCGGGGAGAGGATATAAATACCCCCATCGGTAACTTCCTTTTCTCCTTCCTCCGTACTTTTCCTCTTTCGCCTCTCTGTTTCTTCTCCGCCGCCAAGCTCTCCGCCGCCGCGCAACTCTTTGCGCCGCCGCGGATTCAATCTCTCCACCCGATTCTTCCAACTTTCCGCCACTTTCTCACTCGCTGCCATGGCCGCTCGCGCCGGCTGGGCTGGTTCTGATGTCACCGTCGACGACTGTTCCTGGCTCGTGAACACCCGGAGGGTTCCTCCTGGTGTTCATTGCCGGCCGTCCGACGGCGAAATCGTTCCGAGCCCGCGGGAGGGCGAGCACGTCGTCTTCCTCGCGTACTTCATGCGAGGATTTGGCCTGCCAGCTTCTGATTTTCTCCGCTCCTTCCTGGATCACTTCGGTGTCCAGATGCATCACCTTCCTCCGAATGCCGTCGTCTTCCTCGCTTACCACACCGTGGTGTGCGAGGCCTTCCTCGGTGTTCGTCCCACGACGGACACCTGGTTGAAGTACTTCCACCTCCGCCAAAAGAGCAAAGGGAAGAAGGACGGCGCGGCCGCTGGCAGCCGAGTAACCGACACCGGCAGCGCCATGATGGTGCAGCGGACGGGAACCAACCACCCTCGCATCAAGGGCTTGGATTCCGTCCGTATGTGGCAAAAATCCTTCCTCTACGTCAAGAATATCCCCGCCACGGAGGGGGGACAGGTAACTGACCGCATCAATCTGCCTGCTTGGAGCAACCGAGCTCCATCCGGGCAGAACTGGAAGACGAAGCCCCACAACGACCGCAACGCAATGCAGATGGAGGAGCGACTCGCCCTTCTAATCGGAGAGGGCCTCAAGAGCGACGATCCCGTCGCCTGCTGGATCAAGAATCGCGTGCTGCCTCTGCAGCAACGCTCCCACCCAATGTGCTACTTGGGAGGCTTGCACTCGTACGACCACGTTCGAGCTCAGCAACGCGGCCGTCGCCGCGCACGCAAGGTCCATCCTGACCACAGGCCTCCGCGACAACTGGCAGTATGGGTTCGTCCCATTCAGCCGCACGAAGCCGATTCCACGGGTACGTTCTCCTTTCTCTACTTCCAGTATACGTATTCCGAGTAGATAATTTCCTCTCCTTGCTGCGACTAGCAATTGCATTCTGTGCCGAATAGAGCACTTAGCAGAATTGCCTAGGCTTAGTGTGCTTAGTGTTTGCACGCCTTGTCGGGTAGCATACTTAGGAGAAACTCTTAGGCTTAATATGCTTGATGTTTGCATGCCTTTCCGAGTAGGATACTTAGCAAACTTCTCTAGGCCTAATGTGCTGTCGCACCCTGGGTTTCTAGAGGATACTCCTCGCACGAACTGGAAGTCAGGTGCTTGGATTATGGGGCATAACTGCTCCCACGTCCCAGCTTCCTGGTAGGCCTGCGCTTATGCGCGACAACACAAGCCCTGCTTCCACCGTCGAGGTAAACTATCCGCTAGGAACCTAAAGGCACTACTGTCGACGTACTTCATAATCAAACACGCACGGTACGTCAACAGTTTGGTACGAATGATAACACAGAATGTCTCTAAGACACAAAAGAATGAAATAAGTGCAACTGGCCTTCACTAAGGCAGAAAATATCGAATACAGTCATCCAGAGGACACATGTCCCAACATATCATCCATTACAACAGCGGAAGCAATCAAAGGGTCTGAGTACAGACAAATCCATGGCTTAAGAAGCCTGAGAACATAAATGAAAGCGAAGCCCATCCACGTAGGTCTGGATCCTGCCCTGGTCCAACTAACTACTCGTCTGCAGCATCATCGAACTCCACAAAGTAGCCATCCTGGGAAGCATCGTAGTCGTAGTAATACTCTGCGTAAGCCACAGCCCCAACGGGGTCAGTACATCCAAGTACTGGCAAGCAAGACTCACAGTTCATCAAGGAGTTACCCGTCAACACAAGCTTTGATGCTTGGGATCAACGGAAGAAAGGGGTGATATAAAGGTTGATGCTGGCTGCTCTAACCAACTACAGAATATAACTACAAGTTCCGGCTAACAGAAAAGATAAGATCGAGGATTGTAACCAACTGAAAGATAACTTCAACCAAACCCATCCTGGATCTCGCCCCTTATCCAAAGAAGCACTCCGAGGATAACTCACACAGTTGTAATAAGGTGAATCAAGTTATTTGTGTGAATAACCTATTACTAGTCAGGTTATTAATCATTGGGTGAAACATGATTGATCATTATGTTGAAGTTGTCCTGAGTACTTGTTAGCCAGTACTTTCACCAAGTAATCCATAACCGCGGAAAACACGGCTTCTCGAGAAGATTATCCCTGCAGGGTTGCACCAATTTGGCCGTACACTCAAGAATAACCCGCCAGATGGAAATGCACTTCCACCAAGCGGGGCACTCTACACAACCAACCATTCCTCGCATCAAGCCCAAAGCACCTTGGGCGCACGGCTAATCGAGCCCAGAAGAAAATGGACCCTCATAGCACTCTAAGAACGTGTCCCCCTATATGCCGACTACGAAAGTTCCACCCTGCGCTGGGCTCGCAAAAACATGCATGCGGCAAATGGAAAACACGAACTAAATGAGGCGATTTGGACGAGATGCGAGTCAGGTCAAGTTGAGGGGGGCGCCCATACTCGCTTCCCAAATGCGGGTAGTGCGCTCATCATGGATCAGTAGACAAGACCCTTTTCCTATTAGGGTCGACACTAGCAGGCTCCAAAACCACTCATGGGCCTCCTGCCGGTGCCTTATCATCAAATTATTATTACCATTAGCAATTAACAGGATTGATTGATTAATAACGAGCCCCGGTACAAGATAATAAGATAGTAACAGTAGTAACCGACAACAGACTCGAGTAAAAGCAACCCTAAGCATGCTAGATAATAACAGGCTCAAGCAATGGCTGTAGGTATGGAGGTGGTGGCAATATCAGGGCTCAAGGTATCATGTGATGGGTTCGGAGAACAAGCAACGATACATAGGGCTAGCAATAGTAGACAAAAAGATAGTATCGACAACAAGTGTGGAAAGGAACTCAATGATTCATGTGAGTGATAACTTGCCTGGCAGCTCAGTCTCGTACTGGGCTAGGTCCTGAGTAGTGGTGTCGTAAGGCTCGTCGGTACCAACGTCGTCGTCTAATCGAGAAGAAGCAAAAACAACAACGAAGGAAGACGGGCAATCAATACATGGCATAAGTGCACAAACATTGGATGATGCATGTCATGTTTAATAGATGCAACAAAATAACTTGCTTGACATGAAACACAAGTTTAAATGGATTCCATATGCAAAGGTTGCATATGGAAGCCCATGCTTTAGAGTTGAATTAATTGTTCTATCACTAAGCATCATGTGTAGGTGACTTAGTATGATGCATGCATGATGAGGAACAATAAGATAACAAATTAATTGCAATTGGAAAGGTAGTTAACAATTTAGAAAGGCATTTATCAAATTTGGAATTTTTGTTACTTAAACATGGCACACAAGTAAATGTTGTTATCATCAAGTTAAAGTGTGCAAAACAATTTACAAATTTTATATTTGAAAAGTTTATCAAATTTTAGTGGGATTACATGTTCCACAATTTGAAATTGGACTTAGGATTAATTAATTATGAATTAAACAATTTTAAACAATTTTTAATTGAAACAAACAAGATTTAAATATTTTAGGCAATTTAAATTGTTCAAACCAGAAAACAAAATTTATATTTGAATAGAGCATTCAAAAAGGTGTGAAAAACATATTTTATTTGTATTATTTGAAAACAGTATGAATTAGTTATGAATTATTTCAATTTGTATTTGAATTATTTGAATTTGAATTTAGATTGCATTTTGAAAATTCAAAACAGAACACAAATTGCATATTTGGAAAGATTATGAAATTTAGATCAAGTTTCATCTAAAGTTTGTATTCATTGCATTTGTAAATTAAAAGATATTGAATTTAGAAGTTATTATTCAAATCTGTTATTAAAAAAAAAAAAAGAATTTGATTTGTGCTGAAAACATTTGTTACGCAGCAGCAGCCTACACGCTGCCACTGCGCAGCGGGCCAGGGGGCCAGCGTGGCCCTGCGCGAGCACACGTGGCCACAGCAGTCACTGACAGCGGGCCAGCAGCTGCGGAAGAAAAGAACCAAAAAAAGGTGGGCGCTTAGGCCTCGAACCCGCGCCCTGCGCGAATTCAGAAAAGAACGCAGCCACTGCGCTGCTCTGCGGTTGCTTGACAGTATAGGGGTACGTTGCAGGTTATAGTTCAGATAAAACTCTGAACTTTCTGTCGAACAAGCGATTGCTCGCCGTCAGACAGAACCTCGCCGGAGAGGAACACGCTGATCTGCTAGCGTTTGCTCGCGTGGGCGGTGCAGATGGAAGCGCAACGAAGTAAGGGATGGATGCACGCAGGGAGGAGGAGGAGGCGATGCTCACCACCGGAGGAATTTGTCGCGGAGAGGGCCGGTGACGTGGGGTGACGGCAGCTGCTGCGGCGAGGTCGATGATGGCGCCGTCGACGTGGTGCCTCTCCGGGCTCCCTCTGGTGTCCGCGATGTAGAGGAAGGAGAGACGGTGCAGATGCTGCCACCCGTTGCCGATGAAAGGCCCTGCAACGGCGGCGCGAAGTAGAAGTTCAGAAACGCGGCGCGCGGTGGCCGGAGCAGAAGAAGAAGCGCGCGTCGATCTGAGGGTTACCTGGGCGATCCCTGGTGTCCAAGATGGAGAAGGAAGAACGGGGACTCGAGCCCGCGGTTTAGGTAGGGTAGACAGTGGTCATGGCGTCGCCGCGGTGGCCGGATTCAGAGAAAAGTTTCCGGTGAGCTCGCAGCAGAGGAGGAGAACGGCGAGGTGGAAGCGATTTGGTGGCCGCGGCGCGAGGAGAGGAAACCTAGGGCTAGGGTTAGGTACCAGGGTAGGTCTAGGGTAGATATAGGCGCGGCAGGGCTCGCATCGGCCGTCGTTGGAGAAATCTGCCGCGGTGGCATCGGTGGATGGCCGCCGTACTGCGAGGAGAAAGAGATCCGGCGATCGCACGGATCTTGAAGCAGCGCGAAGCGGTAAGTGAGCGCGCTAGGCGGGCTGGGCTGCGCGCTGGGATAGGTTAGGTGGGCTTGGGTAGATAGTTGCTGCTGCGCGCGGCTGTTGGTTGTTTTTATTCTTTTCTCCTTCTGTTTTTTTTTTGTAGTTTTGCTTTTGGATAAATTAGATAGGTTTTAACTTAGATAAAAATTTTAGAAAAATTTAGATAAGCTTCTTAGGTGAAAAGAAACCACTTGGCACTTTTGGTTTTCAAAATTTCAAAGGTTTGTTTGCTGTTTTGAAATTGAACCAAAATAGTTGAAATTTGCCATAGCAATTAATATTTAGAAAATAAGTTATTTTCAATAGGGTTTCCCCTATGGTTTAGAATGTTTTGAAGAATACCAAATTGTGTTCACTTCATGGATTCAAAAATTTGATGATTTGAGAAAAGGATTGAGTTTTAGAATTGATTTGGAAATAAGGGATTAAGGTGATTGATGATTTGAGAATTGTTTTGAGTTTGGGAAAGACTTGGAAATAATTGATTAAATTGAGCAATTGATTTTAGCAACAACTTAAAAGGTGAATTATAATGAGTTGCTTGAAAACAAAAGAGGTTTTTAGTTTGCACTTCTTTATTTGAAAGGTTGTAACAGACAAGTGTGAAAACAAAAGTTGATAACAAGTTTAAATTTCATATGAAAACAATGCAAACAGAAATAAATATGAGGATGATGATATGATGCATTGCTTAAATAAAAACAACAAGTAAAACAACTAAGGGTTTTCATACTTGGATGTTACAAAACGCCCCCCCTTGAAGGAATCGCGCCCCGAGATTCCCTACTGAGAAATGAACAGGTCCGGGTACTTCTTGCGAAGATCCTCCTCGGTCTCCCACGTTGCCTCTTTATCAGAATGATGCGACCATTGGACTTTCAAGAACTTGGTGCTCTTGTTGCGAGTCTTACGCTCGGTCTCATCGAGAATACGAATAGGGTGCTCCTCATAAGACAGATCATCTTGCAGTTCGATGGAATCATGATCAACTGCACGATCTGGATCTTTGAAACACTTCTTGAGCTGTGACACGTGGAACACATCGTGCACTTTGGATAGTTTTTCCGGAAGTTCAAGACGATAAGCATTCTATGCACGTCTTGAGAGGATGTTGAAAGGGCCAATGTATCTTGGTGCAAGCTTTCCTTTCACACCAAAACGATGAGTGCCTCTGAAGGGAGTTACACGGAGATATGCCTTATCACCAGGTGCATAGACCATATCCCTGTGCTTGCTATCATAATAGCTCTTCTGACGAGACTGAGCAATTCTGAGATTGTCACGAATGATACGAACTTTCTCCTCGGCTTCCTTAACAATGTCAGGACCTAAGAGTGAACGTTCACCAACTCCAGACCAATTGATTGGACTCCTGCATCTGCGACCATACAGTGCCTCAAATGGTGCCATGCCTAGGCTTGCCTGGTAGCTGTTGTTGTAGGAGAATTCAGCATATGGAAGGCAATCCTCCCATTTCATGCCAAAGGAGAGACCACATGCTCTGAGCATATCCTCGAGAATCTGATTGACTCTTTCGACTTGCCCCTGAGACTGAGGGTGGTAAGCTGTGCTGAACAGAAGTTTAGTGCCCAATGCTTCTTGAAAGCTTTTCCAGAAATGAGAAGTGAAGATACTTCCACGGTCTGAGCTTATTTCCAATGGAACACCATGAAGGGGAACAACCTTTGCTGTGTAGAGCTCTGCTAACTGGCTAGCTGAGATAGTTTCCTTTACAGCATAGAAGTGAGCTACCTTAGTGAGACGATCAATAACAACGAAGATTGCATCGTTGCCCTTTTTGGACTTTGGAAACCCAGTAACGAAGTCCATTTCAATCATGTCCCACTTCCACTCAGGAATTTTCAGAGGTTGGAGTAGACCTGCTGTCTTCTGATGGACTGCCTTAACACGTTGACAAACGTCGCATTCAGAAACGTATTGAGCAATTTCACGTTTCATGCCAGGCCACCAATACAGAGTCTTGAGATCCTGGTACATCTTTGTACTTCCAGGGTGAATGGATAGAGGAGTTTCATGAGCCTCCTTGAGAATGACATCCTTGAGACTTTGAATCTGAGGGACTGCAATGCGTCCTTCGAAGAACACAGTTCCCTTGTCATCAATTGAGAAGGACTTGAACTTATCATTGCCCTCCTTGATGTGATCCACAATCTTCTTGATTTCATTATCACGAAGTTGTTCAGAACGAATCTTGTCCTCGAGAGTTGGACTGGCTGTCAAGCTAGCAAGGTATCCTTCCGGAACAAGACCAAGGTTCAGCTTCTGGAATTCTTCATGAAGTGGAGGTTGGCTTTCCATGATCATGAGATTATTGCAATAGGATTTGCGACTGAGAGCATCGGCCATAACATTAGCCTTGCCTGGAGTGTAAGAAATGGTGAGATCAAAGTCTTTAATCTTCTCAATCCATCTCCTTTGCCTGAGGTTCAGATCTGGCTGAGTGAAGATGTATTTCAGACTCTTGTGATCGGAAAAGATTTCAGTTTTGTTACCCAACAAGTATTGTCTCCATTTCTTGAGGGCAAACACAACTGCTGCAAGTTCAAGATCATGAGTGGGATAGTTTTGCTCATGTGGGTTCAACTGACGTGAAGCATAAGCCACAACTTGACGTTCTTGCATAAGAACTGCTCCTAGGCCTTGGAGAGATGCATCACAGAATATCTGGAAAGGTTTGGTGGTGTCGGGGCCAACTAGAACAGGTGTGGAAGTGAGTTTAGTCTTCAGGAGGTTGAAACTCTCATCACATTGTGGAGTCCAAACGAACTTTTTGTCCTTCTTTGTGAGATCAGTGAGAGGTTTAGCAATCTTGGAAAAGTTTTGGACGAAACGACGGCAATAGCTAGCCAAGCCAAGAAAGCTTCTAACTTGCTTCACCGTCTTAGGGGGTTTCCAATCAACAATTGCCTTAACCTTTTCAGGATCAATGGCAATGCCTTTGGCAGAGATGATATGACCAAGATATGCAACTTCTGGAATCCAGAACTCACATTTGGAAAACTTGGCATACAAACGATGCTCGCGAAGTTTCATGAGGGTGAGACGAAGGTGTTCTCCATGCTCTTCCTCGGATTTGGAGTAGACTAGAATGTCATCAAGATATACCACAACGAACTTGTCGAGGTATTCATGGAAGACAGAATTCATGAGTCTTGAGAAGGTCGCCGGTGCATTGGTGAGACCAAAGGACATGACGGTGTATTCATATAGACCGTACCGAGTGGTAAAAGCTGTCTTAGGAATATCTTCCTTTCTGATCTTTATCTGATGGTACCCCATCCTCAAGTCCAACTTTGAGAATATTGAGGCTCCAGCAAGTTGATCAAAAAGATCATCGATACGAGGAAGTGGATACTTGTTCTTGATTGTTTTCTCGTTGAGAGGACGATAGTCAACCACGAGTCTCTTAGTTTGATCCTTCTTGGCAACAAACAGAGTTGGGCAACCCCAAGCGGAGGAACTAGGCTGAATGAAACCTTTGTCCATATACATATCGATTTGCTCCTTCAACAATTTCAGTTCAGGAGGAGCTATCTTATATGGATGCTTAGAGATTGGAGCAGTACCTGGCTCAAGCTCGATCACGAACTCAACTGCTCTGTCCGGAGGCATCCCTGGCAACTCTTCTGGAAAGACGTCAGGGAATTCACAAACCACCGGAACATTTTCAATTGCCGGAAGGGGTTTGGCATCGAGGCTGAACAGCTGAACAGAAGTTGATCCATATGGAGAATAGACTATCTGGCCTGAAGTGTGGGAGAGAGTTATTGACTTTTGAGCACAGTCAATTTTAGCTTTGTGGGTCTTCAACCAATCCATACCCAGAATGACATCAATGTCAGAATTTCCCAGCAACATGAGTGAAGCAAGGAATACACGACCTCCAATTAGGATCTCATTGTCCATGCTTATCTTGGAAGTCAACATTTGCGGTCCCGGAGAGTGAACAGTCATTTGATTGCTTAGCGGAACCAGAACTAGGTTGTATGCTTTTGCAAAAATCTTTGACACAAATGAATGCGATGCTCCAGTATCAAACAACACTTTAGCTGGAATAGAGTTTACGGGTAATATACCGAGAACGACGTCAGCAGCCTCTTCGGCTTTGTCGGCCTTGATATGGTTCACCCTCGCATTCCTCCCGACAGGCCTATTGTTGGAGTTGAAGGCTTTAGCCGGAGGAGCACGAACCATAGCCTGGTTGGTGTTGGGGCGAGGAGGTAGGGGTAGCTGCTTCTGAGTGCACTTGTCAGCATAGTGTCCAGTATCCTTGCACTTGTAGCAAGTGACGATACGAGAAGGACCTGGCCTTGGCTGCCCCATCGGGAACCTCTGACCCTGCATCTGAGATGGGTTGGGTGGGCGGGGACCAAAGCCTGGAGAAGCTTGGGCATTTGGAGCCCGAGTGACAGCACCATTTGGCACCCAGATGCGGCGCTTCTGCGGAGGGGTGGTCATGTTGGAGGAGGAACCACCCTCACGCGAGTGCTTGCGGGACTCTTCGAACGCCTTGCGCCCATTCTCCTCATTGAGCGCGGTGTTCACAAGCTCCACGAAGTCCTTGCACTTGATGTTGGTGAGAGCGTACTTCAGTTCCGGGTTAAAACCTCGGCGGAACCTTGCCATCTTCTTGGCTTCGGTGGACACTTCGTCACCAGCGTACCGAGCGAGACGATTGAACTCGTTCTGGTAGCCGAGAACGTCCAGCTTGCCCTGTCTGAGAGAGCAGAATTCCTCAAGCATCTTTTCCATGAGACCATCCGGGATGTGGTGCTTCAAGAAGGCATCTCTGAAACATCCCCAGTTGATAGGAAAGCCAGCCCTCATGGCCTGGTAGTTCTCCCACCAAGTAGCTGCCTGACCCTTCAGTAGGTAGGTGGCGTACTTGACCTTATCCTCTTCAGCAACATGAGCTATCTCCAGAGCTCTTGCTACGTCACGGATCCAGTCATCAGCATCCAGGGGCTCACGTGTTGCCACGAAAGCTTTTGGGCCCAAGCTGAGGAAGTCCTTGATAGTGACCCTTGGAGCATTCTGGTTGTGTTGCTGGTTAGCCTAGATCTGGGCCATCTGTGTCACCACTTGGGTCATCTGAGCCAACAGCTCCCCCATTGGTGGTGGCGGAGGCGGGTTGTTCCTGGTTGGAGGCATCCTGAACAGAAATTCATTTTAGCACAACAACAGAAAAAGATAGACTTGGTAACCGAAAGATAGATTATTCCGACGCATGAATAGATAACCAACAGGTACATCATCACATGTTCAAATACATCAGAATATCCAACAGACCAACACATGGTTCGAAAACGAAAGGATAAACTAGACACAGCTAGTAATGGATACAACGGTACTCCCATGCTCATCACGCAGGACGGCGGTGAGTAGTACGACGAGAGATACGGTGAGGAGGAATCCCACGGAAGTAGGTATCACGACGATCCATGTAGATAGGAACTGCTCTGAGAGCAACTGTCGGTGTCGTGAAGTAGGAAGCGTCGTATCCCTGTGCTCCATAGCGGGGAATCCCTGTGTAACCAGCTCCGAGGTCGAGAAGTGGGCCTCTGATCGGCTCGTAACCTCCAGCATCTGGCAACGGAAGACCAGCTGGCTGAACGACACGTGCGAAGCGCTCGTCTCCAACAAAGTCTGTGGTGTACGTCGCCAGACGAGTGAGAGCAAGGTGGAGCTGCTCCCTGACTGAGGCTAACTCCTGAGAAAGTGCGGAAGCAACGGCATCACTGTGACTAGCAAACTGGGCAGTGACCTGGAGCCTGGAGCTATCAGTCTCGTAGGTATCCATGTCGCGGTGGATAGTGAAGTGAGCTCCTGCTGCCGTGATGTAACCACGGGGGATGTGACGAAAACTGGACTTATCAAACCCCCAGTAGTCAGCACGGAGAACGGTGATACTCACGTACGCTGCCTGCTGCACGGCCATATCCACTGTGGACCCTACTGCCTCGTACTGGTGTGCAATGCTCCTGCCATCATCTGACAGAATGTAGACGATAGCCCGGTAGCAAGTCTGGTCACACTCTCGCTGGTGCTCGTAGACCTGGTACTCTGGTGCCCAACGGAACCCCAGAAAGGTAACCATGTCTCTCAGCAACTCCGGAAAACCGGCGGTGCTCTCACAGCGAGTCATGCGAACCACCTGCGGATAGTAGTTGAGACCCATCTGCAGATTATTTGGAAGGTTTTGATTAGACTCCGGTAGATGAAAAAGGATGTGGAAAACAACAACAAGGTTGAACGGACGAAAGGATGTTGAAAAGAACATGATATCGAAGCAACATCGGGAAAACGAGACCAAAAGTCCTGAGGTACTACAGAGAACCCAAAACACGTGAAATCCTAACTTGAAAGTTTAGGTGAGAACAGAAAACAACGTTGCACTTCCTTACCAGAAAAGGGTGGGTGGGTGGGGAAAGAAGAAAAATGGCAGAATTCCTACTCTCACGTTTCATTTTTCCTATATAGCTACAAAATAGTTTCTAGACTCAACTGCGACCAGTAAAAAGGGATCCTACAGGCAGACAGGCTCTGATACCATTTGTCGCACCCTGGGTTTCTAGAGGATACTCCTCGCACGAACTGGAAGTCAGGTGCTTGGATTATGGGGCATAACTGCTCCCACGTCCCAGCTTCCTGGTAGGCCTGCGCTTATGCGCGACAACACAAGCCCTGCTTCCACCGTCGAGGTAAACTATCCGCTAGGAACCTAAAGGCACTACTGTCGACGTACTTCATAATCAAACACGCACGGTACGTCAACAGTTTGGTACGAATGATAACACAGAATGTCTCTAAGACACAAAAGAATGAAATAAGTGCAACTGGCCTTCACTAAGGCAGAAAATATCGAATACAGTCATCCAGAGGACACATGTCCCAACATATCATCCATTACAACAGCGGAAGCAATCAAAGGGTCTGAGTACAGACAAATCCATGGCTTAAGAAGCCTGAGAACATAAATGAAAGCGAAGCCCATCCACGTAGGTCTGGATCCTGCCCTGGTCCAGCTAACTACTCGTCTGCAGCATCATCGAACTCCACAAAGTAGCCATCCTGGGAAGCATCGTAGTCGTAGTAATACTCTGCGTAAGCCACAGCCCCAACGGGGTCAGTACATCCAAGTACTGGCAAGCAAGACTCACAGTTCATCAAGGAGTTACCCGTCAACACAAGCTTTGATGCTTGGGATCAACGGAAGAAAGGGGTGATATAAAGGTTGATGCTGGCTGCTCTAACCAACTACAGAATATAACTACAAGTTCCGGCTAACAGAAAAGATAAGATCGAGGATTGTAACCAACTGAAAGATAACTTCAACCAAACCCATCCTGGATCTCGCCCCTTATCCAAAGAAGCACTCCGAGGATAACTCACACAGTTGTAATAAGGTGAATCAAGTTATTTGTGTGAATAACCTATTACTATTCAGGTTATTAATCATTGGGTGAAACATGATTGATCATTATGTTGAAGTTGTCCTGAGTACTTGTTAGCCAGTACTTTCACCAAGTAATCCATAACCGCGGAAAACACGGCTTCTCGAGAAGATTATCCCTGCAGGGTTGCACCAATTTGGCCGTACACTCAAGAATAACCCGCCAGATGGAAATGCACTTCCACCAAGCGGGGCACTCTACACAACCAACCATTCCTCGCATCAAGCCCAAAGCACCTTGGGCGCACGGCTAATCGAGCCCAGAAGAAAATGGACCCTCATAGCACTCTAAGAACGTGTCCCCCTATATGCCGACTACGAAAGTTCCACCCTGCGCTGGGCTCGCAAAAACATGCATGCGGCAAATGGAAAACACGAACTAAATGAGGCGATTTGGACGAGATGCGAGTCAGGTCAAGTTGAGGGGGGCGCCCATACTCGCTTCCCAAATGCGGGTAGTGCGCTCATCATGGATCAGTAGACAAGACCCTTTTCCTATTAGGGTCGACACTAGCAGGCTCCAAAACCACTCATGGGCCTCCTGCCGGTGCCTTATCATCAAATTATTATTACCATTAGCAATTAACAGGATTGATTGATTAATAACGAGCCCCGGTACAAGATAATAAGATAGTAACAGTAGTAACCGACAACAGACTCGAGTAAAAGCAACCCTAAGCATGCTAGATAATAACAGGCTCAAGCAATGGCTGTAGGTATGGAGGTGGTGGCAATATCAGGGCTCAAGGTATCATGTGATGGGTTCGGAGAACAAGCAACGATACATAGGGCTAGCAATAGTAGACAAAAAGATAGTATCGACAACAAGTGTGGAAAGGAACTCAATGATTCATGTGAGTGATAACTTGCCTGGCAGCTCAGTCTCGTACTGGGCTAGGTCCTGAGTAGTGGTGTCGTAAGGCTCGTCGGTACCAACGTCGTCGTCTAATCGAGAAGAAGCAAAAACAACAACGAAGGAAGACGGGCAATCAATACATGGCATAAGTGCACAAACATTGGATGATGCATGTCATGTTTAATAGATGCAACAAAATAACTTACTTGACATGAAACACAAGTTTAAATGGATTCCATATGCAAAGGTTGCATATGGAAGCCCATGCTTTAGAGTTGAATTAATTGTTCTATCACTAAGCATCATGTGTAGGTGACTTAGTATGATGCATGCATGATGAGGAACAATAAGATAACAAATTAATTGCAATTGGAAAGGTAGTTAACAATTTAGAAAGGCATTTATCAAATTTGGAATTTTTGTTACTTAAACATGGCACACAAGTAAATGTTGTTATCATCAAGTTAAAGTGTGCAAAACAATTTACAAATTTTATATTTGAAAAGTTTATCAAATTTTAGTGGGATTACATGTTCCACAATTTGAAATTGGACTTAGGATTAATTAATTATGAATTAAACAATTTTAAACAATTTTTAATTGAAACAAACAAGATTTAAATATTTTAGGCAATTTAAATTGTTCAAACCAGAAAACAAAATTTATATTTGAATAGAGCATTCAAAAAGGTGTGAAAAACATATTTTATTTGTATTATTTGAAAACAGTATGAATTAGTTATGAATTATTTCAATTTGTATTTGAATTATTTGAATTTGAATTTAGATTGCATTTTGAAAATTCAAAACAGAACACAAATTGCATATTTGGAAAGATTATGAAATTTAGATCAAGTTTCATCTAAAGTTTGTATTCATTGCATTTGTAAATTAAAAGATATTGAATTTAGAAGTTATTATTCAAATCTGTTATTAAAAAAAAAAAAAAAGAATTTGATTTGTGCTGAAAACATTTGTTACGCAGCAGCAGCCTACACGCTGCCACTGCGCAGCGGGCCAGGGGGCCAGCGTGGCCCTGCGCGAGCACACGTGGCCACAGCAGTCACTGACAGCGGGCCAGCAGCTGCGGAAGAAAAGAACCAAAAAAAGGTGGGCGCTTAGGCCTCGAACCCGCGCCCTGCGCGAATTCAGAAAAGAACGCAGCCACTGCGCTGCTCTGCGGTTGCTTGACAGTATAGGGGTACGTTGCAGGTTATAGTTCAGATAAAACTCTGAACTTTCTGTCGAACAAGCGATTGCTCGCCGTCAGACAGAACCTCGCCGGAGAGGAACACGCTGATCTGCTAGCGTTTGCTCGCGTGGGCGGTGCAGATGGAAGCGCAACGAAGTAAGGGATGGATGCACGCAGGGAGGAGGAGGAGGCGATGCTCACCACCGGAGGAATTTGTCGCGGAGAGGGCCGGTGACGTGGGGTGACGGCAGCTGCTGCGGCGAGGTCGATGATGGCGCCGTCGACGTGGTGCCTCTCCGGGCTCCCTCTGGTGTCCGCGATGTAGAGGAAGGAGAGACGGTGCAGATGCTGCCACCCGTTGCCGATGAAAGGCCCTGCAACGGGCGGCGCGAAGTAGAAGTTCAGAAACGCGGCGCGCGGTGGCCGGAGCAGAAGAAGAAGCGCGCGTCGATCTGAGGGTTACCTGGGCGATCCCTGGTGTCCAAGATGGAGAAGGAAGAACGGGGACTCGAGCCCGCGGTTTAGGTAGGGTAGACAGTGGTCATGGCGTCGCCGCGGTGGCCGGATTCAGAGAAAAGTTTCCGGTGAGCTCGCAGCAGAGGAGGAGAACGGCGAGGTGGAAGCGATTTGGTGGCCGCGGCGCGAGGAGAGGAAACCTAGGGCTAGGGTTAGGTACCAGGGTAGGTCTAGGGTAGATATAGGCGCGGCAGGGCTCGCATCGGCCGTCGTTGGAGAAATCTGCCGCGGTGGCATCGGTGGATGGCCGCCGTACTGCGAGGAGAAAGAGATCCGGCGATCGCACGGATCTTGAAGCAGCGCGAAGCGGTAAGTGAGCGTGCTAGGCGGGCTGGGCTGCGCGCTGGGATAGGTTAGGTGGGCTTGGGTAGATAGTTGCTGCTGCGCGCGGCTGTTGGTTGTTTTTATTCTTTTCTCCTTCTGTTTTTTTTTGTAGTTTTGCTTTTGGATAAATTAGATAGGTTTTAACTTAGATAAAAATTTTAGAAAAATTTAGATAAGCTTCTTAGGTGAAAAGAAACCACTTGGCACTTTTGGTTTTCAAAATTTCAAAGGTTTGTTTGCTGTTTTGAAATTGAACCAAAATAGTTGAAATTTGCCATAGCAATTAATATTTAGAAAATAAGTTATTTTCAATAGGGTTTCCCCTATGGTTTAGAATGTTTTGAAGAATACCAAATTGTGTTCACTTCATGGATTCAAAAATTTGATGATTTGAGAAAAGGATTGAGTTTTAGAATTGATTTGGAAATAAGGGATTAAGGTGATTGATGATTTGAGAATTGTTTTGAGTTTGGGAAAGACTTGGAAATAATTGATTAAATTGAGCAATTGATTTTAGCAACAACTTAAAAGGTGAATTATAATGAGTTGCTTGAAAACAAAAGAGGTTTTTAGTTTGCACTTCTTTATTTGAAAGGTTGTAACAGACAAGTGTGAAAACAGAAGTTGATAACAAGTTTAAATTTCATATGAAAACAATGCAAACAGAAATAAATATGAGGATGATGATATGATGCATTGCTTAAATAAAAACAACAAGTAAAACAACTAAGGGTTTTCATACTTGGATGTTACATGTGCTTTGTGTTTGCACGCCCATTCGAGTAGAATACTTAGCAAACTTCTCTAGGCCTAGTGTGCTTTGTGTTTGCACGCCTATTCGGGTAGAATGCCTTCGTGCTATTCGGCTAATCTTGCGATGTTCCTCTGTTCTTCAGGTCCTTGACCGCCAGCTTGTAGAGAGCATTGAGCGCTTCGAAGGCAACTGGTCAGATGACCGAGAAGAAGATGACGAGGCCTCCTTCGAGACCGCGGATAAGATTGACCTTCCTCATGCCCCCACGACGGAGAAGCATCACGTAGATGCGTCTCTTCGCGACTGGTCTGAGGACGAGTTCGAAGGTAACTGAATTTTCTTCTGTCTGTTTGCGAGAAGCGTTAACCGATTGCCTGCTGTTTCTGAGCTGCTTCTCTTCTTTCTCGAATTCACAGATGAAGCTGACGCTGATGATGAGGATGAGGACGAGAACGAGAACGAGGGAGCCATTGAGGTCAATCCTCTTTCCGTCGCCGCTCCTGTTACCCGCAAGCGGACAGGCAGTGGCGCCCAAGAGCCCCCGCCAAGAAGAAGAAACCGTCCGAGAAGACGACAAAGAAGAAGGTCGTGAAGAGAACGAGACGAACGATCCCCTCCACCAAAGCGTAAGTTTCTTCTCGGTTAACTCCCAATCTTGTACTTCGCTGTTTCTCTCAATCTTCCTCTGCCTTCCTCTAATTTTTGAATTTACCTTTCCCATCAGAGCTCCCTTGGATGCGGACGCCGCTCTCGCGCCCGACCAGGCCAAGAAACAGGCTGCCATCGACGTTGACAAGGTTATCGACCTCGAAGGCGATGAGGCCAATGACGCCAATGCACAAGCGGAGACCGCTGACGCCCAAGAAGCAGAGCTGGAGCAGCAGTCCCGCGCAGAATCAGAAGCGCAGGACGCTGCTCACCAGGACAGGCCCCCTTCTCCTCCGGCCAACACCGCCGAGGAGACCCAAGACCAAGACCAGGAGATGCACGATGACGCCGCCCTTGAGCGGCCAGAAGCTGAACAGGAGCAGCCAGCCACAAGGGATGCCGAACAAGAAAATCCCGCTGCCGAGCAGCGGGTAGAAGATACGATCATGACGGAGCAATATCCTCTGAGCGACGCGCAACCAGACGCCGCGCAGAGTAGCGCCCAGCCAGATGGCGCACCGGATAGCGCGCCTCTGGCGCCACCAACTAAGCAAGGTAGCGCCCCGCCAGACTCCTCCCTGGTGCAGCAAACTGGGGCTGCAGCCAGCCCTCCGGCTAGGCCGGTCACTAGGAAGAATGCCCAAGATGCTGCAGAGAAGGAGGCAGCCGAGAAGAGAGCCGCCGATAAGGCGAGAGCTGAGAAGAAGATGACCGATAAGCAGAAGACCGAGAAGCAGAAAACCGAGAAGCCAGTCGCCACGAAGCCAACTGCTCAGAACGAGAAGGCGATGAAGCGGGCTTCCGAGTTGATGCCGCCGCCAACATCGACTGGCCAGTCCGGTTAGTTGGTGATTCGCGGTCCTGGCGTGGTTGCTGCCGCTGCCGCCGCCGCTGCAGCTGAACAGCCCTGCTACCCTGACTATATGGTGAAGGTTAGCCAGCAGCACCAGATCGGCCTTTCCCCCAAGGATCGGAGTCTTGCTCTTCAGAAAGGGAGGAAAGCCGTGGCAGTGAACTCCGCGCCCCCGGCCCTAAATCAAGACAAGTCCATCTCCATTGCTTCTCGTGGAGTTCAGGACCAGGCGATAACGTCCCAGAGCCTCGAGCAAATACTCGACATGGTCGGCTTTATTGATGCCAAGTGGGACAACAACGTTCTCGGCAATACCAAATGGAATGGCACCGATCTAGGCGACATCGACCATATGCGCGTCGATTGGAACAAGGTGGACTTGGGTTACAAACCCATGACCGTCTCCTCCAACGCCGCTACTCTTGCTGCCAAGATGTTCGTGCACCGCAAGAATGCAGAGGATCTCGAACAGTCTTACGCGGTAAGCCTTAACTCATCTTCTCCGAGTTGCATTTTTTTGTTTCTTCTACTCGTCTCCTTTTTCCTTAACCATCACCCAGTCCCCGAGATTCTGGCCGAGTAGGCGGATGCTCTCCCGAGTAGCCGCCTTCTCGGGTCGAATCTTTACTTCTTTGTCTGACTCATTTTCCTTTTGCTTCTCAGAATAGCGTTCTGAAGCGTACCGACCTGCATCGTCGGCTACTCTGGAACCACGCCGTGGCCAAGAGACGCATCGCTGCCCTGGAGAAAGAGAAGGTAGCTGCCGAGGCAGCCGACAAGGACGTGATGAACAGCACCTTGAAGCTGTCTGAAGTTGAAGGTACGCTTCTAGCTACGCGGTTCTTGCGTTTGTTGTTTACGCCCGCTTCTGCTTTTTGCGCTAACTGCCCCTACTCTGCAGCGAATCTGAAGGCCCTGGCTGAGGAGCACGAGAACTGCCGTGCATTTGTCGAGAATGGCGAGGCCACCATCAAGAGACTAGAAGGTAAGTTGCCGTCTACTTGGCTTGGTCTTGTTTTTGCTTCTTCGCTACTCTGCTAACCATGCTTGGCTCTCCGTAGAAGATCACAAGAAATTTGCTGAGGAGCACCAGAGCTGCCTCCAACCTGCTGAGGTGCAGCAACAACTGTCGAGCCAATCCATAGCGCTGCAAAAGGAACATGCCACCGAGATGGAGGACCTCCAAGTCCGGCTACGCGCAGCGCTCCAGGATGCCATCAATATTGCTGCCGAGAAGAAGGCTTTGGCTGCCGAGAAGGAGAAGAACGAAGCAGCAGCCAGAGCTAAGGAAAGAACCCTCGAAGCCGAGTGCGAGGTGCTGAAGAAAGCTAATGCTGAGCTCTTCTCCCAGCTGGACGGGCTCCGCTTGCTCGAGGAGAAGCACGTATCCAACGAGGAAGCATGGAAAAGCCAGCTGCAGGGACTTCGCTACGATCTTAATCGTAAGTGCTCTCTTTCCTGCATCTCTTCTTCTCGGTCCTATCTCTTCTCTGATTCTGTTGCTGAATTTCTCAATAGTTTTTGCAGAAGTCTTCCCTGACATCGTGTCCTCTTGCGCGCCTGCCCTGGCCAAGGCCCAAGCAGCTCGCATCGAGAAGGGCGAGCCTGCGGACACCAGAGCAGAGATTGAGGAAAGTATCTTGGTCATGCGAGGGCTGTTCCAACGCCTAGCCAGCGTGGGCACCGATCTGGTGCGCATTGGCTTCCAGCTTCACAAGATCTTCTGGCCCCAGGACGACGCGCCAACAACCATCCGCGGGCTTGCTTTTAAGCTGCAAGGCGTGAAGGCCGAACTGAAGAAATGGCGCGCTTCGGGAGCTCGGGCGGGTGCTGATCTGATCCTACTCTGCGTCGCCTCCTGGTATGAAAACTTGAACATGCAGATTATCCGCGGGAAGCGCGACGATTCCAGGTGGGAGACGGACCCCAACTGCGTGACCATCCGCAAGCTGGTTGCGCACGAGGTTGCGGAATATGCTGACACGGCAACCTTCATCGACGGCCTTACTGAACCCGACACCGAGGTGGAGGAGGACGAGGAGGAGGACGAAGATGCAGATTCCGAGCTAGACTTGAGTTGCTTCGAGTCTCCTGGCGGCAAGGCCGGGAAGGGGAAGGCCGCGGTCGTCGCGAGTAGCGATGAAGAGGTCGAGGAGATCGACACTGCCGCCCTCGAGTTTGGCACCTCATCAGGAGCCGCTCTCGACGACACGCTACGCCTCCGCGACCAAGCTTCTGGTTCCTCCTCGGCAACATGGACCATCTCGGTGGCCACGGCCACTTCTGACCGGGTAGCCACCGAGCACGACGCCGAGCTGGAGCAGTCCGTCCCCGTCCACTCGGAAGCGGACGCGACCAACGCCAGCGCCGAAGAGGAAGCCGCAAAGACGGTGGATGCCAGCTTGGAGGCGGACGCGACCAGGACCATCACTGAAGATGAAGCAGCCAAGGCCAGCACCGACAACACTGCTACCTCAACATGATTTTATCCTGCAAACTTTTTACTCAAACACTTATCAGATCCCCGGGATGCCGGGAGAAAATGTATCAGACTATCTATGTTTTGCTTGCTACTCAGTTTTTATCTACACTCGTTTATTTCTAAATTAGTCAATTTGAGCAGCCCTGGCTCGATGCCGGGTTGCGTTTCCATGCAAGTCCCCGAGTTGCATTTCTTATTCACTCTTTCTTTTCGTCTCAGCTCTACCCGCAGTTTACTGCTTTATTGGTATTCGAGTCACAAGAGTCCAAAGGCAGAGTTGCAAATACTTAGCCACTTAGAAACATTCATAGTAACGCAGCCCACCACTCAGACGAAAAGAGAAGATAAGTAACAGTAGTAAACGATACCCTATTCGGTTCCTGCACTCTTCCTTTTCTTAGCAATTTTTCTTGTGCTCATTGACCTTGTGCTTGTTCTCTTGCTTGCCATGAAGCTGGGTTTCGGACAGCAGCAGAGTCGAAGAGTTGGCATGTAGGTTTAAACACATTACTCAATGTACTTATGAACTTTGAAGCAGAGCAACCGAGTAGGCAAAGAGTAAAACCGAGTAGAAACACTTAGAGCAATTTGGACGAGGGCAGTCCCCGAGATCAATTTCAAATTGCAAAGTAAACAAAAGAGAGTACATACACATTTTGCTCAGGAATGAAAGCGACGGAGTAGAGCTACATTCCAGGGACGCTTGGATTCCTCTCCAGCTTTGTCTACCCTGTTCTTCTGGGATGGCTGTACGTCGACTAGATAGTATGCATCATTGTGCAAAGCCTTGCTCACAATGAAAGGTCCCTCCCAAGGAGGAGAGAGCTTGTGCATCCCGGCTGTCGTGGTGGTGTCACGGCAGATGCCATGGGATGGCTAAAGATGTGGGGACGAAGGACGCTGGAGGTGCTCGGGGAGGGATCACGCGACGAGTAGCCGCGTGAGGTACGAAGTAAACACTGCAAACAACACGATCTACCCAGGTTCAGGGCCCTCGTGAGGAGGTAAAACCCCTACTCCTGCCTTTCTTTGTATATTCTGGTGTCTCACCGAGTAGCCACAGTACAATGGATCTTGCTACCGAGTAGCCACTCCTCTTTCTACGTGATGAACTAGGTCAAGAACTTAGGGTTTCCTCTGTTCGATTTCCACGTGCCCCTCGCAGGAGGCGGCGGGGCACCTTATATACATGGTGCCCAGCCGGATACGTCCAAACATGGACAAGTGTCGACATAGTGTGCACATCGTCCTTCTTCCGGGTTCCCGCTGACAGCTTTGGTTCCTAATCTTGGCTGCATCTAGAAAGTCATTGGGCAAAACAAGGGGACAGACTGGTATCACTGTGCCAAACACAGAGTAGGCCCCCCTTATCCTGCCACGGCCTGCTTCCATGCTGTCACTGTCAGGCAGGCCGGTCCCAGATGAACAGTAGTTCGAATGCTGCCAAGTACGGACCCAGGATACGCGGGATCCTGTGTCAGAACGGCTCCTTTGACTTTCTGGCCCGAGTAGGTTCCCGCCAATTTTACTCGGGCCAACTCTTCTACTCGAGTGGACATAACTTGATTGATATCTCCTTCTGGTCATCTTGAGGTGAGACCGAGTAGCAATCTACCGGGTAGCGGGTACCGGGTAGTCGGCTACTCGACCAAACCTCTCTTCTGTAAGTCGCCTTTACCACTTGCCTTTACCCTACTCGGGGGTAACCCCCCGACACCGGCTGTGCGCTGCACGAGCCTAAGGACCATGTCTCCTTCTCGGAAAACCCTTGGGCTCACCTTTCGGCTATGATAACGCCGCAGGTTTTGCTGGTAGATAGCCGAACGTGACAGAGTCAGCTCTCTTGCTTCTTCAAGCAGGTCAACGTCGTCTTCTCGAGCTTCTCTCGCCTGCACCTCAGTGTAGCGGGTTACTCGGGGGGAGTCATGCTCTAAGTCTATTGGCAATACGGCCTCAACCCCATATACCAAGAAGAATGGTGTGTAGCCGGTTGATCGGTTAGGGGTAGTCCTTAGACTCCACAACACCGCTGGCAACTCGTCTAGCCAACACCCAGGTGTTTTCAGCAGCGGCTCAATCATCCTTGGCTTTATACCGGCTAGCACCATGCCATTTGCTCTTTCAACTTGCCCGTTTGAGGCCGGATGCGCGTCTGACGCAACGTCTAGTCGGATATGCTTGTCTCTGCAGAATCGCACCATTGCTCCCTCAGCAAAGTTAGTGCCATTGTCCGTGATGATGCTTTGCGGGTAGCCGTATCTCAGGATCACATCCTTCAAGAAACTCACAGCTGTGGCTCCATCGCACTTCCGAATAGGTTTCACTTCTATCCACTTGGTAAATTTATCAACCATGACCAAGATGTTAGTCATGTTGCCTCTAGCCGGTTTGAAGGGACCAACCATATCCAAGCACCAAACAGCAAATGGCCAAGTAATGGGAATGGTTTTCAACTCGGAAGCAGGCAAGTGGATCTTACTTGCAAATCTTTGGCAGCCATTGCACTTCCTCACGATATCTTCAGCCTGCTTCAAGGCAGTGAGCCAATATAAGCCATGCCGAAAAGCCTTCTTGACCAATGCCCGAGAAGAGGCGTGATGCCCACATTCTCCTTGGTTTATCTCCACCAGAATTTCTTCTCCTTCTTCGGGTGCTACGCAACGTTGCAGCACACCCGTGGCACTTCTCTTGTGCAGCTCATCTCGGAATATGGTGTATCCCTTGGATCTCCTCTGAATCTGCCTTGCAGCAACTTCATCTTATGGCAAGGTACCGTCCTTTGAAAGGATAATATGGGCGTGGCCCAACTCGGTGTCTCCCGTGTAGGAAACACTGGTTCGTCCACTTCCATTGGAACGGGTACCTCTGGCTGCTCTGGAGGGTTAGGAGCACTTCTCTGAAGCCCTGATCGGTTAGCGAGAACTTCCTCAATGAATGCGACAGCCTCTGGGTCGAGAGGGGCAGTCCCCGAGTAAGGAAGGACAGTCCCCGAGTAGGGAACGGCAGTCCCCGAGTAGGGAACGACAGTCCCCGGGTTCTGTGTTGCATTCTCCCAGTCAATTTCCATGGGCTCAGCTTCCTCGCTTGGCAGAGAAGGAACAAAGATAGACTCCGAGTTGGGGGATGGCTTGATAGATGGCTTCCTCAAGTGCTCCAAGGCAATTCCCGCCGGGATGTATTGCCGAGAAGACCCCAACTTGGACAGCTCGTCTGCTGCCTCATTCTCTGCTCGGTGGATATGCTGGAACTCGCAGCCTTCGAAAAATCCAGTCATAGACTGCACCAGGAAGCGATACGATGCCTTGTTGTCATCCAAAGCATCCCAAGTGCCAGAAACTTGCTGCACCACCAGATCAGAATCGCCATAGCATATGATGCGCTGCACACCCACCTCCTTGGCTACTCGCAAACCGTGCACCACGGCTTCGTATTCAGCAACATTGTTCGATGCCTTGAAGTGGATTTGCAGCACATACTTGAGTTGATCTCGCTTGGGTGACGTAAGCACTACGCCAGCACCGAGCCCTTCCTTCACCTTCGAGCCATCAAAGTGCATCCTCCAATAGTTAGAAACTGGAGCAGGAGGTTCATACTGCACCTCGGCCCAGTCCACCAGAAACTCCGCCAGAATCTGAGACTTGATAGCTTCTCTTCTCGCATACGCGGGAGCATACGCGGCCAGCTCAATCGCCCACTTGGCTACTCGGCCACTCGCCTCCTTGTTGCCCATGATATCAGAGCTCACCACAGTGATAGGATGCTCCTGGAAATAGTGCTTCAGCTTCTTGGCGCCCAGGTACACGCCGTAGGTCATCTTCTGATAGTGCGGATAGTTTTGCTTGGAGCTCGACAGCACTTCACTGAGATAGTACACGGGGCGCTGCACACTTTTGCCTTCTTCTTCTCGCTCCACCACAATCACCACGCTGACTACTCGGTTAGTAGCAGCAATATATAGCAGCATTGGCTCCTTGGGTAGCGGACTAGCCAAGATGGGAGCGCTACCCAGCATTGCCTTCAGCTCATTGAATGCCATGTCTGCTTGCGGAGTCCAGACGAACTTATCACTCTTCTTCATCAACTGGTAGAGAGGCAGGGCCTTCTCGCCCATTCGGCCGAGAAAACGGCTCAGAGATGCCAAACAACTAGTAAACTTTTGTACATCCTTCAAGGATCTTGGCAAAGACATGCTCTCAATATCTTTTATCTTTGAAGGATTGGCCTCAATGCCCCGACTAGAAACTAGAAAACCGAGTAGCTTTCCAGCTGGTACACCAAAGGTACACTTACTCCGATTCAGCTTCATTTTGTACTTGCGTAGGTTAGCAAAGGTTTCCTCAAGGTCGGCAAGCAGAGTATGTGTTTTATTCGTTTTGATGACAATGTCATCTACGTACACCTGCACATTCTTGCCGAGCTGATCGTGCAAGCATTTCTGCATGCATCTCTGGTAGGTTGCACCCGCATTCCTCAAGCCAAAACACATGACACGATAGCAATAAGCCCCGTACGGGGTAATAAAAGCAGTCTTTATTTGATCAGTGGGGTTGAGAGCGATCTGATGAAAACCCGAGTAGGCATCAATGAAAGACAAAAGCTCACAACCAGCAGTGGAATCGATAACCTGATCGATGCGAGGTAGCGGGAAAGGATCCTTGGGGCAGGCCTTGTTCAGGTCGGTGTAGTCGATGCACATGCGCCACGCGGTAGCAGCCTTGGGGTCCTCCTTCTTCTTCTCGACCATGACCGGGTTGGCTAGCCAATCCGGATGCAGAACCTCCACGATGAAATTGCTGACCAGTAACTTGGTGATCTGATCACCGATAGCCTTCCTCCTCTCATCTCCGAAACGGCGCATAGCTTGCTTCACCGGCTTGGCGTCTGGACGCACATGTAAAGAGTGCTCAACCAACTCCCTCGGGACACCTGGCAAATCTTCATTGGACCAGGCAAACACATCCCGATTCTCACGGAGGAAGTGGATGAGCTCTCCTTCCTATTTCTCCGCCAACCCGGAGCCAATGATGGCAACTCGGTCGGGGAACTCAGGGTCGACCTGGACTTTCTTCGTCTCCTTAGAAGCCTGGAACGTGGTGCCGTGCTGGGAGCTCGGCATCCCGGGCACAACACCTTGCGCAGCCTGCGCCATGGCCACCACCTCATGTATCTTCTTCTTCTCGGCAGCAATCACCATCGACTCTGCCAGCTGAGAACCAGCAGAGGCACACTCTATGGATTTCTTGTAATCTCCAGCGATAGTGATCACGCCATTGGGACCAGGGATCTTCATCTTCAAGTATGCGGTGTGGGTGGAAGCCATGAACTTGCTCAGAGCAGTCCTGCCGAGTAGAGCATGGTACGGATTTGGTGGTCAACCACCTCAAACTGCAGCCTCTCCGTGCGGCAATTCTCCCTGGTACCGAATAGCACATCCAGCCACACTTTGCCCATCGGAGAGCAAGAAATTCCCGGCACAATGCCATGGAAAGTGGTCTTGCTGGGTGTCAGACCCCGGACCCAGAGATATACACACTGTTATGTGCTCCTAGCCATGGACTCACAAGGGCTTCAGGGTTACCAGCCCCGGCCGCAACAAACAACGGCAGGCAGACCGGATTCATCGGCACGTAGTCCGGATCCCCGGTCTACTACTCCTTGTATCCATGCTAGTCATAACCAATTATGCATACCCAAGCGTCCACGAGTCGGATGAAACTGAAGGAACGGGACCAAAGTTATACAGAGCTGCTATGTGTCCAGAAAGTGCAACAACAATCGAGGGTTACTGGGGTTACCTCGCCCCAGGCCGATCACATCGACAGGCGGGCTCGGACATGGATCATCGGCTCCACAACCTCTCGACTGCGACAACTATGCAGGCATAGCCAAAACTGTATAACAATGAGCTCGAAACCAACAACCGATCAAAGCAGTACTCTAAACATGAAGCTTTACTAAACAGGTGTTACTAGAGTATAGCTTACAAGCAGAGGTCACACGACCCAACATTACATCAGACAACGGAAGGCAAGCTATGTTGCTAATCAACAAGAACCAAAAAGGCCTAAGAGGCCGCAACATAAGGCGACGTCCCAGCCCATAGATTCCAGGCTGCCACCTGGGAACCCCGAACTACTCGTCGATGTCCACGTCGAAACACCACCAAACTGAGGAACTCCACCTGAACCAAGTTGAAGCAAACATGAGTACGGGAGGTACTCAACAAGTCTTAGTTAACCTATTATATATCTGCTTCTTTTAGAAAGAGTTATGAAGGTTATTTTGCGTAAAGCCATCTTTGTTTTTCCAAATTGAGGAAGGAGCAGCACGTCTCATGGAGTATTTTGAAAACAGATGAGAAAGCTACTCAACTACTGAAATCATTATCTTTTTAATCCACCAATATCATATCAGCACCTCGTGCTTCAAAGATCACCTCCTCCAGTTGTTCCGGTACCTCATGCTACAAGGTAACCCCTCTCGGCATCTCCGAGGAGGCATCCTTCATTCGTTATCAGCAAGTTTTAGTCATTCCGTTTAAGTTGTCTATGATCACAGAATCCGTCACCAAGTCGTCCTTAACCGCGGACACGGCTTTTCGAAAAGATTTAACCCTGCAGGGGTGTACAACTTTAACCACACGTATCAACCGACTCTTAGTGCCACCGGGTTAGCACTAGTCCGGGAAGTGCCGGCAGAGGGTGGTTGACCATGACCTTTCCCTTACTTCGCCTATTCCATGAGTCGCTCCGAGTAGAGATGGTCCGCCAATAGGGAGTGGCCATCTCCTGCCGGGTCTCTATCGTTGTGCGCAATGCTCGACGGTTACCTGCCCGCAGAGCGTCGATACACCACCACGCCCTAGTTTTGAAAGTGTTTTTATATCCCCGCAAATCCAAATGGAAAGCCCGAACTAGGCAACTCATGGAACAAACTAGGCAAGTTGAGATCGAGGGGAATCCAATCCCCGTGTGGATGCACGCTCATTCTTGGCTCGAAGACGAGAACTCGCTCCTAGGGGGCATGAACGAGACAACCACCATAGACCCTCTGTGGTCTCGTCATCCACACCTTTAAATCATGTTAAACAACTGATCTTAACTTTCCACAGCATACTATCATACTAGATTCATTCGTGGCTCTGATTCATCAACCGGATGGAGCAGAGATCAGCAGGCATGTATGACTAAGCATGGCATATTTGGGGCTCTGGCGATACACACAAACAACTCCTATGTCTGCTAGGAGCATTGAATCATGATATATGGGTTATGCAAATAAATAGGATAACTCTATCTATTGACTCAAGATACATTGGAATCGAGTGCAATGTACGAGAATCAAAAGTCTTTCGAAATCATATATGGGCAGATAAGAGGTTATGCTTGCCTTGCTTCAAGAAAACCAGAGAAAGTCTTCAGGAATAAGTGCTTGACTTGTCGGTTAGGATCAAGTATTCGCCATGGCGTTGTCGATCTTCTCTTCGGGGTCGCGTTCTACCGATCAGAAGCAAAACACCGGAAGAGAAACAACAATCAACATGGCATCGATGCAATGCGCAATATGTATGCATGAGCAAGTTAATGCACTGAAAGAAGCCCTAAACATGTTCTTTGGGTTGTTAGGGTTAATATGGCAATTAAGCATTTTTACTGAAACTAGCCCGAAATAGGCCCCGGAGGGGGTTTCGGGCGATTCTGAAAGTGAGTCCAATTTTAGTTGCTCAAATGGGGTTGAAAACATCATAAATAGGTTGTATTTGTCATTTTGAGCAAAATGGTATATAACTTTTAATTTTCTAATTTTAGTGATTAAAAACTTATTTTTCCATTTTTAAATGAATTAAACCAATTCAAATAATGTCCAAAATTGAAGTTTGTCAAACATGTATAAAAGTGACATAAACAGATAGAGCTTATTTTTCCAAACATTTTGGTACTTCACTTTTATTTTTCTGAATTATAAAACAGAGATTATGAATTATTCAATTTTATTTCCTTTTCTGGAATTCCTGAAATTAACAAAAAGGGAAAGAAATGACGTCAGGATGACATCATGTTTGCCTCATCCAGAGAAGATCTTCTCTGTTAAACTCAAATTCGGACAACCCGATGGTTTATTCGTGGAATCGATTGGTGCATCACGTGGAGCGGGTCGTGGGCAACCTAGGGGATGCGGCGCCGCTGTCTTATGGTCGCCGGAAAGACCACGCCGTCCACCGGCGCGGCGGCGGGTGGTGGCGCATGTCGCCGGAGCAAAACAGGGGGAGGGGAGGAAAACGGGGAGCACCAGGGTGCTCCTGGACTCACATAGATTGCAGTGGAGGTACCGGGGAGGCCGGAGGGGTTCGCAATCGCCGGCGATTGGCGGCGGAGGCCGCCGGCCGGAGTCAGTGAAGAACGGATGGCGGCGGGGATTCCGGCCCTCCCGGATCAATTCCTTCCTCGGGGACGTTCATTGGAGGCCCAGGGAGCTTCCGGGATGGACGGAGGGCCTCGAGGTGGTCCGGCGAGACGGCAATCGCCGGAATTTGACGGCGGCCGAAACCATTAGGGTTAGGATTCGGGTTCTGTAGCAGAGAGAGACAGAGCGAGGGCTCGCGGGGCGAGTGAGAAGAAGGCACGATGGAGACGTCTTCTCTGCCTCTTATCCACGCGCGAGGCGAGCAGGACGTGGCACGAAGCGCTGGCGGCGGCCTTCCATCCTTCTGGCCGGAGCTAGAAGAAAGGGAGAAAGAAAAGAAAATTACAAAAACCCCCTAGAGTTTTGGGAAAACACAACTAGGTCCTTCTGTGATTGAAAACAGAACAGATTTGAACTTTTGAGGGCCTTTTTGGAAGAATAAAATTTGGCAAAGATCATTTTTGGAAAGCTCACAAAATTTCCTACCTTGCCATGTTTTTCTTTGGTGAAATTGAATTATTTTTCAACACAAAATTTTGGGAACCAAAATAAGTGCTTTTTGTGGGATTTTTCTCAAACCATTTAAATTGACAATTTAAATTGTTTTAAACATTGCTTAAATTTGTGGTTTCATGCATGTATGATATGAACAACACCACACACCGTGCTGTAGCAAAATTTGGGGTGTTACACTGGGTAGCAGCATGTTCTCGCCAATGCCAAGCTTCTCGAGTGTATCCTTGTAGACGATGTTGATGCTGCTGCCGTTGTTGATTAACACCTTGCTGAACCTCACGTTCTTCTCGGGACCCAGGAAGGTAGGATCCAGCACCAAGGCGTAGCTACCCGGATTGGGAATTACCTTGGGATGATCAGCTCTGGACCATGTGATCTCTACATTGCACCAATGCATGTAGTCAGGAACGGCAGGGATCACAGCATTGACCTCCATAGCACGCCTGTGCTGCGACTGCTTGTCGATAGGCTCGGAAGTGAAGATCATGTAGCTCTCGTGGTGCTCTTGGTACTGGTTGCGGCCCCCATCATCATTGTTGTGATTGTTGTTGCCTTGGAAGTTGTTGTTGTTGCCTCTGTTGTTGAAGTTGCGGTTGTTGTTGTTGTTGCGGTAATGCTCGTTGTTGAAGTTGCGATTGGCTCCTAAAGCCACTTGGTTCACATTCTCTCTTCTCGGGAAGACAGGAGGCCGAGCTACGGGTGCACGAACAGGCTGAACAGGAGCATTCGCGGCTGGCAGGGGAGGAGGAGGAGGTAGGCCCTCATTCCTGATCAGATCCCACCATTCGCACTGCCGAGTAGTGTGGTTTGCTGGCCTAGAAGGGTGATGAGTGTGGAAACTGCACGGGCCATCCTTCATGTCATCAAAGACAAGCTTCTTAGCCGGTTCCGAGTTGCCGCTACCCGACTGAGGAGCTCGGTATGGCTTCTTGTTGCCCTGGCCCTGGTTCTGGTTGCGCCCGTACTGGGCTCCAGCAGGTTTTTGCCCTTGGCTGCTCCCGGCTCCAATTCCCACAGCATTCACCTCCTCAGGGTCATACCGAGTATCTATTCGGTCACCCCTGCGCTTGTTGCGGAACTCATTGCGCTTGAAATTTCTTCTCGGCTCGGAGGAGTCTAGCAGTGGCTAAGTAGGATCACCAAGCGCGTACTGGTCCGCGATCTTGATGGTCTCCGCCAGAGTGTTCGGCATCTCCCTTTGCAATCTCTGCCACAACATGCTGCCGTTCTTGCACCCTTGCGCAAACCAAGTGATGGCCTGCGCCTCGTTCACACCTTCGCAGGTGTTCCGCAACGTGCTCCACCGAGTAAGATACTCGCGATCCGTCTCGTCTTCTCGCTGCCGGCAAGCCGACAGCTGCTGCGGCCTATTCGGCCTCTTGTACGTGCTGGTGAAGTTGCTGATGAATGCCTCCGAGAAGTCCAGCCAGCAGTTAATGCTGCCCTTGGGCAAACCATTGAGCCAAGTGCGAGCTGGACCCTCTAGCATTTGCGGCACATAGCGCACAGCCCACCTTCTGTTGCCACTCGCGATGTGAACTGCAGTGACGTAGTCGTTGAGCCAGTCTTCTGGCTTGGTGCTGCCGTTGTAGCTCTTGGTGCCCCTTGCGAGCTGGAAGTTCTTCACGGAAGGCTCGTTCATGATGCGCGGGCCAAAACAGGCAGGACCGGGAGGCCCCGTGTTCTCTAGCCGCGCAGACAGGTTGATCCGATCCAGCTTGTAACGAACATCAGCGGGCTCCAGCACGCGCTCTCCTACTCGATCCAAGATATCATATCCGGCTAGCCCCATAGCCGAGTTGCCGTCATCGTACCTGTCCTCCTCCATGGCCACAGGCTGCTCCACCAGGTTGGCTACTCGGTCAACCGCACGCGGCTGAGCAGCAGCTGCCTGGCGAGGCCTCTGCCGAGTAGGCTGAGCAGCCTGCTGCCGAGAAGGACCCGGACGATCTCCTCCCCGCGTTTGGCTTTGAGCTTTATGGGCTTGAAAGCCTTCTCCAGCAGAGTTGTGTTTCTGACCGGACTGACGCGGCACAGCTAACTGTTTCGCGGCGTCAGTCGGGTCGTACACCTGCAGTTGCCTGTTTCTACCCGAGGTGCCACTGCGGTCCTTCTCGCGACTGGGGTGCGGAGATGAGGCCTGATCAACAGATCTAGCCGCATGCGAATGCACCACCTGCGAGCCGCCAGCACCCGGATTTGCTTTCCAGAACTCCTCATTCTGCCTTGCGGCCTCCAACACCAACTCGTTGAGCCGTTCTTGCTGCCTAATGCGCGCGTCGCCTTCGAGTCGAGGCAACTCGGCGGCTACGGCCTCTGCAGCTCTAAGTGTTTTTGCGGGGGTGCTGTATCTAGGCATGGTGGAAGTGTTTGCGGTGGCAGACTGACTAGGAACCACTCCAACTGTCGCCATCTCGGCGCCTAAGTTGCACCGAGTAGGACCTACTTTGCTAGCTCGCCTAGCGACTGGCGTGAAGCCGTGTGCCTTGTTGTACTCGATCTGATCTAGACTAAGCTCCAGTCTAACCTTCTCTAACTCCGCCTGCTCGGCAAGAAGTTCTTGGCGCTCCCTGTCGAGCTGCTCCTTCATGTTCAAGAGCTCGAGGTCGGTGGGAGGTGGCATGTCATTTCTTCCCGCAGACGCAGGGATGGTCGGAGTAGTGGAGAGGGGGATGTTGCAGGGCTTCTCGTAGGGCTTGTGGGTCTTCCCGCCAGCGCTCGAGCCAGCAGGATCGTCGACGATGACCGCAGCGCCAGCGGCACTCTTGCCGGCGTTCGCAGCCTGGCCGGCCACCATCACCTCAACGCTGTCCGCGGAAAAGCGCGTAGGCCTTCCGCGAGCAGCGATGACAGCGGGAGGATCCTCTGCCAGCAACACCTCCTCTGGAAACTTGCTGACGACGGCGGTGGCGACGTAGACGAGGTGCGAGCCGAAGGAGATCACCGTGCCGCCCTCCGGCATGGCCTTGCCGCCGAAGTCGCCTGCGTTGTCGGTGACGAAGTCGAAGGAGCCGAATCTGTGGACAAGGCCACAGACCACGCGCTCCGCTGAAGAAGATCCCGTCCGAACAGAAACTCCAGCCAGCGTCGCTGGTAGCCCCACGGTGGGCGCCAACTGTCGTGGTGGTGTCACGGCAGATGCCATAGGATGGCTAAAGATGTGGGGACGATGGACGCTGGAGGTGCTCGGGGAGGGATCACGCGACGAGTAGCTGTCACATCCCAATTTTGGAATACCTGTTAACACAGTTGTTTTGCTAATTGCTTGGCTAATAAACCTTGATTGTGTTTGTTTGTGTTTGTTTAAGTGCAACTAAACAAACTTAAAAAGGATAGCAAAGCAGTAAACTAAAAATATTCAACATATTGTTCCAATGATAAAAATATTCAACATATTGTTCCAATGACTTTGACAATATTTTCTAAAGTAAATATTGATCAAGGAGTTTTCCAAAACATCTTATGAATCTCATACTTGTTGAATATTATTCCAAGACCTAAATTAAGAAAGAGGAAAACACTTAATAAATTTCCATAAAGGATTATCAGAAAAAGAGGCATTCTTAAATGCTTCACCAAAATATTATCAAATGTTTTTCCAACCTTGGAAGATTAAAAACAATAGTATTAGAGAGCATTTACTTGCTATCCCTAGTCACATAAATATTTTGGCAAAGCATTGCTAAAGAAAAGCCTAGTGCTTTATTAAATAGAAATTCCAATATTTCCAGAAACAGAAAACTAAAACAAGTTACTTTTGGAAACTTTTTTAAAATGATTTGAAATTCATACCATTGCTTCCTTATGTCAAATAAGGAACACACACAAGAGGAGACCAAGAATTGAATCCATTAAAGCCCTGAAAACATGAATTTTCTCCACAGCAACATTTGGGATTTTGAACAAGTTTGTTCTACAAACTTTTTCCAAATGCCATGAAATAAATACCACATGCTCTATATCATAAATAAGGATGAAAACCAAAAGGGCACAAGTTTTTGAATAATTTAAGTTGCCAAAAACCCCTGTTTTCTTGACAGCACCTTTTTGAAATTTGAACAAGTTTGTTCTATGAAGTAACTCAAAATGACTTGAATTTTCTACCACATAAGGAACACATCAAATAAGGAATGTGTGCCAAAAATTATCATTTTTGGAAGCTCCTAAGTAGTCTAATAAATTCAATGTCCATTTTTGTAAGAACTCAAATTTGAACAACTTTGAATTATAAAGTTTCCCCAATTGAGCCAATTTTCATATATGTTGTACATCTCAACTAATTAGAATTTTGGGCAAAAGGATTTCAAATTTTAACTTTGTTTGCCTAGGGAAAACATCCATTTTCTGAGAGTACAGGGACCTACTTGTAATTCTCCAGGGACCAAAATGTAATCCTAGTCACACCTTCTTCTTCCTCCTGTAGATGACGCAGCAGAGGGCATGGAGGCCCATGCTTCTTGGATTCGAGTAGAAGCCATCTAGTTGATTAAAAGCCCCCATGTGCACCTCTGTGGTCACTACCTGCTCCCTCTCCCCCCCCCTCGAAGTCTCTCCTCTCTCTCTCTTAGATTTTTACAAACCAAACCCTAGCCCGTACATGGTCGCCGGCGATTCGGTAGTTGCAGCGCTCACCGACGGCAGCCGTTGTGCCCTTCAGCTCCGCATCGACGTGTAGAGGGCGTGTGCCAGAGGAATCAGGGCGGAAGGACGCGATGAGCCCGCGCCATCTCCATCTTCCCCGAGCCCGACGACGACTCCGGCGAGCCATTGCCGCGGCCACAGACTTCCTCCTCCTTCACCGTCGGTTCCATAGCATCTAGGGTAAGCAGGGGAATCCCCCCGTCGTTTTTCCCCCTCCCTCTCCCTCCTAAACGTGGCCGCGCCGTGTTTCTTTCCGGCCGCCGCCGCACGTCGTCGCCGCCGTCTTTCCGGCCGTTCCCCGGAAACGAGACCACTCCTTTTCGCTAGCCCACGTTGTGAGGAACGAGTAGATGGCTTCGATTGGTGAAACGATAGACGAATCCGCCGGAATCTGCTCGCCGGAGACATATCCCGCCGGCGGGTGACGCGCGCATGACGCAGCGCTGGCGTCATCTCCCTTGACCCCGCCTGGAGAGGTCAAACTGGCCCGTGGGGCCGGATCTGCCCGCGTGGCCGCCCGCGTGGCCGCTGGCCCGCAGGTCAGCGTCTATGGCTGGGTTCCCCCGCGGTGAAAACCAGATCTGGCTGGCCCAACTGGTAGATCTGGCCCAACAACCCTGTTTTTCCATTTAAATTCTTGCAGAACATTGCATGTTTACTTTGGGCTCTAAAAACCTACTTAAGAGATGAATTTTACCAAACTAAAATTTACAGATGTAAAGCAACAAAATATGAACCACCTCCACTCTGTAGATCTACTTTTGGATGAATAGATTTGAAATTAAAAATGATTTGGCAACAGGTACCAGAAACACCAAAATGAGCACCATTTTTAGTTTACAACTCAGAATGAAGTGAGGCCAATTGCATTGGAAAGCCCTTGAAATTTCCTAACAGAATCTTTTAACCTCGTTTCCAAATTCATTGTATTTTTGAAATGGCATGCAATTTGGTAAAACACCAGAGAGCACTTTGGTGATTTTTATAAAATTATTAAAAATGATTTTTGATTCAAACTCAACTGGATGGTCTTGTATATGTTTAGGGCTATCCAAACCTAGAAGGGTTTAATTTTTAGAGCATCCTAGAAAATTTTGTGGACAGATCCTTGTTTTGCATATTTCTGCCATTTTGGCATTTTAGCTAATTAATTGTTGTGATTATATTTTTGTGTTGCATTATTGTTTTCTAGCATGTAAAAGTTGTGTGAACTTGTTTTCTAAGTGTTACTTAGCTATTTTAGCATGTTAGATTGTGTGGACTTGAGTTGAGAAGAAATAGAATTTTTGTTAATAGCATTTGATTATTCTCTAGTAATACTTGCATAGCATTTTTGAGTGATGAATTCATGTGCAAAGCACTTGGATTTTTTGAGTGTATCCAGTACCATGTTGGTACTTAGTTTGAGTTGTTATCACCTCTGCTATGTTGCATTGGAATTGGTAGAAAAGCACTATTAGCTTTGTCATGACTATGAGTTTTGTTATGGAAAAATTCCCTCAGGTGTGGAATTTTGACATAATCATTTGTGGTTTTGTGACCACATATTTTTGGGTTGTATCCATAGGTCCAGTAGCATTTTGATAAGTTTGTTATGAGTACTTGACCCCTAAAGTTTTCACTTGTGTGAAAACAATAACATGAGTAGCAGTGCCTTGCTTATTTAAGCACCCTATTATTTTCTGCTAGTATTGTTAATGCACTAGATGCTAGTTTAGTTTTTTGTTAATTTTTGTCAAGTATGACCAGAGGCATTGTGACCTCTTAATGCTTTGTTATGCTAGTGGAACACCCACTGGTTTCATTGCATTGTTGATGGAAACATTATTTCCCCCACACTAGATGTGTTTCTTTTATATATGTTTTGAGTAGATCTTTAAATGCTTTTTAGGATTTTTGCTAGATTAATTCTCATGAAACCAGTACCATTTAGGTACTGTTATTTTGGTTATAGCACCTCTAGATACTTGGTGCTTGTGTTTGAAATAGATTTAAATAGCAATGCTTAAAGTCTAAATTTCATACTAGGATATTCATGTATGCTTTTTGTCTTGTTTTACCCTAGGGAAAACTATGAATCTTTGGTGTGGAAACCAGAGGATGGAATGTCCTTGTGGCATTATTATCTTAGGGTTTTCACCTCTGATAGGTTTCCTCTTAAGTAGCATAAAAGCATGAGTAACACTTGGATGACTAGGAATTAATCTCCTCACATGTGTAGCCTTTTAAGCATAGTTTTTCCTTGTTTCCTAGCTATGATTTTTATGTTATTTTGTGGAATCCAGTAGCATTTATGGTACTGGTTAGAGGAGTATTTTGCCTCTGCTAGCTTGCACACTTGTGCATAAAATTAACTAGTGTAGCCTAAACTAGTCTAGTATTTTTCCTAAATTTTCTACTAGTATGAGTAGGAGTTTTTGGATGCTAGATTGTTTGTTTGGAGCACTTTTATAAAAGTGACCAGAGGCTTATTAACCTCTGGGTGAGCATCTTTGCTAGTGGAACACCCACTGGTACTTTTGCATCATGGTGGAAAATAGGCTTGACTTGTTGTCATGAGCCTTTTTCACCACTTGAGTATTTTAGCAAATTATAGGTGCTAGCCATAGAGATTGTTGGGGAAGTTTTTAGACATAAAAATGTGTTTTATGTGACACCCTACTGTCTAGTAACATGTGCTCTACCCCACTGGTCCATGGTGTTCTTAACTAAAAATCATTGAATTGGCCACACATAAACACTAGGAAAAAAAGCAGACTTTTCAACTATAGTTTTTATGCCAATTTTTCTTAAGGGAAAAATTGAGAACTTGGGTGGTACTTCTTGATTGCTTTCTGTATGTATTACTTGTAGACTTGTTTGTCTTGTTTGGTTCTGAATGTGTGTCCTTTATTCTCTTTTTACGACGTTAGAAAAACGAAGAGGAAGGAAGTGTCGGGAAACTCTGTTTCAAGTTCCAGTCACTCCAACAACCAGGGACACAAAGAGATACCAGGCAAGCCATCCTGATTGCTTGCTGATACAATACTTACCATTATATATCATGCATGTTTTACCTCTGAAGTTTTACAAAAGCTTGATTATCAAAACTATTTTTGATGTGGAATTTACTACTATACTATATTATAGGTTACTATCATGCCAATAGTTAAACTTGGTAATACCAAGCCCATAGGCCACCATATGGTATTTATTACCATCAAATATACTAGTCCCTAAGTGGACACCCTAAAATTGTGATTCTACAAAACAAAGGCTTTACGGAAAACCCCGGAGAAAAGGCGGATCCTTGTTCTCCGGAGGAATGTGGAAGTGGTCATTTTTGAGAAAGTGGTGTTTTCAAAAATGACACATAACCTAGTCTTCGCCGGACAACCTTTACCGTACTGCCACCCTACCCCAACATGGGCAAGGGGCTTAACTTGAAGTTTGTTCTTATTAGTGTGTGCTATCTCACTTGCTATAAGGGGCGTCGTACCCTCGAACCGAATGTCGTCAGTGGAGACATACAAAGTGTGGGATTAATTTTCCCTCCGGTCGCATCAGATGAGGCATCCTGGCTTGGCGGGGAGTAGCTCGGTGCCGGGGATGTGGTAAAACTCAACTGAGAGATAGGCATATTCTAGCTTGAACATAGTGGATGGTTATGATCAGATACCTGATGTTTACATACTGTTGTTACAGTCCGTGATTGTTCACGGGAGGTGTACTGGATCTGGTGGATGTGTACACCTCTGCAGAGTACAACTTTTTCGAAGAAGCCGCGTCCTCGGATATGGACAGTTGAATGGCCATGTAGCTAGCATTGTGTCAATGTTTTCAAAAAGAGTTTTTGAAAGGGAATTTTGGAAAGGAAGTGTTGAACTTGTGAAGTTCGGAAAGGAAGGAACTTTGTATCTGCGAGATACTGATGATGGAAAGCCAGGTGTTGTTATACAAAACAAAATGTTTTGAAAAGAAAACCTTTTCTACTCTAAGCAAGAATTCTGGAAACAGATTCCAAGAAGTTTTGCAAAGAGAAAATATTCTTTAACAAAACTTTACAAAACCTCTTGTACATGTGATATCTACAAGAGAAATAAAACTATATTATTTTCTTCTGAAGTATCTTTTTCAACAAAGATACAGATTAACCTGACTGCAACTGTGGTGTCATCATATATGAACACCATTGGTAGTGAACCCTATTTATATCCTACCTATTCCACCATATAAGCATATTTGCATGTTGGTAAGTGACATGATGGATGTCTTGCTGAGTACATTCAAATGTACTCATTATGGTTTCGCCCCTGGTATCTACTTATCAGATTTGGAGAAGGAGTCTCCGAAGGAGATCTATGAAGAGAAGTACGGAGTTGACGGCTTTGCGAACTAGGATCGTCTCCGGGTCAGCAGCCTGTAGGTTAAGGCGTGACTTGGGCTCAACTACGTTGTGTTTTATTTGTCTTCCGCTGTGTTTGTTGAGTTGCCGCCCTCGGTGGCAGCTGTGTTAAACTTGATCATGTGATCTTTTATGTAATACCTTTATGTATTCGTGTAATGGATGATGTATTTCTGTGTGCCAACTGTGTATGTTGTTCACGACTGATCTTTCTGGGATCGTGAATGTATGCATACGTAGGGTTTCAGACTGCCGGTCTGGGGTCCTTACAGAGTTGGTATCAGAGCCATCCTGACCTTAGGAGACCTTAGTTAGCATGGACGTCAGATAGGAAAGAAAAGTATTTTAGAGTAAAAACCTATTTACTATCTAAATTATTTTTATCTAAGGGAATTTTAGTATATTTTCTCCTCCTTCTGATCTTTTCAAAAGATTCTAAATGCATATCAAGGGCGTCCTTGAACAGTGGTTCGAAGGGCGGGCCTTACAGAATTTGTATCTCTCTCGTTTAAGAGTTTATTTCTTACTTGTTAGCAACTGCTCCGCTCTGTTTTTGAAACATCTCTCGTAATTTGAAGTTTTCTGTCCAGAAAATAATTGGGGTTTCAAAAACAGATTGTCGCGTAGTTTTACCTCTCTCAATTAAAAGTTTTTATCAAACTTTACTTCTATTATCTTGTTTCCATACAAAAAACTTTTATACTTGCCGATGTCCCGAGAAGACCAAAATAATTGCATAGCTCTACAGTGATGATGGTCAGAAGTAGATATAGTTCTTCAGCCACTTCTAGGATTTTGGATTAGTCTAGTTTGGAGTAATTTAGCGATAACTCCATGAGTCGTCTCCCCCGACGTAGCTCCAATGGAGCCTTGCTTGTGTGTTTTGGCTTGCTTATGTGTGTCCGTAGGACTTTGTGCTATTGTGTGGTGTAGAATTTGGTTCATCTAGGCTTCTATATGTTTGTGGGGTGCTCAAAGTTTGAAAATTTGTGATTGCCCCGCTCTTGTTTTTGAATCGCCTTGTGTTAAATTTTTGCAAGCAAAAATGTTTGTATAGCATTCAAAAACAAGAATTTGTTGCTTAGACTTATACTTGTTTTCGCTTCATAATGCGACCCGTCGTGAACCACCACCATCTCCCCCACAATTAAAGAAAGCACCGTTGTGCCTATATAGAGGACCATCAAGCCACACGAGCTGATAGTGTTGCTACCATTGATGCACTCCAACAAATAAAGCTCCAACAACGACAACCTTTAAAGAAGAAAGGGGGTGAATGCACCAACAACTACTGACCTAAACCTCTATGTTTTGTCTGTTTGCAAAAGACTCGTTTTGCCATGTTGGCTAAACGTTGTTTTTTTTTATGTTCCCTTTTAAAAGACCAAACAAGAGAAATCCCTTTTAAAAGTTATATACCTCCCTCCTCTGGAGAAAAGTGCAAAAGAAGTCTTCACATGCCATGATGCGCAACCCCCTCAAAAGCCAATCAACAGAGCACAATTCAATATTCGACATACGATGACGCTAGTCGTATCTTGTCGGACAAACATTATTTAATGGAAAGCTAACAAGACTAACATGCTTTGTATAATCTTAGGTTGACACCTAACCAAAGCATGAGAACTACTGACAGCTCTTTCTAAACCAAAGAATTAAATGACTTACGACACCTTTTAATCTAGTTGGTAAAAAGGAGAAGTCACAAAAAAAATAAGATGATGATCTATTCGTTTAATAGTCAATAAGATATCGGGTGTATCTACTTTGGAAACCAAATCTTAATAGACATTGTAGGTACTATGAAATTCGGGGTTTAGAAATTAAGTGAACGATGAAATGATTATGATAGACCTAGAAAACAACAGTTTTCCTGTTTTTGTTTCCTTGTGTGCTCTTGATTGAAATAAATTTGTGTTTTATTCAATCTTGCTTCCTAACTTATATGGAGTTGTTAGGACTTGTGATTATGTTGTTTTCTTACAAGAAATCTACCCTAGAAAGTGTGTGCATGATTGAAAACTCGAATAAAAATGAATAGCATTTGTTACCTTCTAGTTTATTATTTGGATTGTTGAGTGGGCAAATCCTTATAGATTTGTTGTACCTAGATTTTTGTTATGGTTTTGATAGATCCAGTACCATTTTGGTACTGTTATTTATATGTTGTTATCTTCATTAACTTGCATGTGATCTTATAGCAAAGCATGAGTAACATTTGCTATTTTTCCAGTTTTTATTATTTGGAAATATTGTGAGAGCTAGATCTGTGTATACTTTCTTAGTGGTTTTTGTGCTATGTGTTCTTTGAGTCAAGTAACATTTAGGTACTGTTATTTTGATGCTTGTACCTATGTTAGCTTGCATGTCTCTTAATAGTAAAGCATGTGTAAACATTGCCATCATTATGCACTAGTATTGTTGCACTAAATTAATATAGCCTTATATTTTTATCTTGTATGCAAAGTTTTTCATGAGTAACCAGAGGCTTAGTACCTATTTTGTCTTGGTATTAGTAGGCCATAGCCCACTGGTCCCATTGCATTTTGGCTTGAGGATGAAAATCCCCAACCATACACGTGTGTGAAAATAGCATGTTTCACTATGTGATTGATTTCTACTTTCCACCATGGAAATTATAATTTTTCTTATTTTCACTTATGCAAGTGAGAAGTTTATTTATTATTAGTAAATACTAATATGTTTAGGTGTGATCTTTTTGTTAGCATAATATTCCTTAGGGGTATCATGTTAAGAAATGTTTCACTATCGTGTGCTAAAATTAAATTGTTCGCAAATAAAATAAATTCCTCTTGATTGGTAGATTGTTTGTGAATAATTTTAAATTGAGTGTATGGATTTTTGAAAAGGGTTAGAAAACTTTTCATTAATTGCATAGCCACTGGTTGTGTGAGTTATATCTTGCTTGTTTGCTAGTAATTGTTTAAGAAAAACATAAATTGCTAGAATTAATTTCTGCATGTTTAATAGTTGTATCATGGGATTGTTTTGATGTTTGTGCTTACTAACATGAGTAAGTTTTGTGTACTGTTATTAGGTACACTTATATTCATGACTTGCTTGTTTAAGTTTAAACATCATGGTAGCATTGTTTGCTTCTCTAGAGTGAAACTAGTTTCACCACTAGAAAATGGTGATTTTTGCTCTAGTATTACCCTCTTTTATTTTATGAGTATATGTGTTGATATAGCATGTTTAGGAAGTTATTACTTCTGTTATCATGCCATGAATTACGTAGTTACATGTTCTATGGTTATAGGATATGATTATCTCTTATAGCATGCTGGTGTAGATTTTTCATACTAGTATGTTATTTGTGCAGTCCTGTTTTTATGCCTGTGAAATAGGAGTTTCATCTTGTGTAAAGATGGTGTTTTAGAGTATCTTTATGATTGAATTAATTGGTTTTTAGCTACTGGTTGTTTGCTAATTGTTCATGATTGATGGATTCCAAAACCTCTAATAAACAATAACCTAGTGAATAAATAGTCTATTCATCTGTGGTGTTGTTTGCTTGCTTATTGGATTTTGTTTAAATGTTTTACCTTAGCATGAGTTTATACTTGTGTTATGATTGTGCTTAATAGTATCTTAAGAATCTAAAACATCCAACTAAAATCATGAACACTTTAAGTGATAGTTGCTTGTGGTGAGAAATAACCACTGCCATGAGTATTGTTCTGTCTGTTTGTTTTACCTTAGCAACCTAACCTTTGCACCCACAAGCTATATTTTTAGCTTATTATAAACCTTGTTATGAGAGTGGTACACCACTCCATATGTGTTATGTAAGATGTGGGATATAGCTAGGAACTCATGTAATAGTTGACGGTACATTTCCAGGTAGTTCTGCACTAACCTTAATTTTTGTTCAAACTAGGAAACAAAAGTTTTGGACCTAAAACAAGTACTGGTGTACTTCTTTTAATAATGAATTCACTAACTTAGGGATGTACCCCACCTCCCAAGAAAAGTCAAAGGGGGGAAGCACCGGCACTCCAACACTAACATTGTGTTTGTTCCTCGCTTGTGAATCTCGGGGACGAGATTCTTTTTAAGGGGGGAAGACCTGTCACATCCCAATTTTGGAATACCTGTTAACACAGTTGTTTTGCTAATTGCTTGGCTAATAAACCTTGATTGTGTTTGTTTGTGTTTGTTTAAGTGCAACTAAACAAACTTAAAAAGGATAGCAAAGCAGTAAACTAAAAATATTCAACATATTGTTCCAATGATAAAAATATTCAACATATTGTTCCAATGACTTTGACAATATTTTCTAAAGTAAATATTGATCAAGGAGTTTTCCAAAACATCTTATGAATCTCATACTTGTTGAATATTATTCCAAGACCTAAATTAAGAAAGAGGAAAACACTTAATAAATTTCCATAAAGGATTATCAGAAAAAGAGGCATTCTTAAATGCTTCACCAAAATATTATCAAATGTTTTTCCAACCTTGGAAGATTAAAAACAATAGTATTAGAGAGCATTTACTTGCTATCCCTAGTCACATAAATATTTTGGCAAAGCATTGCTAAAGAAAATCCTAGTGCTTTATTAAATAGAAATTCCAATATTTCCAGAAACAGAAAACTAAAACAAGTTACTTTTGGAAACTTTCTTAAAATGATTTGAAATTCATACCATTGCTTCCTTATGTCAAATAAGGAACACACACAAGAGGAGACCAAGAATTGAATCCATTAAAGCCCTGAAAACATGAATTTTCTCCACAGCAACATTTGGGATTTTGAACAAGTTTGTTCTACAAACTTTTTCCAAATGCCATGAAATAAATACCACATGCTCTATATCATAAATAAGGATAAAAACCAAAAGGGCACAAGTTTTTGAATAATTTAAGTTGCCAAAAACCCCTGTTTTCTTGACAGCACCTTTTTGAAATTTGAACAAGTTTGTTCTATGAAGTAACTCAAAATGACTTGAATTTTCTACCACATAAGGAACACATCAAATAAGGAATGTGTGCCAAAAATTATCATTTTTGGAAGCTCCTAAGTAGTCTAATAAATTCAATGTCCATTTTTGTAAGAATTCAAATTTGAACAACTTTGAATTATAAAGTTTCCCCAATTAAGCCAATTTTCATATATGTTGTACATCTCAACTAATTAGAATTTTGGGCAAAAGGATTTCAAATTTTAACTTTGTTTGCCTAGGGAAAACATCCATTTTCTGAGAGTACAGGGACCTACTTGTAATTCTCCAGGGACCAAAATGTAATCCTAGTCACACCTTCTTCTTCCTCCTGTAGATGACGCAGCAGAGGGCATGGAGGCCCATGCTTCTTGGATTCGAGTAGAAGCCATCTAGTTGATTAAAAGCCCCATGTGCACCTCTGTGGTCACTACCTGCTCCCTCTCCCCCCCTCGAAGTCTCTCCTCTCTCTCTCTTAGATTTTTACAAACCAAACCCTAGCCCGTACATGGTCGCCGGCGATTCGGTAGTTGCAGCGCTCACCGACGGCAGCCGTTGTGCCCTTCAGCTCCGCATCGACGTGTAGAGGGCGTGTGCCAGAGGAATCAGGGCGGAAGGACGCGATGAGCCCGCGCCATCTCCATCTTCCCCGAGCCCGACGACGACTCCGGCGAGCCATTGCCGTGGCCACAGACTTCCTCCTCCTTCACCGTCGGTTCCATAGCATCTAGGGTAAGCAGGGGAATCCCCCCGTCGTTTTTCCCCCTCCCTCTCCCTCCTAAACGTGGCCGCGCCGTGTTTCTTTCCGGCCGCCGCCGCACGTCGTCGCCGCCGTCTTTCCGGCCGTTCCCCGGAAACGAGACCACTCCTTTTCGCTAGCCCACGTTGTGAGGAACGAGTAGATGGCTTCGATTGGTGAAACGATAGACGAATCCGCCGGAATCTGCTTGCCGGAGACATATCCCGCCGGCGGTTGACGCGCGCATGACGCAGCGCTGGCGTCATCTCCCTTGACCCCGCCTGGAGAGGTCAAACTGGCCCGTGGGGCCGGATCTGCCCGCGTGGCCGCCCGCGTGGCCGCTGGCCCGCAGGTCAGCGTCTATGGCTGGGTTCCCCCGCGGTGAAAACCAGATCTGGCTGGCCCAACTGGTAGATCTGGCCCAACAACCCTGTTTTTCCATTTAAATTCTTGCAGAACATTGCATGTTTACTTTGGGCTCTAAAAACCTACTTAAGAGATGAATTTTACCAAACTAAAATTTACAGATGTAAATCAACAAAATATGAACCACCTCCACTCTGTAGATCTACTTTTGGATGAATAGATTTGAAATTAAAAATGATTTGGCAACAGGTACCAGAAACACCAAAATGAGCACCATTTTTATTTTACAACTCAGAATGAAGTGAGGCCAATTGCATTGGAAAGCCCTTGAAATTTCCTAACAGGATCTTTTAACCTCGTTTCCAAATCCATTGTATTTTTGAAATGGCATGCAATTTGGTAAAACACCAGAGAGCACTTTGGTGATTTTTATAAAATTATTAAAAATGATTTTTGATGCAAACTCAACTGGATGGTCTTGTATATGTTTAGGGCTATCCAAACCTAGAAGGGTTTAATTTGTAGAGCATCCTAGAAAATTTTGTGGACAGATCCTTGTTTTGCATATTTCTGCCATTTTGGCATTTTAGCTAATTAATTGTTGTGATTATATTTTTGTGTTGCATTATTGTTTTCTAGCATGTAAAAGTTGTGTGAACTTGTTTTCTAAGTGTTACTTAGCTATTTTAGCATGTTATATTGTGTGGACTTGAGTTGAGAAGAAATAGAATTTTTGTTAATAGCATTTGATTATTCTCTAGTAATACTTGCATAGCATTTTTGAGTGATGAATTCATGTGCAAAGCACTTGGATTTTTTGAGTGTATCCAGTACCATGTTGGTACTTAGTTTGAGTTGTTATCACCTCTGCTATGTTGCATTGGAATTGGTAGAAAAGCACTATTAGCTTTGTCATGACTATGAGTTTTGTTATGGAAAAATTCCCTCACGTGTGGAATTTTGACATAATCATTTGTGGTTTTGTGACCACATATTTTTGGGTTGTATCCATAGGTCCAGTAGCATTTTGATAAGTTTGTTATGAGTACTTGACCCCTAAAGTTTTCACTTGTGTGAAAACAATAACATGAGTAGCAGTGCCTTGCTTATTTAAGCACCCTATTATTTTCTGCTAATATTGTTAATGCACTAGATGCTAGTTTAGTTTTTTGTTAATTTTTGTCATGTATGACCAGAGGCATTGTGACCTCTTAATGCTTTGTTATGCTAGTGGAACACCCACTGGTTTCATTGCATTGTTGATGGAAACATTATTTCCCCCACACTAGATGTGTTTCTTTTATATATGTTTTGAGTAGATCTTTAAATGCTTTTTAGGATTTTTGCTAGATTAATTCTCACGAAACCAGTACCATTTAGGTACTGTTATTTTGGTTATAGCACCTCTAGATACTTGGTGCTTGTGTTTGAAATAGATTTAAATAGCAATGCTTAAAGTCTAAATTTCATACTAGGATATTCATGTATGCTTTTTGTCTTGTTTTACCCTAGGGAAAACTATGAATCTTTGGTGTGGAAACCAGAGGATGGAATGTCCTTGTGGCATTATTATCTTAGGGTTTTCACCTCTGATAGGTTTCCTCTTAAGTAGCATAAAAGCATGAGTAACACTTGGATGACTAGGAATTAATCTCCTCACATGTGTAGCCTTTTAAGCATAGTTTTTCCTTGTTTCCTAGCTATGCTTTTTATGTTATTTTGTGGAATCCAGTAGCATTTATGGTACTGGTTAGAGGAGTATTTTGCCTCTGCTAGCTTGCACACTTGTGCATAAAATTAACTAGTGTAGCCTAAACTAGTCTAGTATTTTTCCTAAATTTTCTACTAGTATGAGTAGGAGTTTTTGGATGCTAGATTGTTTGTTTGGAGCACTTTTATAAAAGTGACCAGAGGCTTATTAACCTCTGGGTGAGCATCTTTGCTAGTGGAACACCCACTGGTACTTTTGCATCATGGTGGAAAATAGTCTTGACTTGTTGTCATGAGCCTTTTTCACCACTTGAGTATTTTAGCAAATTATAGGTGCTAGCCATAGAGATTGTTGGGGAAGTTTTTAGACATAAAAATGTGTTTTATGTGACACCCTACTGTCTAGTAACATGTGCTCTACCCCACTGGTCCATGGTGTTCTTAACTAAAAATCATTGAATTGGCCACACATAAACACTAGGAAAAAAAGCAGACTTTTCAACTATAGTTTTTATGCCAATTTTTCTTAAGGGAAAAATTGAGAACTTGGGTGGTACTTCTTGATTGCTTTCTGTATGTATTACTTGTAGACTTGTTTGTCTTGTTTGGTCCTGAATGTGTGTCCTTTATTCTCTTTTTACGACGTTAGAAAAACGAAGAGGAAGGAAGTGTCGGGAAACTCTGTTTCAAGTTCCAGTCACTCCAACAACCAGGGACACAAAGAGATACCAGGCAAGCCATCCTGATTGCTTGCTGATACAATACTTACCATTATATATCATGCATGTTTTACCTCTGAAGTTTTACAAAAGCTTGATTATCAAAACTATTTTTGATGTGGAATTTACTACTATACTATATTATAGGTTACTATCATGCCAATAGTTAAACTTGGTAATACCAAGCCCATAGGCCACCATATGGTATTTATTACCATCAAATATACTAGTCCCTAAGTGGACACCCTAAAATTGTGATTCTACAAAACAAAGGCTTTACGGAAAACCCCGGAGAAAAGGCGGATCCTTGTTCTCCGGAGGAATGTGGAAGTGGTCATTTTTGAGAAAGTGGTGTTTTCAAAAATGACACATAACCTAGTCTTCGCCGGACAACCTTTACCGTACTGCCACCCTACCCCAACATGGGCAAGGGGCTTAACTTGAAGTTTGTTCTTATTAGTGTGTGCTATCTCACTTGCTATAAGGGGCGTCGTACCCTCGAACCGAATGTCGTCAGTGGAGACATACAAAGTGTGGGATTAATTATCCCTCCGGTCGCATCAGATGAGGCATCCTGGCTTGGCGGGGAGTAGCTCGGTGCCGGGGATGTGGTAAAACTCAACTGAGAGATAGGCATATTCTAGCTTGAACATAGTGGATGGTTATGATCAGATACCTGATGTTTACATACTGTTGTTACAGTCCGTGATTGTTCACGGGAGGTGTACTGGATCTGGTGGATGTGTACACCTCTGCAGAGTACAACTTTTTCGAAGAAGCCGCGTCCTCGGATATGGACAGTTGAATGGCCATGTAGCTAGCATTGTGTCAATGTTTTCAAAAAGAGTTTTTGAAAGGGAAATTTTGGAAAGGAAGTGTTGAACTTGTGAAGTTCGGAAAGGAAGGAACTTTGTATCTGCGAGATACTGATGATGGAAAGCCAGGTGTTGTTATACAAAACAAAATGTTTTGAAAAGAAAACCTTTTCTACTCTAAGCAAGAATTCTGGAAACAGATTCCAAGAAGTTTTGCAAAGAGAAAATATTCTTTAACAAAACTTTACAAAACCTCTTGTACATGTGATATCTACAAGAGAAATAAAACTATATTATTTTCTTCTGAAGTATCTTTTTCAACAAAGATACAGATTAACCTGACTGCAACTGTGGTGTCATCATATATGAACACCATTGGTAGTGAACCCTATTTATATCCTACCTATTCCACCATATAAGCATATTTGCATGTTGGTAAGTGACATGATGGATGTCTTGCTGAGTACATTCAAATGTACTCATTATGGTTTCGCCCCTGGTATCTACTTATCAGATTTGGAGAAGGAGTCTCCGAAGGAGATCTATGAAGAGAAGTACGGAGTTGACGGCTTTGCGAACTAGGATCGTCTCCGGGTCAGCAGCCTGTAGGTTAAGGCGTGACTTGGGCTCAACTACGTTGTGTTTTATTTGTCTTCCGCTGTGTTTGTTGAGTTGCCGCCCTCGGTGGCAGCTGTGTTAAACTTGATCATGTGATCTTTTATGTAATACCTTTATGCATTCGTGTAATGGATGATGTATTTATGTGTGCCAACTGTGTATGTTGTTCACGACTGATCTTTCTGGGATCGTGAATGTATGCATACGTAGGGTTTCAGACTGCCGGTCTGGGGTCCTTACAGTAGCCGCGTGAAGTAAGAACAAAGCACTGCAAACAACACGATCTACCCAGGTTCAGGGCCCTCATGAGGAGGTAAAACCCCTACTACTGCCTTTCTTTGTGTATTCTGATGTCTCACCGAGTAGCCACAGTACAATAGTTCTTGCTACCGAGTAGCCGCTCTCCTCTCTACGTGATGAACTAGGTCAAGAACTTAGGGTTTCTGGTGTTCGATCCCAACGTGCGTGTGATCCCTCGCGCAGGAGGCGGCGGGGCACCTTATATACACGGTGCCCAGCCGGATACGTCCAAATATGGACAAGTGTCGACATAGTGTGCACATCGTCCTTCTTCCGAGTTCCTGCTGACAGCTTTGGTTCCTAATCTTGGCTGCATCCGGAAAGTCGTTGGGCAAAACCAAGGGGACAGACTGGTATCACTGTGCCAAACACAGAGTAGGGCCCCCTTATCCTGCGACCGCCTGCTTCCACACTGTCACTGTCAGGCAGGCCGGCCCCAGATGAACAGTGGTTCGAATAGTGCCAAGTACGGACCTAGGATACGCGGGATCCTGTGTCAGAACGGCTCCTTTGACTTTCTGGCCCGAGTAGGTTCCCGCCAGTTTTACTCAGGCAAACTCTTCTACTCGAACGGATAGAACTTGATTGATTCCTCCTTCTGGTCATCTTTCCGTAAGACCGAGTAGCAGTCGACCGGGTAGCATTTTACCGGGTAGGCGGCTACTCGACCAAACTTCTCTTCTGACCTTTGCCTTTACCACTTGCCTTTACCCTACTCGGGGGTAACCCCCCGACATTTGGAAACTCTTATATTTTGATATGATCTTATTAACACTCTTGAAACAGTGTGACATTCCAATGTTATTGTTATATAGAAGTAGTTTGGAAACAAGACTAATTACCTTGTTAACAGAACACTTTTGTATACTCAAACAATTGAGTGTCATACACAAACAAACAGAAGGTTGAATAACCTACTACATCTCAGTCTCCTGGATATGAAAAGTAATTTGGGGACAGGCCCTGCAAACTTGTCAACAGATTCTTTTCATATGCTTAAGGCTAATTGATGTCATAAAACAATCTCCCATATGTTTATAATCATCTGAGTAAAATATTCGCTTGGAACAACTGGTTGTTTTCACCACAAGGGTGAGATAGTTGAAGATGGAATCCATGAGTGGATCTGCCTTGCAAGTGACAAAGGCAGTACCAGAAGACTAGTGGCAACTGGAGACTTATTTGTAAATACTAGACCCCGAAGTGATCGAGGTTCCACCAATATTCCAGTGGAGAGAGAGAGAGAGAGAGAGAGAGAGAGACCAATATTGGAAGAGAGTGGAATTTCGACATGACCTATTGATTAAATTTGAAATTGAGGAGTTCAAACTTGAATTATTTGAAACTTGTGAATATTTGAATTGAATTTGAATTCAAATTGAATAATCAAGAAAATACAATTACCATAATCAAATGGAAACAATTAAGAAATAACAAGTATTGGACATTTCCAATTTCATTGTGTATAAGAAAAAGAAAACAATAAACTTTATTGATGATAAAATAATAATACAAAGTCATTACATAATCCAACAAATGGAAAGTTACATGTTATAATACAAGTGTACAATTACAAACTAAATTCCTAAACTAATCCTTGTAAAGTTACAGTCTCCAATTTATCTTCTGTTCCTGCAAAATAAACAAGAGAAAATAAAAGAAAAGGTGGGTGAGTGGGGATTAGTACCCTCAGATTTGCAGTGTGATGCACTGCTAATCTCATCACTGGGTTAAGTAAATTACAGGTAGTATCTATTCAAATCAGTTAAATTAGCCTCAGACCAGCATCATAGGCTTATACCTGGGATTACAACTGGCAACACAAAATTATATCACCAGGCAAGGATAAGATCAACTGAGTGTCCAGTGCACGGCAAGGATGAGACCAAACATGCACTGTGAAATATCTCCTCACTAGGTGGCAGGTACATAGCTTACTCACGAAGCAGCAAGCAACTTAGTCACAAACAAGCACACAGCACACTCAGGCACCACCTTTGGTGCTGTCAAAACTGGAGCTGGGGTATAAAATCCCAACAGTCGTATGGGGAAACACACACAGCTCATATTCCCCTGCTCAAGCACAAAAGAACAGGAAAGAATAACACCAAATCAAACATTCCATTGGATACTAGAGCAAGTGATTGCAAACTTGCAATCAAGCAATCAAGGCCAAGGTACCAGGGAGCACAAGGAGGAAAGCAAGCAATCCACAAGCACCAAAATCTACCAACCAATTTGATCTATACACCAGGTGAATTTCCTGAGTACCCTCTAAGCCATTTTCTGGCTAAGTTGCACACATGATGGGTTGGGGGTGCTAGTACCCTCAGATAAGCATAGGGATGCTATGCTAAACTCATCACTGGGATTTATTTATCAAGTCCAGTATCTGTTCTTAATTAAAAAGGGCCTCAGGCTATGCATCATTGGCTTGGGGCAAAGGAAACAAGTGCAAATATCTGTTCTTAATTTATAAATACCAAAGAAGAAAAAGATATCATGAGTAGTGCTCTGTTCTTATCATTTGATACAAAGAATCAAGACATAATGGTCTTTAGCAAAGGGATTTTGAGACAAAGCAATAGCCAGGAGCACTGGTTTATGCCACACACACACACCTGGTTGCTGGACACCAGATCCAAGGATCTGATACCCCAGAACTAGAGAATCATCACACAAAAACATTAAGATGGAATCAGTGTTGAGGGCATATTCTCTGAATAATATTCAGAGTAACACCTCTCAACTATTTAGCACACCCATAGACACTAGTAATTCTATACATGCTAACAGGAATGGTTATCGAATAGTCAGTAACAAGAATCCATCACAGGGAGCGAACCCTAAGGGTATCAGTACACAGAAACAACATTGGGAGTAATTCCAAAATGATTTCCCACTAACAGCATCATCTCCATCACCAGTATCATCTCACAGCACATAGCAACAGAGGAATTATCTGGGTGCACAATAAAAAATCCCTCATCCATCACAGATCATGGCATGGATTTCATGTCTCATACATCAAGTAAATCATAAGGTAAAATCCAATGCTACCGATCAAGCACTAGATCACAGAGAGCATCACAGGGAGGCACAGTATGAGCTAGCTCGATGGCTAGACTCCAAAGCAAGGGGGAAAGGAAGAATCCGAGAGAGAGAGAGAGAGAGGTTGGAGGGCAGAGAGAGAGGAGAGAGGTACTTACAGGTGGTGGTGACCACATCCGAATGGAGAGCGGAGCACGGCGGCGAGTCGCGGTTGCCCAGAAGGCCATCCCGGCGGCGACGTCTCCGGAAACCGAGCCATAGAAGCAGCAGCAGCAGCACATCAACCTCCTGGAGCCTCCAGGAGTCACGTCGAGGAGCCAAGGTCACCGGAGAGGTGGAGGAGCACCCCGGGTACCTAAACCTAGGGTTAGGGTTTGAGGATTTCCACGGGAGCCACACAGGGAGAAACGCAGATCGAGGAGGGAGGCATTGTAGCGGACAGGGAGGAGCAGAAGTGGCGCCAGGTCACGGTGGCGGAGATGGACGGAGGAGGGCGGAGAAATCGCCGGAGGGGGGAGGCGATGGAGCGTCTCTGCGTCGCCCCTGCGTCGCCTCGCGCAGAGGGAGGGGATAAGGAGATGGGGGGCTCGGGTGCGTGTGCGCCTGGTCTGGTCCGGCCCGACCAAACTAGTAGGTTAGGTCCAACCCTAACCCCTGGGGCCACCTGTCAGCCTAGGGACAGATGGGTAAATACCCTAAAAGTTTAATAAAAGAATTATAAAATAATACCTACAATTATACAAATTTCAAATTAATTTGAATTTAAATACTTATCAAATCAGTACAAGTTTTTGGTATATAAACTATTAAACATAATAACACCATAATATTTATAGTCTTAAAATTGATTATTATGGAATAGTAATTTATAATAAAAACTGTTTAGAATAAGAAAAACAACTAAGATTATATCCTTCCAAATTTTTATAGTTAGTCATTTCAAAACATTCCATAATCTATGTTTTCTGAGAAACCAATAAGTTCTTAAATAATTAAATAAAATAAAGAAGTAATAGTAGCAATAATAATAACCATTAACTCTGAAAATAATAAATAATTCATAAAATCAGAGAAATACAAGTTATATACCAAAATGTTCCAAATGACTTATGCAACTCGTCTATTATGTTTACAAAGTCATTTGACCATGATTTCATGTGTGCAATATTTTCCTAATCATTTAATTCATTTAAAATTAATAAATTAATATCTTATTCCAATATTTTCAGAATACTTCAAATGAGGTACCAAATTAAAGAGAAACACATTTTGAAATCAAATATGTCAACCACAAAACATTTTGTTTAACTTATAAACTTGTTGCTAAAGGTATAATGGAAGGCTATAATATTCCATTATAACTAGCAATAACTATCTTAATATCATTTTCCTTATTAATAAAACCCACATGCTTTCACACCTACAAAACCTATCATCACAAGTAATTAGCAAGTATTGTGATGATAGAGTTTACTGTACTAGTTCATCATTTTCAACTAAACTCATTGTCATCAACTCTACACTTTTGAAAATAAAACCAAACATGTTTGTTACCTTTTCAATAATTGTTTTCCATGTGTTATGGTCTTGTTACCTCACCAAGTAATAAACACTTCTACTCAAACATAATAACAAGTGTTTGTTAAATAAAAGTGAAACACATGTAAATATAAAGAAAAAGTAAGAACCACATCACCACAAGTAATGAAACAATTCACCTAAAACTCGGGTGAATAAGTTATCGCATTAATCATGGCTTACACTTGTAAGCTGGGGTATTTTCCAGGGTATTTCACGATGCATCTCATTACTATGCATGTATCATCTTGCCAGTGTTTTCTGTAGTCCTTACCGGGACTACTTTGCTATCTTTCAGATGTCGGAATTTCCTACGAGACCCTTGAACCCGAAGACCTGGATTATTATTGTTATTTCAATCTCAGGCAAGTTCATCACTTGCTCATATCCTTTGCAGTACTTCATAACAAACTATTTGCAAAAACCCTATCGTATTATCACCTATTCTCAAAAGAATGCATGATCCTATTTTTATAATAATATGACTACTTGAATGACTACCCGAGTGGTAGTGTTCTATTTGGTGGGCGGATGGGACCATGGTAAGATGAATAGGTCTAAGGAAGGTTCCATCTGCATGGGAACGTATTACCTAGGAATTAATCACAAATGCCGTCAGAACTCGGTGCGCCGTAAATTCGCGTTAACCATGGGTCTTCTATGGGGGGAGTAAGTCAGCCGTGATACTTTTCTCGTTCGCATGTCAACGGACTGCCAGAGACGTACGTTGTAGGTCTTGCGGGACTACATGCACATGGGTGGGATCCCTTAATTCCCACGGACTCTGCGGGTCTATGATGGTCTGCCAGGGGCGCGTAGATATCCATCGTGAGGGGTGGAATCAGGCGTTCAACCTGCTGGCAGAAATGGGTGGGCATGAGTTGTGTGGAGAAGCACGGTTTGGCTTGGACCAACAACCGGGCCCCACACCTAAGTGGGCGTGGACAGGAACGATCGCCTGGTTGTGCAACATGGTCTTGGTCGTCCATGGGTAAAGTAACGCACCTCTGCAGAGTGTAAAAGGATGTGGCATGTTACCCCCTGTTCCGGGAAGGAACTGCGAACGCTACAGGAAAGGCAACTCCATGAAGTTCTAGCTCCTGTGATGGTCTGGCGGGCATAGTTTTTATAATTAAAAGCAACCTCTTGAAGAAAGTTTTACAAAACCTTGCATTAGCTTATGACTCTTTCGAGTCTAAAGCTGTAGTTAGTGCATCAAACCACCCACTATATATCATGAACTTGCTGAGTAACGCTCGTTACTCATTCGTTCCCGTTTGACCCCCTGCTTAGAGTTGAAGCCTATGGAAGTCGTCATCGTGAAGCCATCACTACCTTATGAAGCTAGGTGGGGTGATCTACTACTTAGTCAGCAAAGCATCTTCATCAACAATGCTGGTGGAGGAGAAGCTATCAAGATGTAGGTAGAGACCATTCTTGGACTTAGCTGTTACAAGCCATAGATTAGGGCTGACATCAGCCGTAGTGGATTTAGTTCTGAGCTAGCGTAGTTCTCCAGCTTGGATCTTCGAATTGCTTCTTCTGATGTTTCATTTGCTGGAGATCTTCTTGATTCATCAAGGAGATTCTCAAGATTTTATAATGAAGTTTGTATCCTATAGCTTTGCTTGGACCCGCTGTGTTTCTGTTGTACCACTCTGAGAGATGTAATATTCACGGATAAGTCCTTCTGTGGGTATTATGTCACCGACTTGCGCACTACACATGCAGTGGTGTGCTGGGTCATCACAATGAGAAATTGCATTGTTCTAAGAAAATTATATTTAAATTTATTATTTGAGACGTGCATGCACGTGCATCCCTAGTAGTGGACAGAGAAAGAGAGAAATGGTCATGGTGATTGGGAAAAGAGAACGGCTCATATCTATCAAAGAACCAACCGCTATATGGCAAAAAGGCAACAATGTGTTATTTGGTGGGAGGGTAAACTACCATTTTCCGCTTGGACGAAAATTTTGTCAGAAATCTTAATGCTTTCATTATTATATTAGGTAGGTATAAATTCTCACAAAAGTAACAGGAAAACTAACCGCTGCATTACAATCTGCGTTGTTTGCATCATGAATATCCAAGAGTATGAGCACACCAAAAAACACAAATTATTAACACTAAATAAAAAGGATGTAAAATTACAACAAAGGATAGCCGACTTATGAGGTATACCTGCACGATTTTAACATGTTACAGGTTTGCACGCTAAATTTTAACAACAATTTTGCAAGTAGCATAACAGTGCTAAAGATACATATTATAAACACATGTAATCAAAGGTGCCAAGACCCTCCCCCCTCACCCTAGTGCATCACCACTATGCTGGTTCCCTCCAAGCTTGTTTGGAAACTGAAATAAAATTTGTTAGCATCATAATTATCCTGAATACACACGAAGGATAGAGAACTAGAAACTCCTCACAAACATCATGTAAAAATAAACAGTAGGTGATGATCTATTAGCAAAGCATGTCCTTGAGAAACACAATCAGAAGTTAGAGGTAAATAAATTACAATTTACAACCGAAATCATTGGCACCACACAGAGTAGGGATATGTACCGAAGTTCTACATGTCTATTATCCATCATTGAAATAAGCTCAATTACCATTGTAAACAGGATATCCCTATGTGGGCCATGTAGGATGACCTCGCGTAACATTCACGCCACACTAGTAGAAAAAAGGCCTTCGGTATGCCAGCATCAGTCCCCAAGCGTCGCGCCCCGTGACTAATGAGTCTTTAGTCCCGGGTCGGGAGGAGGCCCGCGACAGAAGGTCAGACGTCGCGGGTTGGGAAACGCGTTGCGGCGCGTGGAGGGAATTAATTCCGGTTGACCTGGCCGCCCGGGACTATTGGTCCTTTATTCCCCGTTCCCGTGGCCAACCGGGACTAAACATCAAGCTTCTCGCCTCCCCGCGGCGGTTTTTATTTCGCGAAAGAGGCAGAAGGGCGCCATTCCACTGCTCGCTCTCTGTTCTTCCTCTCGCTCTCTGTTCTTCCTCTCTCTCGCTCTCTGTTCTTTTCGATCCAAGCACACGCACGCAAAATGGCTGAATGGACGCAATACAATGGGAAGACACCATGCGGCAAGGATTTGGACGTGCTCTTCACCAACAGTTGCGCGAGGCTGCATGAAGCTCTGGGTCATTTGGCCGATCTCTATTTTGCAGCTCCCGAAGAACACCGGTTGTTTGGGCTCGATCTGGAGTACACGGCGAATCAGAACGATGTTGCCGTCATCCAGATTGCGTTCAAGGAGTCGGTGTTGGTCTTCCAATGGTCAAGGTAGAAGCTATAGCACACGTGCACGTAATCTTGCATGCATCTTCGGGTTTTTTTGTTGCATGTGAAGAATACATGTGTTGCAACATATCTAACACATATCCTATTTTTGTTGTTACAGTAGCTCAAGGCATTGCCCGGACCTTGTTGATTTTCTTGTCAACTCGGGGTTTGACTTTTGCAGCGTTGACATCACGCAAGACCGTGTGAAGTTGATGCGCATCGGTATTATGATACCTGAAGATCACTACATTGATCTTCAGAATCTTATCCAGTTCACCGGGCCAAAGACCGGGATGGCTGTCATGGCAAGCACCTTAATCCACCCCTGCTATCAAAGGATGAAGACTGATTTCCGCCGGGAGAATCACAACTATTGGGAGGAGACCCCATTGCGCATGACGAACCTCAAGTATGCGGCCATAGATGCATATGTCGCGTACGAGTTGTTCCGCATCTACTCGGCGGGGCCATAGATGATGTATGCGTTCGATATCTATGTGCATGTAATGGGTATCTAATTAGCTAGTAGTATATATATGTAATGGATATCTTTTGTGATCGACTCTATATATATATGTTATGAAATGTGATCGACTCTATGTTTGTGTTATGTGTGATCGACTCTATGTTTGTGTTATGTGTGATCGACTCTATGCATGTAATGAATATTGTTTGTATTATTGTTCTTTATTTTTGATATATTTTTTCATTTTAAGATTTTAAAATAAATTAGTATTATTTTTCTTCATTTCTTGATATATTATTTGTATTTTTAAAATTTTAAAATGAATTAGTATTATTGTTCTTAATTTTTGATATATTATTTGTATTTTAAGATTTTAAAATGAATTAGTATTATTGTTCTTCATTTTTGATATATTATTTGTATTTTTAAGATTTTAAAATGAATTAGTTCTATTTTTCTCAATTTTTGGATATATTATTTGTATTTTTAGAAATAATACAAATTAAAAGTTAATGTTTATTTATTTATTCAAAATTATTAATTACATCATTACTTTTGTTTATTAAAAGATTTATTTGAAATTCAAACAATTAAGAAATTTGGCTTCGACCGGGACGGGATGGAACTCGGAAGTTAAGCGTGCTAGTGCTAGAGTAGTGGGAGGATGGGTGACCGAGCGGGAAACACTTGGATTCGGGACGGGATGGAACTCGGAAGTTAAGCGTGCTAGTGCTAGAGTAGTGGGAGGATGGGTGACCGAGCGGGAAGTTTGACCATGAGTAAGTAATTTGACTAGAGATAATCTTAGTTAGACACTAAGCAAATAATACAAATTGTGAAAAAAAAGGGAGTGAAAAAAAGAGAGTGAAAAAAAGTGAGAAAAATAATTAGAAACCAAATGAATTAAAAAAATTACGAAATAAATCTAGTCCCGGTTCATGTGCCCAACCGGGACTAAATGTCCTCCGACCACAGGCTCCGCCACCCGCCCACGTGGACGGGCCTTTAGTCCCGGTCCGTAAGTAGCGGGACTATAGGGGGGCCTTTAGTCGCGCGTAGCTAGTCCCGGTTGCCTGGACGGGATTAATGGGCCTGGCGAACCGGGACTGTAGGCCTTTTTTCTACCAGTGCCATTTTCTCTTACCTTTATCAAACTTAGCACGATATAGTCTGTAATGAACATTTATAGACATCGTTGTTGCCCAACATAAAGGACAACGCAAAACCACCAGATGGTCTCACGTAACAAAATGAAATCAAATACCCAGAAAGGTATAGGGTGTACCTTATAATCCAAAGCGTAAGGAATGGAATAAGTCAATCGAAGGTGCATGGAACCAAAGTTACCCATACATTACTACAATATCATAATAAGAAAATTGGGATAAATATTTAATCACTTTAGATACAATCAAATCGAAATGTTACCTTCACGGGGTACTCCCAAAATGGGGCATGGACATGCACTATTTGAAGTGCAGCCATTCCGTTGACCACGTGTCAATACACAAGATGGAGATTGGGACTAATCCATCCGTGTCAACAAAGACCATTTAAAAAATATTGGGTCTTAACAACCCATTAAATATTTAAATGTAAGTTTCTATGGATCATATATTTTGTTCAATGTCGCGTCCATGTGTCATCTTAGTATCGTACTTAACCTAGACAAACTATATCCAATAAACTTTCATGGCGATTCACTTCTCTCAACTAGCAAAAGCAAGCATGGGCCACAGTTATGAGATATCAACGTAAAAGGTCCAATAGCCGCCTATGTCGTTTCTTTTTATTTGTCAGACAGGGTGCATAAAAGAAAGAGGGGTGGCTTCCAAAAAATTGCAGCACAACCCTCATATTCTTGGATATTAATACACGTAGAAAAATTTGCAAAAAGGCCCTATCTATACTACTTATAAAAGAGCAAACTTCGTAGATACATTAAATCTCAACCGTCAAACTACGTAGATCAAGCGGACAAAATTATTTTAATGTTGAGCTACTCCAGGCCGTTTAAAATTAGGGGAAATTGCCCGTACCCTGGAGCGGCACGCACTAAACACACTGGAGACCAGGACGGATACGCTTGTTACGTTTGTATCCATGCCAACATTAACAAAAGGAAGTTGGATCGGATTAGGTTCCTACGTGCACGTTGCACGGGGTGCATGCAGTGAAAAGAAAAGGGGAGAGGAATTTAATCCGAAAGGGTACAAGCAGACCGGATGGTTAATTGGTTATGCATGTGCATAAGCGTGACAATTCCTGCCCAGGTCGTTGCTACACGAGTGGATATCTTTTGCACCTGAGATTCACTGCTCCTTGCATCTAATTTTTTCTCGAAAATCATATTTGTAAGTTTTAAAAATACTCTCAGTGATTTATTGTATAAGCGTGCAAAAATTTAATTTTAAAATATTTGTATTTTGAGCTACACGGAAATAACAAGTATACAAATTATAATATATAGTGTTTTAAATCTCTACAAAAAATTAAGATTTTGTTAATTTGTGTAACTCACAATGCAAATAATTTCGCGTTGTGTTTTTACAAGTTTACAGACATAACATGGACTATCCTAGAATTATTTTTAATTTTTAAATGGTGGAGACGTGCATGGCACGTGCGCGTCAACTAGTCTTCATTAGAATGGCAAAGAAGTCACTGGACTTCCTTATGTTGACGTGGAGGCGTCTACAATTAATCTTTTTCACATAAGCCCATAGATTTCAATATTATTACACAGATGCCCCTACGTGGACGATAAATTGTCTCTACCTCTTTGATTCATAGGAATGGCATACGATTTTTGTAGGATTGGATCCTCTATGAAATATTCCTTTATTGCTTGTTTGGTTCATATGATCATATCCTATAGGATATATTCCCATAGGAAACTTATAGTACTAATCCTATAGGCAAAGAACATGAGGTCCAACCTCATTAAAAAATTCCTTCAAAATTGCCCTTCTAATAGGATTGATTTAGCCATACCATACCAACCCTACAAGTTCTATATTCCTATACTTTTCCTATCCTATGAATCAAAGAGGCCTAACAAAAGACTTCAGAATCGACAAATAACGGCGACATAGCCCACATGTGGCCTGTATCTTAAGAAATAGTCCTTATTGACCTAAAAATTTCAGATGGCCCATGATTAGTCGGGATATTTACCAATTGGTTCCCAAATCATCGGAAAACTACTTAATGACCTCGAGTTGGCCTACATTTCCATAAATAGGAATTCCACTGACTAGTAAATTAAGGAATAGCCCCCAAGTTGCTCGGATTTTTACAAGTAGGTCCTCGAGGTGACCTGAAAATTGCACAATGTCCATCAAAATAGTCGGAACTTTCATAAATTGGTGATCGAATCCATTTTAGCTCGAGTGACCTGAAAATCGTACAATCATCGAGTGATATTAACCATATTATCATATTTTTACGAAAACATTATAGCCCATATGACAATTTTCAATTATTCAGTTTATACTCTTTTATTATATATATTTTTCTTACATAACCATACACCACACCCTTCTATTAAGATATTTGTTAGGTTATATACTTTGGAGTCTATACCAATATATTTTATAATATTAAAAATAGTGGACACAACATTCTCACAATAACATACATATATTGTATATAATTCAACGATAGTAAAAAGAAAGGGAGGCAAGTGTTTTTCCTTATTTCATGTGTCCACATTTAATATGGTTTTGTATCTTGTCAAGGGTATAATATCTTGAAAAGAAAAAACTTTTTGCGTGTCTTGATAAATTTTCAATGATATAAATTGAAACTTTATAACAAAACATAATTTAAAAATTGTATTGTATGGTTAACACTGATAAATAAATAGTATACACCATATATTTGTTAAAACACAATGTGATTAAAAATAAGAAATGTATAAAAGTTCAGTACAACTATAATTTTCAAAACACAATGTCATCCATTTTGAATGTATAGTCCAACGATAGTAAAAAATCAGGGAGGCAAGTGTTTTTTTCTTATTTCATGTGTCCACATTTAATATGGTTTTGTATCTTGTCAAGAGTATAATATTTTGAAAGGAAAAACTTTTCGCGCAACTTGATAAATTTTCAATGATGTAAATTGAAACTTTATAACAAAACATAGTTTAAAAATTATATTCTATGGTTAACACTGATAGCTAATAACTAAATAGTATACACCATTATATTTTTTAAAAACACAATGTGATTAAAAATGAGAAACATATAAAATATTAGTACAACTATAAGTTTTTAAACACAATGTCGTCCATTTTGAATGTACAGTCCTAGGAGGTCACCATTAATTACATGGATGTGATGCGAAGAATGAGAGGCGATGCTATTTCTCTAGCAACCTTCCATGCACGCATAATCACTCCAACCGACAATCCACATAATCAAAGGAATTATCATGCATCCAAAAGGAAGATAAAGCAGTGAAGGTAGTCATCATATCATCCAGTGTGCCTTCTCAAGGCAGGAAGACCACGCAAACGCCTGTTGTCCAACGGCTGGTGAATGATGTAAGTGGATACATGACAGCCAAGTGAGTTAGGAGGAACAATGTCTGGGGTGGTTGGCAACATTTCACACGTCTTGATCGTATTAAAGTGCATGCCTTCTTGAATGTTCAAGTCATGGCTCTTCCGGGCAGTCATGAACTCATGATAGGAACACAACTATGGGAGGTGATGGCTGCCTGGAGTTCATCTTCTATGGACTTGTTGGTCCAATGGGAGACCAAAACGCAAGCAAGTTGGCTCTAAGACGAGCTATCATCCTGTTATGTGACGCTCGGGTCTGTCTTAATGGAATTTTTCAGTGGTTGGTCATGAACATGCACCCATTAGAACTTTCGTGGCAACATTGAGGTAGGATCGGAACCAGGAAAAGTTCCGTCTCGGTTCCTCATTCGGTGGGAAAAGTACGACACGAGTGGAAGCTGAATTTCAGGCGATGATGCTGTCATTTGGTGTCAGTTACGAGCTATCACCATTTCAATATCTACTTGAAGAGTTGCTAGTGTTGTGTTTCTACGATGAATTTTTGATAACCATCAAGTGCAAAAGTCTTTAGAGCATCTCCAACGGCAACCCCCCCAAATGCCCCCAATGGCACCCCCAGCGGCACCCTCCCCCCAAAGAATTTCACTCATCAAGGGGCCCGCTCGTCATAGACACAGAAAGCACAACATATTTTGTTAACATATAATGGTAGAGTCATTTGTTGCATATGTCATTTTTGTAAATATATATAAGACAAAATTTATAACACGACGCCGGACCTAAGTTCTAATCATCATTCTCGTCCGATAGGGCGGCGACGGAGTTCCAGGCTCCTCCTGCTCCAGCGTCGGTGGTGGTCGAGATCCGGGAGGCGACAACGCAGGGGCCGCGGGTTGTGCCCATGGCAATGCAAACCACCGGGGGTATTCACCGCGCAAGGATTCCTCCCATGAGAGCCAAGGCTCCCACTGGTCTGCAGCCACGTCTGGTGTTGGCAAAGGGTCCTCCGGCTGCGGCGGCTCCTCAGAGATCTTCTCCTCGTCGCTCAGCATCACGACATTCTTCTCCGACAGAGCCATTGCATGGATGATGGTGGGCGATTTGTGCGAGAGTTTGAGCCCGATGGGACGGGACACGCCGTCTCCGATGGAAACGCGGCTGCATGCAGGCGGGGAGACGCGGCGGCAGCATGCGAGGTGACACCTCCACTTCCCACGACACCCACGTCCCAACGTCTGGAGGAGACTGATGAACCGCCAATTCCCCATGACGCCCACGATCCCTATAAAATCCCCTCTCCCCGGGATTCTCATCTAGATTCTCTGGCAGCCGCCGCCACTCCCACTTCCGGCACCGCCATCGGTGTCCTGGACGCCGCGCACATCTCCCCGCCTCCTATATTTCCCACCTCAAACTTTCCTCTCCCTAATCCGAGCTCTACGAGTCGCTCCGTCGCTTAATATTGCCCGCCCGCATCCGACGTTGCTGGCCATGCCATGACTCGAGAGGCTCGGCCTCCCGTTGTTGCATCCTTCCTCTCACGAGACTGTGTTCGCGACTGCTCTGCAGCGACCACCCATGATACATGCCACGCAGCTGACACATTGGAATGCGCACGGCGACGCTCTTCTTCTTCCGACCTTCGTCCTCTCCTGCTGGCCTGCCGCCAATGTCGAACTTGAACATGTCCCTTGCTGACACGATGGTTTGCCTCCTTTGCCTTGATCTGATCCACCTTTTACTATGTACGGTTGTGCCTCACTGTTTTCTTTCCCTCTTGTATTCAAATTCTAGGTATGTCACGGTGTGAATTCTGCCAAGTTATAGCCGTATTACAGTATCCTAATAACATCATTGTGTTCCCTGTTACTTGGTTCATAGTAATAAATTTATCTTGATTTGTTGAAAACTGGGCTATGCAAGCAATTTGAGGTTTGTGCAAAGCTAGCAAGAACCGATCTCTGGCACGAAAGTTGTATATCCGCATGCATATGCCTATTTTCTTTTGTTTACATGGATGTTAACTGCAATTTTTAAAATATATGTTTGTGAACTGATACTTGCATTGGTTCCATAGTTTGTAGAGCATACTAAATTAATCTGAAATTTATGTTAAATTCATTGGTATGCAATTTGTTTTCTGAAGAAATTGGTAAAATTAGCAGCCCATTTTGGCCTTGCTGCGGTAACTGAATCTCTACATGTCTATTTAAATATATAAATGATCCGATATTTTTCGTTTGAAGATTTTGATTTCTCAACGGACATAGAAAGGCCCGTGTCTTCTATATTTTTATTTGTGTCAATTCTATACAATTAGAGAAAAAAAGATCCACTTATGTTCTTTAGATTTGTTAAATTCTTGAGAGGAATCGGAGACTGGCACGACCGCCATGGATTAAGACACAACTCTGATGTAAGATATTGTTTGACAATGGTGAAGAATATAGTAGATCTTGAAATTTTTGGTTCTACAAACTAGCACATGGGCCCTCGCAGATGCGAGGGCACCACTTATAGTTTGTTGAAACTTTCATTTTTATAATTTGGTGTTATGGGATATTTCTTTGGCATGTTTATCTTATAATATATATAATTTAGACATGGATGCTATCTTGAAGACGTGAAGTTGATATTGATTTTTGATGTCGCTATATTCCATAGAAATGTAATCAAAGAGTGATAATATGTTTTTAATAAAAAAATAATGATATTATCCCTTTTTAAGCAACATCTTATTTGTAGATTCAAAGGTGGGACTTAGAGTAGAGCAACCAAACGAATGTTTTCATGCTCGCTAGATAAATTTTGGTCTTTGTTTGAAACTTAAAAAAATCATACTAATTAAAACCATTATATATTAATTATACATATTCTTGATGGAAAAGGTGTTTTATATTTTAATAAAAAAAATTATGTTGGTAAGGGTCTTTTGACCCGGATACAAATCCGGTGCTACGTTTTATGTTTTAAAAAACAGGGCATTGAGCCAAGCACATTGGAACCGGATTGGATACAAACCGGTTATAAAGGGTCTGTCCCCTGGGCCCCCTCCCTGCAGCAAATGGCCGCAAGGCCTTTAGGACCGGTTTGTGTTACAAACCTATCCTAAAGGCACAAACCGGTTTTAAAGGTTTTCTCATTTTTTGCAGTAACTGCGGGACCCGCTGTCAGACCCTTTAGCACCGGTTTGTAATACAAACCGGTCCTAAAGCCCTCCCCTAAATCCTATATTCGACCCCGAGCTCAGCTCCATTTTTTCCAGCTCGAGCTCAACTCCATTTTTGCTCTCTCCTTCCTCTTGTGAGCCCTAATCCATCCCCATTTTTCTCCACCATTTGTCAAGATTGTTGGTACCCATCGGTTCTACGGTTAGCATCAACATTCACTCTTCCGGCATTGCAAGTTTTGCTCGTTTTCTTGCTCATTTCATTTTTGTTGTGCTAGCTAGGTGTTTGATGAAATGCCTAAGCTAGAATTTGTTATTCATTTGTTATGTATACAATTTGATGCAATTTGAGCTCAAATTTAATTATGATTTGTGGTTTTTTTTAGTGTCGCGCGCCTTGTCTCCTTCCTCACCACTGTCGATCGCCCCGTCACCGACACAACCTTGGTGATCCTATTGTTTTTATTTACCAAAACAAATTTTATTTGTATGATTTACATATTTACTTGTATATAATTTTCTTATTGTGCAAGATTTTTTTATATATATAGCGCCATGGTTTTGATATCCATCCCCGTTGGCCCTCGTCCAGTCTATGATTCGGATGTGGTATATTATCTTTTATAACTACATATTTTCATTTCCTGATTATATGACAATTAATTACGCCGACCAACTTGACATAGATATTTTTATCTAGGAGGTAGTGGAACCGGAAATGCCAATCGACCCTATTGTTGACAAGTTATACTTAGTTGAACAAGAAAATGTTGGCTTGAAAGAAACATTGAAAAAAACTGAAGAAAGGTTGGAAAAAACTGAAAGAGAGAAGATGACCTTGGAAAAGGTTCTTGCCGGTGTCGTCGATGGTCACAAGAGCGAGATGGACGCAATGCGCCTGAAGATTAGCAAGATTAGAAAATATGTAGTTATTAAAGAGGCTTGGTATCATTATGCCGTCGGGTCAATTGTTACCTTTGTTGCGATTTTGATCGCATTTGTTGTTGTTTTTAAATGCATTAATTAGAGAGAGTTTTTATGGAAGGTTTCAGTGTGTATTTTTATGAGAACTATATATGTATGATCACTACGCTACTTTGGTTTTAACGTTGATGAACTTTTTGTATTAATTAATTAATTTAGTCATGATGATTTAGCATAATGGTTGTTGATAAATTTATATAATGCAGATGAACCGGCAATGGATGTACAGTGATCGACGTCGTCCCGAATTCCTTAATGGCATGCATAGTTTTCTCAATGTGGCTGAGAAAAACAGGCAGAATGGATTTATTTTATTGTCCATATAAAAAATGCCATAATAAAAGGAATTTCCCTAACTCAAGAACCATACACACCCACCTGTTGCAAGAAGACTTCATGCACAGTTATTTTTGTTGGACCAAGCACGGAGAAAGAGGGTTTGTAATGGAAGACAATGAAGAAGAAGAGGATAATGATAATTATCCTATGTTCGGTGAACACGGTGATACTGAAATGGGGGAAGACGAGCCTGAACTTGAGGACATTGTTGATGAGTCTGATGATGATCTTCGTCAGGTCATTCGTGAAGAACAGATAAACTGCGCAAGTGAAAACGAGAGGTTGAAGTTGGAGCGCATGTTAGAAGACCACAAAAAATTGTTGTACCCAAATTGCGAAGATGGCCAGAAAAAGCTGGGCACCACCCTGGAATTGCTGCAATGGAAGGTAGAGAATGGATTATCTGACAAGGTATTTGAAAAGCTGCTGAAAATAATGAAGAAGATGCTTCCAAGAGATAACGTGCTGCCCTGCAGTACATACGAAGCAAAGAAGGTTGTCTGCCCTCTAGGATTGGAAGTGCATAAGATACATGCATGCATCAATGACTGCATCCTCTACCGCGGTCAGCACGAGAATTTAAATGCCTGCCCGGTATGCGGTGCATTTCGGTATAAGATCAGGCGAGATGACCCTGGTGATGTTGAGGGCGACGATCGCCCCAGGAAGAGGGTTCCTGCCAAGGTGATGTGGCATGCTCCTATAATACCACGGTTGAAACGTTTGTTCCGAAACAAAAGAGCATGCCAAGTTGCTGCGATGGCACAAAGAAGACCGTAAGGAAGACGATATGCTGAGACACCCCGCTGATGGGTCGCAGTGGAGAAACATCAACGATAAGTATGAGGACTTTGCACGTGACGCAAGAAACTTAAGGTTTGGTCTGAGTATAGATGGCCTGAATCCGTTTGGGGAGCAGAGTAGCAGTCATAGCACCTGGCTCGTGACTCTATGTATCTATAACATTCCTCCTTGGTTATGCATGAAGCGTAAGTTCATTATGATGCCAATGCTTATCCCAGGCCCGTCGCAACCTGGCAACAACATTGATGTGTACCTGAGGCCACTGGTTGATGAACTTTTAGAGTTGTGGGCTGACGAAGGTGTACGTGTGTGGGACGAGTATAAACAAGAGGAATTTGACCTACGAGGGTTGCTGTTTGTAACCATCAATGATTGGCCCGCTCTTAGTAACATCTCAGGACAGTCAAACAAGGGATACAGCGCATGCACACACTGTTTAGGCGAGACTGAAAGTATACATATAGGCAAGAATGTGTACCCGGGGCATCGTCGATTTCTTCCAGACAGGCATCCCGTAAGAAAGAAAGGAAAGCATTTCAAAGGGGAGGCAGATACACGGAGGAAGCCAACCGTCCCTAAAGGTACTGATATATATGACATGGTCAAAGATATAAAAGTAATCTTTGGTAAGGGTCCTGGCGCACAATCTGTTCCGAATGACGCCGACAACCACGTAGCCATGTGGAAGAAGAAATCTATATTCTGGGAACTACCCTATTGGAAATTCCTAGAGGTTCGCTCTACGATCGACGTGATGCACGTGACGAAAAATATTTGCGTGAACCTGCTAAACTTATTGGGCGTGCATGGGAAGAAGTCGAGAGATACACCAAAAGCACGGCTGCACCACCAACGTATGCACGAACGAGACGACCTGATGAATCTAGAGAATTTCAAAGGTCCTGCCAGCTACGCTCTTACCAAGGAAGAGAAGGAGATCTTTTTCCAAGTCCTAAGTAGTATCAAGGTCCCGTCTGGCTACTCGTCGAACATAAAAGGAATACTAAACCTGGAAGAGAAAAAGTTCCAAAACCTAAAGTCTCATGACTGCCACGTGATCGTGACCGAGTTACTTCCTATTGCATTGAGGGGGCTTCAGCCAGAAAACGTGCGAGTACCCATTGTGAAGCTATGTGCATTCCTCAATGCAATTTCTTAGAAGGCAATCGATCCAGCAACTCTACCAAGTTTACAGAAGGACTTGGTCCAATGTCTTGTCAGCTTCGAGTTGGTGTTCCCACCAACCTTCTTCAATATTATGACGCACCTCATAGTTCACCTAGTCCAAGAGATTTCCGTTCTTGGTCCTGTATTCTTACACAATATGTTCCCCTTTGAGAGGTTCATGGGAGTATTGAAGAATTATGTTAAAAACCGTGCTAGGCCAGAAGGAAGCATGGTCAAGGGCTATGGAACAGAGGAGGTCATCGAGTTTTGTGTTGACTTTATTCCTGACCTGAACCCGATCGGTGTTCCTCAGTCGCGCCATGAGGGGAGACTGCCTGGAAAAGGCACGCTAGGAAAGAAATCAACAACATGTATGGACGAGCAATCTTTCGCTCAAGTACACTACACAGTTCTAGTTAATTCCATCTTGGCGGCTCCATATATCCAGGAACACAAGGATATTTTACGCTCGGAATACCCAGAGCAACCTGAAGATTTCATTGCTAAACAACACGCGAAGACTTTCGGCGGTTGGTTGCAAAGACGTCTCATTAATGACAACATTGTTGAAGATGAGCTATACTTGTTGGCCAAGCAACCATCTTCGACTGTATTGACCTTTAAAGGGTACGAGATAAATGGTAACATATTTTACACGGCATACCAAGATAAAAAGAGCACCAACCAAAACAGTGGCGTCCGGTTTGATGCAAAAGACGACAACGGGCAAAGGGTCACGTACTATGGTTACATAGAGCAGATATGGGAACTTGACTACGGACCTTCCTTTAAGGTCCCTTTGTTCTGGTGCAAATGGTTCAACCTGTCAGGCGTGAAGATAGACCCGAAGTACGGAATGACAACAGTGGATCAGAAGAATCTTGGGTACGGCAAAGATCAATTCGTCCTAGCCAATGATGTGGCTCAGGTTTTCTATGTGAAGGACATGTCTAGCAGACCGAGAAAAAGAAAATATAAGGAAGCGAATACATCAGACGATGAGCCAAGGTGCCACATAGTTCTTTCAGGGAAAAGAAACATCGTGGGAGTCGAGGACAAGACAGACATGTCAGAAGATTACAATATATTTGATGAAATTCCTCCCTTCAAAGTCAAAGATGATCCAAGCATTCAGTTGAATGACGATGTTCCATGGTTACGGCGCAATCACAAGAAAGGAAAGAAGAAAAATAGAAACGGATCATCCCTTTAGTCCCGGTTGGGGACACCAACCGGGACTAAATGGGTTAGGGTTTCGTTTGGACCAATCAGATAGAATCACACTGATCGTGTGTTTCTTTCAAGCGCTTGTGAGTCGTTGGATCCGGGGTGTGTTTCTTTCGAGCTGTTGTGAGCCGTTCGATCAGGGCTACGGTGTGTTTCTTTCGAGCTGTTGTGAGCCGTTGGATGAGGGTGTTTCTTAACCGTTGGATCAAACCCTAGCTCAAAACTTTGTGAGCCAGAGGACCCTATATATAGCCCACCTTCATACACCGGTCAGTTCATCGAGCAAATACAAAACATCCGGATTCGCCATCATACGTCCTGCCGTGCATTTGGTATGCATATCTGCACCCAGTAGCCACGGTAGGGCTGTATGATGGCGATACCGATTGTTTTGATCTACACCCCCCTTTAAGGTTTGATACATCATATATTCAGTTCATCGAGCAAATACAAAACATCCGGATTCGTCATCATACGTCATGTCGTGCATTTAGTATGCATATATGCACCCAGTAGCCATGGTAGGGCTGTATGATGGCGATATCGATTGTTTTGTTCTACACCCCCCCTTAAGGTTTGATACATCATATATTCAGTTCATCGAGAAAATACAAAACATCCAGATTCGCCATCATACGTCCTGCCGTGCATCCTCATCATTTAACTTAATGTTTTATTGTTTTAAATGACATTTAGACAAATTTTACACAAAACATGAGAAAATATAAATATGTTGTTATAATATTTGATTTTACAATTTTTTTAGTCTACTTTGATTTTATAAATAAATGTAAAAGAAAACAGAAAAGGGAAACAAAAAAGAAAAATAAAAGAAGATACAGGAAAAAGAAAAAGGAAACAAAAAAATTTCTTTATATTTTCAAATTAGTTTGATAAATATCTTATTTTTTATTTTTTTGTTGTTTTAAATGACATTTAGACAATTTTTACACAAAATATGAGAAAATAGAAATATGTTTTTGTAATATTTGATTTTACAATTTGTTGAGTCTACTTTGATTTTATAAATAAATTTAAAAGAAAACAAAAAAGGGAAACAAAAAAGAAAAATAAAAGAAGAAACAGGAAAAAGAAAAAGAAAAGAGAAAAAAGAAAAAAAAAATGCGCGCCCCCTGTACAGGCCTTTAGCACCAGTTTGAGCTAACAACCGGTGCGAAAAGGTCTTTAGCACCGTTTGTTAGCGCAAACCGGTGCTAAAGGCCTGTACAGGGGGCGCGCAGTCTGCATGTGGCCCCAGATTTGGAACTTTAGTACCGGTTGCTGTTAACAACCGGTGCTAAAGACCCTTTAGCACCAGTTGTTAACAGTCCGGTACTAAAGGTCCAAACAGGGGGCAGTTCTCTGTGTCAACACTTAGCGAAATTTTTCATCTTCACTTCATTCGCGCGTCTTCTTCCTCCTGGGCGAAGCCCTGCCTCGCCGTACACCTCCTCGTCGCCGTCGCCTCCTCGCCGCCGTCGCCCGCCGTGCGCCCTCGACGCCCGCTTCCTCGCCGCCAACCTCTGCCCCCGACGACGTCCGCCTCGATCGCCCGCGCCCTAAACGCCACGCGCGCCCGCGCACCCGACGAGACGCCGCCGCCCGACGCCGCGCGCCTCCCTCTGCCCCGACGCCACGCCCACGCCGCCGCCCGACACCGCCTCCCTCTGCCCGACGCTGCCAGGCAGTCCCTCTGCCCCGACGCCGCCAGGCAGTCCCTCTGCCCCGACGCCGCGCCACCCTCTATGACGTAGGCGTGACGTCACAGAGGCAGACAGAGGTGAGTTTTTTTTGTTTTTTTTCTATTTGTATTATAATTAGAGTAATTATAATTAGCAAGTAATTATAATTATCTAGAATTAGAGTAATTATTACAATTAGAGTAATTATAATTAGCTAGTAATTATAATTAGCTAGTGATTAGAATTAGCTAGAATTAGAGTAATTATTATAATTAGAGTAATTATAATTAGCTATTAATTATAATTAGCTAGAATTTTGTAGTAATTATAATTGTCCGATAAAATAATTTCGCTAATTGTCCGATGAAATAATTTCGCTAAGTGTCCGATGAAATAATTTCGCTAAATGTCCGATGAAATAATTTCGCTAAGTGTCTGATGAAATAATTTCGCTAAGTGTCCGATGAAATAATTTCGCTAAGTTGTGCCGATGAAATAATTTCGCTAAGTGTCCGATGAAATAATTTCGCTAAGTGTCCGATGAAATTAAGGGTCCGATCAAATAATTTTGCTAAGTGTTCTTCATTTTATAAATTTTACAACAGGTGTTGAGCTATGGATCCCCAAGAACCTGCACATGATCAGCTCGCGGGAATGGGTGAGGCGGAGAAGTAAAGATACATGTGCCAGATGATTTTTGAAGATGCAACGGCCATATATCATGATCACGACGGTGGACAGGCGTTTAGCAATAAATTTTTGAACGACTCCGGTGACGGAGCTGAGAATATAGAAGATGTAGTAGATGATGACGACGACAACGTCGAGGATGCAGAAGTGCCCTCCAGAACAAACTCTGCCAATGTATATCTCAAGTCACTGTTGACGCAACAATTATTTTGTATTGAACTTACTAACGAATCATTATTTTCCCGTTTAGGCGCCCTCCGGAACAGCTAGCGCAAGTATTGAGACAAAGTCGAAACGAGGCCCGGCCGCAAGGTTGAAAGATACCGCAAGGTTCCCGATCGATACAGTTACTGCTGATGGCAAACCACTAGAGCCCCCAGAAACTTACCGCAAATTCGTAAATCAGTGCGGAGTTGTTGTAAGAGACCTGGTCCTGATCAACTTAATAGAATGGAATAAGCCGAAGACCGGCGCCAACGTTGGAGCTACTTATGTCGATGACAGATTGAAAAAAATTCTTTGCGACACGTTATGGCTAAATTTCAGCGTAGTGGAAGATAAGAAGAAGAAAGTCGAGGAGTGGGCTTTGAAGAAGATGGCCACACAATTCCAGAGGTGGAAGAAAGACCCGTGGAAGAAATATAAGGACGAAGATCCAGTTTTCACTAGGCACCTAGTGAACATAAGAGACGCTTGGGATGATTTTAAGTCGTACAAGAAATCGGGTGTCTTTAAGGAGAATGCAAAGAAGAAAAAATATCACCATATTTTGGGGTCAGGTGGCTACATCACTGCCCTGCCTAGGTGGCGACGCTATGAAGATGCGCTTCTGAAAAGAGGTATCATTCCACAGACACATGACTGGCCCGATAGGTCCAAGTTCTGGTTGTTCGCGCATGGGGCAACGTTGGACGCTGATACTGGGATGATTGTTTCGAGGGACCATGGTCGGAAAAAATAACAAATGTCGTAGCAGAACTAGAGAAGGCAATAGAAGCTGTTCGAAAATGAACTTTTGTTCCCGATAGAGAGAACGACGAGCTGACGAGGGCACTCGGGAACCCTGAAAAGTGGGACGAACACGAGGCTTTGGAGCCACTACCCCGTGGAGCCAAGGGTTTCCAGTGGACCTTGGCACTTACAGAAGTCGTGGTAGAAGAAAGAAGAAGGCACTGGAACGGATATCGACATTAGAAGAGAAGGTGGCGTTGCTCTTGGAGAAAGGGGGACACCCTGTACCTGACACTGAAGAGGAGGTAGAACATCGTCCTGCACCTGATCAGCTGCAAATAGAAGACGATCCTGTAGCAGATGCCGTCCCATCTCAGCATAGAAGCAGCGTGGGTTCCACGCAGCTGCAACTAGAAGACGGTCGTGCAGTCGAACCGTCGGCGCCTCACTACCCCGTGGATGATATCACGGAGAAGACAAACTGTGAGATACATATGCCAATGGGAAACATATCCTTCAGGGTGGCGTCAAGCTATGCTTTACCGAATCAACCTGGAGCAACCTACCATGGTGGTCAGATTCCAGCATCCCATGCTCGTGTCGGGTTGTCAACAATTACGCCGGGATGCCATTCAATTGAGATCCATATTCCTGGAGGTGAAGGCGAGAAGACACTGGAGAAATGGAGCTTGGTATCATCTTGTGGAATAAGAAACACATCGTGTTTCCTAACGCGGTGCCAAGGCCACCGACTCCTCCAGGTACAAATGCACCACCTCCATCAATTACTGAATGTTGCACCACATGTAAGCCTATTTTTAATAGTTTTTCACTTTCGTACAGAGAATGCACGACCTCCAAGTCCACCCCACAACGAAGATTGGGAGCCCGAGGCCGAGGGTCCATCGCCCGTGCACTACCGTGAGCCGACGGATGCGCCCACTACGGGTACGGCAAAGCGGAAGCTGCAGTTCAGAAGAAACGGGGCTCCTCCCAAGAAGAGACCAAGGAAACCCAAGAAAGTCGAGACTCCCCCGACGTTACCAGGCCTGATGACTCCGGAGGAACTAGCCGAGGCCGTGAAAGCCAAAAACAAAGCATGGTTCGCACGATTTCCCCTGAAGCCCCCTCCAGACGTCTGGAAGGAAACTCTGAAGAAAATCCCAAAGTGGAAAATTGAGCGCACCATCGACAACTTATATTATCCAGCACCTCCGCCACCGCCGCCTCTTTCAGACTATGAACGGTACATTGAAAAGATGCACACCGCACAGATGAAGCAGGCGGAGCAAATGAAGCAGGCAAAGCAGACGAAATGCGGGAAACAAGTTCCCCAGCTCAGACAACAAGAAGCACGGTCAATTGCCCCGCTCAAGGTGTTATCTGACCAGGCTTCAGTGTCCGGTCCATGCATGGGCGACGTAGGTTACGCTATTGCTGATGTGGTATATAAATACAAGCCCGAGCACCCTCTGGTCGAAAATCCTACTGCTCTAACAACCCAACTACGGAATTTACATGATTGGTACTTGGAGGCCGCAAGGCAAAAGAGAGACTGTATCATGGCGGCAGTTCAGGAATCTGGGACTTTGGGTTCATTGACCCGTATTCGTTTCATCAAGACACAATAGAAAAGTTCAACAAGGATACACCGGATGATTTGCTAAGGTTTTTGAAGCGACAAAGTACCAAAAAAGAAATACTTTGGCCCTACGGATTCAAGTGAGTGTTACTGTCTTGTGGACATTCCATTTTGCTTACCTGATGTTAAGTGTAATTAATGAGTATGCATGACTGCGTGTGTACACGTGCGCAGGTCCCACTTCATATTGTTCATCATTAGAATCGATCAAGGACAAGTTGAAGTATGGGACTCGTTAACCTGGGACGCTGACACATGGAAGAGCGCGCGTCAGATACTTCAAAGGTGTATATATATATATATATATATATATATATATATATATATATATATATATATATATATATATCGGCCTCTTTCGTTCATCAGCCTCTTTTTCGTTCATTTCCTAATATCAAGTAAGTAATAATTAACTCTTGTATTCATTTTTCTTTGGTCGGCCAGGGTTTGGCAAATGTTCATCAAGGAAGAACCCGGTACATGGGCAGACAAACTCCACTTTCAGATTAACAAAGTAAGTAGTACTACGTACCCTGGTTTCAATACCATTACCATTCTCTTGATTATTACTCCCTCCGTTCCAAAATATAAGACTTTCTAGCAAGCTAGTTTAGTTTGCTAGAAAGGCTTACATTTTGAAACGGAGGTAGTATTAATTTGACTGAATTATGTTCTCGTATATAGAACGTCCCGCAACAACCACAGGGAATTGATTATTGTGGATACTACGTTTGCGAGTTCATTCACAGGATTATCAATGAGAAATCCCGTACTTCCAGAAATCTAGAGGTACATAACCGGATCTTCACAACTTTATTTATGTTGCCATCAATTATGTTTAGTTTTGTTCATAACTTAATTGTTTTCATCTACTTCTTTTAAAGATGCAACGAAAGCGGGCGATGCTCAAACCAATCCAACGTTGCAAGGTAGTTGCAGAGGAATTGGCAGGATTTCTCCTCACGCAAGTCATAGATGAAGGCGGAGAATTTTTTCATCCTATGAACCAATAGACAGCTCCCTTCTCTATGCAAGTATACATCTATTGGAAACGAACTTCAGATTATGTAATGCTTGGTCGAGTACTTCGTGTTACATGTATATATATATATGTACTTTTATTTGGTGCATCAACATTTAACCGCAAACACGGAATTGGAAACACTTAACCGCAAACACGGAATCGGTGTTTCCGGATACGTATTTCCGATTACGTGTTTCCAATTCCGTGTTCGTAAAAAACGAAACACGGACACACGGAATTGGAAAGACTAAACGGAAACACGTAAACGGAAACCCTGAAAATACGGAACACGTCCTAAACCCTAAACCCTAAATACGGAATCGGTAACCCTGAAAAGAAAAGTAAAAAAAAGCTTTAGGACCGGTTGGTGTTACCAACCGGTTCTAAAGGTCCTCCGCCTGCGCGCGATCTTAGGCGCCCACGTGGAGGCCTTTAGCACCGGTTTGTGACATACCGGTTCTAAAGGGGGGGGGGGCCTTTAGTCCCGGATACGTAGCACCGGATTTGTATCCGGGTCCAAAGGCCCTTACAAACCGGTGCTAATGCCCTAGTTTTATACCAAAATGCTCAAAAAGACAAATGCAATGCAGTCATGATGTTTTCAAAACCGTCTGAGCAATTAAAATTTGACTCAGTTTTGAAAATGCCAAAATGCCCATTTAAGACCTTTCCGGGGCCAATTTTGATATAATTTCATAATTGCCATATGAGCCCTAGTAACTTAATACCCATGTTTTGGGGATATACTTTAATGTATTAACCTGTTCATGCATACATATTGCGTATTGCATGGACGCCGTGATTGATTGTTGTTTCCTTTTCGATATTTGCTTCTTATCGGTAGAACGTGACTCCCAAGAGAAGATCGACATCCGCAATGACGAATACTTGATATTAACCCACAAGTAAAGCACTTATTCCTGAAGTCTTTATATGGTTTTCTCGAAGCAAGCCAAGCATAACCTCCTATATGTCCATATATGATTTTGAAGTGTTTTGTATCTCGTACGATGCATGATTTATAAAGTATCTTGGGTTAGTAGTTAGAGATATCCTATTTATTTGCATACCCTAGATTATCATGATCCACTGAACCTAGCAGCTGTAGGTTTGGTTGTGTGTATCGCCAGAGCCTCAAATATGGCATGCTTAGTCATACATGTCTGTTGATCTATATTTTACCCGGTTGACGAATCAGAGTTACGAATGAATCTAGTATGACATGATGACGTGGTAAGATTAGAGGTGCGTGTTTAATATGATAAAAGGCTTGGATGAGTTGCCACATGGGATGTGGTGATTTGCCTTGTTCATGCCCCTAGGAGCGAGTTCTCGTCTTTGAAGCCAAGACTGGACGTGCAAACACATGGGACTTGGATTCCTCTCGGTCTCAACTTGGCTAGTTTGTTCCATGAGTCGCCTACTTCAGGTGTTTCATTTGGATTTGCGGGGATATTCAAAACTAGGACGTGGTGGTGTATCTGCGCTCTATGGGTAGATAATCGTAGAGCATTGCGCACAATGATAGAGACACGGCAGGAGATGTACACTCCCTGTTGGCAGACCATCTCTACTCGAAGCGACTCATGGAATAGGTGAAGTAAGGAGATGGGCGTGGTCAACCAGCCTCTGCTGGCACTTTTCAGTATAGTGCTGACCCGGTGGCACTAAGATTCGGTTGGTACGTGTGGGTAAAGATGTACACCCCTACAAGGTTAAATCTTTTCGAAAAAGAAGTAGATATATGATACATTAATTAAGTCTTGTTGAGTGCCTCCAGTACTCATGTTTGCTTCAACTTGGTTCAGGTGGAGTTTCTAACTTTGGTGGTGTTTCAACGTGGACATCGACGAGTGATTTGGGGTTCCCAGATAGCAACCTGGAATCCAAAGGCTGGGACGTCGCCTTATGTTATCGCCTCTTAGGCCTTTTGGTATATTGTTGACTAGCAACATAATTTGCCTTCCGTTGTCTGATGTAATGTTGGGTCATGTGACCTCTTTTTGTAAAGCTATACTCTAGTAATACTTGCTTTATACAGCTTCATGTCTAGAGTTACTGTTTTGACCGGTTGTTAGTTTCAAGCTCATTGTTATAAAATTTTGGCTATGCATGCGTAGTTGTCGCAGTCGAGGGGTTGCGCGGCCTTCCTCTCCTGTGAAACAAACTACAATGTGTACACAAACATTAACTATGCTTAAAATTAATTTATGTAATAACTAAATTGTCTTTTTAAACAAATGTATTTGTTAGAGAATTTATTTACATATTTTCAAGAGGCCATCTAAAGTAAATTATCAATAGAATGTGAAAAGGGGTGCATATTAGATTGGCCAATAGCATAACATGTGTTTGATTACTACTTTGGTTGCATACTTTTAAATTGGTACTGAAACTGTATTAGAATCAATATGGCTTGTATTGTCTTATGATGAAAATTTGCACGCACACTTACTATGTTCGGGATTTAATTGACAATTTTTCTGCTGAATTCGGCAAGATAAAGCTGCTATTGAAATAGGATACCACATCGAATAGATGTCTATAATTTATTTTGTGTGACATGACTAACATATGATTCAATGGTCGTATTTTTCACTTCCAACACTTCCTCATTTTTCTTATTTTACAAATGTTGTAGTAAACACTACTAGAGATTTTCTTATAGCAGCATATCCTACCACAGGCGAACACGCAAATCAATGCGCCTGGGCTAATTAGCGCAGGCGAACTGGCGAACAGTGCGCCTGGGGTAAGTCTGTTACCCCAGGCGAACCAAACTCAGCAGCGCCTGGGGAAAAGTGTGGCAGGGCCACCACCGCCACCTCCTGGCACTCTTCCTTTACCCCAGGCGAATAGCATACATGTTCGCCTGTGGTATAACAGATACCCCAGGCGAACTTTGACAGAAGCGCCTGGGGTAAAAAATGGACTGGGGTGGAAACATGGGACGCCTTCAAAGAAGAAACTTTTCGTATGAGAGCCGCACTGATCACGACGGTGCAGGACTATTTCGGATACGGATATATTGCGTGTAAGGTGTGCCATGGACACAAGGCTTGTGTCAGGTGCTGGAATTTACCCCGTTTCTACAGCTACACAAGGATCCCGGATCTTCTAAAACCGTATACATGAGGCATCGAATGTGGCTACCACAGAACGACCCGTGGAGAAAGCGCGGAGACCTGTTCAACGGTAAAGATGAGCTCGATCTACCTCCACGCAAGAGAAGAGGAGAAGAGATCGATACCCTATTGAAGAATTGGAAAATGTGTCCTCCGTCGGGAAAGGTACAGAAACGGAAGCGAGGAGAGAAAAAGTGTCCTCCGCCAGAAGGACCGCTCTTGGGGGTATGGAAAAGGAGGTCCGTGTTTTGGGACTTGCGGTACTAGCCAATCCTTGGAGTGCCTCACTGCCTTGATGTCATGCATATCACGAAGAATGTGTGTGAGAGCTTGCTTGGTACCCTGTTCAACATGCCAGATAGGACCAAAGACGAGCCAAAATCAAGATACGACCTGATGGTCCTGAATATCAGGAGGGAGCTTCACTTACCGCCTTCTACGCGTGAACAGACGGAGGAGGACGAGGATGAGGTGGAGGAGATGGACGACCGCAAGCGGAAAAGGGCTAAGAAACACCAAACTCACCGCCTGAAACCCTCTTGCTTCACTCTAAGCCCCGACGAGCTCGCGCAAATATTCACATGCCTCCTCGGAGTGAAATTTCCCTTAGGTTACGCGGGGCTGATAAGCAGATACCTAAACGCGGAGAAAAAAATCTTCAGCGGGATGAAGTCTCATGACTGTCACGCGATGATGACGTAGATACTTCCGGTTGCAATCAGAGGGATAATGGAACCGCACGTCCGTCAAACGCTCACTGGACTCTGTAACTTTTTCGACGTCATCACTCGGAAGTCGATAAGCGTGAAGAAACTCGGAAGGCTGCAGGAAGTGATCGTCACCATCTTATGCGAGCTTGAGATGTACTTCCCACCTGCCTTCTTTGATATTATGGTACATCTCTTGGTCCATATCGTGGACTATATCACCAATCTTGGGTCGGCATTCTTGCACAACATGATGGCGTTAGAAAGAATGAATGGGATCATCAAATCATTCGTTCGTAACAGGGCACACCCGGATGGAAGCATCGTCCAGAGATTTCTCACCGAAGAATGCATCTCTTTCTGCAAGAATTTTCTAGGCGATGAGAAGCCAGTTGTTGGTTTGCCCGCAAACAAGCACCTTGACAGGTTCATGTGGGTAGGCCACAACACTGGCAAAAGGGTAATGGACGCGGACTCCTGTGGTCGGAGAGCCGAGTTTGATAGGGCCCACCTAGTAGTGTTACAACACATCGACGATGTCGACCCTTGGATAGAATAGCACGAAACCACGATAAAAACAGGTGCTCGCATGCCGATGACGGAATATGAGATATTTAGAGCACACAACTCCTCTTTCGCGACATGGTTCAAGAAGCAGACTGATGCCGATCCCCCGCCAATGACATGTCGGAAAGATAAAATTATATTGGCCTTGTCATATGGCCCCGCGCCCAATCTGATGACTTATCAAGCATACGACATCAATGGGTACACATTCTACACGGAGGAAAGAGACAAAAGTAGCGACTATCAAAACTCGTCTATAACGATGGAATCTTACACGGGCGAAGAGATTAGAAGATACTACGGAAAGATCGAGGAAATCTGGGAGCTTGACTACGTTGGGGTAAAGCTGCCGATATTCCATGTCAGATGGGCTACAAACGTCAGAAAAAAAGACGAATATTTCACCACTATGTTGATGTCTGAAGCCAACAAACCCAAGTCCAAGAACCCCTCCGCGCAAAATGAGCCCTGGGTATTGGCTAAGCACGTGGAGCAATGCTTCTTCATAACCGACCCGGCAAAGCCTAGTCGTGTTGTCGTAAGGAGAGGAAAAAGGGCCCTCGTCGGAATGGATGGAGTCACCGATGAGAAGGACTTCGACGGCTTAGTCGGAGACCCGATGATGGAAGAACCCGGTGAAGACGATGCACCATACACCACAAGAAGAAGCAGGACCACACTAGCTAGGGCAGGTCTTCCATTCACAAGAAGAAGTCACGATATGGCGGTCACGTATTCAACATCGACCAAGAAAGGCAAGAGTAAGATTGTGACGAAAGGTTGAGAGAGGGAAATACTCGTGATATGTGCGATATAACATGCTAATAGCTACTATGTACAATGTGTTTTCAGAGAGAAACACTTGCGGTATCTCGCTAAATCAATCTATTTACGCTCGATGCGACACTAAATATTTTTGCACATGTTAACTTTCATATGTATGTAATTTTTAAGTGACATATAGTTAGCACTCGTATTGCTCGATGTGTCCCGGGCCGGGGTGGGCTGTGTAATTTAGAAAATCTTAGCACAGGCGCATATGTGAGAATATGCGCCTGGGGTAAACTTTATCGCAGGCGCATTTAACAGACATGCCCCTGGGCTAAGGCTATGTGGGCCCGCGCAAACCAAAATCCTACGAATTTTAACGCAGGCGCATTTTCTAGGTTATGCACCTGGGGTATGGCTCTGTGGGCCCGCGCATAACAGGGCATCGAGCCAAGCACATCGGAACCGGATTGGATACAAACCGGTTCTAAAGGTCTGTCCGCTGGGCCCCCCTCCCTGCAGCAAATGGCCGCAAGGCCTTTAGGACCGGTTTGTGTTACAAACCGGTCCTAAAGGCCTTGCGGCCATTTTCTGCAGGGAAGGGGGCCTAGGGGACAGACCCTTTAGAACCGGTTTGTATCACAAACCGGTTCTAAATGTTTTCTCATTTTTTGGGCCCACGCAGAACAGATCGGCAGTTTCCTATCGATCCCCAAACCGCACGCCGCCATCGTCTCTCTCATCGCATGCCGCCGTCATCGTTGTCGAGCAGCAGGAGGAGGAGCGGGAGCAGCAGCAGAAGGAGGTGCAGGAGCAGCAGGGGAGGAGGAGCGGGAGCAGCAGGGGAGGAGGAGCGGGAGCACGCCGCGCGCCGTCCCTCTCATCGTCGTCGTCCACGCCGGCCGTCGTCACCCACGCCGCCTTCGCCCACGCCCACGACGAACCCAGGTCAGCGCCCCCCTCTTCCAACGCCCGTGTGTAGTGTTGCTTTCTCTCTGCAAACTACCCCTGCATCTAGACATCGATCGACTAGTGTTGTCCTCTTCTAGCTCACGAAGAACTACCCCTGCTTTCCCCTGCAGTTGCTGCTACCGTGCCCCATACAAACGCATGTATAATCCAATTCCACCGAATGATGTCCATGGACAAATCAATAAAATATACTTTCACATAAAACTCATCTTCGTCCAAGTCAATATGATCGACTACTGTCATTGATGAACCTGAACCAATAAAAGTGTGAGTAGCCTGCATGGGCAAATGCAGAAAGATCAGATGCACATCCAAGTGCTAATTTATCTTTTTGTATGCACGGGACGATTGGCCAAAGCTTTCTGGTCTGCCCCACGCTAGCTAGCCGATTTGGGGCAGAAAACAAATGCCGGGAGTAGAATACAGAACTATCAATTCTAACCAAACACATGCTAATATATTTTCGAAACAGATATCCATGCCAGGTAATATATTTATAAAATAAGAAAATAAAATGGCAGTTAGATGATGACAAGTTACTCTTATTATAATTACATCATTTTACAGCAAACTCATCTTCGTTCTGCGTAGTTTGTCTTTTTGTATGGCTGGGGTGGTACTAGTGCTTTGTAAGTAGTGGAAATGCAGATTGCGGAGGTTTTTTATCCTCTTATCTTAAAAATGTATGCATGGGTTATCACATACTTTTATCTCAATAAATAGTGCGCTTATCACATACTTTTATGTCAATAACAAGTTGTTGATTACTTTGGGTTTTTCAGCTTATAGCTTACACTTTTATCTTGATATATTACCTACCACTTAGTTGTTTTTGCGCCCAGCATTATTTCACGCATCTATGCTTTGGATACAGTTGTTTTGATAAATCATGTTACTTAAATGCTTTATTATGTTTACCCAATCCTTGTCTTAGGAAAAAAATGTGCCCGATCACGTTTCTGTTCCTGTCCATTGCATGATAGCGTCAGATACTTACTTAAGTAGCTAAACCTATCATCATATTTTTGGTATTTTCGGTATGAAATGATAGTGATAAGATAAGAAGTTAAGAAAGAATGATGGTTATTGTGCTCTGTCTATGATTGAGTTGCTTCATTCTCTGTGATCTAGTACTAATTAAGTACAACTGCACCCCTCCAAGAAGATATTAAGTAGTGCCACTTCTAGAATTCTTTGTGATTTGTTATTAATTAAGTGCAGTATTCTACTTTGATCTGTTGCTGATGTTGTGAGGGAAAGTGACGTTCTGTTTGTTTTGGTAGTGGAGATGTAAAGTTGCTGCTGCTCGTGCTGATCTTTGTGCTGTGAGATATTGGAATCTGGGGCGTGGCACTTGTGTCAGCTCCTGACCATGGGGGGTGTCATTCCTTTTTTGCTTTGTTTCTTGTCCTGATGTTAACTGATGCATATGGAACAGAGTAGGCTGGTTGAGCTCATTCTTCTCCCGTGGCGTCATGGGATGTTACCTGATGCATATATTTTCTGTTTCAGTAGGTTGTTGTATTGGCTAATTGCTGCAGCCAATATGGAAGTTTTTTTTGGCATGATATATGAATTTCCTGGGAGTTTTTGTGCCATGTGATGACAGCAATGCAAGAAACTGTTTTTGTGGCCATGTGTGCATTCAATTTATGTTGCAGGTACATTGAGTGCCAATGTTTTGCCGGAACGTTGATTCATTTCCGTTCCGGCGAATTTCTAGCACTCCGGCATGACCATTTATAGCCGAGGTCATGCCGAATTTTTCCGGTGACTAACCTAGTATATGTTTTGTCTACTGCTAGGCATGTCTTCTTCTACTACGGATCCGGATTTATTGGACCACTACATCCTTATGGCCCGAGAGTCGCAAGAGGAAGAGAGAGCCAATGATGGCGGTGAAGATCGGATGCAAAATGACCAGCCCCCCGATGTCGAGCCCCACAATGATGACGGGCTCACCGGTGGCGAGGAGGAAACCACTGATAGTGGCGCCGGGGGTCCCTCAGGGAGCAGCACGACGGGAAAGAAGCGTCGGCAGTGAGCTCCGAACAAGGTCGGCACCGTTCGAGAGAAATTCATGGAGGTGGATCCTTCCAGTGGCACGCTTGTGATACCATTGGACCTTGTGAAGGGGTACTTCCTCCAACTTGGCGCGATCCTTCGAGACGTCGTCAATGTGAACGAGCCGACTCTCAAGAAGAAGCCAACTCTGCGCGCCCAACTCATCTCGAGGCTGCATGCGCGGTACGAGTTCCCTCCCCCCTACAACAACGAGAATCTGAAGGGCAACCTGGTGAACAAACTCTCCCTCACTAGATTCACCAAAGCCCTGAGCAATTACAAGACTATGGTGAGGGCGATGATTAGGGAATCAACACCATTCGAAGAGATCCATCGCCACTTCCCGCGGATTACGCCCGATGACTTCAAGACTTTCCTAGTTAACGAGTCGCTTGATTTCACTAAGAATCAAACGGACTGGGGGAAGGAGCTAGCGTCGAAGAACATCGGTCACCACAATCTCGGCTGTCGTGGCTACGACGGGAAGGAGCCAGTTTGGGCGAAAGAGGACCAGACCTACATTGAAAAAGGGATTGAGAACCCTTACGCCAAGTATGCCCATGACCCGCAATTCCAGAAATTTATGAGGTCGAGGTACAGAAAAGTAAGTCCGACCGGGAACTTGTCTCGGACCCGAAGATGGTGGAGGGTGTTATTTTGGTCACAGACGATCGCGTGAAGAATGTTGAGAAGCTAGTGGTAAGAAATCTACCATTTCATGCAACTCATCATCATCAAGTCCATGATTTCATTCTAGTACGAAACCATTTCTAAACCGTTCATATGTTGCTTCGCTAGAAGAACAACAACTTGAATCGCGTTCATATGTTGCTTTCTAAACCGTTCATATGTTTCTAAACCGTTCATATGATCGCGTGAAGAATGTTGAGAAGCTAGAAGAACAACAACTTGAATCTTCCTCGTCGTAGACGTCGACGGCCAAAGTCGCGTGGGATAAGCCTTTCATCAGGGGGTACAACAAGGCAAAGAGCCAGGACCCTCTGAAAAGGCCGCACTTAGGACGTATCACCGGCGGCGGAGTTAATCAGAAGCACGCCAACTATGGCTTGGCTGAGCCCAGCACTAAGGAGTCGCGGGCGGCGAAGAAGAGCGAGGAGACGGAGGCGTTGAAGAAGAAGGTCCATGACTTGGAAACAAACATGGAGAAGAAGATTGAGAAAACTGTGGGGGAAAAGATGAATGCGCTCATCCCCGCCGTATTTGAAAAAATATGTGGCTACATCGCCGGGGGCTCAAAGGGGCCGTTACCGACGTTCAACATACCGTCGATGTTGGTCGCGCCCGCCGCGGCCGCGGCCGCCGCCGGTGGTCCGTCGATGTCGGCCGTGCCTGTCGCCCCCGCCGTGCCCGACGTGCCTGCCCCCGATGGACCGTCGGCCGTGTCCGGCGCGACCACCACCCCGTTGCTCGACGATCCCACCATCACCTGTGGTCCGTCGACGTTAGCCGAGCTCAATGCCCTCAAGGTAAATTATTGACCGTCTCAAGCTGTAGCCAGTTCAATATAACCCTACTCTCTGACCTATCCATGCATGTTATCGCAGGCTGACGCGAAGGGATGCACCTTCCTGCTAAAAGTGGGCAGCGAGTTGAAGGATGTTGCAAAGGGTAGCATCTTGCAGCCACTATCCCGCAAGTACCACTGCAGAGATATACCGGCCAACGAGCTTCGGGTTCGCGTCGATCTGGTGCTACCGGGATTCGAGGACTTGTATCCTCCTAATCAACCTGCCGATGGCGACAGCGAGCTGAATCTCGGCCAACTAGACAATCAAATCTTGCTATGGCCGAAAGCCCTTATTCGGCTGAACACGACGTCAGGGTCGGCAACAAGCCAAGCCATGACCGTCACCACTACACCGGTTGCGCCCGCGGCAAGCCAACAAGACAAGGTCCAACGTGGCAATGTCCTCTCTCCACCTCCGGTGGATCCTCCTCCTCCCGAGCACGAGACGTCCAATGACGAGCAACATCACGAGCATGAGACCCATGACGACTACATGGATATTTAACTTGCTCCCATTGACGATTTCATAAATCAGTTGGATGGCGAGAAGCCGGTTCCTCCGGAGTTACCCGCCAGAACTCTTGATATCCAGAAGAAGGTAGATGGCGGAGAGGGCGGTTCTTCTGAGTTACCCACCAGAAAACCGGATATCCAGAAGAAGCTAACCTATTCCCAAGAAACTCCCGAGGAGCAGACGGCCTTTACGGCTCCACAGCCTATGCTGGTTACCCCGAATACACTCCGTGCTACGGCCGAGGAGGCGGTAAAACAAAGCGGCACTCCCATATGCTTGAGGCCGAAGAAGATTCGGAAGAGGCCGGGCAACAAGAAGAAAGGTGGTGCCTCCTCTAGTAGCCAGCCAGCGGCCTCCCAAGTCCTGGACCGTTTGCCACCCGCCGTCCCGTGGAGGAAGGTGCATGAGATAGGTCAGCCGATGCTGCGGCCAGAGGTTGTCGCTGTCATGGGTGGTGACATGAGGACCATCCACGACGGGATTTTGTTCAAAGAGAATGAACTTCTACGTGAGAAACATCCCTCCTACCCGCTATACGTGGTCAAGGTGCCCCGATCCGTGGGCTTTGTGGATTCAAATCTCGCAGTTCTTCATCAGATACGAAGACATATTCAGGGTCTTTCACTTGGGAAAGCTCGACCGAAGCATTGTCCGCCTGGTATCGCTCAGCATGGCGCACAATATGGTCATGGAGAATACCCCGCACATCGCGATTATGGACCCCTACTACATGAATGAGGACTACTTGCGGTCACATGCGGACCGGGTTCTTATCACGACTTACATAACGGGGTTTTTGATAGATAACAAGGATAAGAACGCTATTCTCATGCCATACTTTCCCAAGTAAGTAGTCCTCTCTGCTTCACGTCGTTACATTCTTTCTAGAATCTCCTTAGTATTCCGATTGATGATATTGATGGCTTGTTCGAAATGTTCTGCGCAGAAACGGAGGATGCGTACTCATCGTCATGGAACCGCATTGGTCGCAATGCACTTATCTCGATGCGGGTAGGGCGGTGCAGAAGGACTACACCGACATAAGAGCAGTTCTTAATAGTGCCCTCAACGGCTTCGCCGCCGATTTAGGCAAGCACCTAAAAGGGAGAAAGTAGTCTGAGGCGCCTACGTGTGCATCCACGTAACAAACTACCCCTGCCTCAAGCAATCGGAGCAAGAATCTAGGTTGGAAGCTTGGTATGCCATCTTTCAGATGAGGGAGTACTTAAATGATGCCCAACAGGTCCAGCTACCAAGTCATCTCCGAGACCTGACCACAAAGATGGCCAACACCCCCGATGAATATGTGCGGGCTGAGTTCCGTCGCATCCACCGGAGGATCTGCACGATACTCTCGTCGGATGTCATCACTCGGGGTGGCTTGTCCTTCCACAGCCACGCACCACCGAGCAACTGTGACATAGAAGCACACCTACGAGAGCAACGTGACACCCGGACATTCAACACGCTAGAAGTCGTTCGTCCGTTCCCGCCGAGACTATAGGATTGACAAAATGTTAGTATACACTTGCATCGTATAACTTTTAATCCTTTATTTGTCGTGTTTTATTCGTAAACTTTGATGCTTCTATTTTTCGATAGTTATTTGCGGTCTATTATCACTTTCGATGCTAAACTCGTATTTTTGTCCTATGCACAGATGACATGGTATGTTGTGTATGTCGGTAGTGTTCCCGGAGTCTACGACGACTGGGACCAATGCCGGAGACAGGTGCACGGTTTCAGCGGCAACAGCTACAAGGGGTACAAGACCATGGTGGAGGCGGAAGCTCGATACGCCACTTACCTAGCGAGAGAAAAGACGGAGAAGACGAGGGCCCGGATGACCACCTTCTCCATCGCCGTGCTTATACTCCTTGTACTCCTAGTGTTGATGCTAGTTGTTGTTTTGCTTGTCTAGATAACTAAACTATCGATTTGTTTGAACTATATGTACTCCTAGTGTTTGAACTATGCTTGTAACTAAACTATCGCTTCGAGACTATTTGGTGATGATCGAGACTATTGTTCGAGACTATGTGTTGATGATCGAGAATATTTTTGTTATTTGCTGTCATTTTCATATTTATTTCTGTCAATTTGCTGTAATTCTGTTATTTTCGTTTTTTTTATTTTTTGACACAGCAAAAACCATACCCCAGACGAATAAGAAATCATACCCAGGCGAATCTGTACCCCAGGCGCACAGTGTCTGTTCGCCTCAGGTAAAAGGCTTACCCCAGGCGCACAGGGCCAGTTCGCCTGGGGTATGTCAAGTTACCCCAGGCGCACTTTGAGGTTCGCCTGCGGTAAGTCATTACCGCTGGCGATGTGGTCCCAGGCGAACCGCAATTCGCCTGCGGTAGACTAATTTGGTGCGCCTGCGGTAGTCTTTTCCCTAGTAGTGAAAGCCATATACTAATGCTAAAGTATTCTCTTCCAGGATCATTAATTATCTTGCCCGGTAGAGATTGTAAAATTTGAGTAGCTTTTTTCTTCATCTTGGTTTCACTTTATCAATAATTCTCTTTTGTAACTTCTTTTGGTAACCAAATTAGTATCACTCTATTCCATCTTCGACATAAAATAGGCCATTCTACTATTTTATAACAAAATAGTTGCTATTCAATAATAAAGATTGGTAAAATCTCAAAGACCACTGAAATGTCCTGAGTTATGAAGTCGCGCATATTGTTGTTCTTTTAACATAAGTATTTCTGTTGTTTCCATTTAATATTTGTATGTCACAGATCTTGTAACAGTTAAGATTCTGATTTTGAAATTGACACCTAGCTACTAATAGAATGCAAAATATTTACATGAAAATTGGTACCCTACCAATTTCTGATGGTAAGATTCTTATTTTTTGTCTAACTGGTCTATTTTCTTAGAAATTGGAAGCCGTCATTATCTTTTGATATTCCACCGGCTATAGGAAACATAAACTATTATCTAACGTATGTTGTTTGATAATACAACGTGGTGGCTTGGTGCAGATATTGGAGTCTAGATCGGAGTTTGTTGGTTAATTATTAGGATTTTGAATTGGTGATGGAGAACTGCTATTGTCTGTTTTAGGACTTATGGTCTCTAAATTATGATATAAATTTCATACCATTGATACCTTTTGTTTTAGTAGGATCAAGTAGGAAGAACTAGCGTCCCAAATCAATATAACTGGAAGTCCCCATATCAACATAACTGGAAGTCCACAAATGAGCTGCTCGTGCAACATCGACGAGAGCATACGGACTAAGCTTCTTGCCATGAACAGGAATGCGAGAACTCGGGTTTTTTAATCTGGAAAGAGAGATCTTGATGTATTGTGTTCTAATTAAATATGTGAAAATTTCCTGCAATTCTTAATGGATAACATCGAAGATTATCGAAGCACAGTGATGTATCGCGTTGGCTCAAAGTCATGAGAAATTGCATTGTTCTAAGAAAATTATATTTAAATTTATTATTTGAGACGTGCATCCCTAGTAGTGGACAGTGAAAGAGAGAAATGGTCATGGTGATTGGGAAAAGAGAACGGCTCATATCTATCAAAGAACCAACTGCTATATGGCAAAAAGGCAACAATATGTTATTTGGTGGGAGGGTAAACTACCATTTTCCGCTTGGACGAAAATTTTGTCAGAAATCTTAATGCTTTCATTATTATATTAGGTAGGTATAAATTCTCACAAAAGTAACACGAAAACTAACCGCTGCATTACAATCTGCGTTGTTTGCATCATGAATATCCAAGAGTATGAGCACACCAAAAACCACAAATTATTAACACTAAATAAAAAGGATGTAAAATTACAACAAAGGATAGCCGACTTATGAGGTATACCTGCACGATTTTAACATGTTACAGGTTTGCACGCTAAATTTTAACAACAATTTTGCAAGTACCATAACAGTGCTAAAGATACATATTATAAACACATGTAATCAAAGGTGCCAAGACCCCCCCCCCTCACCCTAGTGCATCACCACTATGCTGGTTCCCTCCAAGCTTGTTTGGAAACTGAAATAAAATTTCTTAGCATCATAATATCCTGAATACACACGAAGGATAGAGAACTAGAAACTCCTCACAAACATCATGTAAAAATAAACAGTAGGTGATGATCTATTAGCAAAGCATGTCCTTGAGAAAGACAATCAGAAGTTTTTTTTAGAAATGGGAGCGTCTGCCCCGGCCTCTGCATCAAAATGATGCACACAGCCTGGCTTTATTAAAGATAAAAAATCCAGATTCAAATTCGGTTACAGTTTACGGATCACTCAAGGTGGCCACAAAGATCAGCCACTCGAAAATAAGCAAAAGTATATTATGCATCTATCCGTCTTGCGTTAAGCCACCCACCCCGGCTGTAGATAGCCCGCACGACCCCCAGCAGCCGGGTACAGCCTGAATCCATAAGTCCTCGCTGATCGACAGGGAGAAGGAAGGACCATGTCCGTAAGGAATATACCGCCTTGTTTACAACCTGCAAAAAGTGAACATTGCTTCGTTTGTTAAAAATAACATCATTACGACAGTTCCAAATCTCCCACAGGAACGCCGCCACACCGACACGAATACGTGCCTTAGTTTTGTTATCAATGCCATTTAGCCAACTACCAAACATATGCGCAATGTTAGTCGGAGGGTAAATGTTGAAAGTGAAGTGAACCAGACGCCAAATATCATGTGCAAAAGGACAAGAGATAAACAAATGCTCCACTGACTCATCTGTATCACAGAAAACACACTTTTTACAACCAATCCAATTCCTCTTTAACAAATTATCTTTGGTGAGCACTACTTTTCTATTCAGAAACCATAAGAAGATCTTAATTTTTAAAGGGACCTTTAATTTCCACAAGTATTTTCGCAAAAATCTTGTAGAACCATGGAGCAAATCAGCATAATACGATTTAACCGAAAACGATCCATCCATCGTTAATTTCCAACGGAAGGCGTCTATTTCGTTATTAAGAGAGACACCCATTAACCTCTCGACCAAGTGTAACCAAAGTCCTCTTCTGTCACCAAAAATAGTCCTCCTGAATCGAACATCAAGAGGATTGTGTGATAATACCTCAGCCACCGTGACATTTTTGTGAACCACTAGATTAAAGAGGGATGGGTATGATTGTGACAACGGTTCATCACCTAACCATGTATCCTCCCAGAACCTAATATTTTGTCCGTTCCCAAGCGTAAACTTACCCCGTGAAAAGAACTCGTGCTTCACCTTCATAATCCCTTTCCAGAACGGAGAATCTAACGGTTTTGCTACTACTTGAGATAACGTTTTATCCCCCAGATATTTGTTAGTTAATAACTCCTGCCAAACTCCCTCCTCATGCATCAACTTAAACAACCATTTGCTCAATAAACACATATTTTTTATTTCTAAAACCTCAATACCAAGACCACCCTGATCTTTGGGTCTACATACAATATTCCATTTCGTAAGGCGATATTTTCGTTTCTTGGTATCACTTTGCCAAAAGAATCTAGAGCGATAAAAATCAAGCCGCTTCCTGACCCCAATCGGTATTTCGAAAAACGAGAGAAGAAACATAGGTAAGCTCGTTAGGACAGAATTAATTAAGATGAGGCGGTCCCCATATGATAAAATTTTCCCAGCCCAAGAACTTAGTTTCCTCTCAAACCTATCCTCCACAGGTTTCCACTCCTTATTTAAAAGCTTTCTATAATGAATTGGGATACCAAGATATTTGAACGGTAAACTGCCAACCTCACAACCGAAAATATGACAGTAATCATCTTGTGCATTCTTTGCCTCCCCAAAACAAATAATCTCGCTCTTATGAAAGTTAATCTTAAGGCCCGATAATTGCTCAAACAACGCAAGAATGAGTTTCATATTTAAGGCCTTTTGTAAATCATGTTCAAGGAAAAGAATCGTATCATCCGCATACTGAAGGATTGAAACCCTGCCCTCGACAAGGTGTGGTATCAACCCTCCAACTTGGCCATCCTCCTTTGCACGATCAATTAAGATAGCCAACATATCGACGACAAGGTTAAACAGAATAGGAGAGAGAGGATCTCCTTGCCTTAAACCTTTTAGAGTTTGGAAGTAATGACCGATGTCATCATTCACCTTAATACCCACGCTTCCTCCTTGAACGAAGCGAGCCACCCATTCACACCAAACTGTGGAAAAACCTTTCATTCTTAACACTTACTGTAGGAACGACCAGTTTACCTTATCATATGCCTTTTCAAAATCTATTTTAAACAGAACCCCGTCCATCTTTTTCCGTTGCAACTCATGAATTGTTTCGTGTAAGACGACCACACCCTCTAAAATATTTCGACCTGGTAAGAACGCAGATTGGGTTGGTCGGATAACTCTACTCGCAATCGATGTTACCCGATTAGTTCCTACTTTTGTGAACACTTTGAAACTAACATTTAATAAACAAATTGGCCAATATTGCTCAATACGACTCGCATCCTCTTTTTTTGGAAGCAACGTGATGACTCCAAAATTTAGCTTATAGATAGGTAGGTTGCCCTCATAGAGCTGACGAAACATAGACATTAAGTCATCCTTGATGACAGTCCAAAAATTTTGATAAAACTCAGCAGGAAACCCGTCTGGTCCCGGAGCTTTATTTTTCTCCATCTGAGAAATAGCCTCGAATACTTCCTTTTCGGTAAAAGGAGATGTAAGAATACTATTTTCCTCAGGAGAAATCTGTGGCATGTCATCAGTCATCTCCTCGATCAAAGAAACATAGCTCGGTGCCGATGCGCCGAACAATTTCTTATAATATTCAGAGATGAAAACCCGCAAATTTGCCTCTCCTACATTCGTACCCTCGTCCTGTTCTAACTGAAAAATTCTCTTTTTCCTATGCTTTCCATTAGCGATAAGATGGAAATACCTCGTGTTGCTCCCACCCTCTTGGATATATTTAACTTACAATTTACAACTGAAATCATTGGCACCACACAGAGTAGGGATATGTACCGAAGTTCTACATGTCTATTATCCATCATTGTAATAAGTTCAATTACCATTGTAAACAGGATATCCCTATGTGGGCCATGTAGGATCACTAGTGGAAACAGGGCCTTTTGTCCCGGGTCGTAAGGGCCATTTGTCCCGGTTGCGCAACCGGGATGGGCTAGCCGGGACAAATGGCCCTCCCCATTGGTCCCGGTTGTGCCAGGACCCGGGATGGTAAGGCTGGCCCACGTGGCGACTCTGGGCCAGGGACCGCGAGGGAGTTCGTCCCGGTTCGTTTTAGGGACCGGGATGGATGCCTTCTTAAAAAAAGAATAAAGTCCGCCCATTTTCCCTGCCGCGGCAGGTTTTTTTTGTTCGTTTTTTTTCTCCTGCCTCGCAATCGCCAACCGGCCTCCACTTCCCCAACCGCTCCAGGCCCACGTCTTTAATTAAGCCCACTGACACATTTTTTAGTCAAAAAGGCCCACTGGCCCGCGTCTTTTATTATGGACAGTCAACGGTTCGAAGGGCCCACTGGCCCGCGTCTGTTATTATGGCCAGTCAACAGGGGCCACTGGCCAGCGGCCTGGTGGCTGGTTCGCCTGGTCCCTTAAACTAAGACCGAAGGACGGTCAAAGGGCCGCTGTCCGCCTCGTCTTCCCGCCCCGCCTCGGCTTCCCGCGCCCCACTCCCCACGCGCCACGCCTCGGCTCCCCGCATTCATGGCCGCCTGCAACCGCCGCCACGTTCAGGCCGCCGGTTGGCATGCCAGCCCACCCCGGGTCCTTTTTAAAGGCCCCCCGCCGCCCGTACAACCCACCCACCCCGGACGCGTCCCTGGCAAAGCAACCCTAGCTGCCACCATGTCCCGCTGGTTCTCGAACTCCGGCAAGCGCCCAAGGAACGACGACGGAGGCTCGTCGAGCGGCGCCGGCCGCATCCCACCCCCGCCGGCTACGGCCTTCGGCTACGGCCCTGGAGGTGTCCGCCTCGGCGGGGCGCCGCACGTCCCCGCGCCACCTCCGGCGGCCCGCCCGCCGCCCCGCGCCGCGCCCCCGGGCAAGCGGTTCCGCCGGTACGTCCGGGTGGACGAGGCAGAGTGGCACTGGAACAATGCCACTCCGGTGTTCTACTCCGACGTGCACCACCCGGACGGCTGGCACCTGAACCCCCAGCGGATCCCAGTGCCGCCGGCCCCGACCGGCGCGGCGCTGCTCGAGGAGATCGACCGCCGGCGCGAGCTCCTGCCGGCCCCCGTCCGCAGGGAGCGGATGTACGCGCGCGGCTCCCCCTACTGGGCCGCCTGGCTCGAGCAGGAGCACGAGCAGCGCCGCCGCTCCTTCATCCCCGCCCCCCTCGAGGCCAACGTGGACGACTACCCCCCGCCAGCGCCCGGCCGGGAGAGGGAGCTATGGCTCCTCGTGGACGAGCCGGAGGACTTCTCCGGGGAGGAGGACCCTGAGCTCCGGGCCGCCATGGAGGAGGCCTGCGAGCGCTCCCGCCGCTCCCTCATCGACGACGAGATCCTGCGGTGGAAGCGTGTCGTGGCCGCCGCCGACGCCGCCGCCATGCCGCCGCCGCCGCCACCCCCTAACGAGCCTGCCATCCCCTGGTGGCAGGCGATGAACGCCGAGCTGGAGGCGTCCGAGGACATGCCGGAGCCGCAGCCGCTCCCACCAGGCCTGGAGTATGGCATGACCTGGGCCTGGACCGGCGGCGTTTGGGCGCCGGGGTCGCCGGAGCAGGAGGAGGAGCTGCCCCCGCCGCCGCCGCTGCCGCAGGAGGGGCTGCCCCCGCCGCCGCCGTACGCACCCCCGATGCCCCCGATGCCTCCACCCCCGGTGAGCCCGGCCCAGCCGCCTGCCCACCTATGGCAGCCACCCGCCTATGTAAGCCTCTCCGACGACGAGGACGACTAGATCGGCGCCGGCCGCCTGTGGCCGCGCCGCCGCCCCCTATTCTATATAGACAACGCCCCTAGCTACCCCCCCCCCCAAAGAAACGGCCGGCCGCCTGTGGCCGCGCCGCCGCCCCTTATGCAAGTACGGCCAGCCGCCTGTGGCCGCGCCGCCCCTATGTAATCAAGGCCCATGGCCTTATTTTAATATAAGTTGTGTTCCCCTAATCTACTGTGTCCCTAGTCCATCCCCGCCGGCGGAACGCCGGCGGATCTGTCCACTCGTTCCCGCCGCCGGCAGGGCTTCGCCCAGCCATATCCACTCGTACCCGCCCCTGGGGTGTCCGCTCGGCCTGGAGAGAGGGCCGCGCTTTTTATACACTTGGTCCTTTAGTCCCGGCCCGTGCCACCAACCGGGACTAGAGCCCCTTTGGTCCCGGTTGGTACCACGGCCCGGGACCAAAAACAAATTTCGAATTTCGGTGGCACCCCTGCGCGCCCAAAATTTTTTAGCGCCAAAATTTGAAAAGTGTTAAGTTTGCACATTAACAACTTTTATATACTTCCAAATTTGACAAAAATTCCAACATGAAAAATGCTAGAATTTGCAAAACTAATTTAAATCCATTTTTCGTTTAACTAAATAATTATTCTAACTATTGAAACTATTAATTATTTTTTCATTTGTATATAATTTGAATATAAATTATGGAAGTTATGGATGTAGCCTCTTTCTTGAGCAGCTGCACAGAAGTGCTTAGAATCCACAAACTCCGGCTCTGTGTCATACAAATTTCTGGAAATTTCCACCCATACACTTTTTGGAGCTATGGCCTCATTTTCATAGTAGAAGTAGGGTGGCTTGTTCATCCTCTAGAGTCGATGTCAGTCCTGGCTGCTTGTCCATCCTCTAGAGTCTGCTCTGCTCTGATCTACTGCTCCTTGCGGCTCAGGTTGGTAACGGTCCATGTTTGCGTATGCTTTGTGAACTTATGGTTTGATTTGAGAATTTCAAAACTTTGATTTGATAATCTTTTGGCCGGAAGCACCTAGCAATATCTTTTAAACCTTGTTTCTCTCCATATGCTATTTGTACTTCTCATCGGCTCTAATGTTTCTCTACCTGATTCTACTTCTCCTCTGCCTAGTTTACAGATTTTTGCTCTTTTCTGTAGATGTTTCTACACTGTAAAATGGGCATGTCCTGCGAAACATGCAGACAAGGCGCTGAACACCACTACTGGGACATCTTGGACGATCAAGGCAAAGGTTTTTTCAAGATTATGCAATTCTTTCATTAGTGAGAGACTTCACGTCGGCAATCTCAATTAAAGTGCCAGTTTGTGTCTGATCCCACCAACCCCTCAGAATCCTCCTATTAACTTCACCTATCTCAACTGAAATCACTGTCTTCATGTGGATGCCAAGCCTGTGCAAAGCTATCTCTCCTCCTCCAATGCCTCAAATTAATATGGTGTGCCTGCAATATGTGCGCGGAATATATCGCTTGTTCTATACCGTGTGTCAACAGATACTACATCTTAAAAGTAGTTATAATCCTGCAATATCTGTCAGGATGTTATCCGTACTATCACTTCGAAATGTATTCGGACATGGGTCATAGTTGTCAGCTATTTACCGGTCAATACAAAATACTAATCAAACAGAACTATATGATCATGTATTCCACGCTTATTATTACACATCACCAACATACGGAGGAGAGAGAAACAGAAAAGTGGGATGGTGGAACAATAATGCTTGCCAGCTTTTCTTCGTGTCCCTTGCTTATGATCGCTTCGGCCGTAACCATGGAGCATCTTCATTATTTAACGGGATGGTGGGGTCAGATTTCACTGTGAAGGGTGGAATTTCAACAAACTTATTATAATCTTCTGACATGTCTGTCGTGTCCTCGATTCCCACGATGTTTCTTTTCCCTGAGAGAACTATGTGACGCTTCGGCTCATCGTATGATGAAATTGTTCCCTTATTTTTTCTTTTCTTCGGTCTGGAAGACATGTCCTTCACATAGAAGACCTGAGCCACATCATTGGCTAGAACGAATGGTTCGTCATTGTAACCAATACAGTTGAGATCCACTGTTGTCATTCCATAAAGGGGGTCTACCTTTACCCCTTCTCCATTCAAGTTGACCCATTTGCACTTGAACAAAGGGACCTTAAAAGAAGGTCCATAGTCAAGTTCCCATATCTCCTCTATGTAACCATAGTATGTGTCAGTTTTTCCATTCTCGTTTGTTGTATCAAAGCGGACACCACTGTTTTGGTTGGTGCTCTTCTTATCTTGGGAGCTCGTGTAAAATGTATTTCCATTTATCTCGTACCCTTGAAAACTCCCAATAGTCGAAGATGGTGACCCTGCCAACATGTATAGCTGATCTTCAACAGTGGTGTCATTTATAAGACGTGTTTGCAACCAACTTCCGAAAGTCTCCATGTGTTCGCGTTTAATCTATGAGTCATCCTTCCCCGGGTTTGCAGACCGTACAATATTCTTGTGTTCCTCGACATACGTAGCCATGAACAAAGAATTTTGTAGAACTGTGTAGTGTGCTTTGGTCAAAGAATGCCCGTCCCTAGGTATCATTGTTTTCTTTCCCAGCGTTCCTTTTCCCCTCAGTCTCCCCTCATGCCGCGATTCAGGAACACCAATTGTCTTAAGGTCAGGAATAAAGTCAACACAGAACCCAATGACCTCCTCTGTTCCATAGCCCTTCGAGATGCTTCCTTCTGGCCTAGCACGGTTATGAACATATTTCTTCAAGACTCCCATGAACCTCTCAAAGGGGAACATATTGTGTAGAAAGACCGGACCGAGAATATGAATCTCTTCACATAGGTGAACAAGGAGATGAGTCATAATGTTGAAGAAGGATGGTGGGAACACCAACTCAAAACTAACAAGACACTGGACCACATCCCTCTGTAATCTTGTCAGAATTTCTGGATCGATTACCTTCTGAGATATTGCGTTCATGAATGCACATAGCTTCACAATGGGTACTCGAACATTTTCCGGTAGAAGCCCCCTCAATGCAATCGGAAGCAATTGCGTCATAATCACGTGGCAGTCATGAGACTTCAGGTTTTGGAATTTTTTCTCTCCCATGTTTATTATCCCCTTTATATTCGACGAGAAGCCAGACGGAACCTTGATACTGTAAAGGACTTCAAAGAATATTTCCTTCTCTGCTTTAGTAAGAGCGTAGCTGCTTAAGGAATGGCGCCTTGTATCTGTGTGCTTGTTGCTTGGGTCTTTCATACGTTGCTGGTCCTCCCGTGCTTCAGGCGTATCTTTTGACTTCCCATACACGCCCAGGAAGCATAGCAGATTGACACATAGATTCTTTGTCACGTGCATCACGCCGATCGAAGACCGGACATCTAAAACTTTCCAATAGGGTAGCTCCCAAAATATAGATTTCTTCTTCCACATGGGTGCCCGCTTATCAGGGCCGTACGGAACTGGTTGGCTGCCAGCAGCCTTACCAAAGATTACTTCTAGGTCCTTGACCATATCGAATATATCATTACCACTACGGAGCTCAGGCTTCTTTCGGTTATCTGCCTCACCTCTGAAATGCTTCCCTCCTTTTTTCCTTAAGGGATGCTTGATCGGAAGAAATCTACGATGCCCCAAGTATACAACCTTTTTACATTTATCCAAAAAAACACTGTCAGTCTTATCTAAACAGTGTGTGCATGCATTGTATCCCTTGTTTGTATGACCGGAAATGTTACTAAGAGCTGGCCAATCATTGATGGTCACGAAAAGCAACGCCCGTAGGTCAAATGGCTTTTGTTCGTTCTCATCCCACACACGTACACCTGGTTTGCCCCACAGTTCTAAGAGTTCTTCCACTAATGGCCTTAGATACACATCAATGTCGTTGCCAGGTTGCCTCGGGCCTTGGATGAGAACTGGCATCATAATGAACTTGCGCTTCATGCACAACCAAGGAGGAAGGTTGTACATACATAGAGTTACAGGCCAAGTGCTATGACTGGAGCTCTGCTCCCCAAAAGGATTAAAGCCATCTGTACTTAGACCAAACCATAAGTTTCTCGCCTCTCCTGCAAAGTCTGGAAAGTCTCTCTCGATCTTTCTCCACTGCGATCCATCGGCGGGGTGCCTCAACTTTCCATCTTTCTTACGGTCTTCTTTGTGCCATCGCAACAACCTAGCATGCTCTTTGTTTCTAAACAGACGTTTCAGCCGTGGTATTATAGGAGCATACCACATCACCTTAGCAGGAACCCTCTTACGGGGGGGCTCGCCGTCAACATCACCAGGATCATCTGCTCTGATCTTATACCGCAGTGCAGTGCATATCGGACATTCATCCAAATTCTCGTACTTCTCACCGCGGAAGAGAATGCAGTCATTAATGCATGCATGTATCTTCTGCACATCTAATCCTAGAGGGCAGAGAGCTTTCTTTGCTTCGTACGTACTCTCAGGCAATTCATTATCCTTTGGAAGTTTTGGCTTCATTAGTTGAAGTAAAGTCTCAAATGCCTTGTCAGTCACACCGTTTTGTGCCTTCCATTTCAGCAACTCCAGTGTGGTACCGAGCTTTGTGCTACCATCTTCGCAATTTGGGTATAACAATTTTTTGTGATCCTGTAACATGTTGTCCAGTTTCAACCTCTCCAATCTATTTTCACAGTCTTCCCTTGCATCAGCAATAACTCGGCCAAGATCATCATCGGGCTCTTCTGATGCCTGTTCTTGATCACCTCCTTCTTTTGCATTCTCTTCCATTGCAGTATCGTCGTATTCAGGGAACAAAGGATCTTCTTCTTCTTCTTCATCGTCTTCCATCACAACCCCTCTTTCTCCATGCTTGGTCCAGCAATTATAGCTGGGCATGAAACCTCTCCGAAGTAGATGGCCGTGAAGGATTCTTTCGGAAGAATGTTCTCTGACGTTCCGACAATCAACACATGGGCAACACATGAAGCCATTATCTTTGTTCGCCTGAGCTACAGCAAGAAATGCATTCAGGCCTGCCATATACTCGGAGGTGCGTCGGTCACCGTACATCCATCGCTGCCGTGCATCCATCTGCATCATATAATTAAGTTTATCAAAATACATATTAATACAGAGATAACCACAGTACATCGACAAATAATATTTTTTTATGTATCAGTTACAGATGAAAAAGATAATTTGTTAACCTCGGTCGAAGAAACCATTTTCAGTGAGCTTGTGTGCGTCTCGGGAATTTCGTCGAACACCTCGTGTGCATAGTAAAAAAAAAAACAGCAACACCACACTCTCTCACACCTCCAAGCAAAAAAAAAAATGGAAGGAGGGGGGGGCTGGGGCAGTATATATAGGGGAAGGGGGCATTGGTCCCGGTTCGTGGACTGAACCGGGACAACAGGTCATGCGCGTGCCACGTGGCCTGTGGCTAGGCATTGGTCCCGGTCCGTGGCACGAGCCGAGACCGATATGCCCCCCACGAACCGGGACCAATGCGCCCAGGCGATTCCTGTTGCCCCGGGCGCACGAACCGGGACCAATGCAGGGCATTTGTCCCGGATTTGGTTGCAACCGGGACAGCTGCCCCCCGGCCCCCTGGATGAGAGGGGTTGTTTCCACTAGTGGATGACCTCGCATAACATTCACGCCATTTTCTCTTACCTTTATCAAACTTAGCACGATATAGTCTGTAATAAACATTTATAGACATTGTTGTTGCCCAACACAAAGGAGAACGCAAAACCACCAGATGGTCTCACGTAACAAAATGAAATCAAATACCCAGAAAGGTATAGGGTGTACCTTATAATCCAAAGCGTAAGGAATGGAACAAGTCAATCGAAGGTGTATGGAACCAAAGTTACCCATACATTACTACAATATCATAATAAGAAAATTGGGATAAATATTTAATCACTTTAGATACAATCAAATCAAAATGTTACCTTCACGGGGTACTCCCAAAATGGGGCATGGACATGCACCATTTGAAGTGCAGCCATTCCGTTGACCAGGTGTCAATACACAAGATGGAGATTGGGACTAATCCATCCGTGTCAACAAATACCATTTAAAAAATATTGGGGCTTAACAACCCATTAAATATTTAAATGTAAGTTTCTACGGATCATATATTTTGTTCAATGTCGCGTCCATGTGTCATCTTAGTATCGTACTTAACCTAGCCAAACTATATCCAATAAACTTTCATGGCGATTCACTTCTCTCAACTAGCAAAAGCAAGCATGGGACACAATTATGAGATATCAACGTAAAAGGTCCAATAGCCGCCTATGTCGTTTCTTTTTATTTGTCAGACAAGGTGCATAAAAGAAAGAGGGGTGGGTTCCAAAAAATTGCAGCACAACCCTCATATTCTTAGATATTAATACACGTAGAAAAATTTGCAAAAAGGCCCTATCTTCATTAGAATGGCAAAGAAGTCACTCGACTTCCTTATGTTGACGTGGAGGCGTCTACAATTAATCTTTTTCACATAAGCCCATAGATTTCAATATTATTACACAGATGCCCCTACGTGGACGATAAATTGTCTCTACCTCTTTGATTCATAGGAATGGCATACGATTTTTGTAGGATTGGATCCTATATGAAATATTCTTTTATTTCTTGTTTGGTTCATATGATCATATCCTATAGGTATATTGCCGTAGGAAACTTCTAGTACTAATCCTATAGGCAAAGAACATGAGGTCCAACCTCATGGAAAAATTTCTTCAAAATTGCCCTTCTAATATGATTGATTTAGCCATACCATACCAACCCTATAAGTTCTATATTCCTATACTTTTCCTATCCTATGAATCAAAGAGGCCTAACAAAAGACTCCAGAGTCGACAAATAACGGCGACATAGCCCACATGTGGCCTGTATCTTAAGAAATAGTCCTTATTGACCTAAAAATTTCAGATGGCCCATGATTAGTCGGGATATTTACCAATTGGTTCCCAAGTCATCGGAAAACTACTGAATGACCTCGAGTTGGCCTAAATTTCCATAAATAGGAATTCCACTGACTAGTAAATTAAGGAATAGCCCCCAAGTTGCTCGGATTTTTACAAGTAGGTCCTCGAGGTGACCTGAAAATTGCACAATGTCCATCAAAATAGTCGGAACTGTCATAAATTGGTCATCGAATCCATTTTAGCTCGAGTGACCTGAAAATCGTACAATCATCGAGTGATATTAACCATATTATCATACTTTTACGAAACCATTATAGCCCATATGACAATTTTCAATTATTCAGTTTATACTCTTGTATTATATATATTTTTCTTACATAACCATACACCACACCCCTCTATTAAGATATTTGTTAGGTTATATACTTTGGAGTCTATACCAATATATTTTATAATATTAAAAATAGTGGACACAACATTCTCACAATAACATACATATATTGTATATAATTCAACGATAGTAAAAAGAAATAGAGGCAAGTGTTTTTCCTTATTTCATGTGTCCACATTTAATATGGTTTTGTATCTTGTCAAGGGTATAATATCTTGAAAAGAAAAAAAAAATTGCGCGACTTGATAAATTTTCAATATATAAATTGAAACTTTATAACAAAACATAATTTAAAAATTGTATTGTATGGTTAACACTGATAAATAAATAGTATACACCATATATTTGTTAAAACACAATGTGATTAAAAATAAGAAATGTATAAAAGTTCAGTACAACTATAATTTTCAAAACACAATGTCATCCATTTTTAATGTATAGTCCAACGATAGTAAAAAAACAGGGAGGCAAGTGTTTTTTCTTATTTCATGTGTCCACATTTAATATGGTTTTGTATCTTGTCAAGAGTATAATATCTTGAAAGGAAAAACTTTTCGCGCGACTTGATAAATTTTCAATGATGTAAATTGAAACTTTATGACAAAATAGTTTAAAAATTATATTCTATGGTTAACACTGATACCTAATAACTAAATAGTATACACCATATATTTGTTGAAAACACAATGTGATTAAAAATGAGAAACATATAAAATTTTAGTACAACTATAAGTTTTAAACACAATGTCGTCCATTTTGAATGTACAGTCCTAGGAGGTCACCATTAATTACATGGATGTGATGCGAAGAATGAGAGGCGATGCTATTTCTCTAGCAACCTTCCATGCACGCATAATCACTCCAACCGACAATCCACATAATCAAAGGAATTATCATGCATCCAAAAGGAAGATAAAGCAGTGAAGGTAGTCATCATATCATCCAGTGTGCCTTCTCAAGGCAGGAGGACCACGCAAACGCCTGTTGTCCAACGGCTGGTGAATGATGTAAGTGGATATATGACAGCCAAGTGAGTTAGGAGGAACAATGTCTGGGGTGGTTGGCAACATTTCACACGTCTTGATCGTATTAAAGTGCATGCCTTCTTGAATGTTCAAGTCATGGCTCTTCCGGGCAGTCATGAACTCATGATAGGAACACAACTATGGGAGGTGCTGGCTGCCTGGAGTTCATCTTCTATGGACTTGTTAGTCCAGTGGGAGACCAAAAAGCAAGCAAGTTGGCTCTAAGACGAGCTATCATCCTGTTATGTGACGCTCGGATCTGTCTTAATGGAATTTTTCAGTGGTTGGTCATGAACATGCACCCATTAGCACTTTCGTGGCAACATTGAGGTAGGATCGGAACCAGGAAAAGTTCCGTCTCGGTTCCTCATTCGGTGGGAAAAGTACGACACGAGTGGAAGATGAACTTCAGGCGATGATGCTGTTATTTGGTGTCAGTTACGAGCTATCACCATTTCAATATCTACTTGAAGAGCTGCTAGTGTTGTGTTTCTACGGTGAATTTTTGATAACCAGCAAGTGCAAAAGTCTTTAGAGCATCTCCAACGGCAACCCCCCCAAACGCCCCCAATGGCACCCCCAGCGGCACCCTCCCCCCAAAGCATTTCACTCATCAAGGGGCCTGCTCGTCATAGACACAGAAAGCACAACATATTTTGTTCACATATAATGGTAGAGTCATTTGTTGCATGTCATTTTTGTAAATATATATAATACAAAATTTATAACACGACGCCCGACCTAAGTTCTAATCATCATTCTCGTCCGATAGGGCAGCGACGGAGTTCCAGGCTCCTCCTGCTCCAGCGTCGGTGGTGGTCGAGATCCGGGAGGCGACAGCGCAGGGGCCGCAGGTTGTGCCCATGGCAATGCAAACCACCGGGGGTATTCACCGCGCAAGGATTCCTCCCATGAGGGCCAAGGCTCCCACTGGTCTGCAGCCACGTCTGGTGTTGGCAAAGGGTCCTCCGGCTGCGGCGGCTCCTCAGAGATCTTCTCCTCGTCGCTCAGCATCACGACATTCTTCTCCGACAGAGCCATTGCGTGGATGATGGTGGGCGATATGTGCGAGAGTTTGAGCCCGATGAGACGGGACACGCCGTCTCCGATGGAAAGGCGGATGCATGCAGGCGGGGAGACGCGGCGGCAGCAGGCGAGGTGACAACTCCACTTCCCACGACACCCACGTCCCAGCGTCTGGAGGATACTAAGGAACCGCCAATTCCCCATGACGCCCACGATCCCTATAAAATCCCCTCTCGCCGGGATTCTCATCTAGATTCTCTGGCAGCCGCCGCCACTCCCACTTCCGGCACCGCCACCGGTGTCCTGGACGCCGCGCACATCTCCCCGCCTCCTATGTTTCCCACCGCAAACTTTCCTCTCCCTAATCCGAGCTCTACGAGTCGCTCCGTCGCTTAATATTGCCCGCCCGCATCCGACGTTGCTGGCCATGCCATGACTCGAGAAGCTCGGCCTCCCGTTGTTGCATCCTTCCTCTCACGAGACTGTGTTCGCGACTGCTCTGCAGCGACCACCCATGATACATGCCACGCAGCTGACACATTGGAATGCGCACGGCGACGCTCTTCTTCTTCCGACCTTCGTCCTCTCCTGCTGGCCTGCCGCCAATGTCGAACTTGAACATGTCCCTTGCTGACACGATGGTTTGCCTCCTTTCCCTTGATCTGATCCACCTTTTACTATGTACGGTTGTGCCTCACTGTTTTCTTTCCCTCTTGTATTCAAATTCTAGGTATGTCACGGTGTGAATTCTGCCAAGTTATAGCCGTATTACAGTATCCTAATAACATCATTGTGTTCCCTGTTACTTGGTTCATAGTAATAAATTTATCTTGATTTGTTGAAAACTGGGCTATGCAAGCAATTTGAGGTTTGTGCAAAGCTAGCAAGAACCGATCTCTGGCACGAAAGTTGTATATCCGCATGCATATGCCTATTTTCTTTTGTTTACATGGATGTTAACTGCAATTTTTAAAATATATGTTTGTGAACTGATACTTGCATTGGTTCCATAGTTTGTAGAGCATACTAAATTAATCTGAATTTTTTTCCTTAAATTCTTTGGTATGCAATTTGTTTTCTGAAGAAATTGGTAAAATTAGCAGCCCATTTTGGCCTGGCTGCGGTAACTGAATCTCTACATGTCTATTTAAGTATATAAATGATCCGATATTTTTCGTTTGAAGATTTTGATTTCTCAACGGACATAGAAAGGCCCGTGTCTTCTATATTTTTATTTGTGTCAATTCTATACAATTAGAGAAAAAAAAGATCCACTTATGTTCTTTAGATTTGTTAAATTCTTGAGAGGAATCGGAGACTGGCACGACCGCCATGGATTAAGACACAACTCTGATGTAATATATTGTTTGACAATGGTGAAGAATATAGTAGATCTTGAAATTTTTGTTTCTACAAACTAGCACATGGGCCTTCGCAAATGCGAGGGCACCACTTATAGTTTGTTGAAACTTTCATTTTTATAATTTGGTGTTATGAGGATATTTTTTTGGCATGTTTATCTTATAATATATATAATTTAGACATGGATGCTATCTTGAAGACGTGAAGTATATATTGATTTTTGATGTCGCTATATTCCATATAAATGTAATCAAAGAGTGATAATATGTTTTTAATAAAAAAATAATGATATTATCCCTTTTTAACCAACATCTTATTTGTAGATTCAAAGGTGGGACTTCGAGTTGGGCAACCAAACGAATGTTTTCATGCTCGCTAGATCAATTTTGGTCTTTTTTTGAAACTTAACAAAATCATACTAATTAAAACCATTATATATGAATTATACATATTCTTGATGGAAAAGGTGTTTTATATTTTAATAAAAAAATTATGTTGGTCACACGTTGCTTTTATTATCGTCCTCACACATTTCTCTTACTCGTGCACAAGCACGGAGGAATAAGGTTACTCCGAATGTAAGACATAACAATAAAACTAAAGGACCTGATCGTATTGTTATACTTAGTTAGGGTCTAAGTTGATCACATCATTCTTCTAATGACATGACCCTGTTATTAACAACATCCAATGTTCATGATCAGGAAACCTTGATCATCTGTTAATCAACGAGCTAGTTAAAAGAGAGGCTTACTAGGAACGTTTGTTTGTTTATTAAACACACATGTACCAACGTTTCCGGTTAATACAATTCTAGCATGAGAAATAAACATTTATCATAAACAAGGAATAACATAATAACACTTTATTATTTCATCTCGGACATATTCCCTTCAGAAGGCAGCTCTGGATGGGTTTCGTGGAAAAATAATCACCACCCAATGTTTTTTTTAGGTCAGGTATTCTTTTGTGGGCGAACGTATGTGTCGGGGGGACCACCCCAACCATGAGGAGACCAGGGGCGCGAACAAGGGTGACCCATGCCCAATAGTTGCCGGTGTTGTGGTCCACCTTCCTAGCTCCCCTTTGGACTCTATCTTTGTTCTGGGTACTTCTTTCTATGGATTTTCAGAACTTTTCGCAAATATTTGCAGAACAACTTTTTTGAAACCAAATATAGATAGGAAACATAAATCAGCATTAGCATCTTGTCAACTAGATGATACCCCGCGCGTTGCTGCGGGAAACGTGTGTAATATTTCGGTGTAGCATAAATCAAGGAACATGTGAGTGTCATGTATAATAGTTTTGAAATCTTTAGAGCATCTCCAATCACGCCCCCCGAATAAGCGTCCTGATGGCCGCCCGGTGAGGCCCTTTGGGGGGTCGTCCGGACGGCACGGCGCCGGCGTGGGGCGCGGCTGCGCACTCGCAGCCCTCAACCAAACCCCCCAAAGCAAGGCCTATTTTCGTTATTTTGGAGTCTCAAAAATACTAAAAAATACATATGTTCTAGGTTTAAATTATTACATATATAGTTCACGAATGACTAGAAATTAAAATAAAATATTCATACAATTAAAAATAAATTCGAACTACACTATGCCGCCGCCATTCCTACCATCCCCACGGCGTCTTTCTTCATCTTGAACCACGGGTCGTGTTCCCTCACACTCTGCACCAATGTGTTTAATAACCTTCGACTCATCCGAAATCTCCGTCGAAAATCCTTTGCATCGAATCTTGACTCATCCGCAAAATAGTCGGCGAAAAGCATGCAGTAGCCCTCCATTCTCATCCTCGGTTTCTTCTTTCTCCTCCCAAAGATGGATCCTCCTTTCTTTGGTTCGCGATTGGCTTCATCATCGGTGAGAAGTTGTATCAAACAAGCAAAAACAAGCAAGTTCTCATGTAATGGAGATCGGAGGGGATATACTAAAAGTAAAGTGTAATAGTCTCCATATATCACTAGTAGAAAAAGGCCTTTCTGTGGCGCACCAAAATGGGATTCTGTGGCGCACCTAGGGGCCGGAGGGGTGCGCCACAGAATATACGCCATAAAAATTATTTCTGTGGCGCACCGTGGCCGTGCGCCACAGAAATGTCAATTCTGTGGCGCACCTCAGCCGTGCGCCACAGAAATTTGCAATTCTGTGGTGCACCAAGGGGAGGTGCGCCACAGAATGTTTTTTTGAATTTCAAAAAAAAAAGGCGGCCAGATCTGGCCGCGGGAAATTTGGTGTTATGAGGATATTTCTTTGGCATGTTTATCTTATAATATATATAATTTAGACATGGATGCTATCTTGAAGACGTGAAGTATATATTGATTTTTGATGTCGCTATATTCCATATAAATGTAATCAAAGAGTGATAATATGTTTTTAATAAAAAATAATGATATTATCCCTTTTTAACCAACATCTTATTTGTAGATTCAAAGGTGGGACTTTGAGTTGGGCAACCAAACGAATGTTTTCATGCTCGCTAGATCAATTTTGGTCTTTTTTTGAAACTTAACAAAATCATACTAATTAAAACCATTATATATGAATTATACATATTCTTGATGGAAAAGGTGTTTTATATTTTAATAAAAAAATTATGTTGGTCACATGTTGCTTTTATTATCGTCCTCACACATTTCTCTTACTCGTGCACAAGCACGGAGGAATAAGGTTACTCCGAATGTAAGACATAACAATAAAACTAAAGGACATGATCGTATTGTTATACTTAGTTAGGGTCTAAGTTGATCACATCATTCTTCTAATGACATGACCCTGTTATTAACAACATCCAATGTTCATGATCAGGAAACCTTGATCATCTGTTAATCAACGGGCTAGTTAAAAGAGAGGCTTACTAGGAACGTTTGTTTGTTTATTAAACACACATGTACCAACGTTTCCGGTTAATACAATTCTAGCATGAGAAATAAACATTTATCATAAACAAAGAATAACATAATAACACTTTATTATTTCATCTCGGACATATTCCCTTCAGAAGGCAGCTCTGGATGGGTTTCGTGGAAAAATAATCACCACCCAATGTTTTTTTTAGGTCAGGTATTCTTTTGTGGGCGAACGTATGTGTCGGGGGGACCACCCCAACCATGAGGAGACCAGGGGCGCGAACAAGGGTGACCCATGCCCAATAGTTGCCTGGTGTTGTGGTCCACCTCCCTAGCTCCCCTTTGGACTCTATCTTTGTTCTGGGTACTTCTTTCTATGGATTTTCAGAACTTTTCGCAAATATTTGCAGAACAACTTTTTTGAAACCAAATATAGATAGGAAACTTAAATCAGCATTATCATTTTGTCAACTAGATGATACCCCGCGCGTTGGTGCGGGAAACGTGTGTAATATTTCCGTGTAGCATAAATCAAGGAACATGTGAGTGTCATGTATAATAGTTTTGAAATCTTTAGAGCATCTCCAATCACGCCCCCCGAATAAGCGTCCTGATGGCCGCCCGGTGAGGCCCTTTGGGGGGTCGTCCGGACGGCACGGCGCCGGCGTGGGGCGCGGCTGCGCACTCGCAGCCCTCAACCAAACCCCCCAAAGCAAGGCCTATTTTCGTTATTTTGGAGTCTCAAAAATACTAAAAAATACATATGTTCTAGGTTTAAATTATTACATATATAGTTCACGAATGACTAGAAATTAAAATAAAATATTCATACAATTAAAAATAAATTCAAACTACACTATGCCGCCGCCATTCCTACCATCCCCACGGCGTCTTTCTTCATCTTGAACCACGGGTCGTGTTCCCTCACACTCTGCACCAATGTGTTTAATAACCTTTGACTCATCTGAAATCTCCGTCGAAAATCCTTTGCATCGAATCTTGACTCATCCGCAAAATAGTCGGCGAAAAGCATGCAGTGGCCGTCCATTCTCATCCTCGGTTTCTTCTTTTTCCTCCCAAACTTGGATCCTCCTTTCTTTGGTTCGCGATTGGCTTCATCATCGGTGAGAAGTTGTATCAAACAAGCAAAAACAAGCAAGTTCTCATGTAATGGAGATCGGAGGGGATATACTAAAAGTGAAGTGTAATAGTCTCCATATATCACTAGTAGAAAAAGGCCTTTCTGTGGGTACCAAAATGGGATTCTGTGGTGCACCTAGGGGCCGGAGGGGTGCGCCACAGAATATACGCCATAAAAATAATTTCTGTGGCGCACCGTGGCCGTGCGCCACAGAAATGTCAATTCTGTGGCGCACCTCAGCCGTGCGCCACAGAAATTTGCAATTCTGTGGTGCACCAAGGGGAGGTGCGCCACAGAATGTTTTTTTGAATTTCAAAAAAAAAAAGGCGGCCAGATCTGGCCGCGGGAAATTTGGTGTTATGAGGATATTTCTTTGGCATGTTTATCTTATAATATATATAATTTAGACATGGATGCTATCTTGAAGACGTGAAGTATATATTGATTTTTGATGTCGCTATATTCCATATAAATGTAATCAAAGAGTGATAATATGTTTTTAATAAAAAAATAATGATATTATCCCTTTTTAACCAACATCTTATTTGTAGATTCAAAGGTGGGACTTCGAGTTGGGCAACCAAAAGAATGTTTTCATGCTCGCTAGATCAATTTTGGTCTTTGTTTGAAACTTAACAAAATCATACTAATTAAAACCATTATATATGAATTATACATATTCTTGATGGAAAAGGTGTTTTATATTTTAATAAAAAAATTATGTTGATCACATGTTGCTTTTATTATCGTCCTCACACATTTCTCTTACTCGTGCACAAGCACAGAGGAATAAGGTTACTCCGAATGTAAGACATAACAATAAAACTAAAGGACCTGATCGTATTGTTATACTTAGTTAGGGTCTAAGTTGATCACATCATTCTTCTAATGACATGACCCTGTTATTAACAACATCCAATATTCATGATCAGGAAACCTTGATCATCTGTTAATCAACGGGCTAGTTAAAAGAGAGGCTTACTAGGAACGTTTGTTTGTTTATTAAACACACATGTACCAACGTTTCCGGTTAATACAATTCTAGCATGAGAAATAAACATTTATCATAAACAAGGAATAACATAATAACACTTTATTATTTCATCTCGGACATATTCCCTTCAGAAGGCAGCTCTGGATGGGTTTCGTGGAAAAATAATCACCACCCAATGTTTTTTTTAGGTCAGGTATTCTTTTGTGGGCGAACGTATGTGTCGGGGGGACCACCCCAACCATGAGGAGACCAGGGGCGCGAACAAGGGTGACCCATGCCCAATAGTTGCCTGGTGTTGTGGTCCACCTCCCTAGCTCCCCTTTGGACTCTATCTTTGTTCTGGGTACTTCTTTCTATGGATTTTCAGAACTTTTCGCAAATATTTGCAGAACAACTTTTTTGAAACCAAATATAGATAGGAAACATAAATCAGCATTAGCATCTTGTCAACTAGATGATACCCCGCGCGTTGCTGCGGGAAACGTGTGTAATATTTCGGTGTAGCATAAATCAAGGAACATGTGAGTGTCATGTATAATAGTTTTGAAATCTTTAGAGCATCTCCAATCACGCCCCCTGAATAAGCGTCCTGATGGGCGCCCGGTGAGGCCCTTTGGGGGGTCGTCCGGACGGCACGGCGCCGGCGTGGGGCGCGGCTGCCCACTCGCAGCCCTCAACCAAACCCCCCAAAGCAAGGCCTATTTTCGTTATTTTGCAGTCTCAAAAATACTAAAAAATACATATGTTCTAGGTTTAAATTATTACATATATAGTTCACGAATGACTAGAAATTAAAATAAAATATTCATACAATTAAAAATAATTCGAACTACACTATGCCGTCGCCATTCCTACCATCCCCACAGCGTCTTTCTTCATCTTGAACCACGGGTCGTGTTCCCTCACACTCTGCACCAATGTGTTTAATAACCTTTGACTCATCCGAAATCTCCGTCGAAAATCCTTTGCATCGAATCTTGACTCATCCGCAAAATAGTCGGTGAAAAGCATGCAGTGGCCCTCCATTCTCATCCTCGGTTTCTTCTTTCTCCTCCCAAACTTGGATCCTCCTTTCTTTGGTTCGCGATTGGCTTCATCATCGGTGAGAAGTTGTATCAAACAAGCAAAAACAAGCAAGTTCTCATGTAATGGAGATCGGAGGGGATATACTAAAAGTAAAGTGTAATAGTCTCCATATATCACTAGTAGAAAAAGGCCTTTCTATGGCGCACCAAAATGGGATTCTGTGGCGCACCTAGGGGCCGGAGGGGTGCGCCACAGAATATACGCCATAAAAATTATTTCTGTGGCGCACCGTGGCCGTGCGCCACAGAAATGTCAATTCTGTGGCGCACCTCAGCCGTGCGCCACAGAAATTTGCAATTCTGTGGTGCACCAAGGGGGGATGCGCCACAGAATGTTTTTTTGAATTTCAAAAAAAAAGGCGGCCAGATCTGGCCGCGGGAAATTTGGTGTTATGAGGATATTTCTTTGGCATGTTTATCTTATAATATATATAATTTAGACATGGATGCTATCTTGAAGACGTGAAGTATATATTGATTTTTGATGTCGCTATATTCCATATAAATGTAATCAAAGAGTGATAATATGTTTTTAATAAAAAAATAATGATATTATCCCTTTTTAACCAACATCTTATTTGTAGATTCAAAGGTGGGACTTCGAGTTGGGCAACCAAACGAATGTTTTCATGCTCGCTAGATCAATTTTTGTCTTTGTTTGAAACTTAACAAAATCATACTAATTAAAACCATTATATATGAATTATACATATTCTTGATGGAAAAGGTGTTTTATATTTTAATAAAAAAATTATGTTGGTCACATGTTGCTTTTATTATCGTCCTCACACATTTCTCTTACTCGTGCACAAGCACGAAGGAATAAGGTTACTCCGAATGTAAGACATAACAATAAAACTAAAGGACCTGATCGTATTGTTATACTTAGTTAGGGTCTAAGTTGATCACATCATTCTTCTAATGACATGACCCTGTTATTAACAACATCCAATGTTCATGATCAGGAAACCTTGATCATCTGTTAATCAACGAGCTAGTTAAAAGAGAGGCTTACTAGGAACGTTTGTTTGTTTATTAAACACACATGTACCAACGTTTCCGGTTAATACAATTCTAGCATGAGAAATAAACATTTATCATAAACAAGGAATAACATAATAACACTTTATTATTTCATCTCGGACATATTCCCTTCAGAAGGCAGCTCTGGATGGGTTTCGTGGAAAAATAATCACCACCCAATGTTTTTTTTAGGTCAGGTATTCTTTTGTGGGCGAACGTATGTGTCGGGGGGACCACCCCAACCATGAGGAGACCAGGGGCGCGAACAAGGGTGACCTATGCCCAATAGTTACCTGGTGTTGTGGTCCACCTCCCTAGCTCCCCTTTGGACTCTATCTTTGGTCTGGGTACTTCTTTCTATGGATTTTCAGAACTTTTCGCAAATATTTGCAGAACAACTTTTTTGAAACCAAATATAGATAGGAAACATAAATCAGCATTAGCATCTTGTCAACTAGATGATACCCCGCGCGTTGCTACGGGAAACGTGTGTAATATTTAGAGCATCTCCAATGGCTCCCTCCGAATAAGCGTCCTGATGGGCGCCCGGTGAGGCCCTTTGGGGGGTCGTCCGGACGGCACAGCGCCGGCGTGGGGCGCGGCTGCCCACTCGCAGCCCTCAACCAAACCCCCCAAAGCAAGGCCTATTTTCGTTATTTTGGAGTCTCAAAAATACTAAAAAATACATATGTTCTAGGTTTAAATTATTACATATATAGTTCACGAATGACTAGAAATTAAAATAAAATATTCATACAATTAAAAATAAATTCGAACTACACTATGCCGCCGCCATTCCTACTATCCCCACGGCGTCTTTCTTCATCTTGAACCACGGGTCGTGTTCCCTCACACTTTGCACCAATGTGTTTAATAACCTTTGACTCATCCGAAATCTCCGTCGAAAATCCTTTGCATCGAATCTTGACTCATCCGCAAAATAGTCGGCGAAAAGCATGCAGTGGCCCTCCATTCTCATCCTCGGTTTCTTCTTTCTCCTCCCAAACTTGGATCCTCCTTTCTTTGGTTCACGATTGGATTCATCATCGGTGATAAGTTGTATCAAACAAGCAAAAACAAGCAAGTTCTCATGTAATGGAGATCGGAGGGGATATACTAAAAGTAAAGTGTAATAGTCTACATATATCACTAGTAGAAAAAAGCCTTTCTGTGGCGCACCAAAATGGGATTCTGTGGCGCACCTAGGGGCCGGAGGGGTGCGCCACAGAATATACGCCATAAAAATTATTTCTGTGGCGCACCGTGGCCGTGCGCCACAGAAATGTCAATTCTGTGGCGCACCTCAGCCGTGCGCCACAGAAATTTGCAATTCTGTGGCGCACCAATTGTGCGCCACAGAATGTTTTTTTGAATTTCAAAAAAAAAGGCCAGATCTGGCCGCGGGAAATTTTGAAATTTCGCCGGATTTCGTCGGATGCTCGCCGGAGTTGGTGGGTGGAGGATGGGGGTCACCGAAGTTGGTGGGGAGGAGAAGGAGAAGCTCGCCGGAGGTGGTGGTGGTGGTGGTGGTGGTGGTGGTGGTGGAGGAGGAGGAGGAGGAGGAGGAGGAGGAGGAGGAGGAGAGGTGGTGGTGGTGGTGGAGGAGGAGGAGGAGGAGGAGGAGAGGTGGTGGTGGAGGAGGAGGAGGAGAAAGAGGATGAGGAGAGGTGGTGGTGGAGGAGGAGGAGGAGGAGGAGCTCGCCGGAGGTGGTGGTGGTGGTGGTGGAGGAGGAGGAGGGTGGTGGTGGTGGAGGAGGAGGAGGAGAGGTGGTGGTGGTGGTGGTGGTGGTGGTGATGGAGGAGGAGAGGAGAGGTAGAAGATGAGAAGTGGAGGAGAAGTGGAGGGGAGAAGGGAAGAAGAGGAGGGGAGGATGGTAGAAGAGGAAGAAGAGGAGAGGATTTCGAATCCTGCCTCCCAATTTTGTGGCGCACCCCCCCCCCCTTGGTGCGCCACCGAATTTTTTTTCTTGTTTTTTTATTTTCTAGTCAAAATCTTAAAACGGCCATAACTTTTGTTCCTTTTGGAATTTGGCGATTCTAAAAAAAGCTCACAGGCCGAAGGCTAGTGCGGTTGGGTTTCTTTTTCTCTCTAGTTTTTTTAATATCTTGATCATTTTTTTTCGACATCGTATGCAAAAGTTGTGCCCATTTTACTTTTTTTATAAAACTTTTGCTCAGAAAGTCGAAATTCATATTTCAAAATTTGATAAAAAAAAAGTAGACATTAAACTCTCCGTGCATCTATAACGGATTTATTTTTTGATGCTTTTTAGACCGCCAACTCTTCCGTCAAAAACTAGAAAAGGCGTTCCCGGGGGGGGGGGGGAGTTGGTGCGTGTGGGCAGAATTTTTTCGGATGGGAATTCTGTGGCGCACGTGGCAGTGGTGCGCCACAGAAATGTCATATTTTCAAACCGAAAAATCTTTGCCTTTGGGATGTTGGTTCCAATTTTAACCATACAAGGCAAGTGGTCAGAGGTTATTTTAGACATGGGTAACACCATGGTATTAGGGAAATCTAGTGTCCACTGGCATGAAGTAAAGAACCAATCCAATTGAACCAAAAGTGGATCATCCAGTGATCTAATGAAATTAAAATCACCAAGAATCATCCAGTTCTGATGAATCGGAATGGAAAGATTATATAACCAATTAACAAAATCTTCTCTTTCCACCCCTGTCGTACCCTGACTTCTAGGGGATACTCACCGTACGAACTGGATAGCAGATGCTTGGATTATGGGGCATAACTGCTCCCACGTCCCAGCTTCCTGGTAGGCCTGCGCTTATGCGCGACAACACAAGCCCTGCTATTCCACCGTCGATGTAAACTATCCACTAGAGATCAAAGGCACTTCCGTCGACGTACTTCAAACCATACACACATGGTACGTCAACGGCGTTGAACAACTGATATCACAACAGATCTCTACGACACAAAAGATTGAAATAAGGTGCAAATGGCTCTCATTAGAGCAGAGATAGCAAATACAATCATTCAGAGGGCACATGCCCCAACAATACATCATTACAATACAGCGGAAGCATTCAACGTGTCTGAGTACAGACAAGAACCAAATAGGCCTAAGAGGCCGGAAACAAACAGACGGAGCCCATCCACGAAGTCTCGGATCCTGCCCGGGTCCGCTATCTACTCGTCAGCAGTCTCGTCATACTCCACGTAGTAGCCACCATGTAGATCCTCGAAACGTAGGTCTGCGGAAACCACAGCCCCAAAGGGGTCAGTACATAAACGTACTGGCAAGCAAGACTCACAGTTCACCAAAGTGTAACCCGTCAACACCAAGCACAGATGCTTTGGGTTCAACGGAAGGAAAGGGGATATAAAAGATGCTGCAACTGGCTGCGCTAACCAACTACAGAGATTCTACCACTTCCGGCTAACAGAAAGGAGATAAGATCGAGGAGTGTAACCAACTGAAAGATAACTTCAAACAAAACCCATCCTGGATCTCGCCCCTTATCCAAAGAAGCAATCCGAGGACAACTCACACAGTTGTAATAATGATGGTTCAAATTATTGTGTCAATAAGCCTATTACTAGTCAAGTTATTAGTCATTGGGTGTAAAGTTGTTAATCATTAGGTTTAAGTTGTCCTGAGTACTTGTTAGCCAGTACTTTCACCAAGTAATCCATAACCGCGGAAAACACGGCTTCTCGAGAAGATTATCCCTGCAGGGTTGCACCAATTTGGCCGTACACTCATGAATAACCCGCCAGATGGAAAGGCCCTTCCACCAAGCGGGGTACTCAACACAACCAACCATTCCTCGCATCAAGCCCAAAGAACCTTGGGCGCACGGCTAATCAAGCCCCGAAGAAAAGGGACCCTCATAGCACTCTAAGACCGTGTCCCCCTATATGCCGACTACAAAAGTTCCACCCTGGCCTGGGCTCGCAAAAACATGCATGCGGCAAATGGAAAACACGAACTAAATGAGGCGATTTGGACGAGATGCGAATCAGGTCAAGTTGAGGGGGGCGCCCATACTCGCTTCCCAAATGCGGGTAGTGCGCTCATCATGGATCAGTAGACAAGACCCTTTTCCTATTAGGGTCGACACTAGCAGGCTCCAAAACCTCTCATGGGCCTCCTGCCGGTGCCTTATCATCAAATTTATTATTAATAGTAACATTAGCATGATTGATTGATTAAACATCGAGCCCCCAGAACATAATGAAATAGTAACTGAAAGTAACGGGTAACAGACTCGAGCAAAGCAACCTAAGCATGCTAGATAAGACTAAGGCAACAAGCAAGGGGTTTTAGGTATGGAGGTGAGGCAATATCAAGGTTAAGGGATTCATGTGATGGGTTCGTAACAGAAACAACAACTACTAAGGCTTAGCAGAAAAGAACAACGGAAAGTATCGGTAACCAATGTTGAAAGGAACACGATGGTTCATGTGAGTGATAACTTGCCTGCAAAACCCAGTAGCCTGGTACTGAGCTAACTCCTTAGAAGGGGTGTCGTAAGTATCGTCGGTCTCAACGTCGTCGTTTATCCGAGAAGAAGCAAACAGACAATGCAGAAAGATAAACAATCAATATCATGGCATAGTGCACAATCAGGGGATGATGCATGTCATGTTAATAGATGCATCAAAGTAACCTACTTGACAAGTAACACAATTTAATTGGATCCATATGCAATGAGAATTGCATATGGATGCAAATGCTTTAGGTTGGAGCAATGATCTACATTTGATTAACAGGTGTAAGTAGTTAAACATGATGCATGCATGATGATAACAACAAAATAACAACAAATAACAATGATAGATGCAAGTGAAAAAGGATTGGAACAAGTTTTGGAAATCATTTATTAAGTTTAGGAAAATTTGGTTACTTAAACATGTCACACAAGTAATTGTTGTTTTCACCAAGTTAAAGTGTGCAAAACAAATTACAAAGTTGATATTTGAAAAGGTTATCAAATTTTAGTTGGATTACATGTTTCAAATATTGAAATTGGAATTAGGATTATTTAATTATGAATTAAACAATATTAAACAATTTTTAATTGAATTAAACAAGAATTAAAATGTTTAGGCAATTTAAATTGTTCAAACCAGGAAACAAAAATTATATTTGCAAAGGTGAGGTGAAATGGTATGGAAAACATATTTTATTTGCATTTATTGGATTAATAATGAAATAGTTATTGAATTTAGAAATTAGCATTTGAATTATTTGGGTTTGAATTTTAAATGCATTTGGAGTTTCCAAAACAGTACACAAATAGAATATTTGGATAGATTAGGAAATTTGGATCAGAATTCATATAAAACTTTTTGTTATTGGCATTATAGAATAAAAGTTATTAAATTTAGAAGTTTTGGTTTAAATCTGTTTATTAAAAGGATTGTGAAAATCACTGGAATTCGCAGAAACCAGGTTGTACCGCAATGGTACCTACACGCGCTCACTGCCGCGTGGGCCAGTGGGTGACTGTGCGCTTGCATGGCGCGGGTGTGGGCTGCGCTGGCTGCCACGGTCAATGACATGCGGGCCCGCGGGGGGGTGGCGCTGAGGAAAAGAATTGGGGCAAAAAACTGCGCCCCACGGGACTCGATCCCTCGATCTGGTGCACTCGCGCACGGGGGGCCGCCAGCTGCGCTGGGTTTGTGTTCGTGATAGGATGGAAACAGGCGGGGGGGTTATCCTTCAGTTAGAACTGTTAACTGAACCCAAAGTTCAGTCTGTTTCTGAATTCCGACGGAAGGACAAGATGGCCGGCGGCCGTTGGCTTGCTTCTCACGGGAGCAGTCCGTGCGTGGCCGGGGCGATCCCGCGGAAGTAGCAGGGCAGCTAGGCGCGGTGTGCGCGTGGTACAGCGAGGAAAAGGAGGACAGGCGTGCGCTCACCAGCGACAGTCGTCGAGCAGAGGCGATTCGACGATGGCGTCCGCGCGGAAGACGGCGATGACGGCGGCCACCACGGGCCCTCCCAGCACCAGCCGAGTAGACGAAGGGATGGAGGGAGTCGCCACGACTCCATTCCCGTCCACGGTGCCTCCACGAGGTGACGGTGGTGGTCGGGGTGGATCAACGCCTGACGGCGGAGAAACGATGTCGAGGTTCAGAAACAGGGAACGATCTCGGGGTGGAAGGGAAAATAGGAGTTGGCGGCGGCTGGGAATGGAGAAGGGAGGCTAGGGTTTGCGAGGCCACTGATGCCCTAGCTAAATGGGAGGAGGGGTAGCAGGTGGAGCGGGGCGACGTGGAGCTCGGAGCTCCACGGGAGGGGCATATTCCCCCGATGCTCCCCTTCCGTACGAAGGTGACGACAGCCTGATGGGCTGGGCCTCAAAGGCCAAGGAGAAAGGGCGTGCGGGCTGGCGCTCCCGTGGGTTGTAGGTGGGCTTTCCTAGCCTGCCTCCCCACGGGTTGGTTTTCCTTTTATTTTTTACTTCTGTTTTATTTTTTTTGTAGCAATTGCTTTTTGGAAGAAAAGAGAGGTTTTAGTTTTAGGAAAAAAATTGGAAAAATTTGGGGAAGTTTAATAGACCAAATGCAATCATTTGGTAGTTTTATTTTCAAAAGCTTAATTGTTTTCTTGCTGTTTTAAAATGAACCAATTTAATTGAAAATTGCAATATTCATTAGTATTGGAAAAACAAGTAATTTCCAATAGGGTTTCCCCTAGGTTTTAAAGTGATTTAAGATTACAAATAGTGTGGTGAACTTCATGGATTCAAAAGGTACTGAATTTTAAGGATTGGTTTGAATTTAAAAGGTGATTTAGAATTAATTGATTAAAGTGATTGATTGAATTAAGCAACAATTTAATAAGTGATCCAATATGAAATAAAATGGAATAATTTGGTTGTTTTCACTTGTTATTTTTATTTCAAAAGTTGTAACAGAACAAGTATGAAAACATTGTTTGAGTAAGGTTTGAATTTGAGTTGTGAAAACAGTGGAAAACAAATGCAACAAATAAGAAACAAATGCAAACAACATGATGACATGATGCAATACTTTAATAAACAAGAAATCAAGCATTCTATGGGGTAGTTTTCATACTTGGGATGTTACAAAACGCCCCCCCTTGAAGGAATCGCGCCCCGAGATTCCTACTGAGAAAAGAAAAGGTCCGGATACTTCTTGGGAAGATCCTCTTGAGTTGTGTCACGTGAACACATCGTGCACATTGGATAGTTTATCTGGAAGTTCAAAACAATAGGAATTCCTGGCAACTCTTCTGGAAAGATATCAGGGAATTTGGAAACCACCGGAACAATTCCAAATGAAGGGAGAGGTTTTGTATTGAGGGTGTATAGTTGGATGGAATTTGACTCATTTGGCGATTAGACTATCTGTAATAAGGGTGGAACAGAGTTATTGACATCAATGCAACACCAAGAATAACATCAATGTCAGAATCATCGACATGAGAGTAACGAGGAATATGTGGCCTCTCATTAGAATTGGATTGTTCTTACTTATCTTGGAAATCAACATTTGAGATCCCGGGGGGTGAACAGAGTTTTGATTGCTTAGTGGAACCAGATTTGGGTTGTATGTTGTGGAAAAGATTGTTGACATAAAGGAATGTGATTCTCCGGTATCAAATAGCACCTTAGCTGGACAAGAGTTTACGAGGAATTTTTGATTAGACGCCGGTAGAAGATTTGAAGTGGAAAACAACAACAAGATTTCAACGGACGAAAAGGATGTTGAGAAGAACAGGATAACGAAGCAACACCGGGAAAAACGAGACCAAAACTCCTGAGGTACTACGGAAAAACCCATCCGGGCTTCTAGAGGATCAATATCTACTGCTTAAGGAATAGAGGATCTGTTTCCGGGGCTTACACGCCTCTGTTCTCAATCATGAGTAGGCAACATGATAAATCACGTCACAACCACCTCCATTCCTATGGTCTAGTAGATATAACCATCCTAGAGAAACCAGAATTCGTGAAATCCTAACTTGAAAGTTTAGATGAGAAGGGAAAAATCAACGTTGCACTTCCTTACCAGAAAAGGGAGGGAGGGTGGGGAAAGAAGAAAAAGAACAGAATTCCTACTCTCACGTTTCATTTTTCCTACATAGCTACAAAATAGTTTCTAGACTCAACTGCGACCAGTAAAAGGGATCCTACAGGCAGACAGGCTCTGATACCATTTGTCGTACCCTGACTTCTAGGGGATACTCACCGTACGAACTGGATAGCAGATGCTTGGATTATGGGGCATAACTGCTCCCACGTCCCAGCTTCCTGGTAGGCCTGCGCTTATGCGCGACAACACAAGCCCTGCTATTCCACCGTCGATGTAAACTATCCACTAGAGATCAAAGGCACTTCCGTCGACGTACTTCAAACCATACACACATGGTACGTCAACGACGTTGAACAACTGATATCACAACAGATCTCTACGACACAAAAGATTGAAATAAGGTGCAAATGGCTCTCATTAGAGCAGAGATAGCAAATACAATCATTCAGAGGGCACATGCCCCAACAATACATCATTACAATACAGCGGAAGCATTCAACGTGTCTGAGTACAGACAAGAACCAAATAGGCCTAAGAGGACGGAAACAAACAGACGGAGCCCATCCACGAAGTCTCGGATCCTGCCCGGGTCCGCTATCTACTCGTCAGCAGTCTCGTCATACTCCACGTAGTAGCCACCATGTAGATCCTCGAAACGTAGGTCTGCGGAAACCACAGCCCCAAAGGGGTCAGTACATAAACGTACTGGCAAGCAAGACTCACAGTTCACCAAAGTGTAACCCGTCAACACCAAGCACAGATGCTTTGGGTTCAACGGAAGGAAAGGGGATATAAAAGATGCTGCAACTGGCTGCGCTAACCAACTACAGAGATTCTACCACTTCCGGCTAACAGAAAGGAGATAAGATCGAGGAGTGTAACCAACTGAAAGATAACTTCAAACAAAACCCATCCTGGATCTCGCCCCTTATCCAAAGAAGCAATCCGAGGACAACTCACACAGTTGTAATAATGATGGTTCAAATTATTGTGTCAATAAGCCTATTACTAGTCAAGTTATTAGTCATTGGGTGTAAAGTTGTTAATCATTAGGTTTAAGTTGTCCTGAGTACTTGTTAGCCAGTACTTTCACCAAGTAATCCATAACCGCGGAAAACACGGCTTCTCGAGAAGATTATCCCTGCAGGGTTGCACCAATTTGGCCGTACACTCATGAATAACCCGCCAGATGGAAAGGCCCTTCCACCAAGCGGGGTACTCAACACAACCAACCATTCCTCGCATCAAGCCCAAAGAACCTTGGGCGCACGGCTAATCAAGCCCCGAAGAAAAGGGACCCTCATAGCACTCTAAGACCGTGTCCCCCTATATGCCGACTACAAAAGTTCCACCCTGGCCTGGGCTCGCAAAAACATGCATGCGGCAAATGGAAAACACGAACTAAATGAGGCGATTTGGACGAGATGCGAATCAGGTCAAGTTGAGGGGGGCGCCCATACTCGCTTCCCAAATGCGGGTAGTGCGCTCATCATGGATCAGTAGACAAGACCCTTTTCCTATTAGGGTCGACACTAGCAGGCTCCAAAACCTCTCATGGGCCTCCTGCCGGTGCCTTATCATCAAATTTATTATTAATAGTAACATTAGCATGATTGATTGATTAAACATCGAGCCCCCAGAACATAATGAAATAGTAACTGAAAGTAACGGGTAACAGACTCGAGCAAAGCAACCTAAGCATGCTAGATAAGACTAAGGCAACAAGCAAGGGGTTTTAGGTATGGAGGTGAGGCAATATCAAGGTTAAGGGATTCATGTGATGGGTTCGTAACAGAAACAACTACTACTAAGGCTTAGCAGAAAAGAACAACGGAAAGTATCGGTTACCAATGTTGAAAGGAACACGATGGTTCATGTGAGTGATAACTTGCCTGCAAAACCCAGTAGCCTGGTACTGAGCTAACTCCTTAGAAGGGGTGTCGTAAGTATCGTCGGTCTCAACGTCGTCGTTTATCCGAGAAGAAGCAAACAGACAATGCAGAAAGATAAACAATCAATATCATGGCATAGTGCACAATCAGGGGATGATGCATGTCATGTTAATAGATGCATATGAGTAACCTACTTGACAAGTAACACAATTTAATTGGATCCATATGCAATGAGAATTGCATATGGATGCAAATGCTTTAGGTTGGAGCAATGATCTACATTTGATTAACAGGTGTAAGTAGTTAAACATGATGCATGCATGATGATAACAACAAATAACAATGATAGATGCAAGTGAAAAAGGATTGGAACAAGTTTTGGAAATCATTTATTAAGTTTAGGAAAATTTGGTTACTTAAACATGTCACACAAGTAATTGTTGTTTTCACCAAGTTAAAGTGTGCAAAACAAATTACAAAGTTGATATTTGAAAAGGTTATCAAATTTTAGTTGGATTACATGTTTCAAATATTGAAATTGGAATTAGGATTATTTAATTATGAATTAAACAATATTAAACAATTTTTAATTGAATTAAACAAGAATTAAAATGTTTAGGCAATTTAAATTGTTCAAACCAGGAAACAAAAATTATATTTGCAAAGGTGAGGTGAAATGGTATGGAAAACATATTTTATTTGCATTTATTGGATTAATAATGAAATAGTTATTGAATTTAGAAATTAGCATTTGAATTATTTGGGTTTGAATTTTAAATGCATTTGGAGTTTCCAAAACAGTACACAAATAGAATATTTGGATAGATTAGGAAATTTGGATCAGAATTCATATAAAACTTTTTGTTATTGGCATTATAGAATAAAAGTTATTAAATTTAGAAGTTTTGGTTTAAATCTGTTTATTAAAAGGATTGTGAAAATCACTGGAATTCGCAGAAACCAGGTTGTACCGCAATGGTACCTACACGCGCTCACTGCCGCGTGGGCCAGTGGGTGACTGTGCGCTTGCGTGGCGCGGGTGTGGGCTGCGCTGGCTTCCACGGTCAATGACATGCGGGCCCGCGGGGGGGTGGCGCTGAGGAAAAGAATTGGGGCAAAAAACTGCGCCCCGCGGGACTCGATCCCTCGATCTGGTGCACTCGCGCACGGGGGGCCGCCAGCTGCGCTGGGTTTGTGTTCGTGATAGGATGGAAACAGGCGGGGGGGTTATCCTTCAGTTAGAACTGTTAACTGAACCCAAAGTTCAGTCTGTTTCTGAATTCCGACGGAAGGACAAGATGGCCGGCGGCCGTTGGCTTGCTGCTCACGGGAGCAGTCCGTGCGTGGCCGGGGCGATCCCGCGGAAGTAGCAGGGCAGCTAGGCGCGGTGTGCGCGTGGTACAGCGAGGAAAAGGAGGACAGGCGTGCGCTCACCAGCGACAGTCGTCGAGCAGAGGCGATTCGACGATGGCGTCCGCGCGGAAGACGGCGATGACGGCGGCCACCACGGGCCCTCCTAGCGCCAGCCGAGTAGACGAAGGGATGGAGGGAGTCGCCACGACTCCATTCCCGTCCACGGTGCCTCCACGAGGTGACGGTGGTGGTCGGGGTGGATCAACGCCTGACGGCGGAGAAACGATGTCGAGGTTCAGAAACAGGGAACGATCTCGGGGTGGAAGGGAAAATAGGAGTTGGCGGCGGCTGGGAATGGAGAAGGGAGGCTAGGGTTTGCGAGGCCACTGATGCCCTAGCTAAATGGGAGGAGGGGTAGCAGGTGGAGCGGGGCGACGTGGAGCTTGGAGCTCCACGGGAGGGGCATATTCCCCCGATGCTCCCCTTCCGTACGAAGGTGACGACAGCCTGATGGGCTGGGCCTCAAAGGCCAAGGAGAAAGGGCGTGCGGGCTGGCGCTCCCGTGGGTTGTAGGTGGGCTTTCCTAGCCTGCCTCCCCACGGGTTGGTTTTCCTTTTATTTTTTACTTCTGTTTTATTTTTTTTGTAGCAATTGCTTTTTGGAAGAAAAGAGAGGTTTTAGTTTTAGGAAAAAAATTGGAAAAATTTGGGGAAGTTTAATAGACCAAATGCAATCATTTGGTAGTTTTATTTTCAAAAGCTTAATTGTTTTCTTGCTGTTTTAAAATGAACCAATTTAATTGAAAATTGCAATATTCATTAGTATTGGAAAAACAAGTAATTTCCAATAGGGTTTCCCCTAGGTTTTAAAGTGATTTAAGATTACAAATAGTGTGGTGAACTTCATGGATTCAAAAGGTACTGAATTTTAAGGATTGGTTTGAATTTAAAAGGTGATTTAGAATTAATTGATTAAAGTGATTGATTGAATTAAGCAACAATTTAATAAGTGATCCAATATGAAATAAAATGGAATAATTTGGTTGTTTTCACTTGTTATTTTTATTTCAAAAGTTGTAACAGAACAAGTATGAAAACATTGTTTGAGTAAGGTTTGAATTTGAGTTGTGAAAACAGTGGAAAACAAATGCAACAAATAAGAAACAAATGCAAACAACATGATGACATGATGCAATACTTTAATAAACAAGAAATCAAGCATTCTATGGGGTAGTTTTCATACTTGGGATGTTACAACCCCCTTGCAAGGACCATAAACATTCACCAAATTCCAAGAAATAGAATTGTGAATATAAGTGAATTTAATGTGAATGGCAGAGCGATGAACTTCTAACAATTCTCCACTGAAGATGGACCTGTTCCATAGTACAATTAAACCTCCAGAAGCTCCAACAGAGGGAGAGAAGACAAATTGATCAAATCTTTTAGGGCAGAACGACCTAATAAAGGAATGATCAAAATATAACAGGAAAACCCAGCAACAACTCCAGGGACCAAACAGGCCCAAAAGATATAAAGAAGGCCCACTAATCATCAGAACTTGATGGAGTGGTGGGCTTCTTTGGAGCAGCTTCAAGCTTCTCCACCGTTAATTCCGAATCTTCTATCTGGAGGATGGTTCCCGCCCTCTGCAGAACAGCAACAGGAGTGAAAGGAGGTACTCCCCCTGTAGAGTCTTGAGGACGAGCAGACTTGGCCTTTTTCCTAGGTTCTGGCTTGTCTGATGCAGGCAAAACCCTGAACCCAGCATTCTTGGCAAGGCTACGCGTCACTCTAAGCTCCTCAATGACAAGTGGAGTAGACACCTTCCTGGTCCTCTTCTTGGTAACCGGTTCGGGAGTCAGCGGTTCAGTAGCAGGGCATGAATCCAGCAGCAAAGGAACAGGAGCAGCAGAGGAAACTGGCAACTCAAAAGGCAGCAGAGACGACAGAAATTCAAATCTTCTGTCAAAAATAACCCGAGCTTTGTGCTCCCGAAAATATCTGGACCACTCCACCACATGATCAGGCAACATGACTTGAAGAATCTGCACTTCATTGTTCTGATCTGCACCAATTTCAGGGGGTGGTGGAACAAAATGAACCATAGCCAGTTGGTTATGTTCCACCTGTTGCTGCATCTCCACAAATTGTTTCGGGCCCTCAGCTCGTGCAACATTCATGGAGTCAATGGAAGCGCCAGAGAATTGAACAGATACAGAAGACTGCACCTGCTCAGGTTCCGGTGCCTGATCAACAGGCTCCTCCGGCGCAGCATTCTCTCCCTGCTCCTCATTGTTCCACTCTCCCCAACCATCTTGTTGTGGTTCAGGCTGAGCCGGTGGAGCCCAAGCATCTGGAATTGGGGCCTCTGGAGCACCAAAAGCTGGGTGTGGATTGTCCCCAGGAGGGAGAAGGTCTTCATCCCCCGGCAAAGCATCAGCAGCATCACTGTCCAGAATAAAAACAGGGCAGGTCCAGGAAACAACGTGACCACCGTAACGCTGAACCTCCCTAATCACAAGCGAGCGGGGAACATCAGGACCGCCCACATAAGTAACCTTGAGCAAGGTGCGAACAGGAGAAGCGTCCTCCCTCCACCAGGTCTGGAGCTTGCCAAACTTGGACACAAACTCCCGAAGAAACTCATCGGTGCGATAGTCCATGTGCAGATTCAGAATCATAATCCACCCAGTCCTTGTATAAGTTGTTGATCTAACATTATCTCCTTCATCATGCCTAACGAAGGATAGCATCCTACCATCAGGAAAGATAAAAGGAGGAGAGTGTACCAAACAATCTCTGGCAACTTGATCCGCCATGCGGAACATGCCAACTCCCACAGCGCTCTCCGAGAAGGAGGCAACTTGCAGATGTAATTCCTGAAAGAAGTAATCGGCGATTTGCTGCAGGATATCGTCGAGCTCTTCTACCGGTGGCCGCGGAACCAACTGAGCAATGGCCCAGGATTCATGGCGGCAAGGTGGAGCCGCAGAGGAGGTGATGAAGAGGCGAGCAGGCCGCTGCTCGGCCGCCCATACCTCCTCAACATGCATCCCCGCCGGGACGAACCTGGTCGGATCACAGGGGAAGTTCGCCATTGCAGGAGGTTGCGATTCGAGCGGCGATTCCGACGAGGGTTTTCCGGGAACAGTGGCAGGGGCAGGGGATAGAGCTGAGGCAGGGGCAGGGGATAGAGCTGAGGCAGGGGACTCCTCGGTTCCAATTGTCGACAATTTAACTACCCAGCGCAGAGTTCCATTAATTCCCGGGCAGTTTCTACGGATATGCCTACCAATCTTATGTCGTAGCCGTTTCCGGGCACTTTCGGTCCAGAACATTGTTCCCTTCCACCTAGGATGCCTGGAAAACAGCAGAGATGAGAATGTAAGCCACACTTAGCAATGTGGGCCCACACAAAATGCTTGAACCCCATTGCAGGACTTGTATGGTGCCGCCGTTGCGCTGGGTGGCGTCGGACGTTAACCGGGACGATTCTCGCCGCTTCTCGCTCTTGCATGCCATCCTCCACACCTGGGGCATCCTTACAACCCACTCCAAGCAACTCACTCCACATGCAACACTGCACCTTGTTATATACCCCTGCCCATGAGTGGGCGATGCGTGATCTGGCTTTATATTGCCTTCGAAAGCGGAAGGAACGGCCGAAAACGGGGATTTCCTTGCCCAACTTGTTGTTTCCCATGCCCAAAGTCGAAATCATGATGCATTCCAAGAACCTCGCTTCATTTCAGCAACATTGCACGTGTGGGATCTCAAAAAGCCGCTTCCATTCTCAAGTTGCCTACCAATCTTATGTCGTAGCCGTTTCCGGGCACTTTCGGTCCAGAACATTGTTCCCTTCCACCTAGGATGCCTGGAAAACAGCAGAGATGAGAATGTAAGACACACTTGGCAATGTGGGCCCACACAAAATGCTTGAACCCCATTGCCGGACTTGTATGGTGCCGCCGTTGCGCTGGGTGGCGTCGGACGTTAACCGGGACGATTCTCGCCGCTTCTCGCTCTTGCATGCCAGCCTCCACACCTGGGGCATCCTTACAACCCACTCCAAGCAACTCACTCCACATGCAACACTGCACCTTGTTATATACCCCTGGCCATGAGTGGGCGATGCGTGATCTGGCTTTATATTGCCTTCAAAAGCGGAAGGAACGACCGAAAACGGGGATTTCCTTGCCCAACTTGTTGTTTCCCATGCACAAAGTCGAAATCATGATGCATTCCAAGAACCTCGCTTCATTTCAGCAACATTGCACGTGTGGGATCTCAAAAAGCCGCTTCCATTCTCAAGTTGCCTACCAATCTTATGTCGTAGCCGTTTCCGGGCACTTTCGGTCCAGAACATTGTTCCCTTCCACCTAGGATGCCTGGAAAATAGCAGAGATGAGAATGTAAGCCACACTTGGCAATGTGGGCCCACACAAAATGCTTGAACCCCATTGCAGGACTTGTATGGTGCCGCCGTTGCGCTGGGTGGCGTCGAACGTTAAACGGGACGATTCTCGCCGCTTCTCGCTCTTGCATGCCAGCCTCCACACCTGGGGCATCCTTACAACCCACTCCAAGCAACTCACTCCACATGCAACACTGCACCTTGTTATATGCCCCTGCCCATGAGTGGGCGATGCGTGATCTGGCTTTATATTGCCTTCGAAAGCGGAAGGAACGACCGAAAACGGGGATTTCCTTGCCCAACTTGTTGTTTCCCATGCCCAAAGTCGAAATCATGATGCATTCCAAGAACCTCGCTTCATTTCAGCAACATTGCACGTGTGGGATCTCAAAAAGCCGCTTCCATTCTCAAGTTGCCTACCAATTTTATGTCGTAGCCGTTTCCGGGCACTTTCGGTCCAGAACATTGTTCCCTTCCACCTAGGATGCCTGGAAAATAGCAGAGATGAGAATGTAAGCCACACTTGGCAATGTGGGCCCACACAAAATGCTTGAACCCCATTGCAGGACTTGTATGGTGCCGCCGTTGCGCTGGGTGGCGTCGGACGTTAAACGGGACGATTCTCGCCGCTTCTCGCTCTTGCATGCCAGCCTCCACACTTGTGGCATCCTTACAACCCACTCCAAGCAACTCACTCCACATGCAACACTGCACCTTGTTATATACCCCTGCCCATGAGTGGGCGATGCGTGATCTGGCTTTATATTGCCTTCGAAAGCGGAAGGAACGACGAAAACGGGGAGTTCCTTGCCCAACTTGTTGTTTCCCATGCCCAAAGTCGAAATCATGATGCATTCCAAGAACCTCGCTTCATTTCAGCAACATTGCACGTGTGGGATCTCAAAAAGCCGGTTCCATTCTCAAGTTGCCTACCAATCTTATGTCGTAGCCGTTTCCGGGCACTTTCGGTCCAGAACATTGTTCCCTTCCACCTAGGATGCCTGGAAAATAGCAGAGATGAGAATGTAAGCCACACTTGGCAATGTGGGCCCACACAAAATGCTTGAACCCCATTGCAGGACTTGTATGGTGCCGCCGTTGCGCTGGGTGGCGTCGAACGTTAAACGGGACGATTCTCGCCGCTTCTCGCTCTTGCATGCCAGCCTCCACACCTGGGGCATCCTTACAACCCACTCCAAGCAACTCACTCCACATGCAACACTGCACCTTGTTATATGCCCCTGCCCATGAGTGGGCGATGCGTGATCTGGCTTTATATTGCCTTCGAAAGCGGAAGGAACGACCGAAAACGGGGATTTCCTTGCCCAACTTGTTGTTTCCCATGCCCAAAGTCGAAATCATGATGCATTCCAAGAACCTCGCTTCATTTCAGCAACATTGCACGTGTGGGATCTCAAAAAGCCGCTTCCATTCTCAAGTTGCCTACCAATTTTATGTCGTAGCCGTTTCCGGGCACTTTCGGTCCAGAACATTGTTCCCTTCCACCTAGGATGCCTGGAAAATAGCAGAGATGAGAATGTAAGCCACACTTGGCAATGTGGGCCCACACAAAATGCTTGAACCCCATTGCAGGACTTGTATGGTGCCGCCGTTGCGCTGGGTGGCGTCGGACGTTAAACGGGACGATTCTCGCCGCTTCTCGCTCTTGCATGCCAGCCTCCACACTTGTGGCATCCTTACAACCCACTCCAAGCAACTCACTCCACATGCAACACTGCACCTTGTTATATACCCCTGCCCATGAGTGGGCGATGCGTGATCTGGCTTTATATTGCCTTCGAAAGCGGAAGGAACGACGGAAACGGGGAGTTCCTTGCCCAACTTGTTGTTTCCCATGCCCAAAGTCGAAATCATGATGCATTCCAAGAACCTCGCTTCATTTCAGCAACATTGCACGTGTGGGATCTCAAAAAGCCGGTTCCATTCTCAAGTTGCCTACCAATCTTATGTCGTAGCCGTTTCCGGGCACTTTCGGTCCAGAACATTGTTCCCTTCCACCTAGGATGCCTGGAAAACAGCAGAGATGAGAATGTAAGCCACACTTGGCAATGTGGGCCCACACAAAATGCTTGAACCCCATTGCAGGACTTGTATGGTGCCGCTGTTGCGCTGGGTGGCGTCGGACGTTAACCGGGATGATTCTCGCCGCTTCTCGCTCTTGCATGCCAGCCTCCACACCTGGGCATCCTTACAACCCACTCCAAGAAACTAACTCCACATGCAACACTGCACCTTGTTATATACCCCTGCCCATGAGTGGGCGATGCGTGATCTGGCTTTATATTGCCTTCGAAAGCGGAAGGAACGACCGAAAACGGGGATTTCCTTGCCCAACTTGTTGTTTCCCATGCCCAAAGTCGAAATCATGATGCATTCCAAGAACCTCGCTTCATTTCAGCAACATTGCACGTGTGGGATCTCAAAAAGCCGCTTCCATTCTCAAGTTGCCTACCAATCTTATGTCGTAGCCGTTTCCGGGCACTTTCGGTCCAGAACATTGTTCCCTTCCACCTAGGATGCCTGGAAAACAGTAGAGATGAGAATGTAAGCCACACTTGGCAATGTGGGCCCACACAAAATGCTTGAACCCCATTGCAGGACTTGTATGGTGCCACCGTTGCGCTGGGTGGCGTCGGACGTTAACCGGGACGATTCTCGCCGCTTCTCGCTCTTGCATGCCAGCCTCCACACCTGGGGCATCCTTACAACCCACTCCAAGCAACTCACTCCACATGCAACACTGCACCTTGTTATATACCCCTGCCCATGAGTGGGCGATGCGTGATCTGGCTTTATATTGCCTTCGAAAGCGGAAGGAACGACCGAAAACGGGGATTTCCTTGCCCAACTTGTTGTTTCCCATGCACAAAGTCGAAATCATGATGCATTCCAAGAACCTCGCTTCATTTCAGCAACATTGCACGTGTGGGATCTCAAAAAGCCGCTTCCATTCTCAAGTTGCCTACCAATCTTATGTCGTAGCCGTTTCCGGGCACTTTCGGTCCAGAACATTGTTCCCTTCCACCTAGGATGCCTGGAAAACAGTAGAGATGAGAATGTAAGCCACACTTGGCAATGTGGGCCCACACAAAATGCTTGAACCCCATTGCAGGACTTGTATGGTGCCACCGTTGCGCTGGGTGGCGTCGGACGTTAACCGGGACGATTCTCGCCGCTTCTCGCTCTTGCATGCCAGCCTCCACACCTGGGGCATCCTTACAACCCACTCCAAGCAACTCACTCCACATGCAACACTGCACCTTGTTATATACCCCTGCCCATGAGTGGGCGATGCGTGATCTGGCTTTATATTGCCTTCGAAAGCGGAAGGAACGACCGAAAACGGGGATTTCCTTGCCCAACTTGTTGTTTCCCATGCACAAAGTCGAAATCATGATGCATTCCAAGAACCTCGCTTCATTTCAGCAACATTGCACGTGTGGGATCTCAAAAAGCCGCTTCCATTCTCAAGTTGCCTACCAATCTTATGTCGTAGCCGTTTCCGGGCACTTTCGGTCCAGAACATTGTTCCCTTCCACCTAGGATGCCTGGAAAATAGCAGAGATGAGAATGTAAGCCACACTTGGCAATGTGGGCCCACACAAAATGCTTGAACCCCATTGCAGGACTTGTATGGTGCCGCTGTTGCGCTGGGTGGCGTCGAACGTTAAACGGGACGATTCTCGCCGCTTCTCGCTCTTGCATGCCAGCCTCCACACCTGGGGCATCCTTACAACCCACTCCAAGCAACTCACTCCACATGCAACACTGCACCTTGTTATATACCCCTGCCCATGAGTGGGCGATGCGTGATCTGGCTTTATATTGCCTTCGAAAGCGGAAGGAACGACCGAAAACGGGGATTTCCTTGCCCAACTTGTTGTTTCCCATGCCCAAAGTCGAAATCATGATGCATTCCAAGAACCTCGCTTCATTTCAGCAACATTGCACGTGTGGGATCTCAAAAAGCCGCTTCCATTCTCAAGTTGCCTACCAATCTTATGTCGTAGCCGTTTCCGGGCACTTTCGGTCCAGAACATTGTTCCCTTCCACCTAGGATGCCTGGAAAATAGCAGAGATGAGAATGTAAGCCACACTTGGCAATGTGGGCCCACACAAAATGCTTGAACCCCATTGCAGGACTTGTATGCTGCCGCCGTTGCGCTGGGTGGCGTCGGACGTTAAACGGGACGATTCTCGCCGCTTCTCGCTCTTGCATGCCAGCCTCCACACCTGGGGCATCCTTACAACCCACTCCAAGCAACTCACTCCACATGCAACACTGCACCTTGTTATATACCCCTGCCCATGAGTGGGTGATGCGTGATCTGGCTTTATATTGCCTTCGAAAGCGGAAGGAACGACCGAAAACGGGGATTTCCTTGCCCAACTTGTTGTTTCCCATGCCCAAAGTAGAAATCATGATGCATTCCAAGAACCTCGCTTCATTTCAGCAACATTGCACGTGTGGGATCTCAAAAAGCCGCTTCCATTCTCAAGTTGCCTACCAATCTTATGTCGTAGCCGTTTCCGGGCACTTTCGGTCCAGAACATTGTTCCCTTCCACCTAGGATGCCTGGAAAACAGCAGAGATGAGAATGTAAGCCACACTTGTCAATGTGGGCCCACACAAAATGCTTGAACCCCATTGCAGGACTTGTATGGTGCCGCCGTTGCGCTGGGTGGCGTCGGACGTTAACCGGGACGATTCTCGCCGCTTCTCGCTCTTGCATGCCAGCCTCCACACCTGGGGCATCCTTACAACCCACTCCAAGCAACTCACTCCACATGCAACACTGCACCTTGTTATATACCCCTGCCCATGAGTGGGCGATGCGTGATCTGGCTTTATATTGCCTTCGAAAGCGGAAGGAACGACCGAAAACGGGGATTTCCTTGCCCAACTTGTTGTTTCCCATGCCCAAAGTAGAAATCATGATGCATTCCAAGAACCTCGCTTCATTTCAGCAACATTGCACGTGTGGGATCTCAAAAAGCCGCTTCCATTCTCAAGTTGCCTACCAATCTTATGTCGTAGCCGTTTCCGGGCACTTTCGGTCCAGAACATTGTTCCCTTCCACCTAGGATGCCTGGAAAACAGCAGAGATGAGAATGTAAGCCACACTTGTCAATGTGGGCCCACACAAAATGCTTTAACCCCATTGCAGGACTTGTATGGTGCCGCCGTTGCGCTGGGTGGCGTCGGACGTTAACCGGGACGATTCTCGCCGCTTCTCGCTCTTGCATGCCAGCAACCACACCTGGGGCATCCTTACAACCCACTCCAAGCAACTCACTCCACATGCAACACTGCACCTTGTTATATACCCCTTCCATGAGTGGGCGATGCGTGATCTGGCTTTATATTGCCTTCGAAAGCGGAAGGAACGACCGAAAATGGGGATTTCCTTGCCCAACTTGTTGTTTCCCATGCCCAAAGTAGAAATCATGATGCATTCCAAGAACCTCGCTTCATTTCAGCAACATTGCACGTGTGGGATCTCAAAAAGCCGCTTCCATTCTCAAGTTGCCTACCAATCTTATGTCGTAGCCGTTTCCGGGCACTTTCGGTCCAGAACATTGTTCCCTTCCACCTAGGATGCCTGGAAAATAGCAGAGATGAGAATGTAAGCCACACTTGGCAATGTGGGCCCACACAAAATGCTTGAACCCCATTGCAGGACTTGTATGGTGCCGCCGTTGCGCTGGGTGGCGTCGAACGTTAAACGGGACGATTCTCGCCGCTTCTCGCTCTTGCATGCCAGCCTCCACACCTGGGGCATCCTTACAACCCACTCCAAGCAACTCACTCCACATGCAACACTGCACCTTGTTATATACCCCTGCCCATGAGTGGGCGATGCGTGATCTGGCTTTATATTGCCTTCGAAAGCGGAAGGAACGACCGAAAACGGGGATTTCCTTGCCCAACTTGTTGTTTCCCATGCCCAAAGTCGAAATCATGATGCATTCCAAGAACCTCGCTTCATTTCAGCAACATTGCACGTGTGGGATCTCAAAAAGCCGCTTCCATTCTCAAGTTGCCTACCAATCTTATGTCGTAGCCGTTTCCGGGCACTTTCGGTCCAGAACATTGTTCCCTTCCACCTAGGATGCCTGGAAAATAGCAGAGATGAGAATGTAAGCCACACTTGGCAATGTGGGCCCACACAAAATGCTTGAACCCCATTGCAGGACTTGTATGGTGCCGCCGTTGCGCTGGGTGGCGTCGAACGTTAAACGGGACGATTCTCGCCGCTTCTCGCTCTTGCATGCCAGCCTCCACACCTGGGGCATCCTTACAACCCACTCCAAGCAACTCACTCCACATGCAACACTGCACCTTGTTATATACCCCTGCCCATGAGTGGGCGATGCGTGATCTGGCTTTATATTGCCTTCGAAAGCGGAAGGAACGACCGAAAACGGGGATTTCCTTGCCCAACTTGTTGTTTCCCATGCCCAAAGTCGAAATCATGATGCATTCCAAGAACCTCGCTTCATTTCAGCAACATTGCACGTGTGGGATCTCAAAAAGCCGCTTCCATTCTCAAGTTGCCTACCAATCTTATGTCGTAGCCGTTTCCGGGCACTTTCGGTCCAGAACATTGTTCCCTTCCACCTAGGATGCCTGGAAAACAGCAGAGATGAGAATGTAAGCCACACTTGTCAATGTGGGCCCACACAAAATGCTTGAACCCCATTGCAGGACTTGTATGGTGCCGCCGTTGCGCTGGGTGGCGTCGAACGTTAAACGGGACGATTCTCGCCGCTTCTCGCTCTTGCATGCCAGCCTCCACACCTGGGGCATCCTTACAACCCACTCCAAGCAACTCACTCCACATGCAACACTGCACCTTGTTATATACCCCTGCCCATGAGTGGGCGATGCGTGATCTGGCTTTATATTGCCTTCGAAAGCGGAAGGAACGACCGAAAACGGGGATTTCCTTGCCCAACTTGTTGTTTCCCATGCCCAAAGTAGAAATCATGATGCATTCCAAGAACCTCGCTTCATTTCAGCAACATTGCACGTGTGGGATCTCAAAAAGCCGCTTCCATTCTCAAGTTGCCTACCAATCTTATGTCGTAGCCGTTTCCGGGCACTTTCGGTCCAGAACATTGTTCCCTTCCACCTAGGATGCCTGGAAAACAGCAGAGATGAGAATGTAAGCCACACTTGTCAATGTGGGCCCACACAAAATGCTTGAACCCCATTGCAGGACTTGTATGGTGCCGCCGTTGCGCTGGGTGGCGTCGGACGTTAACCGGGACGATTCTCGCCGCTTCTCGCTCTTGCATGCCAGCAACCACACCTGGGGCATCCTTACAACCCACTCCAAGCAACTCACTCCACATGCAACACTGCACCTTGTTATATACCCCTGCCCATGAGTGGGCGATGCGTGATCTGGCTTTATATTGCCTTCGAAAGCGGAAGGAACGACCGAAAATGGGGATTTCCTTGCCCAACTTGTTGTTTCCCATGCCCAAAGTAGAAATCATGATGCATTCCAAGAACCTCGCTTCATTTCAGCAACATTGCACGTGTGGGATCTCAAAAAGCCGCTTCCATTCTCAAGTTGCCTACCAATCTTATGTCGTAGCCGTTTCCGGGCACTTTCGGTCCAGAACATTGTTCCCTTCCACCTAGGATGCCTGGAAAACAGCAGAGATGAGAATGTAAGCCACACTTGTCAATGTGGGCCCACACAAAATGCTTGAACCCCATTGCAGGACTTGTATGGTGCCGCCGTTGCGCTGGGTGGCGTCGGACGTTAACCGGGACGATTCTCGCCGCTTCTCGCTCTTGCATGCCAGCCTCCACACCTGGGGCATCCTTACAACCCACTCCAAGCAACTCACTCCACATGCAACACTGCACCTTGTTATATACCCCTGCCCATGAGTGGGCGATGCGTGATCTGGCTTTATATTGCCTTCGAAAGCGGAAGGAACGACCGAAAACGGGGATTTCCTTGCCCAACTTGTTGTTTCCCATGCACAAAGTCGAAATCATGATGCATTCCAAGAACCTCGCTTCATTTCAGCAACATTGCACGTGTGGGATCTCAAAAAGCCGCTTCCATTCTCAAGTTGCCTACCAATCTTATGTCGTAGCCGTTTCCGGGCACTTTCGGTCCAGAACATTGTTCCCTTCCACCTAGGATGCCTGGAAAATAGCAGAGATGAGAATGTAAGCCACACTTGGCAATGTGGGCCCACACAAAATGCTTGAACCCCAATGCAGGACTTGTATGGTGCCGCCGTTGCGCTGGGTGGCGTCGAACGTTAAACGGGACGATTCTCGCCGCTTCTCGCTCTTGCATGCCAGCCTCCACACCTGGGGCATCCTTACAACCCACTCCAAGCAACTCACTCCACATGCAACACTGCACCTTGTTATATACCCCTGCCCATGAGTGGGCGATGCGTGATCTGGCTTTATATTGCCTTCGAAAGCGGAAGGAACGACCGAAAACGGGGATTTCCTTGCCCAACTTGTTGTTTCCCATGCCCAAAGTAGAAATCATGATGCATTCCAAGAACCTCGCTTCATTTCAGCAACATTGCACGTGTGGGATCTCAAAAAGCCGCTTCCATTCTCAAGTTGCCTACCAATCTTATGTCGTAGCCGTTTCCGGGCACTTTCGGTCCAGAACATTGTTCCCTTCCACCTAGGATGCCTGGAAAACAGCAGAGATGAGAATGTAAGCCACACTTGTCAATGTGGGCCCACACAAAATGCTTGAACCCCATTGCAGGACTTGTATGGTGCCGCCGTTGCGCTGGGTGGCGTCGAACGTTAAACGGGACGATTCTCGCCGCTTCTCGCTCTTGCATGCCAGCCTCCACACCTGGGGCATCCTTACAACCCACTCCAAGCAACTCACTCCACATGCAACACTGCACCTTGTTATATACCCCTGCCCATGAGTGGGCGATGCGTGATCTGGCTTTATATTGCCTTCGAAAGCGGAAGGAACGACCGAAAACGGGGATTTCCTTGCCCAACTTGTTGTTTCCCATGCACAAAGTCGAAATCATGATGCATTCCAAGAACCTCGCTTCATTTCAGCAACATTGCACGTGTGGGATCTCAAAAAGCCGCTTCCATTCTCAAGTTGCCTACCAATCTTATGTCGTAGCCGTTTCCGGGCACTTTCGGTCCAGAACATTGTTCCCTTCCACCTAGGATGCCTGGAAAATAGCAGAGATGAGAATGTAAGCCACACTTGGCAATGTGGGCCCACACAAAATGCTTGAACCCCATTGCAGGACTTGTATGGTGCCGCCGTTGCGCTGGGTGGCGTCGGACGTTAAACGGGACGATTCTCGCCGCTTCTCGCTCTTGCATGCCAGCCTCCACACCTGGGGCATCCTTACAACCCACTCCAAGCAACTCACTCCACATGCAACACTGCACCTTGTTATATACCCCTGCCCATGAGTGGGCGATGCGTGATCTGGCTTTATATTGCCTTCGAAAGCGGAAGGAACGACCGAAAACGGGGATTTCCTTGCCCAACTTGTTGTTTCCCATGCCCAAAGTAGAAATCATGATGCATTCCAAGAACCTCGCTTCATTTCAGCAACATTGCACGTGTGGGATCTCAAAAAGCCGCTTCCATTCTCAAGTTGCCTACCAATCTTATGTCGTAGCCGTTTCCGGGCACTTTCGGTCCAGAACATTGTTCCCTTCCACCTAGGATGCCTGGAAAACAGCAGAGATGAGAATGTAAGCCACACTTGTCAATGTGGGCCCACACAAAATGCTTGAACCCCATTGCAGGACTTGTATGGTGCCGCCGTTGCGCTGGGTGGCGTCGGACGTTAACCGGGACGATTCTCGCCGCTTCTCGCTCTTGCATGCCAGCCTCCACACCTGGGGCATCCTTACAACCCACTCCAAGCAACTCACTCCACATGCAACACTGCACCTTGTTATATACCCCTGCCCATGAGTGGGCGATGCGTGATCTGGCTTTATATTGCCTTCGAAAGCGGAAGGAACGACCGAAAACGGGGATTTCCTTGCCCAACTTGTTGTTTCCCATGCACAAAGTCGAAATCATGATGCATTCCAAGAACCTCGCTTCATTTCAGCAACATTGCACGTGTGGGATCTCAAAAAGCCGCTTCCATTCTCAAGTTGCCTACCAATCTTATGTCGTAGCCGTTTCCGGGCACTTTCGGTCCAGAACATTGTTCCCTTCCACCTAGGATGCCTGGAAAATAGCAGAGATGAGAATGTAAGCCACACTTGGCAATGTGGGCCCACACAAAATGCTTGAACCCCAATGCAGGACTTGTATGGTGCCGCCGTTGCGCTGGGTGGCGTCGAACGTTAAACGGGACGATTCTCGCCGCTTCTCGCTCTTGCATGCCAGCCTCCACACCTGGGGCATCCTTACAACCCACTCCAAGCAACTCACTCCACATGCAACACTGCACCTTGTTATATACCCCTGCCCATGAGTGGGCGATGCGTGATCTGGCTTTATATTGCCTTCGAAAGCGGAAGGAACGACCGAAAACGGCGATTTCCTTGCCCAACTTGTTGTTTCCCATGCCCAAAGTCGAAATCATGATGCATTCCAAGAACCTCGCTTCATTTCAGCAACATTGCACGTGTGGGATCTCAAAAAGCCGCTTCCATTCTCAAGTTGCCTACCAATCTTATGTCGTAGCCGTTTCCGGGCACTTTCGGTCCAGAACATTGTTCCCTTCCACCTAGGATGCCTGGAAAACAGCAGAGATGAGAATGTAAGCCACACTTGGCAATGTGGGCCCACACAAAATGCTTGAACCCCATTGCAGGACTTGTATGGTGCCGCCGTTGCGCTGGGTGGCGTCGGACATTAACCGGGACGATTCTCGCTGCTTCTCGCTCTTGCATGCCAGCCTCCACACCTGGGGCATCCTTACAACCCACTCCAAGCAACTCACTCCACATGCAACACTGCACCTTGTTATATACCCCTGCCCATGTGTGGGCGATGCGTGATCTGGCTTTATATTGCCTTCGAAAGCGGAAGGAACGACCGAAAACGGGGATTTCCTTGCCCAACTTGTTGTTTCCCATGCACAAAGTCGAAATCATGATGCATTCCAAGAACCTCGCTTCATTTCAGCAACATTGCACGTGTGGGATCTCAAAAAGCCGCTTCCATTCTCAAGTTGCCTACCAATCTTATGTCGTAGCCGTTTCCGGGCACTTTCGGTCCAGAACATTGTTCCCTTCCACCTAGGATGCCTGGAAAATAGCAGAGATGAGAATGTAAGCCACACTTGGCAATGTGGGCCCACACAAAATGCTTGAACCCCATTGCAGGACTTGTATGGTGCCGCCGTTGCGCTGGGTGGCGTCGGACGTTAACCGGGACGATTCTCGCCGCTTCTCGCTCTTGCATGCCAGCCTCCACACCTGGGGCATCCTTACAACCCACTCCAAGCAACTCACTCCACATGCAACACTGCACCTTGTTATATACCCCTGCCCATGAGTGGGCGATGCGTGATCTGGCTTTATATTGCCTTCGAAAGCGGAAGGAACGACCGAAAACGGGGATTTCCTTGCCCAACTTGTTGTTTCCCATGCACAAAGTCGAAATCATGATGCATTCCAAGAACCTCGCTTCATTTCAGCAACATTGCACGTGTGGGATCTCAAAAAGCCGCTTCCATTCTCAAGTTGCCTACCAATCTTATGTCGTAGCCGTTTCCGGGCACTTTCGGTCCAGAACATTGTTCCCTTCCACCTAGGATGCCTGGAAAATAGCAGAGATGAGAATGTAAGCCACACTTGGCAATGTGGGCCCACACAAAATGCTTGAACCCCATTGCAGGACTTGTATGGTGCCGCCGTTGCGCTGGGTGGCGTCGGACGTTAAACGGGACGATTCTCGCCGCTTCTCGCTCTTGCATGCCAGCCTCCACACCTGGGGCATCCTTACAACCCACTCCAAGCAACTCACTCCACATGCAACACTGCACCTTGTTATATACCCCTGCCCATGAGTGGGCGATGCGTGATCTGGCTTTATATTGCCTTCGAAAGCGGAAGGAACGACCGAAAACGGGGATTTCCTTGCCCAACTTGTTGTTTCCCATGCCCAAAGTAGAAATCATGATGCATTCCAAGAACCTCGCTTCATTTCAGCAACATTGCACGTGTGGGATCTCAAAAAGCCGCTTCCATTCTCAAGTTGCCTACCAATCTTATGTCGTAGCCGTTTCCGGGCACTTTCGGTCCAGAACATTGTTCCCTTCCACCTAGGATGCCTGGAAAACAGCGGAGATGAGAATGTAAGCCACACTTGGCAATGTGGGCCCACACAAAATGCTTGAACCCCATTGCAGGACTTGTATGGTGCCGCCGTTGCGCTGGGTGGCGTCGAACGTTAAACGGGACGATTCTCGCCGCTTCTCGCTCTTGCATGCCAGCCTCCACACCTGGGGCATCCTTACAACCCACTCCAAGCAACTCACTCCACATGCAACACTGCACCTTGTTATATACCCCTGCCCATGAGTGGGCGATGCGTGATCTGGCTTTATATTGCCTTCGAAAGCGGAAGGAACGACCGAAAACGGGGATTTCCTTGCCCAACTTGTTGTTTCCCATGCACAAAGTCGAAATGATGATGCATTCCAAGAACCTCGCTTCATTTCAGCAACATTGCACGTGTGGGATCTCAAAAAGCCGCTTCCATTCTCAAGTTGCCTACCAATCTTATGTCGTAGCCGTTTCCGGGCACTTTCGGTCCAGAACATTGTTCCCTTCCACCTAGGATGCCTGGAAAATAGCAGAGATGAGAATGTAAGCCACACTTGGCAATGTGGGCCCACACAAAATGCTTGAACCCCAATGCAGGACTTGTATGGTGCCGCCGTTGCGCTGGGTGGCGTCGAACGTTAAACGGGACGATTCTCGCCGCTTCTCGCTCTTGCATGCCAGCCTCCACACCTGGGGCATCCTTACAACCCACTCCAAGCAACTCACTCCACATGCAACACTGCACCTTGTTATATACCCCTGCCCATGAGTGGGCGATGCGTGATCTGGCTTTATATTGCCTTCGAAAGCGGAAGGAACGACCGAAAACGGGGATTTCCTTGCCCAACTTGTTGTTTCCCATGCCCAAAGTCGAAATCATGATGCATTCCAAGAACCTCGCTTCATTTCAGCAACATTGCACGTGTGGGATCTCAAAAAGCCTCTTCCATTCTCAAGTTGCCTACCAATCTTATGTCGTAGCCGTTTCCGGGCACTTTCGGTCCAGAACATTGTTCCCTTCCACCTAGGATGCCTGGAAAACAGCAGAGATGAGAATGTAAGCCACACTTGGCAATGTGGGCCCACACAAAATGCTTGAACCCCATTGCAGGACTTGTATGGTGCCGCCGTTGCGCTGGGTGGCGTCGGACATTAACCGGGACGATTCTCGCCGCTTCTCGCTCTTGCATGCCAGCCTCCACACCTGGGGCATCCTTACAACCCACTCCAAGCAACTCACTCCACATGCAACACTGCACCTTGTTATATACCCCTGCCCATGAGTGGGCGATGCGTGATCTGGCTTTATATTGCCTTCGAAAGCGGAAGGAACGACCGAAAACGGGGATTTCCTTGCCCAACTTGTTGTTTCCCATGCACAAAGTCGAAATCATGATGCATTCCAAGAACCTCGCTTCATTTCAGCAACATTGCACGTGTGGGATCTCAAAAAGTCGCTTCCATTCTCAAGTTGCCTACCAATCTTATGTCGTAGCCGTTTCCGGGCACTTTCGGTCCAGAACATTGTTCCCTTCCACCTAGGATGCCTGGAAAATAGCAGAGATGAGAATGTAAGCCACACTTGGCAATGTGGGCCCACACAAAATGCTTGAACCCCATTGCAGGACTTGTATGGTGCCGCCGTTGCGCTGGGTGGCGTCGAACGTTAAACGGGACGATTCTCGCCGCTTCTCGCTCTTGCATGCCAGCCTCCACACCTGGGGCATCCTTACAACCCACTCCAAGCAACTCACTCCACATGCAACACTGCACCTTGTTATATACCCCTGCCCATGAGTGGGCGATGCGTGATCTGGCTTTATATTGCCTTCGAAAGCGGAAGGAACGACCGAAAACGGGGATTTCCTTGCCCAACTTGTTGTTTCCCATGCCCAAAGTAGAAATCATGATGCATTCCAAGAACCTCGCTTCATTTCAGCAACATTGCGCGTGTGGGATCTCAAAAAGCCGCTTCCATTCTCAAGTTTCCTACCAATCTTATGTCGTAGCCGTTTCCGGGCACTTTCGGTCCAGAACATTGTTCCCTTCCACCTAGGATGCCTGGAAAACAGCAGAGATGAGAATGTAAGCCACACTTGTCAATGTGGGCCCACACAAAATGGTTGAACCCCATTGCAGGACTTGTATGGTGCCGCCGTTGCGCTGGGTGGCGTCGGACGTTAACCGGGACGATTATCGCCGCTTCTCGCTCTTGCATGCCAGACTCCACACCTGGGGCATCCTTACAACCCACTCCAAGCAACTCACTCCACATGCAACACTGCACCTTGTTATATACCCCTGCCCATGAGTGGGCGATGCGTGATCTGGCTTTATATTGCCTTCGAAAGCGGAAGGAACGACCGAAAACGGGGATTTCCTTGCCCAACTTGTTGTTTCCCATGCCCAAAGTCGAAATCATGATGCATTCCAAGAACCTCGCTTCATTTCAGCAACATTGCACGTGTGGGATCTCAAAAAGCCGCTTCCATTCTCAAGTTGCCTACCAATCTTATGTCGTAGCCGTTTCCGGGCACTTTCGGTCCAGAACATTGTTCCCTTCCACCTAGGATGCCTGGAAAATAGCAGAGATGAGAATGTAAGCCACACTTGGCAATGTGGGCCCACACAAAATGCTTGAACCCCATTGCAGGACTTGTATGGTGCCGCCGTTGCGCTGGGTGGCGTCGGACGTTAACCGGGACGATTCTCGCCGCTTCTCACTCTTGCATGCCAGCCTCCACACCTGGGGCATCCTTACAACCCACTCCAAGCAACTCACTCCACATGCAACACTGCACCTTGTTATATACCCCTGCCCATGAGTGGGCGATGCGTGATCTGGCTTTATATTGCCTTCGAAAGCGGAAGGAACGACCGAAAACGGGGATTTCCTTGCCCAACTTGTTGTTTCCCATGCCCAAAGTCGAAATCATGATGCATTCCAAGAACCTCGCTTCATTTCAGCAACATTGCACGTGTGGGATCTCAAAAAGACGCTTCCATTCTCAAGTTGCCTACCAATCTTATGTCGTAGCCGTTTCCGGGCACTTTCGGTCCAGAACATTGTTCCCTTCCACCTAGGATGCCTGGAAAACAGTAGAGATGAGAATGTAAGCCACACTTGGCAATGTGGGCCCACACAAAATGCTTGAACCCCATTGCAGGACTTGTATGGTGCCACCGTTGCGCTGGGTGGCGTCGGACGTTAACCGGGACGATTCTCGCCGCTTCTCGCTCTTGCATGCCAGCCTCCACACCTGGGGCATCCTTACAACCCACTCCAAGCAACTCACTCCACATGCAACACTGCACCTTGTTATATACCCCTGCCCATGAGTGGGCGATGCGTGATCTGGCTTTATATTGCCTTCGAAAGCGGAAGGAACGACCGAAAACGGGGATTTCCTTGCCCAACTTGTTGTTTCCCATGCACAAAGTCGAAATCATGATGCATTCCAAGAACCTCGCTTCATTTCAGCAACATTGCACGTGTGGGATCTCAAAAAGCCGCTTCCATTCTCAAGTTGCCTACCAATCTTATGTCGTAGCCGTTTCCGGGCACTTTCGGTCCAGAACATTGTTCCCTTCCACCTAGGATGCCTGGAAAACAGCAGAGATGAGAATGTAAGCCACACTTGTCAATGTGGGCCCACACAAAATGCTTGAACCCCATTGCAGGACTTGTATGGTGCCGCCGTTGCGCTGGGTGGCGTCGGACGTTAACCGGGACGATTCTCGCCGCTTCTCGCTCTTGCATGCCAGCCTCCACACCTGGGGCATCCTTACAACCCACTCCAAGCAACTCACTCCACATGCAACACTGCACCTTGTTATATACCCCTGCCCATGAGTGGGCGATGCGTGATCTGGCTTTATATTGCCTTCGAAAGCGGAAGGAACGACCGAAAATGGGGATTTCCTTGCCCAACTTGTTGTTTCCCAAGCCCAAAGTAGAAATCATGATGCATTCCAAGAACCTCGCTTCATTTCAGCAACATTGCACGTGTGGGATCTCAAAAAGCCGCTTCCATTCTCAAGTTGCCTACCAATCTTATGTCGTAGCCGTTTCCGGGCACTTTCGGTCCAGAACATTGTTCCCTTCCACCTAGGATGCCTGGAAAACAGCAGAGATGAGAATGTAAGCCACACTTGTCAATGTGGGCCCACACAAAATGCTTGAACCCCATTGCAGGACTTGTATGGTGCCGCCGTTGCGCTGGGTGGCGTCGGACGTTAACCGGGACGATTCTCGCCGCTTCTCGCTCTTGCATGCCAGCCTCCACACCTGGGGCATCCTTACAACCCACTCCAAGCAACTCACTCCACATGCAACACTGCACCTTGTTATATACCCCTGCCCATGAGTGGGCGATGCGTGATCTGGCTTTATATTGCCTTCGAAAGCGGAAGGAACGACCGAAAACGGGGATTTCCTTGCCCAACTTGTTGTTTCCCATGCACAAAGTCGAAATCATGATGCATTCCAAGAACCTCGCTTCATTTCAGCAACATTGCACGTGTGGGATCTCAAAAAGCCGCTTCCATTCTCAAGTTGCCTACCAATCTTATGTCGTAGCCGTTTCCGGGCACTTTCGGTCCAGAACATTGTTCCCTTCCACCTAGGATGCCTGGAAAATAGCAGAGATGAGAATGTAAGCCACACTTGGCAATGTGGGCCCACACAAAATGCTTGAACCCCAATGCAGGACTTGTATGGTGCCGCCGTTGCGCTGGGTGGCGTCGAACGTTAAACGGGACGATTCTCGCCGCTTCTCGCTCTTGCATGCCAGCCTCCACACCTGGGGCATCCTTACAACCCACTCCAAGCAACTCACTCCACATGCAACACTGCACCTTGTTATATACCCCTGCCCATGAGTGGGCGATGCGTGATCTGGCTTTATATTGCCTTCGAAAGCGGAAGGAACGACCGAAAACGGGGATTTCCTTGCCCAACTTGTTGTTTCCCATGCCCAAAGTAGAAATCATGATGCATTCCAAGAACCTCGCTTCATTTCAGCAACATTGCACGTGTGGGATCTCAAAAAGCCGCTTCCATTCTCAAGTTGCCTACCAATCTTATGTCGTAGCCGTTTCCGGGCACTTTCGGTCCAGAACATTGTTCCCTTCCACCTAGGATGCCTGGAAAACAGCAGAGATGAGAATGTAAGCCACACTTGTCAATGTGGGCCCACACAAAATGCTTGAACCCCATTGCAGGACTTGTATGGTGCCGCCGTTGCGCTGGGTGGCGTCGAACGTTAAACGGGACGATTCTCGCCGCTTCTCGCTCTTGCATGCCAGCCTCCACACCTGGGGCATCCTTACAACCCACTCCAAGCAACTCACTCCACATGCAACACTGCACCTTGTTATATACCCCTGCCCATGAGTGGGCGATGCGTGATCTGGCTTTATATTGCCTTCGAAAGCGGAAGGAACGACCGAAAACGGGGATTTCGTTGCCCAACTTGTTGTTTCCCATGCACAAAGTCGAAATCATGATGCATTCCAAGAACCTCGCTTCATTTCAGCAACATTGCACGTGTGGGATCTCAAAAAGCCGCTTCCATTCTCAAGTTGCCTACCAATCTTATGTCGTAGCCGTTTCCGGGCACTTTCGGTCCAGAACATTGTTCCCTTCCACCTAGGATGCCTGGAAAATAGCAGAGATGAGAATGTAAGCCACACTTGGCAATGTGGGCCCACACAAAATGCTTGAACCCCATTGCAGGACTTGTATGGTGCCGCCGTTGCGCTGGGTGGCGTCGGACGTTAAACGGGACGATTCTCGCCGCTTCTCGCTCTTGCATGCCAGCCTCCACACCTGGGGCATCCTTACAACCCACTCCAAGCAACTCACTCCACATGCAACACTGCACCTTGTTATATACCCCTGCCCATGAGTGGGCGATGCGTGATCTGGCTTTATATTGCCTTCGAAAGCGGAAGGAACGACCGAAAACGGGGATTTCCTAGCCCAACTTGTTGTTTCCCATGCCCAAAGTAGAAATCATGATGCATTCCAAGAACCTCGCTTCATTTCAGCAACATTGCACGTGTGGGATCTCAAAAAGCCGCTTCCATTCTCAAGTTGCCTACCAATCTTATGTCGTAGCCGTTTCCGGGCACTTTCGGTCCAGAACATTGTTCCCTTCCACCTAGGATGCCTGGAAAACAGCAGAGATGAGAATGTAAGCCACACTTGTCAATGTGGGCCCACACAAAATGCTTGAACCCCATTGCAGGACTTGTATGGTGCCGCCGTTGCGCTGGGTGGCGTCGGACGTTAACCGGGACGATTCTCGCCGCTTCTCGCTCTTGCATGCCAGCCTCCACACCTGGGGCATCCTTACAACCCACTCCAAGCAACTCACTCCACATGCAACACTGCACCTTGTTATATACCCCTGCCCATGAGTGGGCGATGCGTGATCTGGCTTTATATTGCCTTCGAAAGCGGAAGGAACGACCGAAAACGGGGATTTCCTTGCCCAACTTGTTGTTTCCCATGCACAAAGTCGAAATCATGATGCATTCCAAGAACCTCGCTTCATTTCAGCAACATTGCACGTGTGGGATCTCAAAAAGCCGCTTCCATTCTCAAGTTGCCTACCAATCTTATGTCGTAGCCGTTTCCGGGCACTTTCGGTCCAGAACATTGTTCCCTTCCACCTAGGATGCCTGGAAAATAGCAGAGATGAGAATGTAAGCCACACTTGGCAATGTGGGCCCACACAAAATGCTTGAACCCCATTGCAGGACTTGTATGGTGCCGCCGTTGCGCTGGGTGGCGTCGGACGTTAACCGGGACGATTCTCGCCGCTTCTCGCTCTTGCATGCCAGCCTCCACACCTGGGGCATCCTTACAACCCACTCCAAGCAACTCACTCCACATGCAACACTGCACCTTGTTATATACCCCTGCCCATGAGTGGGCGATGCGTGATCTGGCTTTATATTGCCTTCGAAAGCGGAAGGAACGACCGAAAACGGGGATTTCCTTGCCCAACTTGTTGTTTCCCATGCCCAAAGTCGAAATCATGATGCATTCCAAGAACCTCGCTTCATTTCAGCAACATTGCACGTGTGGGATCTCAAAAAGCCGCTTCCATTCTCAAGTTGCCTACCAATCTTATGTCGTAGCCGTTTCCGGGCACTTTCGGTCCAGAACATTGTTCCCTTCCACCTAGGATGCCTGGAAAACAGCAGAGATGAGAATGTAAGCCACACTTGGCAATGTGGGCCCACACAAAATGCTTGAACCCCATTGCAGGACTTGTATGGTGCCACCGTTGCGCTGGGTGGCGTCGGACGTTAACCGGGACGATTCTCGCCGCTTCTCGCTCTTGCATGCCAGCCTCCACACCTGGGGCATCCTTACAACCCACTCCAAGCAACTCACTCCACATGCAACACTGCACCTTGTTATATACCCCTGCCCATGAGTGGGCGATGCGTGATCTGGCTTTATATTGCCTTCGAAAGCGGAAGGAACGACCGAAAACGGGGATTTCCTTGCCCAACTTGTTGTTTCCCATGCACAAAGTCGAAATCATGATGCATTCCAAGAACCTCGCTTCATTTCAGCAACATTGCACGTGTGGGATCTCAAAAAGCCGCTTCCATTCTCAAGTTGCCTACCAATCTTATGTCGTAGCCGTTTCCGGGCACTTTCGGTCCAGAACATTGTTCCCTTCCACCTAGGATGCCTGGAAAACAGTAGAGATGAGAATGTAAGCCACACTTGGCAATGTGGGCCCACACAAAATGCTTGAACCCCATTGCAGGACTTGTATGGTGCCACCGTTGCGCTGGGTGGCGTCGGACGTTAACCGGGACGATTCTCGCCGCTTCTCGCTCTTGCATGCCAGCCTCCACACCTGGGGCATCCTTACAACCCACTCCAAGCAACTCACTCCACATGCAACACTGCACCTTGTTATATACCCCTGCCCATGAGTGGGCGATGCGTGATCTGGCTTTATATTGCCTTCGAAAGCGGAAGGAACGACCGAAAACGGGGATTTCCTTGCCCAACTTGTTGTTTCCCATGCCCAAAGTCGAAATCATGATGCATTCCAAGAACCTCGCTTCATTTCAGCAACATTGCACGTGTGGGATCTCAAAAAGCCGCTTCCATTCTCAAGTTGCCTACCAATCTTATGTCGTAGCCGTTTCCGGGCACTTTCGGTCCAGAACATTGTTCCCTTCCACCTAGGATGCCTGGAAAACAGCAGAGATGAGAATGTAAGCCACACTTGGCAATGTGGGCCCACACAAAATGCTTGAACCCCATTGCAGGACTTGTATGGTGCCGCCGTTGCGCTGGGTGGCGTCGGACGTTAACCGGGACGATTCTCGCCGCTTCTCGCTCTTGCATGCCAGCCTCCACACCTGGGGCATCCTTACAACCCACTCCAAGCAACTCACTCCACATGCAACACTGCACCTTGTTATATACCCCTGCCCATGAGTGGGCGATGCGTGATCTGGCTTTATATTGCCTTCGAAAGCGGAAGGAACGACCGAAAACGGGGATTTCCTTGCCCAACTTGTTGTTTCCCATGCCCAAAGTAGAAATCATGATGCATTCCAAGAACCTCGCTTCATTTCAGCAACATTGCACGTGTGGGATCTCAAAAAGCCGCTTCCATTCTCAAGTTGCCTACCAATCTTATGTCGTAGCCGTTTCCGGGCACTTTCGGTCCAGAACATTGTTCCCTTCCACCTAGGATGCCTGGAAAACAGCAGAGATGAGAATGTAAGCCACACTTGGCAATGTGGGCCCACACAAAATGCTTGAACCCCATTGCAGGACTTGTATGGTGCCACCGTTGCGCTGGGTGGCGTCGGACGTTAACCGGGACGATTCTCGCCGCTTCTCGCTCTTGCATGCCAGCCTCCACACCTGGGGCATCCTTACAACCCACTCCAAGCAACTCACTCCACATGCAACACTGCACCTTGTTATATACCCCTGCCCATGAGTGGGCGATGCGTGATCTGGCTTTATATTGCCTTCGAAAGCGGAAGGAACGACCGAAAACGGGGATTTCCTTGCCCAACTTGTTGTTTCCCATGCCCAAAGTAGAAATCATGATGCATTCCAAGAACCTCGCTTCATTTCAGCAACATTGCACGTGTGGGATCTCAAAAAGCCGCTTCCATTCTCAAGTTACCTACCAATCTTATGTCGTAGCCGTTTCCGGGCACTTTCGGTCCAGAACATTGTTCCCTTCCACCTAGGATGCCTGGAAAACAGCAGAGATGAGAATGTAAGCCACACTTGTCAATGTGGGCCCACACAAAATGCTTGAACCCCATTGCAGGACTTGTATGGTGCCACCGTTGCGCTGGGTGGCGTCGGACGTTAACCGGGACGATTCTCGCCGCTTCTCGCTCTTGCATGCCAGCCTCCACACCTGGGGCATCCTTACAACCCACTCCAAGCAACTCACTCCACATGCAACACTGCACCTTGTTATATACCCCTGCCCATGAGTGGGCGATGCGTGATCTGGCTTTATATTGCCTTCGAAAGCGGAAGGAACGACCGAAAACGGGGATTTCCTTGCCCAACTTGTTGTTTCCCATGCCCAAAGTCGAAATCATGATGCATTCCAAGAACCTCGCTTCATTTCAGCAACATTGCATGTGTGGGATCTCAAAAAGCCGCTTCCATTCTCAAGTTGCCTACCAATCTTATGTCGTAGCCGTTTCCGGGCACTTTCGGTCCAGAACATTGTTCCCTTCCACCTAGGATGCCTGGAAAACAGCAGAGATGAGAATGTAAGCCACACTTGGCAATGTGGGCCCACACAAAATGCTTGAACCCCATTGCAGGACTTGTATGGTGCCGCCGTTGCGCTGGGTGGCGTCGGACGTTAACCGGGACGATTCTCGCCGCTTCTCGCTCTTGCATGCCAGCCTCCACACCTGGGGCATCCTTACAACCCACTCCAAGAAACTCACTCCACATGCAACACTGCACCTTGTTATATACCCCTGCCCATGAGTGGGCGATGCGTGATCTGGCTTTATATTGCCTTCGAAAGCGGAAGGAACGACCGAAAACGGGGATTTCCTTGCCCAACTTGTTGTTTCCCATGCCCAAAGTCGAAATCATGATGCATTCCAAGAACCTCGCTTCATTTCAGCAACATTGCACGTGTGGGATCTCAAAAAGCCGCTTCCATTCTCAAGTTGCCTACCAATCTTATGTCGTAGCCGTTTCCGGGCACTTTCGGTCCAGAACATTGTTCCCTTCCACCTAGGATGCCTGGAAAACAGCAGAGATGAGAATGTAAGCCACACTTGGCAATGTGGGCCCACACAAAATGCTTGAACCCCATTGCAGGACTTGTATGGTGCCGCCGTTGCGCTGGGTGGCGTCGGACGTTAACCGGGACGATTCTCGCCGCTTCTCGCTCTTGCATGCCAGCCTCCACACCTGGGGCATCCTTACAACCCACTCCAAGCAACTCACTCCACATGCAACACTGCACCTTGTTATATACCCCTGCCCATGAGTGGGCGATGCGTGATCTGGCTTTATATTGCCTTCGAAAGCGGAAGGAACGACCGAAAACGGGGATTTCCTTGCCCAACTTGTTGTTTCCCATGCCCAAAGTCGAAATCATGATGCATTCCAAGAACCTCGCTTCATTTCAGCAACATTGCACGTGTGGGATCTCAAAAAGCCGCTTCCATTCTCAAGTTGCCTACCAATCTTATGTCGTAGCCGTTTCCGGGCACTTTCGGTCCAGAACATTGTTCCCTTCCACCTAGGATGCCTGGAAAACAGCAGAGATGAGAATGTAAGCCACACTTGGCAATGTGGGCCCACACAAAATGCTTGAACCCCATGGCAGGACTTGTATGGTGTCGCCGTTGCGCTGGGTGGCGTCGGACGTTAACCGGGACGATTCTCGCCGCTTCTCGCTCTTGCATGCCAGCCTCCACACCTGGGGCATCCTTACAACCCACTCCAAGCAACTCACTCCACATGCAACACTGCACCTTGTTATATACCCCTGCCCATGAGTGGGCGATGCGTGATCTGGCTTTATATTGCCTTCTAAAGCGGAAGGAACGACCGAAAACGGGAATTTCCTTGCCCAACTTGTTGTTTCCCATGCCCAAAGTAGAAATCATGATGCATTCCAAGAACCTCGCTTCATTTCAGCAACATTGCACGTGTGGGATCTCAAAAAGCCGCTTCCATTCTCAAGTTACCTACCAATCTTATGTCGTAGCCGTTTCCGGGCACTTTCGGTCCAGAACATTGTTCCCTTCTACCTAGGATGCCTGGAAAACAGCAGAGATGAGAATGTAAGCCACACTTGTCAATGTGGGCCCACACAAAATTCTTGAACCCCATTGCAGGACTTGTATGGTGCCACCGTTGCGCTGGGTGGCGTCGGACGTTAACCGGGACGATTCTCGCCGCTTCTCGCTCTTGCATGCCAGCCTCCACACCTGGGGCATCCTTACAACCCACTCCAAGCAACTCACTCCACATGCAACACTGCACCTTGTTATATACCCCTGCCCATGAGTGGGCGATGCGTGATCTGGCTTTATATTGCCTTCGAAAGCGGAAGGAACGACCGAAAACGGGGATTTCCTTGCCCAACTTGTTGTTTCCCATGCCCAAAGTCGAAATCATGATGCATTCCAAGAACCTCGCTTCATTTCAGCAACATTGCATGTGTGGGATCTCAAAAAGCCGCTTCCATTCTCAAGTTGCCTACCAATCTTATGTCGTAGCCGTTTCCGGGCACTTTCGGTCCAGAACATTGTTCCCTTCCACCTAGGATGCCTGGAAAACAGCAGAGATGAGAATGTAAGCCACACTTGGCAATGTGGGCCCACACAAAATGCTTGAACCCCATTGCAGGACTTGTATGGTGCCGCCGTTGCGCTGGGTGGCGTCGGATGTTAACCGGGACGATTCTCGCCGCTTCTCGCTCTTGCATGCCAGCCTCCACACCTGGGGCATCCTTACAACCCACTCCAAGCAACTCACTCCACATGCAACACTGCACCTTGTTATATACCCCTGCCCATGAGTGGGCGATGCGTGATCTGGCTTTATATTGCCTTCGAAAGCGGAAGGAACGACCGAAAACGGGGATTTCCTTGCCCAACTTGTTGTTTCCCATGCACAAAGTCGAAATCATGATGCATTCCAAGAACCTCGCTTCATTTCAGCAACATTGCACGTGTGGGATCTCAAAAAGCCGCTTCCATTCTCAAGTTGCCTACCAATCTTATGTCGTAGCCGTTTCCGGGCACTTTCGGTCCAGAACATTGTTCCCTTCCACCTAGGATGCCTGGAAAACAGCAGAGATGAGAATGTAAGCCACACTTGGCAATGTGGGCCCACACAAAATGCTTGAACCCCATTGCAGGACTTGTATGGTGCCACCGTTGCGCTGGGTGGCGTCGGACGTTAACCGGGACGATTCTCGCCGCTTCTCGCTCTTGCATGCCAGCCTCCACACCTGGGGCATCCTTACAACCCACTCCAAGCAACTCACTCCACATGCAACACTGCACCTTGTTATATACCCCTGCCCATGAGTGGGCGATGCGTGATCTGGCTTTATATTGCCTTCGAAAGCGGAAGGAACGACCGAAAACGGGGATTTCCTTGCCCAACTTGTTGTTTCCCATGCCCAAAGTCGAAATCATGATGCATTCCAAGAACCTCGCTTCATTTCAGCAACATTGCACGTGTGGGATCTCAAAAAGCCGCTTCCATTCTCAAGTTGCCTACCAATCTTATGTCGTAGCCGTTTCCGGGCACTTTCGGTCCAGAACATTGTTCCCTTCCACCTAGGATGCCTGGAAAACAGTAGAGATGAGAATGTAAGCCACACTTGGCAATGTGGGCCCACACAAAATGCTTGAACCCCATTGCAGGACTTGTATGGTGCCACCGTTGCGCTGGGTGGCGTCGGACGTTAACCGGGACGATTCTCGCCGCTTCTCGCTCTTGCATGCCAGCCTCCACACCTGGGGCATCCTTACAACCCACTCCAAGCAACTCACTCCACATGCAACACTGCACCTTGTTATATACCCCTGCCCATGAGTGGGCGATGCGTGATCTGGCTTTATATTGCCTTCGAAAGCGGAAGGAACGACCGAAAACGGGGATTTCCTTGCCCAACTTGTTGTTTCCCATGCCCAAAGTCGAAATCATGATGCATTCCAGGAACCTCGCTTCATTTCAGCAACATTGCACGTGTGGGATCTCAAAAAGCCGCTTCCATTCTCAAGTTGCCTACCAATCTTATGTCGTAGCCGTTTCCGGGCACTTTCGGTCCAGAACATTGTTCCCTTCCACCTAGGATGCCTGGAAAACAGCAGAGATGAGAATGTAAGCCACACTTGGCAATGTGGGCCCACACAAAATGCTTGAACCCCATTGCATGACTTGTATGGTGCCGCCGTTGCGCTGGGTGGCGTCGGACGTTAACCGGGACGATTCTCGCCGCTTCTCGCTCTTGCATGCCAGCCTCCACACCTGGGGCATCCTTACAACCCACTCCAAGCAACTCACTCCACATGCAACACTGCACCTTGTTATATACCCCTGCCCATGAGTGGGCGATGCGTGATCTGGCTTTATATTGCCTTCTAAAGCGGAAGGAACGACCGAAAACGGGAATTTCCTTGCCCAACTTGTTGTTTCCCATGCCCAAAGTAGAAATCATGATGCATTCCAAGAACCTCGCTTCATTTCAGCAACATTGCACGTGTGGGATCTCAAAAAGCCGCTTCCATTCTCAAGTTACCTACTAATCTTATGTCGTAGCCGTTTCCGGGCACTTTCGGTCCAGAACATTGTTCCCTTCCACCTAGGATGCCTGGAAAACAGCAGAGATGAGAATGTAAGCCACACTTGTCAATGTGGGCCCACACAAAATGCTTGAACCCCATTGCAGGACTTGTATGGTGCCACCGTTGCGCTGGGTGGCGTCGGACGTTAACCGGGACGATTCTCGCCGCTTCTCGCTCTTGCATGCCAGCCTCCACACCTGGGGCATCCTTACAACCCACTCCAAGCAACTCACTCCACATGCAACACTGCACCTTGTTATATACCCCTGCCCATGAGTGGGCGATGCGTGATCTGGCTTTATATTGCCTTCGAAAGCGGAAGGAACGACCGAAAACGGGGATTTCCTTGCCCAACTTGTTGTTTCCCATGCCCAAAGTAGAAATCATGATGCATTCCAAGAACCTCGCTTCATTTCAGCAACATTGCACATGTGGGATCTCAAAAAGCCGCTTCCATTCTCAAGTTACCTACCAATCTTATGTCGTAGCCGTTTCCGGGCACTTTCGGTCCAGAACATTGTTCCCTTCCACCTAGGATGCCTGGAAAACAGCAGAGATGAGAATGTAAGCCACACTTGTCAATGTGGGCCCACACAAAATGCTTGAACCCCATTGCAGGACTTGTATGGTGCCACCGTTGCGCTGGGTGGCGTCGGACGTTAACCGGGACGATTCTCGCCGCTTCTCGCTCTTGCATGCCAGCCTCCACACCTGGGGCATCCTTACAACCCACTCCAAGCAACTCACTCCACATGCAACACTGCACCTTGTTATATACCCCTGCCCATGAGTGGGCGATGCGTGATCTGGCTTTATATTGCCTTCGAAAGTGGAAGGAACGACCGAAAACGGGGATTTCCTTGCCCAACTTGTTGTTTCCCATGCCCAAAGTCGAAATCATGATGCATTCCAAGAACCTCGCTTCATTTCAGCAACATTGCATGTGTGGGATCTCAAAAAGCCGCTTCCATTCTCAAGTTGCCTACCAATCTTATGTCGTAGCCGTTTCCGGGCACTTTCGGTCCAGAACATTGTTCCCTTCCACCTAGGATGCCTGGAAAACAGCAGAGATGAGAATGTAAGCCACACTTGGCAATGTGGGCCCACACAAAATGCTTGAACCCCATTGCAGGACTTGTATGGTGCCGCCGTTGCGCTGGGTGGCGTCGGACGTTAACCGGGACGATTCTCGCCGCTTCTCGCTCTTGCATGCCAGCCTCCACACCTGGGGCATCCTTACAACCCACTCCAAGAAACTCACTCCACATGCAACACTGCACCTTGTTATATACCCCTGCCCATGAGTGGGCGATGCGTGATCTGGCTTTATATTGCCTTCGAAAGCGGAAGGAACGACCGAAAACGGGGATTTCCTTGCCCAACTTGTTGTTTCCCATGCCCAAAGTCGAAATCATGATGCATTCCAAGAACCTCGCTTCATTTCAGCAACATTGCACGTGTGGGATCTCAAAAAGCCGCTTCCATTCTCAAGTTGCCTACCAATCTTATGTCGTAGCCGTTTCCGGGCACTTTCGGTCCAGAACATTGTTCCCTTCCACCTAGGATGCCTGGAAAACAGCAGAGATGAGAATGTAAGCCACACCTGGCAATGTGGGCCCACACAAAATGCTTCAACCCCATTGCAGGACTTGTATGGTGCCGCCGTTGCGCTGGGTGGCGTCGGACGTTAACCGGGACGATTCTCGCCGCTTCTCGCTCTTGCATGCCAGCCTCCACACCTGGGGCATCCTTACAACCCACTCCAAGCAACTCACTCCACATGCAACACTGCACCTTGTTATATACCCCTGCCCATGAGTGGGCGATGCGTGATCTGGCTTTATATTGCCTTCGAAAGCGGAAGGAACGACCGAAAACGGGGATTTCCTTGCCCAACTTGTTGTTTCCCATGCCCAAAGTCGAAATCATGATGCATTCCAAGAACCTCGCTTCATTTCAGCAACATTGCACGTGTGGGATCTCAAAAAGCCGCTTCCATTCTCAAGTTGCCTACCAATCTTATGTCGTAGCCGTTTCCGGGCACTTTCGGTCCAGAACATTGTTCCCTTCCACCTAGGATGCCTGGAAAACAGCAGAGATGAGAATGTAAGCCACACTTGGCAATGTGGGCCCACACAAAATGCTTGAACCCCATTGCAGGACTTGTATGGTGCCGCCGTTGCGCTGGGTGGCGTCGGACGTTAACCGGGACGATTCTCGCCGCTTCTCGCTCTTGCATGCCAGCCTCCACACCTGGGGCATCCTTACAACCCACTCCAAGAAACTCACTCCACATGCAACACTGCACCTTGTTATATACCCCTGCCCATGAGTGGGCGATGCGTGATCTGGCTTTATATTGCCTTCGAAAGCGGAAGGAACGACCGAAAACGGGGATTTCCTTGCCCAACTTGTTGTTTCCCATGCCCAAAGTCGAAATCATGATGCATTCCAAGAACCTCGCTTCATTTCAGCAACATTGCACGTGTGGGATCTCAAAAAGCCGCTTCCATTCTCAAGTGGCCTACCAATCTTATGTCGTAGCCGTTTCCGGGCACTTTCGGTCCAGAACATTGTTCCCTTCCACCTAGGATGCCTGGAAAACAGCAGAGATGAGAATGTAAGCCACACTTGGCAATGTGGGCCCACACAAAATGCTTCAACCCCATTGCAGGACTTGTATGGTGCCGCAGTTGCGCTGGGTGGCGTCGGACGTTAACCGGGACGATTCTCGCCGCTTCTCGCTCTTGCATGCCAGCCTCCACACCTGGGGCATCCTTACAACCCACTCCAAGAAACTCACTCCACATGCAGCACTGCACCTTGTTATATACCCCTGCCCATGAGTGGGCGATGCGTGATCTGGCTTTATATTGCCTTCGAAAGCGGAAGGAACGACCGAAAACGGGGATTTCCTTGCCCAACTTGTTGTTTCCCATGCCCAAAGTCGAAATCATGATGCATTCCAAGAACCTCGCTTCATTTCAGCAACATTGCACGTGTGGGATCTCAAAAAGCCGCTTCCATTCTCAAGTGGCCTACCAATCTTATGTCGTAGCCGTTTCCGGGCACTTTCGGTCCAGAACATTGTTCCCTTCCACCTAGGATGCCTGGAAAACAGCAGAGATGAGAATGTAAGCCACACTTGGCAATGTGGGCCCACACAAAATGCTTCAACCCCATTGCAGGACTTGTATGGTGCCGCTGTTGCGCTGGGTGGCGTCGGACGTTAACCGGGACGATTCTCGCCGCTTCTCGCTCTTGCATGCCAGCCTCCACACCTGGGGCATCCTTACAACCCACTCCAAGCAACTCACTCCACATGCAACACTGCACCTTGTTATATACCCCTGCCCATGAGTGGGCGATGCGTGATCTGGCTTTATATTGCCTTCGAAAGCGGAAGGAACGACCGAAAACGGGGATTTCCTTGCCCAACTTGTTGTTTCCCATGCCCAAAGTCGAAATCATGATGCATTCCAAGAACCTCGCTTCATTTCAGCAACATTGCACGTGTGGGATCTCAAAAAGCCGCTTCCATTCTCAAGTTGCCTACCAATCTTATGTCGTAGCCGTTTCCGGGCACTTTCGGTCCAGAACATTGTTCCCTTCCACCTAGGATGCCTGGAAAACAGCAGAGATGAGAATGTAAGCCACACTTGGCAATGTGGGCCCACACAAAATGCTTGAACCCCATTGCAGGACTTGTATGGTGCCGCCGTTGCGCTGGGTGGCGTCGGACGTTAACCGGGACGATTCTCGCCGCTTCTCGCTCTTGCATGCCAGCCTCCACACCTGGGGCATCCTTACAACCCACTCCAAGCAACTCACTCCACATGCAACACTGCACCTTGTTATATACCCCTGCCCATGAGTGGGCGATGCGTGATCTGGCTTTATATTGCCTTCGAAAGCGGAAGGAACGACCGAAAACGGGGATTTCCTTGCCCAACTTGTTGTTTCCCATGCCCAAAGTAGAAATCATGATGCATTCCAAGAACCTCGCTTCATTTCAGCAACATTGCACGTGTGGGATCTCAAAAAGCCGCTTCCATTCTCAAGTTGCCTACCAATCTTATGTCGTAGCCGTTTCCGGGCACTTTCGGTCCAGAACATTGTTCCCTTCCACCTAGGATGCCTGGAAAACAGCAGAGATGAGAATGTAAGCCACACTTGGCAATGTGGGCCCACACAAAATGCTTGAACCCCATTGCAGGACTTGTATGGTGCCGCCGTTGCGCTGGGTGGCGTCGGACGTTAACCGGGACGATTCTCGCCGCTTCTCGCTCTTGCATGCCAGCCTCCACACCTGGGGCATCCTTACAACCCACTCCAAGCAACTCACTCCACATGCAACACTGCACCTTGTTATATACCCCTGCCCAAGAGTGGGCGATGCGTGATCTGGCTTTATATTGCCTTCGAAAGCGGAAGGAACGACCGAAAACGGGGATTTCCTTGCCCAACTTGTTGTTTCCCATGCCCAAAGTCGAAATCATGATGCATTCCAAGAACCTCGCTTAATTTCAGCAACATTGCACGTGTGGGATCTCAAAAAGCCGCTTCCATTCTCAAGTTGCCTACCAATCTTATGTCGTAGCCGTTTCCGGGCACTTTCGGTCCAGAACATTGTTCCCTTCCACCTAGGATGCCTGGAAAACAGCAGAGATGAGAATGTAAGCCACACTTGGCAATGTGGGCCCACACAAAATGCTTGAACCCCATTGCAGGACTTGTATGGTGCCGCCGTTGCGCTGGGTGGCGTCGGACGTTAACCGGGACGATTCTCGCCGCTTCTCGCTCTTGCATGCCAGCCTCCACACCTGGGGCATCCTTACAACCCACTCCAAGCAACTCACTCCACATGCAACACTGCACCTTGTTATATACCCCTGCCCAAGAGTGGGCGATGCGTGATCTGGCTTTATATTGCCTTCGAAAGCGGAAGGAACGACCGAAAACGGGGATTTCCTTGCCCAACTTGTTGTTTCCCATGCCCAAAGTCGAAATCATGATGCATTCCAAGAACCTCGCTTCATTTCAGCAACATTGCACGTGTGGGATCTCAAAAAGCCGCTTCCATTCTCAAGTTGCCTACCAATCTTATGTCGTAGCCGTTTCCGGGCACTTTCGGTCCAGAACATTGTTCCCTTCCACCTAGGATGCTTGGAAAACAGCAGAGATGAGAATGTAAGCCACACTTGGCAATGTGGGCCCACACAAAATGCTTGAACCCCATTGCAGGACTTGTATGGTGCCGCCGTTGCGCTGGGTGGCGTCGGACGTTAACCGGGACGATTCTCGCCGCTTCTCGCTCTTGCATGCCAGCCTCCACACCTGGGGCATCCTTACAACCCACTCCAAGCAACTCACTCCACATGCAACACTGCACCTTGTTATATACCCCTGCCCATGAGTGGGCGATGCGTGATCTGGCTTTATATTGCCTTCGAAAGCGGAAGGAACGATCGAAAACGGGGATTTCCTTGCCCAACTTGTTGTTTCCCATGCCCAAAATCGAAATCATGATGCATTCCAAGAACCTCGCTTCATTTCAGCAACATTGCACGTGTGGGATCTCAAAAAGCCGCTTCCATTCTCAAGTTGCCTACCAATCTTATGTCGTAGCCGTTTCCGGGCACTTTCGGTCCAGAACATTGTTCCCTTCCACCTAGGATGCCTGGAAAACAGCAGAGATGAGAATGTAAGCCACACTTGGCAATGTGGGCCCACACAAAATGCTTGAACCCCATTGCAGGACTTGTATGGTGCCGCCGTTACGCTGGGTGGCGTCGGACGTTAACCGGGACGATTCTCGCCGCTTCTCGCTCTTGCATGCCAGCCTCCACACCTGGGGCATCCTTACAACCCACTCCAAGCAACTCACTCCACATGCAACACTGCACCTTGTTATATACCCATGCCCATGAGTGGGCGATGCGTGATCTGGCTTTATATTGCCTTCGAAAGCGGAAGGAACGGCCGAAAACGGGGATTTCCTTGCCCAACTTGTTGTTTCCCATGCCCAAAGTCGAAATCATGATGCATTCCAAGAACCTCGCTTCATTTCAGCAACATTGCACGTGTGGGATCTCAAAAAGCCGCTTCCATTCTCAAGTTGCCTACCAATCTTATGTCGTAGCCGTTTCCGGGCACTTTCGGTCCAGAACATTGTTCCCTTCCACCTAGGATGCCTGGAAAACAGCAGAGATGAGAATGTAAGCCACACTTGGCAATGTGGGCCCACACAAAATGCTTGAACCCCATTGCAGGACTTGTATGGTGCCGCCGTTGCGCTGGGTGGCGTCGGACGTTAACCGGGACGATTCTCGCCGCTTCTCGCTCTTGCATGCCAGCCTCCACACCTGGGGCATCCTTACAACCCACTCCAAGCAACTCACTCCACATGCAACACTTCACCTTGTTATATACCCATGCCCATGAGTGGGCGATGCGTGATCTGGCTTTATATTGCCTTCGAAAGCGGAAGGAACGGCCGAAAACGGGGATTTCCTTGCCCAACTTGTTGTTTCCCATGCCCAAAGTCGAAATCATGATGCATTCCAAGAACCTCGCTTCATTTCAGCAACATTGCACGTGTGGGATCTCAAAAAGCCGCTTCCATTCTCAAGTTGCCTACCAATCTTATGTCGTAGCCGTTTCCGGGCACTTTCGGTCCAGAACATTGTTCCCTTCCACCTAGGATGCCTGGAAAACAGCAGAGATGAGAATGTAAGCCACACTTGGCAATGTGGGCCCACACAAAATGCTTGAACCCCATTGCAGGACTTGTATGGTGCCACCGTTGCGCTGGGTGGCGTCGGACGTTAACCGGGATGATTCTCGCCGCTTCTCGCTCTTGCATGCCAGCCTCCACACCTGGGGCATCCTTACAACCCACTCCAAGCAACTCACTCCACATGCAACACTGCACCTTGTTATATACCCCTGCCCATGAGTGGGCGATGCGTGATCTGGCTTTATATTGCCTTCGAAAGCGGAAGGAACGACCGAAAACGGGGATTTCCTTGCCCAACTTGTTGTTTCCCATGCCCAAAGTAGAAATCATGATGCATTCCAAGAACCTCGCTTCATTTCAGCAACATTGCACGTGTGGGATCTCAAAAATCCGCTTCCATTCTCAAGTTGCCTACCAATCTTATGTCGTAGCCGTTTCCGGGCACTTTCGGTCCAGAACATTGTTCCCTTCCACCTAGGATGCCTGGAAAACAGCAGAGATGAGAATGTAAGCCACACTTGGCAATGTGGGCCCACACAAAATGCTTGAACCCCATTGCAGGACTTGTATGGTGCCGCCGTTGCGCTGGGTGGCGTCGGACGTTAACCGGGACGATTCTCGCCGCTTCTCGCTCTTGCATGCCAGCCTCCACACCTGGGGCATCCTTACAACCCACTCCAAGCAACTCACTCCACATGCAACACTGCACCTTGTTATATACCCATGCCCATGAGTGGGCGATGCGTGATCTGGCTTTATATTGCCTTCGAAAGCGGAAGGAACGGCCGAAAACGGGGATTTCCTTGCCCAACTTGTTGTTTCCCATGCCCAAAGTCGAAATCATGATGCATTCCAAGAACCTCGCTTAATTTCAGCAACATTGCACGTGTGGGATCTCAAAAAGCCGCTTCCATTCTCAAGTTGCCTACCAATCTTATGTCGTAGCCGTTTCCGGGCACTTTCGGTCCAGAACATTGTTCCCTTCCACCTAGGATGCCTGGAAAACAACAGAGATGAGAATGTAAGCCACACTTGGCAATGTGGGCCCACACAAAATGCTTGAACCCCATTGCAGGACTTGTATGGTGCCGCCGTTGCGCTGGGTGGCGTCGGACGTTAACCGGGACGATTCTCGCCGCTTCTCGCTCTTGCATGCCAGCCTCCACACCTGGGGCATCCTTACAACCCACTCCAAGCAACTCACCCACATGCAACACTGCACCTTGTTATATACCCCTGCCCATGAGTGGGCGATGCGTGATCTGGCTTTATATTGCCTTCGAAAGCGGAAGGAACGGCCGAAAACGGGGATTTCCTTGCCCAACTTGTTGTTTCCCATGCCCAAAGTCGAAATCATGATGCATTCCAAGAACCTCGCTTCATTTCAGCAACATTGCACGTGTGGGATCTCAAAAAGCCGCTTCCATTCTCAAGTTGCCTACCAATCTTATGTCGTAGCCGTTTCCGGGCACTTTCGGTCCAGAACATTGTTCCCTTCCACCTACGATGCCTCGAAAACAGCAGAGATGAGAATGTAAGCCACACTTGGCAATGTGGGCCCACACAAAATGCTTGAACCCCATTGCAGGACTGTATGGTGCCACCGTTGCGCTGGGTGGCGTCGGACGTTAACCGGGACGATTCTCGCCGCTTCTCGCTCTTGCATGCCAGCCTCCACACCTGGGGCATCCTTACAACCCACTCCAAGCAACTCACTCCACATGCAACACTGCACCTTGTTATATACCCCTGCCCATGAGTGGGCGATGCGTGATCTGGCTTTATATTGCCTTCGAAAGCGGAAGGAACGGCCGAAAACGGGGATTTCCTTGGCCAACTTGTTGTTTCCCATGCCCAAAGTCGAAATCATGATGCATTCCAAGAACCTCGCTTCATTTCAGCAACATTGCACGTGTGGGATCTCAAAAAGCCGCTTCCATTCTCAAGTTGCCTACCAATCTTATGTCGTAGCCGTTTCCGGGCACTTTCGGTCCAGAACATTGTTCCCTTCCACCTACGATGCCTGGAAAACAGCAGAGATGAGAATGTAAGCCACACTTGGCAATGTGGGCCCACACAAAATGCTTGAACCCCATTGCAGGACTTGTATGGTGCCGCCGTTGCGCTGGGTGGCGTCGGACGTTAACCGGGACGATTCTCGCCGCTTCTCGCTCTTGCATGCCAGCCTCCACACCTGGGGCATCCTTACAACCCACTCCAAGCAACTCACCCACATGCAACACTGCACCTTGTTATATACCCCTGCCCATGAGTGGGCGATGCGTGATCTGGCTTTATATTGCCTTCGAAAGCGGAAGGAACGGCCGAAAACGGGGATTTCCTTGCCCAACTTGTTGTTTCCCATGCCCAAAGTCGAAATCATGATGCATTCCAAGAACCTCGCTTCATTTCAGCAACATTGCACGTGTGGGATCTCAAAAAGCCGCTTCCATTCTCAAGTTGCCTACCAATCTTATGTCGTAGCCGTTTCCGGGCACTTTCGGTCCAGAACATTGTTCCCTTCCACCTACGATGCCTGGAAAACAGCAGAGATGATAATGTAAGCCACACTTGGCAATGTGGGCCCACACAAAATGCTTGAACCCCATTGCAGGACTTGTATGGTGCCGCCATTGCGCTGGGTGGCGTCGGACGTTAACCGGGACGATTCTCGCCGCTTCTCGCTCTTGCATGCCAGCCTCCACACCTGGGGCATCCTTACAACCCACTCCAAGCAACTCACTCCACATGCAACACTGCACCTTGTTATATACCCCTGCCCATGAGTGGGCGATGCGTGATCTGGCTTTATATTGCCTTCGAAAGCGGAAGGAACGGCCGAAAACGGGGATTTCCTTGCCCAACTTGTTGTTTCCCATGCCCAAAGTCGAAATCATGATGCATTCCAAGAATCTCGCTTCATTTCAGCAACATTGCACGTGTGGGATCTCAAAAAGCCGCTTCCATTCTCAAGTTGCCTACCAATCTTATGTCGTAGCCGTTTCCGGGCACTTTCGGTCCAGAACATTGTTCCCTTCCACCTACGATGCCTGGAAAACAGCAGAGATGAGAATGTAAGCCACACTTGGCAATGTGGGCCCACACAAAATGCTTGAACCCCATTGCAGGACTTGTATGGTGCCGCCGTTGCGCTGGGTGGCGACGGACGTTAACCGGGACGATTCTCGCCGCTTCTCGCTCTTGCATGCCAGCCTCCACACCTGGGGCATCCTTACAACCCACTCCAAGCAACTCACTCCACATGCAACACTGCACCTTGTTATATACCCCTGCCCATGAGTGGGCGATGCGTGATCTGGCTTTATATTGCCTTCGAAAGCGGAAGGAACGGCCGAAAACGGGTTCCTTGGCCAACTTGTTGTTTCCCATGCCCAAAGTCGAAATCATGATGCATTCCAAGAACCTCGCTTCATTTCAGCAACATTGCACGTGTGGGATCTCAAAAAGCCGCTTCCATTCTCAAGTTGCCTACCAATCTTATATCGTAGCCGTTTCCGGGCACTTTCGGTCCAGAACATTGTTCCCTTCCACCTACGATACCTGGAAAACAGCAGAGATGAGAATGTAAGCCACACTTGGCAATGTGGGCCCACACAAAATGCTTGAACCCCATTGCAGGACTTGTATGGTGCCGCCGTTGCGCTGGGTGGCGTCGGACGTTAACCGGGACGATTCTCGCCGCTTCTCGCTCTTGCATGCCAGCCTCCACACCTGGGGCATCCTTACAACCCACTCCAAGCAACTCACTCCACATGCAACACTGCACCTTGTTATATACCCCTGCCCGTGATTGGGCGATGCGTGATCTGGCTTTATATTGCCTTCGAAAGCGGAAGGAACGGCCGAAAACGGGGATTTCCTTGGCCAACTTGTTGTTTCCCATGCCCAAAGTCAAAATCATGATGCATTCCAAGAACCTCGCTTCATTTCAGCAACATTGCACGTGTGGGATCTCAAAAAGCCGCTTCCATTCTCAAGTTGCCTACCAATCTTATGTCGTAGCCGTTTCCGGGCACTTTCGGTCAAGAACATTGTTCCCTTCCACCTACGATGCCTGGAAAACAGCAGAGATGAGAATGTAAGCCACACTTGACAATGTGGGCCCACACAAAATGCTTGAACCCCATTGCAGGACTTGTATGGTGCCGCCGTTGCGCTGGGTGGCGTCGGACGTTAACCGGGACGATTCTCGCCGCTTCTCGCTCTTGCATGCCAGCCTCCACACCTGGGGCATCCTTACAACCCACTCCAAGCAACTCACTCCACATGCAACACTGCACCTTGTTATATACCCCTGCCCGTGATTGGGCGATGCGTGATCTGGCTTTATATTGCCTTCGAAAGCGGAAGGAACGGCCGAAAACGGGGATTTCCTTGGCCAACTTGTTGTTTCCCATGCCCAAAGTCGAAATCATGATGCATTCCAAGAACCTCGCTTCATTTCAGCAACATTGCACGTGTGGGTACTCAAAAAGCCGCTTCCATTCTCAAGTTGCCTACCAATCTTATGTCGTAGCCGTTTCCGGGCACTTTCGGTCCAGAACATTGTTCCCTTCCACCTACGATGCCTGGAAAATAGCAGAGATGATGGCAATGTGGGCCCACACAAAATGCTTGAACCCCATTGCAGGACTTGTATGGTGCCGCCGTTGCGCTGGGTGGCGTCGGATGTTAACCGGGACGATTCTCGCCGCTTCTCGCTCTTGCATGCCAGCCTCCACACCTGGGGCATCCTTACAACCCACTCCAAGCAACTCACTCCACATGCAACACTGCACCTTGTTATATACCCCTGCCCATAATTGGGTGATGCGTGATCTGGCTTTATATTGCCTTCGAAAGCGGAAGGAACGGCCGAAAACGGGGATTTCCTTGGCCAACTTGTTGTTTCCCATGCCCAAAGTCAAAATCATGATGCATTCCAAGAACCTCGCTTCATTTCAGCAACATTGCACGTGTGGGATCTCAAAAAGCCGCTTCCATTCTCAAGTTGCCTACCAATCTTATGTCGTAGCCGTTTCCGGGCACTTTCGGTCCAGAACATTGTTCCCTTCCACCTACGATGCCTGGAAAATAGCAGAGATGAGAATGTAAGCCACACTTGACAATGTGGGCCCACACAAAATGCTTGAACCCCATTGCAGGACTTGTATGGTGCCGCCGTTGCGCTGGGTGGCGTCGGACGTTAACCGGGACGATTCTCGCCGCTTCTCGCTCTTGCATGCCAGCCTCCACACCTGGGGCATCCTTACAACCCACTCCAAGCAACTCACTCCACATGCAACACTGCACCTTGTTGTATACCCCTGCCCGTGATTGGGCGATGCGTGATCTGGCTTTATATTGCCTTCGAAAGCGGAAGGAACGGCCGAAAACGGGGATTTCCTTGGCCAACTTGTTGTTTCCCATGCCCAAAGTCGAAATCATGATGCATTCCAAGAACCTCGCTTCATTTCAGCAACATTGCACGTGTGGGTACTCAAAAAGCCGCTTCCATTCTCAAGTTGCCTACCAATCTTATGTCGTAGCCGTTTCCGGGCACTTTGGTCCAGAACATTGTTCCCTTCCACCTACGATGCCTGGAAAATAGCATAGATGAGAATGTAAGCCACACTTGGCAATGTGGGCCCACACAAAATGCTTGAACCCCATTCCAGGACTTGTATGGTGCCGTCGTTGCGCTGGGTGGCGTCGGATGTTAACCGGGACGATTCTCGCCGCTTCTCGCTCTTGCATGCCAGCCTCCACACCTGGGGCATCCTTACAACCCACTCCAAGCAACTCACTCCACATGCAACACTGCACCTTGTTATATACCCCTGCCCATGATTGGGCGATGCGTGATCTGGCTTTATATTGCCTTCGAAAGCGGAAGGAACGGCCGAAAACGGGGATTTCCTTGGCCAACTTGTTGTTTCCCATGCCCAAAGTCAAAATCATGATGCATTCCAAGAACCTCGCTTCATTTCAGCAACATTGCACGTGTGGGATCTCAAAAAGCCGCTTCCATTCTCAAGTTGCCTACCAATCTTATGTCGTAGCCGTTTCCGGGCACTTTCGGTCCAGAACATTGTTCCCTTCCACCTACGATGCCTGGAAAATAGCAGAGATGAGAATGTAAGCCACACTTGACAATGTGGGCCCACACAAAATGCTTGAACCCCATTGCAGGACTTGTATGGTGCCGCCGTTGCGCTGGGTGTCGTCGGACGTTAACCGGGACGATTCTCGCCGCTTCTCGCTCTTGCATGCCAGCCTCCACACCTGGGGCATCCTTACAACCCACTCCAAGCAACTCACTCCACATGCAACACTGCACCTTGTTATATACCCCTGCCCGTGATTGGGCGATGCGTGATCTGGCTTTATATTGCCTTCGAAAGCGGAAGGAACGGCCGAAAACGGGGATTTCCTTGGCCAACTTGTTGTTTCCCATGCCCAAAGTCGAAATCATGATGCATTCCAAGAACCTCGCTTCATTTCAGCAACATTGCACGTGTGGGTACTCAAAAAGCCGCTTCCATTCTCAAGTTGCCTACCAATCTTATGTCGTAGCCGTTTCCGGGCACTTTCGGTCCAGAACATTGTTCCCTTCCACCTACGATGCCTGGAAAATAGCAGAGATTAGAATGTAAGCCACACTTGGCAATGTGGGCCCACACAAAATGCTTGAACCCCATTGCAGGACTTGTATGGTGCCGTCGTTGTGCTGGGTGGCGTCGGATGTTAACCGGGACGATTCTCGCCGCTTCTCGCTCTTGCATGCCAGCCTCCACACCTGGGGCATCCTTACAACCCACTCCAAGCAAATCACTCCACATGCAACACTGCACCTTGTTATATACCCCTGCCCATGACTGGGCGATGCGTGATCTGGCTTTATATTGCCTTCGAAAGCGGAAGGAACGGCCGAAAACGGGGATTTCCTTGGCCAACTTGTTGTTTCCCATGCCCAAAGTCGAAATCATGATGCATTCCAAGAACCTCGCTTCATTTCAGCAACATTGCACGTGTGGGATCTCAAAAAGCCGCTTCCATTCTCAAGTTGCCTACCAATCTTATGTCGTAGCCGTTTCCGGGCACTTTCGGTCCAGAACATTGTTCCCTTCAACCTACGATGCCTGGAAAACAGCAGAGATGAGAATGTAAGCCACACTTGGCAATGTGGGCCCACACAAAATGCTTGAACCCCATTGCAGGACTTGTATGGTGCCGCCGTTGCGCTGGGTGGCATCAGACGTTAACCGGGATGATTCTCGCCGCTTCTCGCTCTTGCATGCCAGCCTCCACACCTGGGGCATCCTTACAACCCACTCCAAGCAACTCACTCCACATGCAACACTGCACCTTGTTACCCCTGTCCATGACTGGGCGATGCGTGATCTGGTTTTATATTGCCTTCGAAAGCGGAAGGAACGGCCGAAAACAGGGATTTCCTTGGCCAACTTGTTGCTTCCCATGCCCATAGTCGAAATCATGATGCATTCCAAGAACCTCGCTTCATTTCAGCAACATTGCACGTGTGGGATCTCAAAAAGCCGCTTCCATTCTCAAGTTGCCTACCAATCTTATGTTGTAGCCGTTTCCGGGCACTTTCGGTCCAGAACATTGTTCCCTTCCACCTACGATGCCTGGAAAACAGCTGTCGTGGGATAATCACGGCAGATGTTACCAGGGGTAACTGATCTTGGGGCAAGTCGACACAGGCGTTCGGGAGAGGGTTTAGCTCAAGGGAAGACATGGTACAACTTGATCTGACAGCCGGCAATCGAAGTCGCCGGATCTCTATTCTCGATACAATAACTCGATTAGGGTTTACACTGGATACTCGATACCACACGATATTGCTAGGGTTCTTAGATCTCTCTCTCAATCTATACCCGGGGGTCGGTTTATATAGTACCCGTACCCCCTAACTTACTTTACAAGGCACACCCGGGTCCTACCCATACACGGTGTGCTAACCCTAATTTTCCTTTACAATAACCCACAATCCGGGTTATTGGGCCTACAAGCTTGGGCCTTCACAAGTTTCCCTATCCTTAGCCGGATCCTGCACATCATTCCTTGAGCCGGGTTATTCCTTGGAGCTTGGCCTACCGGGTTAACATCCCCCTGTCAGTAGTCCCCAGAATAGCCTGGGCTTCACAGATCTCCTTGAAGCGCTTGCTATTCCCTGCAAAGATATCGATCATACGGGTATATGAAGATCGGGTTAAGATGCTTTAATATTCAGCTAGGCCTTGCTCCTTGGCAGCCATACAATAACCTCAGCTTTCCCTCCAAACACCTCGGTTCAAACTTCTGGGTCCAAACCATAATAATAACTCCAAGATCCTATGCTCGATAACCAATCCCGTCATCACGGGACGAATCCCCTTCTTCCTTTTATCCGGATGCCTTGCTCGAATACCTGGCGCACATCTCGCAGAAACTTTTAAATAAATAGCCGTTTACCTCCTCCATTCTCGGCTCCCACTCACCAAACCGTGCTTATCCATTTGCACTATAAAAAAGCTCCTTAGGGGTGACTCGAACCCTAACGGCTCATTTCCCCCATTCCATTCTTCTACTGCCCACAATCATTACCCTTGCCACAAATTTGAAAATAGAACTTCCAATCTAGACTCGAACTACTCAAGATTTCCGCCTTGACATCAGTCACCCGGCGGGACCACTTCTTCTTAGTTCCTTCTATTCACGTTTGGCGCTTAAGCCATTGTCCACTATATTCAAAAAGCTTCTTCACCGTTTGGATCCCATAATTTTCACCATAACACTTGACACCCGGGACTTTCGAACTTAGCTCTGCAGTCTAACACCCGAAACTCATACCATACCTCAATATCATCCGGCTTATACTTGGGCGTTTCGCAGCTTCCATGTCTTAACCTTCTTCTTATTTTGTGCTTTGCAGGCCAACCACATGGCTCCCAAGAAACAGGGGAAAACCCCTACCAAGACTAAAGCTGCCAACACCATTTCCGCCAATTGGGGGCGGTCTATGGTCACACAGGACAAGTTGGAGGAGTTGGTGGAGCTGGGAGTTCTTCCTCCTCAGGAAAATATCCAATGGAGGGTGCCGGGTAAGGAGACCCGGCCCACCCCTACAAAAGATGAGGTAATCTGCTTCGTGGAACACGTGACCCGAGGTTTTCGACCACCGGGTCATCCTTTTTTTCGTGATATTCTTAGTCACTATGGCCTTCGCGTCTTTGACATCGGGCCCAATTCCGTGCTAAATATTACCCATTTTATCGTCCTTTCTGAATCCTACTTGTGCACTCCGCCAAGTCTAGCTCTTTTTATCGAGCTTTATCAATGCAAACCATGCCGCGAAAGCGGTGATGGGGCGCTTCTTGCTTGCGGCGGGGTTTCGATCCAACGCCGCAAGAACTCTCTGATGCCATCCCTCACCCTTAATTCTCATGTCAAGCACTGGCAGCTCTCTTATTTCTACTGCCAGGACACTTCCCCACCCGGCCAAAAGAAACTGCCGGGTTATTCTGATGGTCTTCTAGACATTTCTGATAAGTTTAGTGCCTTCGCCCCTGACCCGGACAGGGAGGCAATTCAACCCCTTCTTGCCAAGATCACCACTCTTACAGCCCAGGGCCTCATCGGCCTCAACCTAGTGAAGAGCTGGGTCGATTTTAGGATCCAGCCCAACTCCATCCGCACGAAGCTGATGTGCGAGTATTCAGGAGAACCTTCTGATCCGCTCCGATATTCCGACAACATTTTCGCACCTGGCGACACTCATAAAACCATCAAGGGTTTTCTAACGGAAAAACTCGAAGTGATCCGGAACATATCCGGGTTAGAGCCCTTCACGCTTGAAAACCCGGCCCCTGAGGTAAAAACCCGATTTTGGCGCCTTTACTTTCATTCTTTCCACTTGATACAGTTGGTAACCCGTGTATTTACACCTTTCAGGCTAATGACGACTTTTGGAAGATCAACGCCTCCCCTAGCTCCGAAAGTCCAGAGGAGCAAGAGGCCGTTCACTCGGATGAGGGTACTCTTCGAATTCTATTTGGTTCCTTTGAACTCGTCCTAACCCCCTCATTTTCAACCATAACTTTGACGATATTTCAGAACAAGAGGATGATGAGGAGGAAGACTCAGATGGCAAGGTAGAATCTGCCAGTGACGAGGACGAACCGGAACCGGCGACCAAAGCCGGATCCAAAAGAAAAGCTCAAGAGGCCCCTTCCAAGGTTTCATATCCCCTCCTCGCATTCAATTCGCGTCACCTTAATGATATACCTGAATTATTTTGACATTACTCCACTGGCCATTCTTGAAGGAGTCGCCCATGATCAAGCGTAGGTCAACTCGAAATAACCCGGGTGACAACGTCATCAACCCGGGTATTTCTTCGACCCCCATTCGGCGGGCTGGTAATTATTCTATCTTTTCTTGGCCGGCACATTCCCCCTTGAACTATTCTTATATGACATCTAACCTGGCAATTTTCAGCCTCTCCCGAGTCTGATGACGGATTTCCTTGTGACTTCGCGGTGAATACCGGGTAAGATCCCCTTCCGGACGCTCTTCCACACTTCACCACCCTTTCCCGACCGCGTATTTTAACTGTTTCTTGATAACATTTACAGGGCCACGGTCGTCGTTAGCGACCAAGAGGGCATGGAAGACGAAGGCCCGGGTCAAGGGAGCCCGGCCGATAAGACTACTGTCATGTCTGGCGATGAAAAGCAAACCTCGCCGATTAAACCGGACGCCCAAGAAACCGAGTATCCAATCGCTTCCCATGCGAGCAAGAAGAAGAAAGCCACAACCTTGGGTGCCGAAGGAGTGTCGGATTCCAATGCACAAATGACCCGGGTTCCGCCTCCTTCTAAGAAGAAAACCTCTTCTCGGAATTCCCAAGGCCCCGGGTCTTCTGATACAGGTAAAGATACTTTTGATCAATTGATGAACACGCTCCTCACCATGAAGGCTTCAGAGGGCGATATTTTAGAGCGCATGGCTGCAGAGCACCAGGTAAAAGCGCTTGTCATCTCATACTGCATATCTAGTCCCCAAGTTCCGAGTATGACTTGCAAAAGTTATGCTTGGTACTTCACGCCAAATTTATCTTATCCTAACATCCCACTAATGTTTGCCCTCCTTTCTACTTTCAGGCACAGATAACTCGGTCTGATGAAACTTTACTGAAGACCGAACAACGTCTTCTTGCCGAGATAAAACGGCGGGAAATCCTTGAGGATGACATGGAAGCTTTGAAGAAGGATGTTTCCAAATATAAGAAGAAATGCCACACCGCTCGGACCGACTTGAAGAATTTATCGGATCAAATCACTGACACTTACCAGATTTTACTGAGTAAGTTTTTGTGTGCCGACTAACTTCATGCTTCTTGTTATGCACCATTTTTATGATGCCTTCTTGCTTCTGTTTCAACTGCAGGTGCCAACCTTGCACCTCCAGAGGAAGATACTATTGCCAAGGCTAAGACCCTGAAGACTGTGCTCCGGACTTTCTTTGCCGGCACAAAATTTATATTGGACGCCATACATTGGCCCACAGAAGCCTATCCGGGTGAAGAGAATCTTGTCCAAGCCTGCTCCACTGTGCCTGGCTGGATTGAACTTTGGAAACGTTCGTCCTGCCGAATTGGAATAACCCGGGCATTGACCTTGGCCAAAGCCTACTTTCCGAAGCTTGACCCGGCGAAGATAATATCCGGGTTTCCCGAGTTTAAGGCGGATGGTGCCAAATTTACGCCTAAGGATTTCAAGGCCATTCACTCAGCGGTGCGCCCCTCGGCTACCTCTTTAGCCGATAGTTTGGACCTGAATACGCTAATGGCTGCGTATGACGCCGATGGTAAAGTTATCACAGAGGAAGCACCCCCGCCCTTGGACTTCTTGGAGAAGTGGGCTGATCACTCGGCCAAAAAGAAGGAGGCAACCGCGAAGAGGGAGGCCGAGTTAAAATCAGGGCCATCCGCCTCTACACCGTCCGTCCTTCCACCCATCCGCCCTGGCGCGGTGAGTCCGGGTGGTTCTGCCAGGAAAGCTAAGCAGCAGGCCCAGGAGCAAGACCCGGAGGTCCGCACTCAGGAGGCCGAGTAGGGCGATGATGTCATAATACCTTAATCACGTGGGACCTTTTTGTTTGAACTATTTATTCTGCCAATGGTGCGCTTGTGCACTTCTGATACCGATGCCATACTTGTAATGTACTTCTATTCGGTGACATATTTTCGCGGCTTTCCCTGCCCTTTGATAATCGTGCTATTTTGTCTGCTCTTTTGAACTTGTTCTTGATACCCAGCTTTCTTTTTACCTCCCTTTGTAAGACTCGATTTTCCGAGACCAGGAGTTTTAATACGTGGGCTTTTTCTTTAAGTCCCCAAGACTCGGATGGTGAGGTTTTTCGAACTGCGATAGCCAAGTAGTTTGTTTCTGTTTCGAAGTCCCCCAGCCCCCATGACCCAAAGTTCGAGTAATGGGGGTGTGGCCTTTCTGAGAGAACAAATTACTTTTTACCGAGTCGCAAACCTAAAGCCATTCCGTGTAAGTACTGAAGTTATGCTTGATAATTGTTGAGTTTCCGGCTTTTAGCCTTGTACTCTGCATAAACTTGTGGTTTAGATGACCCTTTTAACTATCTTGTACTGTAAGCCGGCTTTCGCGTGGATACCATGTTGTTACATCCATACGAGAACAGTGTCAGGCAAGTCCCATTGGGCTCCATGGCTGATTGTAATCGTAAGCGAACGAATCATGCCACTTTAGTGCGAGTCACATCAAGCTTAAGTAAGATAAGTCAAGAAAAGTTGGCTTCTTTGCCCAGTCATAAGATTGCAGCCGTGCTCGTTTGCGAGGAATCGGCCCTTATAACTTATAGCTATCTATGCCGGGTCATTCGGGTTAGTGGTTGGTTACCTGAGCAACCAACCCCCAAGACCTACATGCAATCGATGCTTTTGATGATACTGAATTATCGATGTCGCCGGGATACTACTTACTTGTAATCAGGGTGTAATGATATAGGACTTGATAACCATCTCTTTACTGATACTAGAAATTTTGGATCAGCAGGCCGCCTCATTAAAAACCTTCCAGTCCCCTTAGGTACCCTGGGTAGGAAAAGAGCGCGTCTGAAACCTGCTGCCCGTTACATTGTTTAGTTCCTCATAAGAGCTGGTCCCGGTCTGGCTTGACCAATGCACATTCTCCATATGTTGGATCTTTTCCTGATGAGTACCGGGTTTGCTAGCCAACCCGGGTGGGGTGTTCCAATGACCTGGCTGGTTGTAAGCGGCCGTGTGGCTTCTTCCTTTACAGCAAGCCGCTTGGGGGAATCATCCTCGATTAAGGCCACCATTTTAGAATCTTGCGCTGCCTTGAATTTTGTTCTTTCGCCTTCAGTACTCGGCCTTTTTGATGTGGCTATATCCTCCGGGTCTGCTTGAGATCGGTAGTGCTTGAGTTCTTCTTTTCTACAGGCCTGCTCGGCCATTGCTGCGTCTCCTTCGTCACATTCAGCTGCTATATCTCGATTTCCATGTATGGTAATGGTCTTCTTGGGACCCGGGATTTTTAGCTGGAGATATACGTAACACGGCCTAGCCATGAATTTGGCATAAGCCGGCCTTCCAAACAGCGCGTGATAGGGGCTGCGTAATTTCACTACCTCAAAGGTGAGCCACTCAGTTCGATAGTTATCCTTTGATTCTCCGAAAGCTACCTCCAACGCGATTTTTCCCTCGGGGCATGCTGAATGACCCGGCACTATTCCATGAAAAACTGTTGAGCTTTTTTGCAGTTGAGATTCCTTGAGACCCATGCGTAGGAAGGTTTCCCAATACAGTATATTGATGCTGCTTCCACCATCCATTAAAACCTTCTTTAGTTCGTACCCATTAACTTGCGGTGCGACTACTAGTGCCAAGACTCCTGGGTGTTCCACTCTTTCTGGGTGATCCCTTCTGCTCCATGTTACCTCCTGTTCTGACCATCTCAAGTATCTCGGAACGGCTAACGAAACTGAGTTGACTGCTTGCTTCAGTATCTTTTTGTCCTTGTTAGATCCTCCTGTGGTATGCACATGATATTGACCCAATTGTTTGGGGTTAGCCTGGAAGCCTCCTGCCCCCCCTTGGTTATTACCTTGATTTCCAGCCGCCGGGTTACCAGCTGGGGGTGGGCCGTTGCCCGGGTTTGCCCCTGGACCCGGTCCTCCTCCCCGCCCTGCACCTCGCATAGCTCTGTGCACTTCCTCATTTTTCCATCTTTGCAAATCGGCGCATTGTTCTAGGGAGTGGTTAGCTGGCCTGCCATTCCTGCTGTGCTTCGGACATGCCATTCTGAATATGTCCCAATTGTTACCCGGCCTTGGTGGACCTTGATAGTTTCCTCCATGGTGGTTACCTCCGTTGAAATTTCCTTCTGCTCTTGGCCTTGAAGACCCGGCTTCGGTGTTAGCGACAAACTCGGAGCCTCCTTCGAAGGGACGCTTGTTCTGACTATTTCCATTGTTTCCTGACGATGTTCCGTTGCCGGTTCTTCCATTACCGCTTGTGTTTGCTTTTGTCTTCTTGTCATCAGCTTCTTCTTTTGTGGTATCTGTCGCAGCGTGTTTGTTGTACGCATCCATCAATTCTCCCATTGTGACTTCTGACGCATTTCGACTGGACTTCATGCGAGTTAACTTTTGCACTAAAGGTATATACTTGCATGTTTTTGCCATGGCTTGTAGTGCATCCTTGGGCTGGATGTCTGTGGATGAGTGAAGTATCTCCATAACCCGGCGCACCCAACTGCGCGCCGATTCTCCCTTCTTTTGGACGCATCGCTCTAGATCATCAATGGTGAATAATTTCCTGCAGGTCCCGTGAAAGTGCTTGATAAACGCGGTCTTCAATTCCTCCCAAGACTTGATCGATCCCTCTGGTAGATTGGTGAACCACAATTTTGCTGCTCCTTCAGACATCATCAGATACATGAATTTGGCTTGGAGGTTCTCGGACGCGTTGCGGATTGACATTGCCATCTCGTAACTGCTTAGCCATGTTTCGGGATCCATGGTTGGCTCATAATTCACTACTTTCCCTGGCTCTTTGAACTTTTCCGGGTAAGGTTCAGCTCTAATATTGTCCGAGAGACACTTGGGCCCCGCAAGAATGATTGAAGCCGGCCTTGCCCTGGAAACGTGTGATGCCGCGGGGGGCGCGTCTGGGCGCTGTGCTGCGGGAGGTCCATGCGCTGCAGACCCGGCCGCGGCCCTCCGAGCCCTAGAACTGTCCACGACGGCCTGTGCTGCTGATACTGCCTGAGTGCGGGGAGGAGGCGGCATTTGCTGCTGCTCTTCCCTCCGCCGCGCCGAACTCGTTTGTAAATTCCCTTGCTGCTGGCTGACATATGGCGTCCCGTGCATTCCGCTTCTGTGATCCGGGTAATTGGCTTGCTGTGCCACCGCAGTGTGCAACAGCTCGATGGCTTGCCGAGTCTTCTCTGCATGGGGCGACTCTCCCACAGGTATTTGATTCAATGCGAGTGTCGCCGCATATACGTTGTCCATAGGGTTGTTGTAGTGGCCGGCTGGCGTGCGGAATCGTGATGGTGGCGGCGGTAGTAGATCGTTGCCGGTTGTGACTCTAGTTTGCGGTGGAGGTAACCCGGTCCGTTCATTCGCCGGATGTGTCGCTGCTGTTGTCTGTTGGGGTGCGGTTCCCTGGTTCACCACTGGTATCGGTTGGTCCTGAGGCGTGATGAACAAATTAGCCGGATTAATAACCCCGCCCGTTGCTGGCAACCTGGTGTGGTGCCTTTGATGTATCCTGGACGTTTCCTCTCGAAGCCGGGTTTCCAACGCGTCTAGCTCGCGCCGTCGGGTGGCCATCCCATGTCTATCTGCTTCCACTTGCCTTCTTTGCTGTTCCAATGCACGACGAGCCACGTACAGATCTCTAACACGCTCTGCCGCGTTTTCTGGGGTGATAACAGTGGCGAGGACTGTAGGATCCAAAATCAAATTATTATCGAACAGGGCCGGGTGACGCGGATTCGAGGGACCCGCCCCTGGTGTCCGATTGGCTTGAAACCCGAACATGTTGGCGTGTTGCTCTTCATCTGCTGCGCGACTGGTGACCGATGCTGACTCTCCATCGACCCGGGTCAAGACCGGGTCTCCGTTAACCGCGCCCTGTTGCTGGGCCACTGCCTGAGCCGCCCCGACTGGTGCTGCGGCTGTGTTTCCTTGGTTGGCCGCGGGGGCTGCATAGACTGCAACTCGGCGCGCGATATCCGGTGTAAATTCAGGCTGTTCCTCCTCACCGTTCTCCTCATACCGGTTTTCCAGTAGATCCAGGATAGACCCGGTGTCATCTTCTCCTTGGACCCGGTCGCGTGGGGTCCATGCCGGCTCCTCCGGCTGTTCCCACTCCGCGATGGGTTCTTCTGCCGGATATGTCGTTCCCGTTGATTCTTCATCATCTGATCGGATAGACGTGGCTTTTCCTGGCATAGAATCAGATCCAACGTTGTCAGGGACCGAATTGGAAGCACATACCATACCGATGAAGACGTTGATCCGGCCGATTGTTACGACGGATCCGGTTTCGAGGTGATCCGACTCCGGCCCCCAGCCGGAATCGTCCACCACCTTTTCTCCTTTGTGGTCGATGTAGATCTCGCCGATGACAAGATTCTCCATGCCCTTCCGAGCTTCTCCCGTGATGTAGACACCTTTGGACGCAGGCCCCACGGTGGGCGCCAACTGTCGTGGGATAATCACGGCAGATGTTACCAGGGGTAACTGATCTTGGGGCAAGTCGACACAGGCGTTCGGGAGAGGGTTTAGCTCAAGGGAAGACATGGTACAACTTGATCTGACAGCCGGCAATCGAAGTCGCCGGATCTCTATTCTCGATACAATAACTCGATTAGGGTTTACACTGGATACTCGATACCACACGATATTGCTAGGGTTCTTAGATCTCTCTCTCAATCTATACCCGGGGGTCGGTTTATATAGTACCCATACCCCCTAACTTACTTTACAAGGCACACCCGGGTCCTACCCATACACGGTGTGCTAACCCTAATTTTCCTTTACAATAACCCACAATCCGGGTTATTGGGCCTACAAGCTTGGGCCTTCACAAGTTTCCCTATCCTTAGCCGGATCCTGCACATCATTCCTTGAGCCGGGTTATTCCTTGGAGCTTGGCCTACCGGGTTAACATCCCCCTGTCAACAGCAGAGATGAGAATGTAAGCAATTTTTGTCTTCATTTTTAGTCTTCAATTTTAGCCATTTTTTTGCAAAAAATATGGAAAAACAACTGTACAAAAAGAAACCCTAGATTCACGCGTGCACATTGCGTCAGAGGGAGAGCAAAAGGGAAACTCCATAAATACACGGTTTGACGCATATCCACTTCCTTTCTTCCTCCATCTCTGCATCAACTTTTCCCCAAAAAATGCATCCTCCCCTCCACTACCACCGCAAAACCCTCGACGGTTCCCCTGCCCTTCCCATCCGCCATGAAGAGATCACGCGAAAGCTTCGACGCCGAGGAAGGTAATGAGGTGGCGTTCGTCGTTGGCGAGCCATCTTCTGCTGTCGTCCCAGCCGCGGCCATCTCTGGTACAGTGGCTGCTGCTTCCGGCGAGGTCACGCCGGTGGAGGAGGCGCTCCGTGATGTCTCTTCGGAGATAGATCGGAAGAAGACGAAGAGCGGGGACGGAGAAGATGGCCCATCCCACGCCGCGTGCCATCTGACCTCGAGGCGGCGTACAAGGAGATTGACGAAAGCTACGACCAATCAGCTGAATACGCCATGTGGGGGGCCATCTCCGCTAAGCTGACCAACGCTCCGACCGCCGCGCCGCCCGCTGCGCCGACTGCCGCGCCGACTGAGGTAGTAGATCTATTTTTAGTGAACTTGCCATGTATTTTTGATAATGCCCTTGTATTCACAGACTGGTAGTAGATCGATTTTGCTTTGCACTATGTGGTTGTTCATGTTTGTCACTTATTTTGGTTGTGAGTTGTGACTTCTGTGAGTTGAGAGAACTAAGATAGAAACCTCTATGTGTGATGTTTGCTACTTTACTCTTTTTTGTTCTTGGCTGGATTGGAGCACAACCTGATGGTACCGTGTGTGTGACTAGGAAATTTATTTTGTTCTATGGTGGATTGGAGCACAACCTGATGGTACTGCATGCACGTGTGTGCCTAGGAAATTTCTTTTATTTTTTGATGGATTGGAGCACAACCTGGTATATATGCACGTGTGTGCCTAGGCAATTTTATTTCTCACCTGTTATTTACATTAGTTCAAATGCCATTATATATCTCATCATGTAATAATTACAACTGCAACTTCATATGCAATGTTCAAATAATTATACAGTGTGTTATCATCCTAGATTCTCCTATTTATGATGTTACAACCTATTTTGGGTTGCAATAATCTTCACATTATTTCAACTTCAATTTCATATCTCATTTTGTAGTAATTGTACACTCTGTACTATGTTTTAATAAAATTCAATTAATATAGCTTGGGTAATTTGATGCGCAAGATTTTAGTTATCTGTTTTTGTTATGAAATACTGGGGCATATTACTCTATGGTTGCATGGCACATTGACATCAATGAGCACCATTCTATGTGGTAGAATCGAAAAAAATTCCTCATTGCAAGAGTTAGCGGTCTAGCATACATAGAAATTGTATTTTTGATAGTGGCCTTGTATTCAAAGAAAGAGAGAGTAGATCGATTTTGCTTTCAAATATTATTCTGTTATTTCTCAACTGTTATTTACATTAGTTCAAATGCCATTTTATATCTCATCATGTAATAATTACAACTGCAACTTCATATCTATTGTTTAAATAATTGTATAGTGTGTTATCATCCTAGATTCTCCTATTTATGGTGTACAACCTTTTTAGTGAACTTGCCATGTATTTTTTATAATGCCCTTGTATTCACAGACTAGTAGTAGATCGATTTTGCTTTGCACTATGTGGTTGTTCATGTTTGCCACTTATTTTGGTTGTGAGTTGTGACTTCTGTGAGTTGAGAGAACTAAGATAGAAACCTCTATGTGTGCTGTTTGCTACTTTACTCTTTTTTGTTCTTGGCTGGATTTTGCTTTCCTATTTTAGTGAACTTGCCATGTATTTTTGATAATGCCCTTGTATTCACAGACTGGTAGTAGATCGATTTTGCTTTGCACTATGTGGTTGTTCATGTTTGCCACTTATTTTGGTTGTGAGTTGTGACTTCTGTGAGGTGAGAGAACTAAGATAGAAACCTCTATGTGTGCTGTTTGCTACTTTACTCTTTTTTGTTCTTGGCTGGATTGGAGCACAACCTGATGGTACCGTGTGTGTGACTAGGAAATTTATTTTGTTCTATGGTGGATTGGAGCACAACCTGATGGTACTGCATGCACGTGTGTGCCTAGGAAATTTCTTTTATTTTTTGATGGATTGGAGCACAACCTGGTATATATGCACGTGTGTGCCTAGGCAATTTTATTTCCCACCTGTTATTTACATTAGTTCAAATGCCATTGTATATCTCATCATGTAATAATTACAACTGCAACTTCATATGCAATGTTCAAATAATTGTACAGTGTGTTATCATCCTAGATTCTCCTATTTATGATGTTACAACCTATTTTGGGTTGCAATAATCTTCACATTACTTCAACTTCAATTTCATATCTCATTTTGTAATAATTGTACACTCTGTACTATGTTTTAATAAAATTCAATTAATATAGCTTGGGTAATTTGATGCGCAAGATTTTAGTTATCTGTTTTTGTTATGAAATACTGGGGCATATTACTCTATGGTTGCATGGCACATTGACATCAATGAGCACCATTCTATGTGGTAGAATCGAAAAAAATTCCTCATTGCAAGAGTTAGCGGTCTAGCATACATAGAAATTGTATTTTTGATAGTGGCCTTGTATTCAAAGAAAGAGAGAGTAGATCGATTTTGCTTTCAAATATTATTCTGTTATTTCTCAACTGTTATTTACATTAGTTCAAATGCCATTTTATATCTCATCATGTAATAATTACAACTGCAACTTCATATCTAATGTTGAAATAATTGTATAGTGTGTTATCATCCTAGATTCTCCTATTTATGGTGTACAACCTTTTTTTGGGTTGCAGTAATCTTCACATTATTTCAACTTCAATTTCATATCTCATTTTGTAATAATTGTACACTCTGTACTTTGTTTAATTAAAATTCAATGAATATAGCTTGGGTAATTTGATCCGCAAGATTTTAATTATCTGTTTTTGTTATGAAATACTGCGGCATATTACTCTATGGTTGCATGGCACATTGACATCAATTAGCACCATTCTATGTGGTAGAATCGAAATAAATTACTCTTTGGAAGAGATAGCGGTCTTGCATACATAGAAATTTTATTTTTGATAGTGGTCTTGTATTCAAAGAAAGAGGGAGTAGATCGATTTTGCTTTCTAATTTTATTGTTTTATTTCTCAAGTGTTATTTACATCAGTTCAAATGCCATTTTATATCTCATCATGTAATAATTACAACTGCAACTTCATATCTAATGTTGAAATAATTGTGTAGCTTGTTATCATCCTAGATTCTCCTATTTATGGTGTTACAACCTTTTTTGGCTTAATCTTCAAATTATTTCAACTGCAATTTCATATCTCATTTTGTAATAATTTTACACAGTAGCTTTTATGTTAATTAAACGTGCATGCCTAGATGGATTCTAATTATCAGATTTGGTTATGATATACTAGGTTTAGTATAGGTTGTACATTTCATATCCATTTGAATTCTTCGGCAATAAATGATATAAAAGTTAAAAACGAATGAGCAACTTCAGTTTTCAGTTAACATATTGGCTTATTGCATTTTAGGAGCCGAGAGTTGAAGAAGAGTCATCTGATGGCGGACTGGCCTTGTCAGATGGTCATGGTTCTGGGGATGGAGGCTCTGGAGAAGATGATGAAGATGTTGAAGAAGTACCTCCAACGTCACCAAATGTTGATGAAAAATCAGCTTGCAACGTCCATGTCTCCAATCTGGTGATACTTCAGCTAAAGGAGGAAAAGGGGGTGCACACCGACTTTGTTCTTCAAGCTGTGGTAAAGCCGAACCAGCGACCATCGTCTTTCATGGTTTCGCGTGTACTCCTTAGCAAGTTGGGTACTACCAACTGGCGCATTGTCCAGTCTCACGAAGAGGGAGACTCCGCGTATCTTTACATCAAGATGCGTAGACAGGATGTGCTAAGGTGTCACGGGAAGAGGTACGAGTGGGAGGGAGAACAAGTCACCTTCCGTAAGGTGAATAGACTCATTCCACTCATACCTGATCCCATGGAAGCTGGCCCAGTTCATAGGATCTTCTAAGTTGTGCCCGTGAAGACAATGTTTATTTTTTTTAAACTATGTGTTGCTTTCCGTACTCCTGCATGATGCACTATGTGAAACATTATGTCCTTTTTATGTTATCGTTTAGCAGAGCTTATTAATATTGTTAAAGAGTTGTTTCTTTTTTGGAGGGCACGCAATTGGCACCTGATGTTTATAGGAGATACTGGTTTGAGTACATGAACTTGACAGTTCGGTGCGAGCAACACTATCACTTACACCACTCCACACCGGCTAGTCCGAGAACTGCCCCACAGACTCAAAAACCAAACACAAGAGAAGGCCTTTCCTAAACAAAGATCAGAGCCGCATCGCCACAGATGCTGGTGCCTCTTAGGAATAACAAACTACATCTTGACATCCCTAGTCGTCGAACCACCCAAAGGAGAATGGCGGCAGGACTAGTTCTGCCTCGAGGAGGGAACTACTCGAACACCGCCAGCGAGGGAGAGTTGTCATTGAGTTCAAACCAGACTTCACGTAGCATAATTTGCACTACTAGTTAGATATAGCACTTGCAATATGAACAAAAGTACCAAGATAAATCCATAGCTCAAAAGTAGCATATATACTACTCGAATAATTTTACATATACTTTAATTACAAAGAACAAAAGTAGCATATATACTACGCCGCAGCAGGTGATCTAGTGCCAAGTGTGGATCGCACTCGCCCTCCTTGATCTGTCTCCCTCTTCGGTCTTCTTGGCGTCACTCATGGGTTTGAGCTTACGGTACAACTCTAGGGAGAGGAACCCATCAATTGCAGCATAGGTGATGTGTTCCATGTCTATCATTTGGTTGTCCCAGTAGCTGTGCCACCAGTAATCCTTCTTCTTCATGTTTTTGTAGCAGGGATCAATAAATTTTGCTGCCATGGTAGCCATTCCAACATTCTTTTGTTTGAACACATGAAAGTATAAATCTTGGATATCCTCATAGTTTTCTTTTGGAATAGAAAAATTCCAGGTTCTCGCAAACATTTTCTTGTCGTTGTTGGTGTCAACACTTGCAAATTTGACGCCGCCAAAACGAAAAAGATCAGCCAGCGTCGCAGATTGCCACCAGTCACCACTGAAGTACACAAGTAACAAGAGTTTAGAAAAGTACTACTCCATCCGATCCGAAAAAAAAGTGCGTGAGAAAACTGTTACGCATGCACGTCTGGATGAGTACTAGTTGCAGAAAATCTAGATGAGTACTAGTTGCCGAAAAAAAGAGGAAAAAAGTAGTAGTAACACCAATCACAAGAACCAGGAATAACCAAATAGCAATCACAAGAACATGGCGGCGGAGCAGATGAGTACTAGTTGCAGAAAACAAGATGAAAAATGACTTTAACCTGGAGTGATGGTACACCAGGACGTGGCGGCGGAATGCAAGCTGAAGGACGGCGACCTTCTTCTCGATATCAACCTTGCGGGATGTGTACTCGAAATCGAGCCCCATGAACCTTTCTTCTCCTTCATCAATCCACTGCTCGTACATGTCTACGACACGCTGCACCTCGGCAGGGTCGTTGGTGTACGTGACGTTGATGCTTTCCTCGCCATGGATGGGACCTGAATCGTGCGGCAGAAATACTTCTCTTCGTCCATTCTTGGAAGAAGAAGAGAGGGGAGCGGATGGAAGAAGAAGAAACTCGAGTGCAGCGGTTGGAAGAGATGAAGTGGTGAATACGAATGGAAGTACAGTGGAGTATTAATATTAATTCTGTACGGAGCAGACTCGAAGTGGTTTCCGTGTGAAAACGATAGAAAATAATTGGGAAGCACATGTGCCGTGTGTGTACATAGACACAAGGTTGTACATAGTACTCACTTCTTTGTGGGCCTAAACTAATAAGCCTATTTTTAATCTACTAAACCTACACAATGGCCAGCGCGGCCCACGATTTGTCCCATCAAACCAGCTAGTCTACGGCCTGACCTAAGGCAGCATGCGTGTAATCATTCTCCCACAGAAAACCGCCGACTTCACACGCCTCCCTCGCCACGTGGTGGCCGCCTTCTCCCCTTCCGCAAAAGTTTGACCTAGAATTAGTCTACCGGCCGGCGCACCCTCCACTTCGATCATGAAGCCAACCAAAGACGTGCCAACTAGATCTTACGCATCATTTTGCATCTTTGATCGTGATTATCACACCAGATCTGATCGTTTTTGTTCGTTTTTTCTCGCAGTGTCCAGTTTGTTTTGACAAACTAGGGATGTGTGGTAGTGATGACATGACGACTGATTATTTCGTCATAACCCTTGTAGAGGGATTTGAGGAGAAGACGGTAAGGATTCTAATCTACTCATGTACAAATTAGATTTGGATTTTTCCTGATTATTCACATGTAATATACGTAGCATATCTACCGGTCCTAGCTAGTACTCATTGTGTCATGTGTTAATCATTGATGTAATATACGTAGCTGATCTAGCTAGCAAAATTTTTGGGACTGTGATCTCTAGTAGCATTGGACGTGTTTTTTTTATGAACTACCTACATGCAATTTCAATACTTGAAGGGTACCATTCTGAAGTTATGAGTGCATGTTCAGTTATTTGCAGTACAGGACTATTGTTTCAATGTCCAATTATAGGAAAAAGTACAAATAGCTACTCTTGTAGGATATATCTACTTTTAGTAAGTCCAATTTACTACTGGCTCATAATTTAATAAAATACATGCTCTTATTTAGGTGATCCCGTGCTACATCAGACAATATTTCTTAAGAATGAATGCTGTTTTCCCTATGGAGGACAGAAATTTTCAAGCCACACTTATTACGAAGGAAGGCTTCTCCTTTATTGTTGATGTTAGCAACATCGACGGGATAACCTTTCTGAAGGGAAATTACTGGAAAGAATTTAGTAGGGTCTACAAACTTGAAGTTGGTATGGAGCTTGTTTTCAAGACCGACACACAAAGAGGCCAAACTAAGGTCATAACCGGAAATGACCCAATCATCCATCCGTGTAAGTTCTTACTTAATACAAAATAATTATGTTGTGCACATAAACATTAATATATTACTTGGTTGCGGCATGTGTAATCCACTAATTTGAGGCGTATTACATTTTTACAGCATACTAGCACATGTCCCCTGAGAGGCGTCACATTGTTGACTCACTCTCTAGCACTGATGGGACCATGATTAACTGGAGGATGATGGAGACGGTGATCGACGCTGTTGAAAACTTGGATTACACTGTTCTATTCCACAGAGCTGGAGAGTATGAGGAAGCAGAATTGGTTGTCGGGTGCTGCATACTCTGAATTGGACAAACAGCGAGAACTTCAATAAACACGTGGTAAATCTTTAAGAACACATCTTCTCTCATGCGCAAAGTAATACGTGTACACTTGTTCTATTTAATTTCCTTTCTTTTAACATGATTATTTCCCGATAGCTTTTTTCTTGACTTCTAGTCTTTGCATGCAACAGAAAATCCCAAGCCGTCTGATTCCTGCACATATGGCAAGAAATGGTACAATCACTATTGTTTGCTACCCGAGAACTGAGGTGACATCGACATATTCAATTTCTGATCTTGATGGTCGCTTGTGCGTCAGCGGGAGGAAAGAGTTCATGGCGAAGGAAAGTCATCTCAAACAGGGTGACAAGATGCTGTTCTTGCTATACCAGTGCGCTGAAGGGCTCTACTTGTTTGCTACCCATGTCCCTGAAGTTGGTCTGTAATAGGAATGCAGTGATATTGATGGTTTCTGTGTGCAACTATATGCATGCAGCCCCGTTGCTACAATATAAAAACCGTGTTAAGACTCTATATTAGATTGTTGAACAATTTAAATGTTATGTTCTTTTAGTTTTACTACTTTCATGATGTCATTTTGTTTTTTATGCTGAGCTTTACCATTTTTGCTTTACCATATTGGATTTTATGACTCATAAAAATGTAAACAAGGGTGCAAACCACACATGCTCAATGGAAAAAATATCCAGTGATACTAGATGTTCCATAAAATTCCGGAAAAAATTATTAATGTTCCCAAAGAATTTGTGTACATAATGTAAAAACAACCAGGTCCAAATTCGACCTACACATTGAGAAACAAAAAGTACAAATCAGCAAATATGCACTATATATTCACATTTGGATTTGTCTTTTTGGTTAGTCAATATTACTTTCGCATCTGGACATAAAATTATTACACATTGTAGTAACTCTACTCGTGATTTTTCCTAGATTTTTTTGAATCACCAAAACTTCATTTATTCGAAACGGTACCATGGTAGCATGCAAGAGGGCTAGTATCACAAGATATTCTCCCCATGCTCTGGCGAAATAGGCTGAATCACCGCTATATTAATATAGCAACCACCCGGTGCAACAGTTTTGATACAACGCCGGCTGAGGCGACAACCAATAAACGCAAAAGAAGAAAAGAAAAGGAGACGCAAGTGGATCGACGAAACGACCACTGCGCCCACCTACAAACTACAACCAAGCTGCTAGCACCGGGACGTCAAATACCAATCTACACCTTCAACATGGATAGTCGCGCTTCTAGGGTTTCCCCCGGCACATCGGGGCGGCGGATGCAGGGTAGACGCGATGCCCTTCATGAAGGGAGGATGCCACCCGATGGCGACACCGCTCTAATATCGGTACTCCGACAAGGATTTCTCCCAAACACACCCTCACCATCATCCTTGACGATCTGTCGCCTAGGTGCCTCGCAACCACCGGACGAACCGACCACCAGCATGCGACACCACGGTGCAACAACATTTAACCAGGATGAGGGAATCATATGTGGTGGGAACGGTTTATCATTGGCTTCATCATTAAGGACCAATTTATGAAAGATCAAATGTGGAGGCACGTTCACATGATGAAAATTTTGAGGAAAACCATTTATACTCTAATTTAATCGATTGCTACACGCACACCAACTGCTACACACACGAACTCGAGTCCTCTCCCTCTCCACCCCCCGATTCCCCACCGCCGCCACGGCTAGCCCTCTCCGCCCCCAGATCCCCCACCGACACCCGGCGGAACGACGCCGCGACAAACGCCGCCGCAACCGCCACCGTCGTCCTCGCGCCGTCCAGCCGTCGCGCCGCAGGTAAGTTTCCCCGGCCGCCGTACCTTTCATTGTTAGGTTTAGATGTAGATTGAGTTATATGTTAGATGATTATTGTGATTTTAGATGTAGATCGACTTAGAAATTAGATTTCCATTGTTAGATTTAAGTTTATTCAGCCACCAAAATTAGATGTACATTGTTAGATTTAAGTTGGTTTTTGAATGGTAAATGGTTAGATGTGTATCTGAATTCAGTGTATGGAACGCACCACCGCAGGCAATGGATGTATGTGAACAGTGTGGCTACAAGGAGTGCATGAACAAGAAATTTACCATTGTTCTACCAGAGGGGTTTGAAAACAGATTGGTATATACTTTCGGTCAATCTACTTTTTGAAAACTAACAAAAAATTTGTACTAAAAATGTGTTCTTCTTTTTTTTTTACAGATCATACCTTGCAGATTCATGCGTGACTTTTTGGAGCATATTCAAGTTGCAATTTGGGACCACCCTAGAACTCTCGAGGTGAACTTGGTGAGCTTGAGAGTGCCAGACCACCAGCACAAAGTTGTAGTCACACATGAGGATGGAAAAACATACTTTAGTGGTCAGCAATGGGGCCAGCTTGTGGAACGCTACGAGATGGATCCAACAGGGAGATTGACACACTACTAGGAAAATGGGCATAGATGACATAGCATCAGTGGCGCACCACGTATCTGTGCGCCACTGATGTGGCTCGGAGGATACATGTACAGGCATCAGTGGCGCACCGCACACCCGTGCGCCACTGATGCTCCAAGAATCAGTGGCGCACGATGAGCGATGCGCCACTGATGCCCAGCTCCCATGTGTACCTAAAAGAATCAGTGGCGCACCACTAGGAGATGCGCCACTGATGCTCCATAGCATCAGTGGCGCACCGCGAAGTGGTGCGCCACTGATTCTATATGTCATGTATGCCTGGAAGCATCAGTGGCGCACCACCATCCATACGCCACTGATTCTATGGAGCATCAGTGGCGCACCGTGTAGTGGTGCGCCACTGATTCTTGCCACCCATGTATTCTCCATAGATGGCAGTCCGGCCTTCTCTTTCCCCATTCCCTTTCTTCTCTCGTTCCATCGTCTCGCGACCCAGATAGAGCCACCGCCCTCTCGTCGGAGATAGAGCCACCGCCGGCCGCCGCCTCCACCAGACGAGCTCCTCCACCGGACGAACTCCTCCACCAGACGAACTCCACCGGACGAGCTCCTCCACCGGACGAACTCCATTACCTGGTGAGTCTCTCCCTCCCTCCACCCCTCCCTCCCCCTAGAGAAAATCCCCTCCCGCCGATTCCCCTCGCCGCCGATCTGGCCCCCTCTTCACCGCCGCCCTGTCGCAGCACGGCGTCCTCCCCATCGACACACACACACCTGACTTGGCGTCCCCGCACCGCAGCAGGCGCAAGAAAGAAGAGGAGAGCATCCTCCCCATCTGCGTTCCAGGCTTTCCGCCCGTGTCCGCGTCAGGCTCAGGCCCGGGGCACCACCACGCGCCTGTTGGAGAACGTGCGCGGCGAGGCTGGCCGGCTGGCCCTCCTCCCATTGCACGATGGCATAGATTGATTGCACTTCTCTTTTTCACTAGGGTTGTCTTCTGATACATTAACACTGTATCTGACTGTACACTGCTTACTTCAATACTACATGCCACATCTTCAGAAATCACATCCCCAGACAAGCCTCCACGCAGATTTGAATCTTTACTGCTAACACTTCCTAATTCTTGAAGAGAATCTTTAAGTCCAGATGACTCATGGCATGAAAGTAGGTGTCTGCTATCAACTGTTTCGCTCGAATCTGAATGTAGGATCTCATCATAGACTGCAGTTGGTGAATACTGGAGGTCCGCAATATCAGATTCTTTTGATTTGATTTTGATCCCTCCAAAACCTTCTTCACAGAAGTTGTCAACAGCGGCGCCTTCTTCACCTTCAGTTTCCTTGACATGGTCTTCAACATCAGTTGCCTTGACAAGGGCTTCAGCATCAGAATTACAAGCATCCATTGAATGACCCACCATACAGCTTGGTAATCAGCACTTCCATCCAGAGAAGATTTACCGAGATGAGTTATAACCAGCATATAGCCCTTGCGAACTACTAGTTTGCTGCCCTGATATATTATTTCTTGCAAGCCCAGACAAATTCAACTGCACAATTGTCAAGCTTTATAAGTTTCAGCTACTTTTGAGATCAGTAATGCTCAATTGCAAAAAAATGTCAATTTTTTCTACCTTTTGCTCTGATAAAAAATTGTACAGCGGGCTATGCTAGTGGCAGGTCTAGACTCTCTCCAATTTTACTACTATGCTAGTTGCTTCATGCTCTATATATTTGTTTTGTTTGGTCTCAAATCCCATAAGACATCGACATTCTATTAGTTCTGCAGAACATTAATAGAGAACCTGTGCTTTAGATACAACACCCATTGCTTCGCAGATCCCTGTTTTATATGGAGTACCTTATTAGTAGCTTTCACTTGCAATTCTCGAACCAAACATTGTACTCGCCAGTGACATAGCTTGAGTACTACTGTGTTCATGTGATATATAGCTTGGGTAGTACTGTGTTCGGAGAGACCCATCAAAGTAGAAAATCAACTATGAGTGCTTGATAATAGTCAGGACATCCAGCTGTACCAGTTATATGGATAGATGTTGGTTGTATCCTGTGGGCTTTCCAAACCCTCCCTGAATCACCAGTTACAAACTAGGGGAGCTAGCTACCGCTGCAGTGCCCCTCCTTCCTAGAAAAAATCTAGAAATGTGGGCAGTGCTAATGCACAGAACAAATACCTATCAGGCTATCACGCCCCATGCCTGTGTGTCAAAGCAGGGAATTATTTCATATAATCCTCTCTAGCTGTTCATTGGGTCCTAAACAATATTCCATATTACAAATACTATGTCGAAATACAACATGTCATGTCAAACAGTAGAAACTAACAATTGCCAAAGAGCAAGATATATCAACCTGAAGTTCATCTCCAATGCTGCCGTTACTTGTGATCAGTCAGTAGTACTAAGTTAGTTAGCTGCAGGAATATTATGTGATGCTGTTGGTACATCTACCTTTCAGGATGGTGATCTGCTCGTGTTAATGCTTTTGCTTTGTTGTTTGTGTTTGAGTTTTGAGTTCACCGCGACAGCGTTGAATCTTATGTTATCACAGCAGTGAACACAACACATTGCCTATGGATTGAGCTGTGCACTGTCTCTATGATTTACCAACATGCTGACAGCTGAATTGTGCTTCTTTTGCACATTTGATCATCAATTCTGCATGTGTAGTCTCAAGGAGTAGTCATCATTTTTACCTAGGCATACTCTCTAACTATCTACAGAAATTGGTCTTCAGTTTATATTCATCAACAACCTATTGTATCCAGCTACTCGAGAAACTCTTTGTCTTGAACTGCATCCCCTGTCCTTGATACTGTAGTTTAATAATGTAAATAATTCTAGAGGGAGGTGCTATTATCTGCATGCATTTTTTAGGCACTAATATACTCTGTTCGTGATATTGTCTTGAGCTGACGCCCACAATAATACATCTTATTGACCAAATTCGTGTTGCATTCAGTGACTCGGATTTTTGTGTTAGGCACTGCCTTAATTTATCGAGCGTCTATACAACAGTGGGTGGTCGTGTGTAAAAGAGCCTCGTCAGCTTCTTATAGCAGATCAAGTAATCCTGCATTATTAAACTACATCATTTGTCCTTAATATTGTAAGCTAGTGGTGTATTGGGGTATGATATGAGCAGGTAGATAGTCCTAGAGGAAGGTACCATTTTCTCTTTGTTGTCTGCACATATATTTTAGGCTATAAATTCATACAGAAAATTCATACAGAAAATTAGGCTATAAATTCATACAGAAAATGAGTAGTAGAGAGACGTATCTTGATACATTGGCCTAATCTGTTGTAGATTAAAACATCACTTTGGACTATATATATGTGCTGGTATGCTTTGTCTAGTAGAAATTTTGTCGGGTAGAATAGTGCTATCAGTGATAAGTGCCGTTTAATCTTACTGCTATTGTGCACTGACAATGGACATGAGAATCTGAGGATAGGCCTGTACTATGGTGATAGATGTTGCCAATCTCCAACTCTGACCAGTCCAAATCTGAGGATAGGCCTGTACTGGAGTAGGACTGAAGGAAGCGAGCAAGGGCGGCGTTTATGATTTTTATGCATTCTTTTTCGCAAACGACTGAACCAGAATTGGACGTGCTGCTGCCTGCTTGCCATACTAGAACTTAATCAGCAAGTATTAATACCCATTTTCCACCGTCACCCATTTGTTTTTCTTATGTTTTTGCTGCTACTGATCTGCCTCATCGCTTCAACCTGGGGCTGCATAGGTAGGGGTAATTGCTTTGCCGCTGGTGACCTGGGGCGGCCGCCCCAGCTTGCCCCACTGGTCGGTCCGCCCGTGACTAAAAGTATGTCAGAATCAAATAGTAGCCTTGCGCTGCCATCCAGTCGCTGCCCTACCCTTGTATGCACCAATTCACCGTTGATTTTGCATGTGTGTATGCACAGGCAAGCGGAGGCTCAATGTATTTTTGATTGATTCTGTTCCTTAGGACGGAAAGCTCTAGTAAGAGTACTCCGTATCATAAACGTCTCCCCGTTTCTTTTTCTTTTGGATATGCAATGCTAATTAATTATGTAGTCACGTCCGGTCAAGAGTCCAGCTAATTCTTTTGTATGATCCGTGTTAAGACGAATCATCGGCATGGCCCATTCCTATGTTTACTGATGGGCAATTCCAATGTGCTGCACCTCATGATGCTAGTGACCTTTGTACTGCAAGTTGGAGGAGATCAGTGCCTCCCATAGTTGTGGGAGCATGCATACTCCTTTCCCCAAAAAAATCACTTTGACTTAGCTATATAGGAGCATGGGAGTTTGAACTTAGCTGATCTTAAGTGTTTTCTGTTAGCCGTATCCAATATAAAGATACGGCTAGTTTTACAGTACCTTTGTATAATTTATTATTGTGCACATGTGATCTCTTATATCCCGTCGTTGACTAATGCTATATCTCATGTTTTGCAGATGCCGAGGGTTTACGTGGTCTTTAGGGGTAGGGTTCCAGGGGTCTATGCCCATTGGGAGCAGTGTCACAAGCAAAGCAAGTGGCGAGGTTCAGTAGCAACTCTTACAAAAGCTACAATACTATAGCGGAGGCGGAGGCTCGGTGGATGAAGCACAAGTTAGAGGAACGTGATCAGAGGAACATGAATCGGATGAAGACCTTTGCTGTCTTGCTTGCCGCCGTGACCGTGGTTCTGATCTATTTCTTTTTGTTGGTAGGATAGGTGACTGTCACCTACTTAATGTGTAATGTGATGAGATCGATGAACTTGTGATGGACGACTTGCTACTAGCTAGCTAGACTATGTGTTGATAAACTTGTAATATTTCCAAACTTGTCACTATTTTGGGTTTTAGCTATGAGTGAGATGATGAACTAGATTGTGACAATGATCATCTTCGTCTATTTATACTACTTTGCAATCTGCTATATGAATTGTATAACCTGTATAAATACATGTATACATATCCGTATAAATACGTGTACAAGCAAAACTGCGTAAACGTATGTAAGAATCAGTGGCGCATCTCCAAAGGAATCAGTGGCGCATCAAAGAGGAATCAGTGGCACAGAGCATCAGTGGCGCATCAGTCTGGTGAGCCACTGATTCCTTAAAGTGCATGCATACCCTAGAGAATCAGTGGCGCACCAAAGTCATGCGCCACTGATTCCCCAGAGAATCAGTGGCGCACCATTGAGGAATCAGTGGCGCATGACTTTGGTGCGCCACTGATTCCCTGGAGAATCAGTGGCGCACCAATGTGGTGCGCCACTGATTCTCCAGGGAATCAGTGGCGCAATAGTAGTGGCGCACCATGGTGCGCCACTGATTCCCAAAACGGTGCGCCACTGATGCCCATTTTCCTAGTAGTGACATTCTATCTCGATGAAGGTGATGTGTCCACCTACTTCCTCTATGATCGACCTGACGATGCTGAAGACACCGAAGATGATGTTCCCATAGCTCCCTACTGAGGATACACATGTTGTCATTATTCAATCAGATGATGAGTAGGTATCGTGGTTGTAGCTGAGAGTTCTAGCTTTATGCGAACTTTTAGATTAGATGTTAATGCTGAGTACTATCTGGTTGAATCTTTGATTGTTTATGCGGGTTTTTTTAATGCTTGTTATGTTATCTCATAATTGAATACCATTTGTGCGCTTCTAGTCAATATTACATACCCTTTTTATTTAACGATTTCTATAGGATAGTGATGTGGACTATGACATCAACGCCAATGATCATGTAGAAACCTGTGTCGATTCCAGAAACACGCCAGTGGACACCTAGATAGCAGGGGCGTACGAGTTTCATGCCAGAACTGAAGAAAAACCACACCTATAACAGGGCTTTTCCGACTAGTGTTGAATATTAACACAACAATGCATTTCGAAATGAATTAATTTAATCATAAAATGAAACTAGTAAAACTTAATAGAGCATTTATAATACTTGAACGTTATTGCCAAGGGAAAAACATATTGTTCATAAGCCAAATGGGCTGTGAAGACAAATTGTACAATTAATAGGCCCATACTCCAGTTGGGCCATTGGGCGAGCGAAAGGGCTACGTTTGTCCGCCCGGTCTCCTCCAAACTGCCCTGCCCCCACACGACAACGCCTCCCTATCCGCCCTCAGGCGACTTCGCCGCCGTATCGGCCCTGCGCGATCGACCAATCCGCCACTATTACCTCGCCGCCATCCGAACTCGATTAGCATAAACTATTGAACTACCGCCAACGCTGCCCCGCCGACTTGTACTCAACCGCTGCTTCCGCCGCTCGTCAGACTCAATTACAAGGTTTGTACCAATACTGATGATATCCTTGGTTTCCATCCTGCCGGTTCGATGAAGTTAATGGCGATTGCAATTGCTGTCAGATAGACTAGCTGCTTGTGTTCACATATGCGTGCCTGTTTTATCAGTTTCAGTTGTAAGTGTTATTTTAATATTCATAGCAATGTCAGGAATTCAGGTACGAACTAGGTTTTATATTTTCATAGCCATGTCAGTTTCAGGTGTATGTGTTAGTTTCAATCGAACGCTGTGTTGTGAAGTAATGTCTAATGTAATCCCCTGCAATTCTTACTAACTTGAAAGACCAGTATGCCTGTCTCTCTGATGTATTTGTTGTTTCGAAATACTTACGTGTGAACTAATGCTGCTCCTTTTTTTTTACAAGACCGGCTAAACGGAGATAACGCAAAATGTCACAAGACAAGAGCTGGATGGAGAAGGATAGAGATTCTGGGGAGTGGCAAAGTGGCATCGAGAGTTTCTTGGAACTTAGTTTTTACGGTGCTGAACCTGACGCAAGAAACTTTTGCCCGTGTACGAAATGTCTGAATAATGCTCAGAAAACTAAAAAGGAGATCCATATGCACTTGCTTAAGAATGGGATGGATCCGTCCTACAAAAAATGGATATTCCATGGTGAACCCGAGGAGGACAACATGTCTGAAGATTCTGATGATGAAGACGCTGCAGGTGGTGGTGAAGGGATACGTGACATGCTGGATACTCTGATAAGGGCCACAAAAGTGGGAAGTAATGCAGGAGACACGAGCGGTGATGGAATGAAACAGGAGCCAAATGCATCTGCAAAGGCGTTCTACAAACTATTGGAAGAGGGAAAAAACATCGTTGTACCTAGGTTGTGCGGAGGTCACAAAGATATCTTTCATTGTGAAGCTTTACCAAATCAAGTGCATCTCTGGGATGACCAACAGAGCATGTGACTTAATGCTGCGGATGTTCACGGAGGTGCTGCCAAAGGGTCACTGCATTCCTACTAATCTCGCACAAGTAAGGAAGGTCATTCGAGAGTTTGGACTGGATTACAAGAAGATACACGCGTGCTATAATGATTGTGTGCTATTCCGTAATGAGCATGCTGATGCCCAAGAATGCCCTGTCTGTCATACGTCTCGATGGAAATCAAGTCCAACCGTAGACAAAGCTGATTCATCGATCCGTAAATCAAAGAAGCAAGTGCCACAGAAAGTTCTATGGTATTTCCCACTCATTCAAAGACTGCAAAGGCTGTACATGACAGAAGATATGTCAACTGATATGAAATGGCATAAGGAGAAACGTAAACATGATGGCATAATGAGGCATCCTGCAGATTCGAAGGCCTGGAAAAGCCTTGATGAAAGATATAGTCAGAAAGAATTCGCAAAAGATGCTCGCAGTGTTTGGCTTGGCCTTGCTTCAGATGGATTCAACCCCTTTGGGCTCATGAGTATATCACACACTACATGGCCTGTCATTCTGATCCCATATAACTTGCCACCATGGATGTGTATGAAACAAGAGAACTGGATAATGTCAATGATTATTCCAGGACCAAAGTCAGCAGGAAATAACATCGATGTGTACTTACAGCCTTTGATTGATGAACTGTTAGTTCTATGGGAGGATGGTGTTGAAGCATATGATGTTGCAACTAAACAAAATTTCACGTTGTATGCATGCGTGTTGTGGACCATCAATGACTACCCGGCTTACGCAATGCTGAGTGGTTGGAGCACAAAAGGCAAGCTAGCATGCCCTTACTGCCACAAGCATACAGAATTTTTATGGCTCCGGTATGGTAGAAAGCATTGCTACATGGGACACCAACGTTTTCTACGGGAACACCACAAATGGCGTCGAAACAAGGTTATGTTCAACAACATGGCAGAACATAGAGACGCCCGGCGCAACTTACAGGCATTGATGTTCTAAAGGAGCTTGATAGCATTCAGCATGAACCATTTGGGCGGTCAAATAAGAGAAAGCGACCGGAAACTAATCCCTGGCACAATTGGCGGAAGAAAAGTGTGTTCTTCCAGCTCCCGTATTGGAAGCACTTGCTCGTGAGGCACAATTTGGATGTTATGCACATCGAGAAGAACATTTGTGACATCATTCTTGGTACTTTGCTTGAGATGGATGGGAAAACAAAGGATGGTACGAAGGCTCGCCTAGATTTAAAGTTTTTGAAAATTAGGGAGGATCAGCACGCAAAGCCCACCGGTAAGGATAAGTACAAACTTAAGAAAGGCGTGTATGCTTTAAAAAAGGAAGAGAAGATAATGCTGCTCAGGTTTCTGCAGAGCATACGGATGCCTGATGGCTATGCTTCACACATTAATCAATGTGTGGTCCTCGAGCAGTGCAAGTTTAGTGGACTCAAAACTCATGACTGCCATGTTATATTACAGAAACTTCTTCCTATTGCGTTGCGCAAGCTTCTGCTAGAGAATGTCCTTACCCCATTGCTTCATCTCAGTAAATTCTTTTCCGATTTATGCTCCAAGGAGTTAAGGGATGACGATTTGTTGAATTTGGACGAACAAATTGCAGTAATTCTATGTCAGCTAGAGATGATATATCCACCAGCTTTCTTTGATATTATGATGCATCTCCCAATTCATCTAGCTCGAGAAGCATGGTTTGCAGGGCCTGTACAGTATAGATGGATGTATCCGGTTGAGAGATACCTGCGTACGTTGAAGGGATATGTACGTAACAAGGCTCATCCAGAAGGTTCAATTGCAGAGGGGTACATACTTGAAGAGTGCATGACGTTCTGCAGTCGATTCGTTAAAGGCTCGCCTACAAAAATAAGTCAGTCTGAACGCCATGCAGATGGAGCTACAGATGAGGCACCAACAGGGATTAGCATAATGAGTGCAGTTGATTACTCCAAGAAAGGTTTTGCCCGTGAATCACTGTCTTTGGAAGCTCTTAATCAAATGAGGCACTACATAATAACAAACTGCGAGGAAACCGAGCCATGGATTCAGTAAGGAAACTTATTTATGTGTTTCATATCATGATATGCATTAAGACTTTGGTTATGAAGTAACCATATATCATTTCTTTTTGAAGGCAACATATTGACGAGCTCAAAAAGAACAATTGTCCTAATCCTGAAAAGAAACACAAGGAAGATTTTGTTGGCTGGTTCGAAAGACGGGTAAGTTACTTTAGCATTTTCATAGATGTTTCTCGTAATACAAAAACAATGGTGTATAGTACACTCACACATATTCTATTCCATGAAACAGATCACACAACTCCATAAAGATGGGAAGGTCAACAGTCTGTTGTATACACTAGCTAAAGGGCCTGATCAAATTGCTCGTGTGTTCAACCGTACAGTACTGAATGGATATTACTTTCGTAATACCGAAATAGAGCTTGACTTGAGTACCCAAAATAGTGGCGTCGTAGTCAACGCGCAAGAAAGCACCGGCAGTACTGATTATTATGGGGTGATAAAGAAAATCATATTTCTTGACTTTCCTCCTGATAAGGAGGTTGTTCTATTGCAGTGCGACTGGTTCGACGTGCCTCCTGCCAATAGAAAACAGAGTAAGGGGTATAGGAGGGACAAATATGGAATTATTGACCTTGACACTAGTGTACACCGATTCACGGAAGACCCTTACATTCTAGGCATCCAAGCTGCACAGGTTTTCTATGTGAGAGATGTGAAGAGCCCTAATTGGGCAAGTGCTATAAAAATGAATCCACGCAATTTGTTTGCTCCTTCGGTTTTAAATGGTGCAGACCTAGATGATCTTGCAGAAGGAGATGAACGCGGTGATGCAGATGTACAGGATGTCGTCGATGCAGGAATTACAGTTCCAGAATTTACTGTACCTGACGAGATGACTAGTTGGTGCAGAAATGATGATGATGGAACCAGCGTTGATGTTTTAGTCATAAATAATTTAAGACCTGCTGATTTTGACGAAGACCAAGTCGAATATGATGCTGATACTGATGATGATGAAGCTTACATAAATGATGGTCATGTTGCTCCTTTGGTAGAAGATGAATTGGATGATGACCATGGATTCTTTGTGTAGGCTGTCTCTGCACTGTTTGGCTTAAATGTTTTGCCATGAACATGCATGGATGAAAGATCGTGTAATAACATAATTTTTGTTTAAAGATTCCAAAGTTCCATTGTTTAGAAATTTTGAATTTCCATGATAAATGTACTAGTGAAATTGCGTCTTATATGAGTTCTTGATTGATTATTAAGTACTGTCACTAGTTGCAACATTAGTAAAATGCTAAGTGCTGCAGAAATTCAGTTGCAAACAATATTAAAAAAAAAATAATGTGCTCACCAAACTGAGATACTGGACCAAAAATGAAGTGTAGTCCTAAGAAAATTGCAACAGTGATCAAGGGCACGGCCCATGAGGCCCGTTAAGCTAGTCTATGAATGGTCGTTGCAAAATAACTTGTTCATTTTCGCAACAGTACGGTGATTGTTGCTTTACCTTTAACCTATTACCATACGACCCAAATTGTCGCAGTAAATAATAGGTATTGCCGCAGGATAAATTTGAGGCGAAAAACATATGGTATTGCCACACGAAAAATTTGGTTGCAATAGTTAGCTTTATTTTTTGCAACAATATTTGTAACTACCGCAACACAAATACAGATGTTGCAAAAAATGACTGAATATCACCACGAATGCTTATTTCGTTGGAATACCATGTCTCTAAGGCAACAAAAGGAGTTCCTCGCGCAACGAAAATATTTTGTCGCAAAAACGCGCTTGTATTCCAACAGCAGTACAAATCGTGGCAATAGGAGGCCTCTACCGCAACAAAACGACATTTTATCGCCACCAAAATGAGTCGTGGAAATACGAGTGCCCTATCACCACAACCTGAGAGGTCGTCGTAATTTGTGATTATATCGCAACGAAAAAAAAAACGTAGCTACAGATTTTGTTGCAAGAGACCGATTCTCTTGTAGTGGTGGCTCAGGCGTGTTGTTCCTTGTTGGAGGCATCCTGAATGGAAATGCATTTTAGCACAACAATAGGAAGGGATAGACTTTGCAACCGAAAGAGAGATTATTCCGACGCATGAATAGATAACCAATAGGTACATCATCACATGTGCAAATACATCAGAATATCCAACACACCATAAATGGTTCGAATACGAAAGGATAACTAAACATAGCTAGGAATGGATACATCGGTACTCCCATGCTCATCACGCAGGACGGCGGCTAGGAGTACGGCGAGAGGTACGGTGAGGAGCACGCTCACGAAATTATGTAGAACGACGATCCACGTAGATCGGAAGTGCTCTGAGAGCGACTCTCGGTGTGGTGAAGTACGTAGCGTCGACTCCCTGTGCTCCAAAGCGTGGAATCCCAGTGTAACCATCACCAAGGTTGAGGAGTGGACCTCTGATCGGCTCGTAACCTCCAGCATCTGGCAAAGGACGCCCAAACGGTGGATCGAAACGTGCAAAGCGCTCGTCTCCAACAAAGTCTGTGGTGTAAGTCGCCAGACGAGTCAAAGCAAGGTAGAGCTGCTCCCTGACTGAAGCCAACTCCTGAGATAGTGTGGTGGCAATTGCGTCACTGTGTCTCACAAACTGAGCTGTGGTGTGCAGCCTGGAGCTATCATGCTCGTAAGCATCCAAGTTGTCGTAGAGAGTGAAGTGAGCTCCCTCCGAAGTGATGTAACCACGGGGGATGTGGCGATAGATAGAATCGTCAAATCCCCAGTAGTCAGCACGAAGGACGGTGATACTCACATAAGCTGCCTGCTGCACAGCCATATCCACTGTGGAACCTACTGCCTCGTAGCGGTGGACTACGCTCCTGCCATCATCTGACAGAATGTAGACGATAGCCTGGTAGTAGGTCTGCTCAAACTCTCGCTGGTGCTCGTAGACATGGTACTCTAGTGCCCAACTGAACCCCAGATAAGTGACCATGTCTCTCAGCATCTTCGGATAACCGGCAGTGCTCTCGCAACGAGTCATACGAACCACCTGCGGGTAGAACCTGAGATGCATCTGCAGATGATTTGGGAAGTTTTGATTAGACGCCGGTAGAAGAACTGAAGTGGAAAGCAACAACAAGGTTTCAACGGACGAAAAGGATATTGAGAAGAACAGGATATCGAAGCAACATTCGGGAAACACGAGACCAAAACTCCTGAGGTACTACGGAAAACCCATCCGGGCTTCTAAAGGATCAATATCTACTGCTTAAGGAATAGAGGATCTGCTTCCGGGGCTTACACGCCTCCGTTCTCAATCGTGAGTAGGCAACATGATAAATCATGTCACAACCACCTCCATTCCTATGGTCTAGTAGATATAACCATCCTAGAGAAACCAGGATACGTGAAAACCTAACTTGAAAGTTTAGATGAGAAGGGAAAAACAACGTTGCACTTCCTTACCAGAAAAAGGGAGGGTGAGTGGGGAAAGAAGAAAAAGAACAGAATTCCTACTCTCACGTTTCATTTTTCCTATATAGCTACAAAATAGTTTCTAGACTCAACTGCGACCAGTAAAAGGGATCCTACAGGCAGACAGGCTCTGATACCATTTGTCGCACCCTGAGTTCTATAGGATACTCACCGGGCCGAACTGGATAGTAGATGATTGGATTACGGGGCCTACCTGCACCCGCATCCTCTTACGAGTAGGCCAACACTTAAGTGTGAGAACCAATCTCTACTATCCACCGTCGATGTAAACTATCCCATAGAGATCAAGATACTACCATTGACGTACTTCGTACCATACACACATGGTACGTCAACGGCGTTAAACAAAATGATACCACAACAGATCTCTAAGACACAAAATATGGAAATAAGTTGCAACTGGCTCTCACTAGAGCAGAGAATAGCAAATACACTCATGCAGAGGACACATGTCCCAACAATACATCATTACATCACAGCGGAAGCATTCCAAAGGTCTGAGTACAGACAAATCCAAATAGGCCTAAGAGGCCGGGAATGAAAAGAAAACGGAGCCCATCCACGTAGTCTCGGATCCTGCCGGGTCCGCTATCTACTCGTCAGCAGTCTCGTCGTACTCCACGTAGTAGCCACCATGGGGATCCTCGGAATCGTAGTCTGCGGAAACCACAGCCCCAAAGGGGTCAGTACATACAAGTACTGGCAAGCAAGACGCACATGTTACCAAAGTGTTACCCGTCAACACAAGCACGGATGCTTTGGGTTCAACGGAAGAAAATAGGTGATATAAAAGATACTGCAGCGGGCTGCACTAACCAACTACAGAGACACGCTACAACTTCCGGCTAACAGAAAGAAGATAAGATCGCGTATCGTAACCAACTGCAACTAACTTCAAACAAACCCATCCAATGTTATCCCCTTCTAAGGAAGCAACCCAAGGATAACTCACACAGTTGATTAGGGTGACATCCTTCTTATGGTGGAAGTAATCTATATTACTAGTCAAGTTATTATAGTTAGGTGTAAGTTGTTCTGAGTACTTGTTAGTCAGTACTTTCACCAAGTCATCCATAACCGCGGACAACACGGCTTCTCGAGAAGATTTAACCATGCAGGGATGCACCAATGTAGCCATACACGTAAGAATATCCCGCCAGACGGGAATCAAACCCACCAAGCGAGGCACTCAACACAACTCAACTCTTCTTCGCATCAAGCCCAAAGAACCACGTGTTGTGCGTGCGCGGCTAATCGAGCCCCCACGAAGAAAAGTGGGACCCTCATAGCACTGGAAGACCACGCCGCCCTAAATGCCGACTACAAAAATTCCACCCTGGCCTCGGGTTCGTACCTGCATATGCGTGCAGCAAATGGAAAGCCCGAACTAAGTGTGGCGATTTGGACGAGATGCGAATCGAATCAAATTGAGGGGGGCGCCCATACATGCTTCCCACATGCGGTTAGTGCGCTCATCATGGATCGGTAGACAAGACCCTTTTCCTAATTAGGGTCGACACTAGCAGGCCTCAAAACCACGCCGGGCCTCCTGCCGGTGCCTTATCATCAAATTATTATTACCCATAACATTAACAGGTTGATTGTTTAAACACCGAGCCCATAGAACATAATAAAATATGGTAAAAGAAGTAACGGACATCAGACTCGAGCACAAGCAACCCTAAACATTCTAGTAAGACACAGGCAACAGTCAAGGGGTTATAGGTGTGGAGGTGAGGCAATATCAGGGTTATAGGATAACATGTGATAGGATCGGGACACAAGCAACGATTCATAAGGCTAGCAGAAATAGACAATAGAAAGTATCGGTATCCAGTGTGGAAAGGAACACAATGGTTCATGTGAGTGAATACTTGCCTGCAAGCTCAGTAGCCTGGTACTGGGCTAACTCCTCAGAAGTAGTATCCTAAACCTCGTCTGTCTCAACGTCGTCGTCTAATCGATAAGAAGCAAACAAACAATCGAAGAGAGACGAACAATCAATAACATGGCATAGTGCACAAACATGGGATGATGCATGACAATTTAATTGGTGCATCAAAGATAAGATAACTGACATGGTAACATGTTTAAATGGACCCATATGCAATTTGGATTGCATATGGAAAGCCCATGAATTAATGTTGGATTAAATGGACTACAACTAACCATCAGGTGAATGTTGATTAGCATGATGCATGGATGATGAAAACATAAAGGAAACAACAATAGATTCATTTTGATATGTTGTTTACCATGTTTGGAATTTTATTTATTAAGTTAGGAAAATTTACTTCTTAAAGGAGTTACACAAGCATTTGCTGTTTTCATCAAGTTTAATTGTTCAAAACAGATAGCAAGGTTCATATTTGAATAGAACACAAAATTTTAGGTGGAAAACATGTTTCATTTATTGAAAAAGGAATTAGAATGAATTACTTATGAATTAAACGAGTTTAAACAAGATTAAAATGGATTTAAATCAAGTATGAATATTATTTGAATTTTATTTGTTCAAATCATTAAATAAAATTCATATTTGAAAAGATTATGTTTTTCTGGTTTGAAAACATATTTTACAAATTAAATTTGAGTTTAAAATGATTTAGTTATGAATTTAATCAAATGTGAAATGAATTGTTTGAATTTGAAATTTGAAAACATTTGAAATGTTCAAAACAGAAAACAAATGAGTTAAATAGGTAGAGGATTTAATTTGGTTCAGAATACATATTTCATTTGTATTAATTGGAGTTGAAATTTAAAAGTTATTTGCATTTTGATTTTAGGGACTATTCTGTAAAAGAAAAGGACTGGAATTAAAAGAAAAGGCTAGAAATTAACTTACACCTCGCAGTGTCCTAGCCTGGGCCACTGACGACGGGGCCCTGGGCCAACGTGGCGCGTGGCAGCCACTGCCTATGGCAGGTGGGCCACGGACGCCCGCGTGGCAAACCAAAAAGTGGCGGATTTAATCCGCGGAGGCGAGGGCTCAACCCCTCGACCTCGTGCTCGTGCGCGCGTGTTGCTGCCAATGCAGTACCGATTCGTTCTTGTCAGGTAAGGTGCACATTTGGTTTTGATGTTCAGTTAGGTATTAACTGAATTTTTCTGCAGGTTCGTTTTCTGAACTTCGACAGAGGGTTCGATGGTAGCTCACCGGCGGCGGCTGTTGCAGTGCTCGTGTTGCCTTGTGCGTTGTGCATGTGCTGTGCTACGGTATGCTGGTGCTTGCGCAAGTGTAGAGAGAAAGAAAGGAGAGAGGTGGCCGTTGCTCACCTCCGCTGCAGGTGATGCAGAGGCTCGGTGCAGCAGGCTACGGCGGCGATGTCGAGGACGGCGGCGGCGCTCCGGTGGACCTCCGTCACCGAAGAGTGGTCGAGGAGGACGAGGGGGTACGGGGGATCCGTTCCCGTGGCTAGCCCGAGGGTAGGAGAGGCAGCACGGCGGCGATGATCGGATGTTCAGGTGGCGGTGGTGCGGTGGCGGTGAGATACAGAGAGGAAGATGGAGGTGGTGGATGGAGGAAAACGGCGGCGTCGAGGGAGGTAGGTGGAGGTCTAGGGTTAGGGCAGCTCGGGGTAGGTTAGGGTTAGCTATAAGGAGGGGATCGAGCTGCTGCTGGCCGTCCCCCCTCTTCTCTGTTCGACGTGGACAGGGCGGATGAACGCCGTACAGGTAGAAGAAAGGGAGGTAAGGGGTACCAGGCCGTGGGCTGGGCCTGGCTGGTGGGCGCAGCCCACTTGCTGGCCTGCCCCTTTCTTTTGTTTATTTTATTTTTGTTCTGTTTGTTTTTTTTTTGCTGAAAAGGAAAAGGAGAAAAAGGATAGGTTTTGGGGTTTAGAAAATTTTAGGAAAAATTTGTAACAATTATTTATTGTAACAGCAACATTGTGCAAGCTTTGGTTTTCAAAATATTTCAAATATGTTGCTGTTTGAAATTTGTTTGAAATTTGATTGAATTTAACATTAATTGAATAATTGAACTTAAGCAACTTAAAAGTTTTTGAATTCAAGTTTATTTGGAACAAATGATTGATTTGTTTTGTACTTTTCAATAAACTTCAAATGGTTGCTGTTTGGGATTTTAATTGAATTTGAATACAAATTGAATGAAGTGAAATATTAAAAAGAACAAGTTATTAGTTTGAGCTTTATATTTTAATGGAAACAAAAGGCTGATTTTATTTGAATATTTATATTTGGAAATTGTAACATAACAAGTATGAAACAAGGGTTTGAATTCTTGGTTTGAAATTCAAATGGTAAACAAGGAAAACCAAATGCAAACAAATGCAATGATTAAGATGCCATGATGCAAAACATAAATAAAACAAGAAACAAACATTCTAGGGGTTGTTTTCATATTTGGGATGTTACATGTTTGTGGCACAATGTCATAGTAATACTGAAGATGGACTAAGTGGCTTTTTCTCCATAGTCCAGCGGTGTAACATGGGCAGCCATCTCGATTGCACACCATTTTTTTAGATTAAAACGGGACTCAATCCCGGCCCAATTTTATGAGTGAAACCAGCACCAGTTCGAACATGTTACAGAGCTCGCTAAACAATGTTTTCCGGAAAATTGAACCCCATTTCTATGCATGAGTTGAATCCTATTAAGTTTTTATTACATTTATAATCTGTTATGCCTATTTTCCACGTGTTTGATATACCTTTTCACATTTATTCTTGTGTACTGATATAATTTGTGTCGATCAAAGTGGGAGCATGGCCATGATGCGCCCTGCTGTGAACACCAACATATTGTTGGTGTGGAATATGGCTATAATCCTGCTCCTGCAATCCAATATCCACCAACACAAATAGATGTTCATACTTAGATGGGTCTGAATGATTGAGAGTTTGCATTCAGTTTAGCTGGATGGAGGACACCGCTTTGACGCAAAGCACGAGGGTGTGGCGATCCCTCTAGACGGCTCCGATTCCTTGCCCCCACCGGTGTCTATCCAGTCTGCAAACGAGCATATCTTTTCCTCGACATCTCCCCTGCCGAGCTCCCTTCCCGGTCTTCACGGCCGACGCGCTCCTCCGGTCCCCTGCTCTGCCTTTCCCGCCGCATCTCCTCACGTGGATGACGACCCCCCGTCTGATCCGCCCCAGCATGGCTGCCGCCTCCTCAGGTTTGAGTAGACGCCCATGATGTTATCCCTGCTCCAGCATCGCCGCCATAAGCTCCCCACAGGGACGTCAGCCCTCGATCTGACCGTCTGGTTTGCTGGTGGGCGCACGGTTGATCAGTACTGCTAGCAACCGCTCCAGGTTAGGGAGCACGGAGTTGAATCGAAGCCGGTTGCAGCCCTGTTGGCAAGGCAGAGGGCGGTGGATAATGCTAGCGATGAAATCCCGCATCAGGAACAGGTAGGGCCAGTGGAGCGGCGCACAGACGGATTCGCTGATGCGCACGGCCTTCTGCAGCGGCCGTCGGATTCGTCGATGCGCACGGGCCGAACGACCGCTGCCATGTTGCGCGGCTTGAAGAGACTCCAACGTCGAGGTGATTGAGATTGCCGGCTCGGCCACGCGGCTGCGACCTTCTCTATTTCCTATTCAGCATCTGATTGTGTTAGGGATGCAAGTGGATGCGCCGCTGGACGAGGCGGGCCGTCCGCATCCGCCATCGCATTGCGTTATGTGGGCAAAACGAATCCGATTGCGTGTAGGGCACGCCTAATCTTTACCTAATTTTACCCTTTTACCCTTCCACTTCCATTGAACCGGTACGTTTATTTTGTTCTCGACAGCGCCGAAACCGATTCAATCCTCTCGAACCAAAGTCCTGGCCACGGCACTGGCAAAAAAAAAAAGTCCCGGCCACGGCCCAAATCCGGCAGCCACTACGTCGATCTCCGACCATCTCCACCCTATTCCCGCCAGTAAAACGGGACGAAGGTGTCCCCTAACCTTCCCTCCCCCGCTCCAGCGGCAGCCTCTAACATTCCTGCCCCTGAGCATCAGCGGCCGAGTCCCCGTCCCGAGGAGCTCATGGTGAGAGGGGATGCAGCGTGGGATCCCACGGCAGGGGAAGTGCCGGCAAGAGCCGCCCTGTAATTCTCGGCGCCTCACCCTCTCTGTCCTCCCATGGGACGCTTGGGGGAAGGTGACCATGCCCGCTCTGCTCCTCCGATGGACTCGGCCACGTCCCTGCTCTGCATCCCCCATAACCTTGCAGAGCTATTGTGATGGTTTGGGTTTGTCAGCGGCCGGGGCGCGCAAGACCAGTGGAAGGGTAGCCGACGTCAGTAGCCGGATGAAGATGACGCCGCGGAGGAGCGCAACCGGTTCAAAAATAATTAGGCAAATAGGTAGCCTGATTCAAACAATTTAGGTGCTCTGGGATCACTGATTATCGTGCAACAACAGTCACTAATGGGCATGTTCCCATTTACTCGAGGCTAGCTAATGCTGATTTCAGTAACTGAGGATGCAAACCATATCCACTATTCAGATATTTAAGGTATGGCCCCTATTTTTTAGTTAAAATTAGCATCTCTAACATTCTAGAAAGCAATTATATTCTTTGTTGAAATCTGCGGTGTGGCTTTCATCGGGACTGAAACTGAACTTTTTGCTGATGCTATTGCCAGAGAAGACCCAGCTCGGTAGTCCTTGGCTATTCCCCCGTATGCTGCGTTGAGGCCGCAACTGTCTGCTGTGCGGATGTGTCGAGGTCGCCGCTGTCTCTTGTGTGGTTCTGCTGAGGTCGCCGGCGTTTCATGGGCCAACAACTCAGCATGGTCATCTCCGCTAAGTGGTTGTGGCAAGGTCGTTGCGGACCTATACATATGTGATTTTAGTTATTATCAGCAGACTATCAAGTTATTAAATTTGTATGTAAAATTGTTCAACTATGGTTTGATCTCTGCCAATCATACACTTGCCTTATATCTGGATGTATTAAGAACAGTAAGTACAACGCCAAAAAAATTAGGCAGTACACGAATGGAAGGAGAGTAGATGGAGTTTGATAAACATGATGTTTAAATTAACAAAAAACTTAAATAGATAGGTTGTACTGTTATGAGCATCATTTCGTTAACCACTACCAGTTTCTCGTGAATCCTGGATCGATATGGCAAGCGTGTTCTTATTTCTCTTTGCGGATGACGTACAAATCATTAATCTATACCTATATATCTACCTATATATATTATATATATATATTATAATAATAAAGGGAGTAAGGTTTCTGCCAAATTTTTCGTCCAACATAAAAAGACTGTTTTACCCTCCCACCAAATTACATACAACACCCAATATGCCATTGTACCGTTTCGCTTTTTTTTCCCACGCAACCAAACAATCTCCACCCGAACGGGATTCTTCCCCCAACATGCGCCACCCCTCGATCTCCAGAATCCAGCGCGCGGCGTTGCCTACCACCATCTGCCGCTGATATCCGGATCCATCCTGGGTTGAGCTCCCTCCAAAGAATCTTGATTTGACGTTGCCACTTCGAGTTGCTGCCATCATCAAAGCCGACACGAGATCTGACCGTCAACGCTGCTAGAAAATACATCTCGAGGCGCTCCTGCGCCAACCTGCTCTGCCTCTCTGCGAAGGCGAGACGAGCCCAAGCACCTGAGATGGGTCGTCGTCCCTTGCCGTCAACGCCGCCACCATACGGCTGCGAGCCTGCATCTTCCTGCGGGGACGACCAGATACACGCATCAGGGAATAGGGGAAGGGCTGCCGCGATGGGATGGAAGCCAGGGTTCACTAGTGGAAACAGGGGCTTTAGTCCCGGTTCGTAGGCCCCCTTTTGTCCCGGTTGTGCAACCGGGACGGGGCATCCGGGACAAATACCCCTCCCCATTGGTCCCGGTTGTGGCAGGACCCGGGACAAATGGGGCTGACCACGTGGCCCGAGCGCTGGAACCTGGCCAGGGCTATTAGTCCCGGTTCTGAATACGACCCGGGATGCATGCCCCTTCTGCCGCGGCAGGGCTTTTGCCCTTTTCTCTGCCGCGGCAGGGCTTTACAATTTCCGTTTTTTTGGTCCCCGAGACCTCCTGGCGGCCCCTCCCCGGACCTCGAGAAGAGTACCCTCCACCGAGCCCCCGGATCGCACGAGTGAATAAGTATATAAAGCAGAATAAGAAACACTTATATTACAGAAGCAAAGTATATCGATCATATTACATGACCGATGGAGTGTATTACAAAATCAAACTTAGTTCCAACCGGAGGCATGGTACTCTCCATGTACGTTTATGACCTCTGCATCTAAGAAGCCCGCAATTTCCTCCTGAATTGCTCGTATGCGGTCCCTAGGTAGAAGACCGTCCCGAAGCCGTTCGATCTAATATAAAGAAGAGTGGTCACTAAAATATATGAAGCTAAGTAACTAAAATAGATAGTAATAAGAAGAATTGACGATTAACGTACATGAAGTTGTTTTAAATTTCTGCCCTTGGGAGATGTGGTCTGACGAATGAACTCGCAAACGTAGTATCCACACAAGTTATTCCCGTCTCCTTGTTGCAAGCACTATACGAGAAGATTGTTTCAATCAAAATAATAATCAACCAGGCATGATAATGGAGATGGGCACGGATCTAGATAGTACTTACTTGCACAACATCAAATGTAAGTTGTTTTTCCCATTCACCGGGAGACTTCCTTATGAACCTCTTCCAAACCCTACCCGAGAAAGAAAAAGAATAAAAAGAGTTAGTAATTACTTGATATCCGAAAATGAAACAAAGTAGTCGATATATTGCAATATATAAATACTGAAATTAATAAAGATTGAAATTACCGCTGGATCATTTCTTGCATGTCAGCCCACATTGAGAGGGGTTTACGTTTTGAGTCCATTACAATTACTTTTCCTTTGTCAATTTGGAAGATTAGCAGAATATAGTGGAAGCTGCGCACGCAGAACTCATCAATTATACAATGAACATCGAGTAAGGAAAACAGAATGTTTACAACAGAGTAACACACTTACTTGAAGTTGTAAGGAAATAGTATTTCCCGTCGGTGTTGGTTAAATATTATTTCCCTTAGAATATTATTTTCTGTATCCTTGGGAGATTGCCGAAGAATCTTTTCATAAATAATATTTGGATCAATGAACCCAATATCATAGATTCCATCTCTTTTGCATTCGAGAATCTTCATTCTGCAATTATAATATATGAGTGTACTATATATATATATATATGAATATATATGCAATTGAATGAGGTGAGCTAGAGAAATAAGTGCTTACAGACAATAGGCACTAAGGATAGATTTGTCGAGGGCCTGCTGCTGGTATAACTGAAACAATTCCTCAAATTGAATCATAACAATTCCATTTCCAGTTCCATAGTGCTCGTCCTTAACGCTGAGACATAGCCAGTCCTCAGATTCATTAGCGGCTTGCATATACCAATTATGCACTCTTCGCATTTTCGTTGGTAGATTCTTTATCTCCTCGGGTTTGACAAGAGGCTGCCCGGACTCGTATTTGTACGCACATTCAGCTGCGGGGAAGTAGTTCACTGTTTGCATATACTCAGCAATGGACAAACCCGCATCAGCTGCCTTGTCTGCGTACAGTGTTATAAACTCCGGATCAATATCCTCATCAGCAATATTAGTGCTCGGCCCCACCTGGGTATTGGAAATCACTTTGAGCGGGGACGTGGATTGTTTTTTCTGCTCTCCGAGTTGAGCAACTGATTTCCCCTTTTTCCCGCTTGCGCTACTACTCTTCGTTGACCGCACCATTTCCTGGTGTGACTTCAGAATAGAGCGGTCATAGTCAGATGACAGACTCGGCTCGGGTTGATGAAGAGTCTTCACCATTTTCCAAGCTCGTTCTATCTCTTCTTCGGTCTCAGGGAAATCTGGCTTTTGCTTCTCCTTCCGCTTTGATTTCCACGCATCGTATTCGTCCTTTGCGATTTTCTGGGTTTCCTCGGGAGTATAGTCGTAAGGTAACTTGGGTACCTCTTTTGGTACCTTCGGGAGGGGTGACCGTTGACGTTTCGGTGATTTTTTACGTTTCGGCAGAAACTTAGTGGGCGGAGAGGGCTGACGCGGCGGCGTAGGCGACCGCGCTGGAGACGTGCACGGCGTAGGCGACCGCGCCAGAGACGGCATGCGTTGCGAAGACGACCGCGCTGGAGACTTTTGCGCTGGAGAAATGCGAGAATTCGATGGCTTTGCCGTCTGATTTGTGAGCACAATGCATTCCTTTAGCCATAGAACGGTCGAGTTCTTGGCTTCTCCGAGTTCAGTCAACTCTTCGTCTTCACCTTCAGGAAAATCAAGCTTTACCCGCTCGAATCCGTTGGCAACTTCATCGACCCCAACAACAGCGTAGCCCCGTGGAACCGGGAGACAATGGTGAGTTGGTTCGTTGCCAATCGGTAAGACATATTCGGCCGCCGCCTTGATGGTTATATTGACGACCTTCACGTGGAGCTCACAGGATGTCATTTCCGTGATCTCGTCCACCGGGTAAATCATCGGTGGTGCATCATCATCCGGTAGCTGCGTGGACGCAACGCTGCTTTTGCGATGAGAATGTGCGGCGTCGGGAGCCTCAGCTTCAACTTCTAGCATGTGTACTGATGCGCCGGTAGACACTATCTGCTGGCTAAGTGTGTTAATTTGGTCTTGCTGCTTCTTTGCTACATCCTGTGTCAGCTCGTGTGAGCTCGTCGTTCTCTCTATCTGGCACGAACTTCCCATCTTTAACGTCCTTTATTGCGTCTCTCAGCTTCTCTATGGGTAGAGGATGACTCTTTTTATGCCTTAGGTTATATATTGCTTTTCCTTCGGCGTCCAACCTGCCCCCATGCCCGTAGAACCATGACCTTGTCCGCTCGACCCACAAGAACGGCTCGGGAGTGATCCCCTGCTGAATCAGGTTGTTCTCCCATGTCTCCCACTTGGGACTAGAACCCTTGTAGCCACCTTGCCCCATAACATGGTGATATACCTTTTTGCCGGCGTTTTTCTCATTTGTTTTCGTCCTTTCCAGTTCATTCTCTGCCAGCTTGTACTTCACGAAGTCTGGCCATACGGGTTTTATTTTCTCATACCCTTGAGTGAAATCAGGAGTCTTGTTCTTCTTAACATAATCAAGGTTCAATCTTTTCTTCCAGTTTTTGAATTGCTCGGCCATCTTTTTCAGGGTCCACGCTTTGACCTTTTCCCGTATCTCATGTTTCATTTTAGTAACATCGGCCTCAGTCACATCCGCTTCATTCTCGTCCACCTCCGGCACGGGTAAGTTGAAATTAGCCAAAATCTTTGAGAAAAGATGATCTTTGGCTATTTTGCCGACATATGAAATTCCTTGTTTCCGCGGATCTTTTGGCTCATTCCACTCATTAACAGTTATCGGGATGTGATCTCTAACTAGCACTCCGCATTGCTTCACAAATTTTTGGGCAACATCAGCGGGAAGCTCGGGTGCGCCGTCTGCTGTGATCGTGTCGATCCTGTATCTTTCTGTATCTTTCAACTTCTTTGTTGCGCCTCGTTTAGTCTTTTTTCCGGTTGATATATTTGAACCGGATGGCTAAAAATATAAAGACTGTTAATACATGTATATAGACAACGGATGCTTCATTAATTAACATATATATATATGCACCTCGGAGCCGGTGTTTGTAATTTGTATGGTTCCACCGGAGCCGTCGGCTGCTCCCATATCGGAGCCGTCGGCTTCTCCCTCATCGGAGTCGTCTCCCTGGGTGAGCACCGGATCTCCCTCACCGGAGTCGTTCATCCACTGGCTCACATCGGGCTCTACGTCGGGCCCGCGGATTAAACCCTCGATCATATTTTCGGCATCTTCGTCTCTTGGCTCCATACTATACAAAAAGAGTAAGTATATATTTCAGATCCAATTCATTAAAATTGCACATGCATAATAATATTTAAACATACGATAACATTTCTAGCATTCTTAAATTTCTAAGAGCATGTCTAACGGACCCCTTATATGTTTTCGCCCCCTAAGAGCATGTCTAACAGACCCCTTATGTTTTCGCCCCCTAAAACGCGTGTACAGGGTTTTGGACATTTTCATGCATAGCCTGGTGAGTTACTATAAAATCTTCTTTTTTGGGGTTTCCTCAAGTTTGTCCGAGTATTTTCACTGCCTCATTCTCTTTTGTTTTTCACCTGTTCCTGCGTGTTACAGGTCATACCAGAGTGGTTTCTGAACTATTTTGGAGGAAAGATACCAGGAACTGTCAAATTACAAGCCCCTAATGGTATTGCATTTGATGTTGGAGTTATGGAGAACATGAACAGAACAATCCTCAAGTATGGGTGGGCGGAACCCATACTTGAGGATTATTCTGTTCATGTTCTCCATAACTCTCCAACATCAAATGCAATACCATTAGGGGCTTGTAATTTGACAGTTCCTGGTATCTTTCCTCCAAAATAGTTCAGAAACCACTCTGGTATGACCTGTATAGCAGGCAGGAACAGGCGAAAAACAAAAGAGAATGAGGCAGTGAAAATACTCGGACAAACTTGAGGAAACCCCAAAAAAGAAGATTTTTTAGTAACTCACCAGACTAATGCCCGTGTTAGAGGAGAGCAAAGAAACACTAAAACGAAGAAAACAGATATTGCTGCTGTATGAATGTGTTGAAGAAGCAAAGACGGGACCAAAGGTTACCAGCAAATTTGGTAACCTTTGGTCCTGTCTTTGCTTCTTCAACACATTCATACAACAGCAATATCTGTTTTCTTCATTTTAGTGTTGATTTGCTCTCTTCTAACAGGGGCATCAGGGATGCCTCTTCATATCTGAATTTTAATTGCTGTTGTTATTTCTAGACAAAGTAAACTCTGTCCATACTCTCAAAAGATCTTCAGCGCGCCCTAGCTCGCACGAGCTAGAGGGTTGGCCCTCTATATCCCCTCCCGACCAGCACATGTAGGGGTCGACGGGCCGCCCCCTGCCCAAACTTGTAAAAAATCGTTCGGGGTGGTCCATTTACGGGGTCTGCTAGATGGCCGGGTATAGCCCAAACCCGTATATCAGCGGTTATTATACGGGTTTTGGGCCATATATATAGGGGGTCTGTTAGACATGCTCTAACATTTTTAAATTTTTTATATCAATTCTAAACAAATTTAAAGTAAATAAGTCTAATCTAAAATTTCTAACATTCATAAACTAAAATTTCTAACATTTGTAAACTAATAATTCTAACAATAATAAAAAACAGTAATTAAGTAAAAAAAAAGGAAGAAAAACAAAAAAGGCCCCAGATTAGGGCGAGATGGAGGCAGGCCTTTTACCTCCTCCTGGGGCAGCGGCGGGCCGGCGGCGCGGGGCAGCGGCGGCGCGGGGGGCGGTGGAGGATGGCGCGGGGCAGCGACGGGATCGAGGGGCGGCGCGGGGCAGCGACGGGATCGAGGGGCGGCGCGGGGCAGCGGCGCGGGGCAGCGACGGGACCTAGAGGGGCGGCGCGCGGCCGAGGCGAACGGGAGAGGGCGCTAGGGGGGTGGGTGCGCTCGACGGAGTCGGGAGCGGCGCCACAGAGGAGGATGCCGACGGGGCGAGGGGGCGGCGGGGATGCCGACGGGGCGAGGGGGCGGCGCGGGGGGACGGAAAAATTGGGCAGCCTGGCGGCGTCGATTTGGTCCCTGCGCGCGGTCTGGAACTGAAAGGAGCGGTGACGTGTTTATATCCTATGACCCTTTCGTCCCGGTTGGTGGCAACAACCGGGACGAAAGACCCTTCCGTCCCGGTTGGTGCCACCAACCGGGACGAAAGACCCTTCGTCCCGGTTGGTGGCACCAACCGGGACGGAAGGGCCCGGCTGGTCGCCCGCGCCAGAACCAGTGGGCCGGCGCGCCAATTGTTTTAGCGCCAAATTTTGAATATCTTAAATATGTAAGTGAATAACTTCTACATACTTTCAAATTACGAAAAAATTACAACATTAAAATTGTTTGAAATTGCGTAAATAATTCAAATCCGTTTTCTGTTTTCCTAAATAATTATTCTAACTGTTCTAACTATTAACTATTTCACTATTTACACTTAATTTAAATATAAATATCTTATATTGTTTTAAAATTAGTAATAATTACATTAAAAGCAGTGTCGCCGGAATACAAATTCTTTTATTAAAAAGAGAAAACAAACGAATACCGAGGGGGATGCGGTAAGCATTCTGTTCTGCACATATATTTAAGATTTACCATGTACTGTCGTGTGTATTGTCGAATGAATACGGAACACTTATTTTAGCCCTGCACTCAGTTTTGCACATTCATTGAACAGGTGGTAGCTCCTCACTGAGCCAAGCATACAATGAAGCCAGCGGATGAAGCTCAGATTTGGGCAAACATACTGGCTGATCCTCTTGATTGGCCTCCATCTACTATTCCTCTTCCTAGCCAGGTAATAATAAGAAATATAAAACTATTACCATTTTTCTTCCTTGATCAACTATCTCCCTTATGCTGGTAGCCACCATGCATTTACAAACCGGTGTATTAGGATCTGTAATGCACGAAACTCCTATAAACCATCCAACCATCTGCACAATCGTCATCAGAAACATAATATCAACCGATACTTCATTTGTATTCTACAGGTCGAAAATTACCACTTCATGGAAGAGCCCAAGCCATGGCGATACTTACAGAATGTGCCTTCGGCAGGGAGGTCAATATAGGAAAGATGACAAGCACTGGACATAGGACGAAGTGATTAAGCTAGCCAAGGGTGTTGAGAAATATGGCGCTGGGCAATGGAAAAAGATCGAGCTTCATTACTTCTCACTACCTGACGGAGAGATGAACTGACCGGGGTGTATGAAGCTGGGCTATATATAGGGTCCTCTGGCTCAAAAAGTGTTGAGCTAGGGTTTTGATCCAACGGTTAAGAAACACCTCATCCAACGGCTCACAGCAGCTCGAAAGAAACACACCGTAGCCCTGATCGAACGGCTCACAACAGCTCGAAAAAAACACACCCGGATCCAACGACTCACGAGCGCTTGAAAGAAACACACGATCCGTGTGATTCTATCTGATTGGTCCAAACGAAACCCTAATTCCCATTTAGTCCCGGTTGGTTTCCCCAACCGGGACTAAAGGGATGATCCGTTTCCCAATGAAACCCTAACCCATTTAGTCCCGGTTGGTGTCCCCAACCGGGACTAAAGGGATCGATGTTTTCTTCTCGCTATATATATGTATGCATTGCCACACCATTGGCATAAACACATACAAACTCACCACTCTCTCATGGCTTCTACCGTACCCACTCTAACATTCATCCAGGCGGAGGCACTTTCCGCCTCGAACTACCCCTGCCCGTGCGGCTACAACGTTCCCGCCGGTTGGATGCTGAGCGCCGGAGGAGTGCCGGTCCCTCCTCTTCCTCAAGGTGTGGCGCGTCGGGCGGCCATCACGAACCACTACTACCACGAGCTCACGTCGGAGCAGCGGAGGAATCCCAGTTGGCATCCCGATAACCAGCATACTTGGGATGCCTTCTTCATCAATCGGCGTGAGAGGGCGCTCGCCAGGTATGAGGAGGACGGTCTGCCTCCTGGGAACTTTCACGAGGCCGGTCGTCGGCTATGGTGGTCCGGCCGGACTCTACAGAGCGTCATGGACTACATCAGGGCCGGCGATATCCCCCGCCTGCGCTACCCTCAGGCCCAGTCCTGGAGTCGTGATCCTCCGAGGGAGTGCAGAGCACCGTCAGACGATAGTGACGACGACGGCGGCGGCGACTACGACGACTACGAGTACATGTACTATAGGCCTAGGCAGGAGTATGACTAGTAGATCGATGCACTTTTGCCATTATGTACTGCCTTGTTTATTTAGATCTATGCTCTCCGTTTAGATTTAGATCCAATCTTGCCATTATGTGTACCGTGCCTTGTTTATCTATCGAAATACATGTCCCCCTCTTTTTAACGTCTATCGAAATGCCATTAGATCTGAATCCAACAAATCAGGAAAAACCACACGGAAAACAGAAAACAGACGAGCTAGAGGGCCACTGTTTGCCGGAATACAACAAATTATTTTATTAAACAGCCAACAGAAAACAGACGCGCTAGCGCGCTACTCTTCGTCCTCGTCGTCGTCGGTGACCTCCTCGTCGTCGGAGGAGGTGCATGATGGTATTTCCGAGATAGGCCCCCACCTCGGATCGTCGGAGGCCCAGACTTCGCCGGCGTGGTCGGCCCGACGGAGCGCTTGCAGCGCCTTCGTCCTCGCCTCCCGAGCGGCATCTAACTCGAGGTGGCGTTCGAGGCGCCGCTCCGCCCGCTCAGCCGCGCGGGTCTGCCATAGCTCCTCGTCGGCGCTCTCCTCACCCGGATTGTTCCGGTAGTACTCGCGGACCACGCGGTCGTCCCTGGCGTCGACTAGGCCCTGAAACGCGCGGTGCCTGAGGTGGCGGTGGTCGGCGGCAGTGACGATCTGCGGCGTCGGCGCCCTGGCCTCCGCTTCCCAGAGGGTGTGGCAGTCGCTAAAATTCATCAACGACCGCGGGCGGCCGAGGCGCCAGGCCGCCGCGTCCCAAGCGCGGGCGGCCTCCGAGGCCGTCGCAAAGGAGCCGAGGGGGATGCGGTCGTCCCCGAAGCGGATAGTCGCGGTGAACATTCCGTTCTGCCGCGATCGAACTCCGCGGAAACCGGTAGTGTTGTTCCTCCTCGGAGGCATGGTGGTGGCACGACGGTGCGTGGAGTGGAGGTGCGGCAGTTTATAACGCACATTCATGGCCACGCGTTACAACTCCCGCGCCACGCGGACAGACAATACCACCCATGCGCCACGCGGACAGACAATACCACCCATGCTTAAAAAAAAAGGGACGGGGCTGTGGCCGCATTTGTAGGGGAAGGGACATTGGTCCCGGTTAGGGGTATGATCCGGGACCAATGCCCATGCGCGCGCCACGTGGCCTGTGGCTAGGGATTCGTCCCGGGTCGTGCCACGAACCGGGACCATTGGCTCCCCACGAACCAGGACAGATGCCCCCAGGTGGTTTCTGCTGCCTCGGGCACACGAACCGGGACCAATGCATGGCACTTGTCCCGGTTTTTGGTGCAACCGGGACAGATGCCCCCTGCCCCCCTGGACGAAAGGGGTTGTTTCCACTAGTGGTTGCGGTAGAATGATCTGAACGTCGTCACCCCAAGCGGCCGCCGGCCCGGCCGTCTAAACCGCCGCGACGCGGCGGCGATGCGTGTGCCTGCAAATGCCTGCGGGACCACCAGAAACATGCAACGATGACTAGGGTAAGGGATGCGGTGTTGGGCTGGAAGGCGGGGTGGTGGCAGGACGATCACAGGGTGTGCCAGCGGCTAAGCAGATTGTTCGACGAGCCTGGCGTCGGCGAGGATCGGTTGAGTGGAGGACATGGCGTCTGCACTCTGTACCTCACGAGATGAGGAACATACGAGTAGAGACAGAGAAGGTCGATGTGCGGTGCAGTGCAGGCTGGGCCAAATTGCAGCCCAAAGTGAAAAAATGGACGGTGGAAGCTACCATGTATTTGTGGTCCAGATTGAGATAGGGAAATATGGGGAGGGCTCTAGGGGTCATGTTTCCATATTTTTTCAAGTTTATCACGTAAAAAGGATCAGTATCACATATATACACGTATATAGGAGGTGATTTAATTTTTGGCTCAATCTATTTGGTATGTGCCACATAGCCATGAATTACCCTAACTCCCCTCAATTCAATGTGTCTGTCGGATTATATGTATGAAGGTTTTAGATACTCCCTCCGTCAACTTTTATAAGGCTCACTTCTTCAACTAAACAAGACCCGATGTTAATTTTTTAAAACAAATAAAATAAGGTGAGAGACCTGTTCTGTTAATCGGTCATGCGACGCAGTTTTGTTTTTCTTCTGTTGCAAGGTATATTTCCTATACTGTATAAATAATAGATATGTTGCAAGTGATTACTTTTCTAACTCGTTTTAACTGCTAATAATTAAATGTTGCTAAGTGTTATTCATTGAACTCCTGCGTCAATTTGGTGTTCATCTAGATAAAAAAAAATCTACACGAGTCGATCAACTATGGGGTAAAATTTGCATTGTGCCAACTTTTTAAACCAAATACCGTTTTCACTCCCGTTGCAACGCACGGGCAAATTTGCTAGTCAAAGTACAAATTGCTTAATCAAAGACAAATGGTTTGACTCCTGGCGGACGTCCTCCTGCATCCCCAGATTGTGCCGACGGTATGCATCTTGCTCGGTTCTGCTCTATGGCCGTGGTACTCGCCATCTCTGTTGTTCTTTCATCTGCATCGGGTATTATTGTTCTTCTCTCTTTTTTGTTGGTCAATGCTATTTCTTGCCAATGTTTTGATTTCTTTGTTTTTTGTTTGTGCGTGTTAGGTTCTCCTCCGGTTCATCTAGGCTCATGGGTGAATGGCATTCTTGACATCCTCGTGTGACTTGTGTCGCGTCATTCTTGAGAAGTTCAGGATTCTCAAAGTAGACTGGTTGTTTTCTCCTCTGGTCCATCTGGACTCATGAATGCATGCAGTGCATTTTTGGGTTTAATTTTCCAAATTCAATAGTCGATGTACCAAGATAGAGAATTTCGATAACTCATGATGATATTAGCATTAAGATCTGTGCAGCTCTGATATGGTTTAGAAGGCTTAGTTTTATGCGACAATACGGATATTATCTTCCTGGAAATGAGATGGAAATTTGAGCATTCGTTGTATGTTGGATTGTTGGTTAACATTCAGGTCCATTCAATACTAACAAGGTTCAGTAGGAACATGTTACTTTCACAGTGTTGAATTAATACCTAAAAGTAATTTGTTTCAACATACGTGCAAGTAAAGTATCCCGCTTCTTATCGACTGAGTCCTAAAGTAATTGAGAATCACTGGGCAACTAGGGGTGGTGCTACTGCAATCTGCCATGTAATTTGGATAAGATCAGTATTCGATTCAGGGAACCTGTTTAAGGAAATCAGAAGCTGAACATCATTTTGCTAGGTTGGCGCTTCACTGCAATCTTTTGTCCTAAAGTAAAGTAACATGTTTAAGGAAATCAGAAGCTGAACATTATTTAGGTTTTCGCTTCACTCCAATCTTATGTGCTCTAGAATTATCATCATTGGATCAATCTATCATCAGTATGTCTTTTTGGATTAGATCAATATACCACAGTTGTTTGCCTGAACTTTGTCATTATCATATAAAAGTGCGCAGTTGACATAAATAACTTTTTTTTACGGCTAGATCTACTGAAAAACCTGATCATGAACTGGACACCAAACTGTAGATCGACTACTTCTTTAGATTATTGGAAAAAGGAACATTATTGTGTTTCTTAGTGTATTTATGGTGATCAGCGTGCAACCTTCTCGCTTTTTCCTTGGTCTCTCTATAGGCACTACAAATACATTTGTGGTTAGTCACAATCCATTTTTAATTCTCCTAAAACCTCAGATGATCAAGATTTTGCTAATTTATATTTCAGTCTTTGTACTAAATCAGAAAGAACTTGCATAGGATTCTCCAGGAAATATGTCACTAAGTCACATGCAGAAACTTCTGCCATACTATTTACATTCGGGAGTATCTTGTGTTGGGAGGGCCTCATTTTATCTGAAGTCCCTGGTTAGAGCATACGAGTTAGGAAAAAAATGAGGAAATGAACCAACTAGCCTGCAAGAGAACTCATTCTGGGCCAGCGCGAAGAACAACTTGGGTGCTGTTCGCCGCGCTGGCGTGGACTATTTGGCTCACTCGCAACAAGTACTCCATTGAGGCGATTTTTCCGAGAAGGTCGGCTGATGTGATCTTCAAAACACTTGTGTTTTTGCAGTGGTGGGCGGCGCTCGCCAAGGAGCACGATAGGGACCGGTTGCTGCTGCTGGTCGCTGAGCTCAGGAGGAGGTACGCCGTGCTGGTAGCGTCGCCGGCGTTGGTGTAGTGTTTTGGTGTTCCGGCTTGTTTGGGGGTGCCGGCCCCGGAACTCTTTTCGGTGGTGTGCTTAGTGTCGTGGGCTGCGTCCCTCTCCAGTCAGGTGGTGTGGGTGTTCGTTCGGAGAAGCTGTAGGCCCAGTGTGTTTGTAATGCTATGTTTGAACTATGTTTGCTTTATTAAGTTAAAGCAGGGCAATGTTTTGCCTGCTTTCTAAAAAAGAACTCATCTACTAGCAATTACCTTAATTGCCACTTGTTTCAACCACCAACTATGTGTTGTTGCAGGTAAGCTCTATTAAGAGTATCCTTATTTCTAGTCATGTTTGCTAGCTTCTGCAGAAGCTAATAATTATAATGTTGATGCTTGTACGTAACTTTGTTTGCAGATTATAATTTTTTATAAGGTGATAAATTCTTCTATGGCACTTATCCATCTATATTGAGATGCTTTCTAGCTTAGTTGGCTCTATGTTGTCGGTTCTTCCGAGATACTGCACGTTTATGGTTCAAGGCTACATCATGTATCTCCCGGCTCTATATATGGTGCGTGCATCTCCTCTTTTACTCATTCCCAGATGTAGGCAGCCCTTTGTTTCTTTTATCTCTTCGATGTGCAATCCATATCACTGGTATTGCATGTTATTGGTTCAAACTATGGTCACATCCTGGCTATTTTTCCTTTATCATATATGATGCTTCTTTTTAATGGCCTTAATTGACAAGATCCTTTCGAGGATATTGATAATGTGTGATCTTGTTGCTAATATTAAACCCCAGATTGGTCGGTACATGTCTAGACAATGTTTTAATGTCGTCGACCTGCCATGATTTTGTTCAAGGGGTAATTTAGGAATCTCTTATGCCATCAACTGCGCAAAAAACCAATTAGCCACTTATGCTTCAGATATCATGTATCATAAGTTCTTTATGCTTCAAACAGAATGTATCAAGGAAGCAAATTGAATAATTTTTGTATTAAGTGATCTTTAGAATCCACAGTGGAAAAGCTACAGAGTCCTTTGCCTGTTTTCAGCGAGCAGTAGAATTATTTTGCAGTCATTGTTAAAAAGATGCTAAAGCATTCTCTAACAAGTTTGTTTACATGCTAGAAATTACTATTACAATGCGACTTACATTTTTCTATTTGTTCATGTCCCATCTTTTGCGGATACAGATTTGACATCTTTCTGCAGATACAGAGTTGATTCTAGATGGCTAACTCTTACGAATTTTGTAGAAGCATATTTGCAAAATTTGCCGAAGCAGGAAATTTTAGAGAGTAGTTGTTGCATGTGTTTTTGTTTGGTCCTGATATTCTGCTGAGTAGCGCCAACCACTACCCATGAGTCCACTTTTTATTTATTTTGGTAGTTCTGTTAGGCCTTCTGGCAATACTGTTTCGTTGTCTGCCTTATGATTAAGTGGATGTATTCCTCTTAACAAAGGAGCTACATCAGATAGTCTGGAGCTGCCGAGAACTGCTCCAAACAAGAAGGGCCCTGAAGGATCAGCTGGAATGAAGTAGAGAACGGTCTGTAAGTGAACGGTCTGCAACCTCTCGGTGGGCATTGACTCTTCACTTAGACATGGAACAAATTCGATCCTTTTGTACTAAACAGTCATAGAGAATTTCATAATACTCCTTATCGTAGTGTATTTTTTTCAGGAAAAAAAGGGAATGAAGAAAATGATGTCATAATAAAATTCATCTTATTACGACACAATTTCACGGAAAATAATTATATGAGACCTGGTCTACAAATTTAGCCCGTGGACCAACTCCACTAATTGACACGTGGGCAGGAGAGAGAAAATAACCGAAATTTACATGTCTATTTTTAGATCTAAACTACCATGCATGCCACGTGTCAACTGGTGGAGTTGGTCGACGGGGCTAAATTTGTAGACGAGGTCTCATATAATTATTTTCCCAATTTCACCTCTCCTATGCACATTCTTACTTTGAAAAGGAGCAATGAGCCTATGACACAGGAAAGATAAATTATGCTGAAAGCAATATGAGCACTTCTTATGTGGAGAAGTAAATAGCATAACATGGGCGCATGCTTCTTTTTAACATGCAAAGTTTGAAGTGAAGTCTAAGCTAAGGGCATCTCCAGTCGCACCCCCAGAGCCCCCAGGCGGCCTTTTTAGCGACGGAAGCGGCGAATAGCGCCGTTTCCTCACCAGTCGCCCCCCCCCCCCACCCCCCCCCCCCCCCCCAAGCCCAAATAGCACTGTTTCGGTGCTATTTCGCGCCGCGGCACCCAGGCCGAACGCTGGGTTCGGCTTGGGGGGCGAAACTGCGCAGCAGCACGCACGTGCCAGCTCTGTCAGTAACGCGCCGAAAAAACGGGGAACAGAAACCCCCGTGATCATCTTCTCGGCTCCCGCGTCGGTCAAAGGCTGCCGGCGTTTATGGCGTGGCGGCCGCCCAGTGCATGCGCCCGTTCAAAGGCTGTCGGCGTAATGGCGTGGCGGGCGGCAGCGAGGGGACGCGCGCGCAGTAAATGCCCGGCATGCTACAAAAGCCCCCCGCCGCTCGTCGCCCGCCCCATTCTTCCACCTCGCTGCTCTCTCCCTCCTCGGCGCTCACCTCTCTCCCCCGTGCTCTCTCCTTCCTCCACGCAGATGGCGAACTACGAGAGCGCCGCCGCCGCCAACAGCTGGATTCGCCGCCACCTTCGCCGGAATGAGGCGTGGGCGCTGTACCGCGCGGGCTACCCGTGCCCGCCGGACATGCGCCTCCCGAGATCTGGCGGCGGGCAGCCTCGCTGGACCCTCAGCGCGGGCGGGGTGCCCGTGCCTCCGATCCCATCAATGGACGCGGAGTTCTGGCAGGCCATCGCCGAGGTGCGTCAAGGCCTGCCGGCGGACGAGGCCGCGCGGCTCCATTGGAGGCCGCACGGCCAGGACGTCTTTTGGTGGCAAGAACTCCAGCGGCGCCACGACGCCGAGCTCGCCGCCGAGGGCAACAACGGCCCCGTCGAGGGCTGCCCAATAGCCACGGGCGCAGGCGCTAGTGGGGAGGCCAGCACCGCACTCTCGACTGGGTGCTGGACTACATCCACGCCGGCAACGCACCCCGACTGGAGATGCCACCCCGCCAGAACTGCTCGTGGAATGCGCGGCGGATGGGCGGCGGCTCGTCGTCGGCCACGTCGTCCTCCTCCGGCGCGAATTCCATGTCTCTCACCCCTCCCCTTCTAAACTCCGGCGCGCCAGTCCCCATGCGCAGCGGCGGCGCCCTACGCATCGGCGAGCCATGCCAGCGGCAGGACGCCGGCTTCGATCGCACGGTCCGCCCGGGGAGTGGCCGGACCTGAAGGCCGCCGAGGAGCTGTCGTGCAACACGCTCCATCCCGTCGCCGACGACGTCGCCGTGGACTGGAGCCTGCGCGACAGCACCGCCGAGGAGCTGGAACTCCAGCGCCGCCTGCTCGCTGAGGCCGAGCAGCGCAAGGCAGCTCGCGACCAGGAGAGTGCCGCCAACGCGGCCCACCGCCGCATTCCTCCCCCGCCGTCGACGAGGGACGTCCCCTACGTCGTGCTCGACCCCGACTCTGAAGAAGAAGCCGAGTACCTGCGATCCCTCGCGGTGTCCAGGTGGGGCGACTCCGGCGCGGGGCCGAGCAACACTGGTTGCTGCGACCCCGGCCAGGGACCGAGCAGGCGCGACAGCGACCGCCCGGACGACGACGACGACGGCGACGACGTCGACTATAGCCAGGCCATCGCTGCGCGCCTAGGACTTAAGTAGTTTAGGTTATTTTAGTTTAAATTCGCGTTTTAGTTTAAATTTGCGTCGAAAATGTATGAACTTTGAGTGAATCAATAAAATGCGCCGAGTTTCAAATCGCGAGTTTTTTTGGCCCGAAAGTTGGGCTCGGGGGCGACTGGGAAGCCTGCCCCCCCCCCCCCCCAGGTTCCAAATTAGCGCCGTTTGGCGCCGCGGCGGCCCCAAAACGGCGGCGTTTTGGGCCCGGGGGGGGGGGGGCGCAACGGCTGGAGATGCCCTAAGGATAAAACAACCGGAAGAAATGGCAGAGGGGATAATTTAAAAGAAATTCTTAGAAGACGAGATATGCATGCTATGGTTGAGTAACCTGCTCAATTCTACCTTTTTCCTTTGTACTTTGGAACATACGGGTGACACCTCCCACACAGCAACCATTGATGCGGGGCATGCGCCGCGCAGAAACCCGACTAGTATCTACCAAAGAACCAACCGTTGTATCGCAAAAGGGCAGAAATGTGTTATTTGGTGGGAGGGTAAACTACCATTTTGCGCTTGGACAAAAATTATGTCAAAAAACTTAATGCTTTAATTATTATATTAGGTAGCTATAGATTCTCACAAAAGTAACACGAAAACTAACCGCTGCATTACAATCTGCATTGTTTGTATCATGAATATCCAAGAGTACGAGCACACCAAAAATATCAAATTATTAACACCAATTAAGAAGGATGTAAAATTACAACAAAGGAAAGCCGACATGATTCTTACATGTTACAGGTTTGCACGCTGAAGTTTAAGAACAATTTTGCAAGTAGCATAACAGTGCTAAAGATACATATTATAAACACATGTAATCAAAGGTGCCAAGACTCACCCTAGTGCATCACCACTACGCTGGTTCCCTCCAAGCTTGTTTGGAAACTAAAATAAAATTTCTTTGCATCATAATTATCCTGAATACACACAAAGGATAGAGAACTAGAAACTCCTCACAAACATCATGTAAAAATAAACAGTAATAAGCAGTAGGTGATGATCTATTAGCAAAGCATGTCCTTGAGAAAGACAGTTACAATTTACAACCAAAATAATTGGCATCACACAGAGCAGGGATATGTACCGAAGTTCTACAATTCTATTATCCATCATTGAAATAAGCTCAATTACCATTGTAAACAGGATATCCCTATGTGGGCCATGTAGGACGACCTCGCATAACATTCACTCCATTTTCTCTTACCTTTATCAAACTTAGCATGAAATAGTCTGTAATAAAAATTTATAGACATCGTTGTTGCCCAACATAAAGGAGAACGAAAAACCACCAGATGGTCTCTAACAAAATGAAATCAAATACCCAGAAACGTATAGGATGGACCTTATAATCCAAAGCGTAAGGAATGAAATAAGTCAATCGAAGGTGTATGGAACCAAAGTTACCCATACATTACCACAATATCAAAATATGAAAATTGGGATAAATATTTAACCACTTTGGATACAATCAGATCAAGATGTGACCTTCACTGGGTACTCCCAAAATGGGGCATGGCCAGGCACCATTTGAAGTGCAGCGATTCCGATGACCATGTGTCAATACACACGATGGAGATTGGGACTAATCCATCTGTGTCAACGAAGACCATTTAAAAGATATTGGGGCTTAACAACCCATTAATTAAATATTTAAATATAAGTTTCTACAGATCATATATTTTGTTCAATGTCGCGTGCATGTGTCATCTTAGTATCATACTTACCCTAGACAGACTATATCCGATAAACTTTGATGGCTATTCACTTCTCTCAACTACCAAAAGCAAGCATGGGACACAATAATGAGATATCAACGTAAAAGGTCCAATAGCCTCCTCTGTCGTTTCTTTTTATTTTTCAGGCAGGGCGCATAAAAGAAAGAGGGGCGGGTTCCAAAAAGTTGCAACATAACCCTCATATTCTTGGATATTAATACACGCAAAAAAATTTAAAGAAAGGCCCTATCTTCATTAAAATGGCAAAGAAGTCACTGGACTTCCTTATTTTGACGTGGAGGCGTCTACAATTCATATTTTTCACATAAGCCCATAGATTTCAATATTATTACACAAATGCGCCTACGTGGACGATAAATTGTCCGTGCCTCTTTGATTCATAGGAATGTCATCTCTTTGATTCATAGGAATGGCATAGGATTTTTGTAGGATTAGAACCTATATGAAATTTTCCTATATTGCTTGTTTGATTCATAGGATCATATCCTATAGGATATATTCCCATAGGAAACTTATAGTACTAATCCTATAGGCAAAGAACATGAGGTCCAACCTCGTGGAAAAATTTCTACACACAATGAAAGGAAATTTCTCTTCTAATAGGATTGATTTAGCCATACCATACCAACCCTACAAGTTTTCTATTCCTATACTTTTCCTATCATATGAATCAAAGAGGCCTAACAGAAGACTCCAGAGTGGACAAATAATAGATATATAGCCCACATGTGGCTTGTATCTTAAGAAATAGGTCCCATATTGACCTCAAAATTTCAAATGGCCCCTGATTAGTTTGATTATTTACCAATTGGTTCCCAAGTGATCGGACTACATAATGACCTCGGCCTAGATTTCCATAAATAGGAATTCAACTAGCTAGTAAATTAAGGAATAGCCCCCAAGTTTCTCGGATTTTTACAAGTAGGTCCTCGAGGTGACCTGAAAATTGCACAATGTCCATCAAAATAGTCGGAACTTTCATAAATTAGTCATCGAATCCATTTTAGCTCGAGTGACCTCAAAATCGTACAATCATCGAGTGACATTAACCATATTATCATATTTTTACGAAACCATTATATCCCATATGAAAAAAATTATTTTGGAAAATGGTAATGTCAATTATTCAATTTATACTCTTGTATTATAAAAAAATTCTTACATAACCATACACCACACCCCTCTATTAAGATATTTGTTAGATTATATACTTTGGAGTCTATACCAATATATTTAGTAATATTAAAAATAGTGGACACAACATTCTCACAATAACATACATATATTGTATATAATTCAACGATAGTAAAAAGAAAGGGAGGCAAGTGTTTTTCCTTATTTCATGTGTCCACATGTAATATGGTTTTGTATCTTGTCAAGGGTATAATATCTTGAAAATAAAAAACTTTTTGTGCGACTTGATAAATTTTCAATGATATAAATTGAAACTTTATAACAAAACATAATTTAAAAATTGTATTGTATGGTTAACACTGATAACTAAATAGTATACACCATATATTTGTTAAAACACAATGTAATTAAAAATAAGAAATGTATAAAAGTTTAGTACAACTATAATTTTCAAAACACAATGTCGTCCATTTTGAATGTACAGTCCAACGATAGTAAAAAAACAGGGAGGCAAATTGTTTTTCCTTATTTTATGTGTCCACATTTAATATGGTTTTGTATCGTGTCAAGGGTATAATATCTTGAAAAGGAAAAACTTTTTGCGCGACTTGATAAATTTTCAATGATATAAATTGTAACTTTATAACAAAATATAATTTAAAAATTGTATTGTATGGTTAACACCGATAACTAAATAGTATACACCATATATTTGTTAAAACACAATGTGATTAAAAATGAGAAACATAGAAAAGTTCAGTACAACTATAATTTCTAAAACACAATGTCGTCCATTTTGAATGTACTGTCCTAGGAGGTCACCATTAATTACATGGATGTGATGCGAAGAAGGAGAGGCGATGCTATTTCTCCAGCAACCTTTCATGGACGCGTAATCATTCCAACGGACAATCCACATAATCAAAGGATTGATCATGTGATGGGGGGATAGTAACCCGGTAGGCCAACCTCAAGGTGTAACCCGGCCCAAGGTGTGCTACACAGGATTCGGCTAAGGATAAAGAAACTTCTGGAAGGCCCAAAGTTTGTAGGCCTCGCAACCCGGATTGTGGGTTGCGGTAAGGAAAGTTAGGGTTTGCAAGTAGAAGTTCGAGTAGGACTCAATATGTACCTTGGAGGCTAAGCCAGGGGGAGGGACGGTGCTTTATAAACCGGCCCCTAGGTTTAGTTCGCCAGAGATTCAAGTCATAGTTGTATCACCAATTATCGAGTATCCAGTATAGTTCATATTCGAGATCCGGCGAGTTGCTTTCCGGTTCTTAGATCGCTTTTTGCCATGCCTTCCTTCGAGCTAAACCCTCTCCCAAATACCTGTGTCGTCTTGCCCCAAGATCAGTTACCCCAGGTAACATCTGCCGTGATTATCCCACGACAGTTGGCGCCCACCGTGGGGCCTGCGTCCAAAGGTGTTTACATCACGGGAGAAGCTCGGAAGAGCATGAAGAACTTCATCGTCGGCGAGATCTACACCAATGACGAAGGAGAAAAGATAGTGGACGATTCCGGCTGGGAGCTAGAGCCGGGTCATCTCGAATCCGGATCTACTGTGGCGATCGGCCAAATCAGTATCTTCATCGGGATGGTACGTACGCTTGATTTAAGAGGACAATATCACGTGCATGTTACAGGGACTTCTAGCAGGGACAAAGGAGCATTAAATCAAACGGTGAATTCAACTTCTGCGGCCATTCCGAGATACCTAAGATGGGCGGAGCAAGAGGTAACGTGGAGCAGAAGGGATCACCCGGGAGGAATAGAGCGCCCCGGAATCTTGGCATTGGTGGTCGCTCCGCAGGTCAATGGTTATGAATTGAAAAAAGTCTTGATGGATGGAGGGAGCAGCATCAACATCCTGTATTGGGAGACCTTCTTGCGCATGAACCTCAAAGAATCACAGCTACAGAAAACTTCGACAGTTTTTCATGGAATCGTGCCGGGTCATTCGGCGCGCCCCGAAGGAAAAATCACATTGGAGGTCGCTTTCGGAGAGTCGGTGGATAATTATCGCGTGGAGTGGCTCACGTTTGAAGTGGTCAAGTTGCATAGTCCTTATCATGCGCTGTTCGGAAGGCCGGCTTACGCCAAGTTCATGGCTAGGCCGTGCTATGTATATTTGCAGCTAAAGATTCCGGGCCCCAAGCGGACCATCACCATCCATGGGAGCCGGGACATAGCAGCTGAGTGCGATGAGGGGGATTCAGTGTTGGCTGAGCAAGCTTGCAGAAAGGAAGAACTCAAATATTACCGGTCTCAGGTAGATCCGGATGATGGCACAGCATTGAGAAGACCGGACTCCGAGGACGAAAGAGTGAAGTTTAAAGCAGCACAGGACACCAAGAAAGTAGATTTCGTGGAGGGAGATCCCACCAAGCAGTTCATTATAGGGTCCAACTTGAAAAGCGAGCAAGAAAAGGCTCTTGTGGAGTTCATTCGTTCAAATGCGGACGTATTTGCTTGGACGCCCAGCGACATGCCGGGTATCCCCACTGAGTTAGCAGAGCACAGTTTGCATGTGGATCCCAAGGCTAGGCCTGTGAAGCAGGGTTTGAGAAAAATGAATGAGGAAAGAAGAAGAGCCATAGGCGAGGAAATCGCGCGGCTATTAACTGCAGGTTTTATCATGGAAGTATTTCACCCGGACTGGCTAGCAAATCCGGTTCTTGTGATGAAAAAGACAAACGAGTGGAGGATGTGCATCGATTTCACAAGTCTCAATAAGCATTGCCCAAAGGATCCGTTCGCGCTACCAAGGATAGACCAAATCATAGACACGGTAGCCGGGAGTGACTTGCTGTGTTTCCTGGATGCATATTCGGGATATCACCAGATTAAACTCAAAAGGGAGGATTGGGAGAAAACGTCGTTTATAACCCCTTTTGGGGCCTTCTGCTACAAAACGATGACATTTGGATTGAAGAACGCGGGTGCAACTTATCAGCGGTGTATTCAGAAGTGCTTCGAAGATCAAATTGGGCGCAATGTGCATGCTTATGTGGATGATGTGGTTATTAAGACCCGGAAGGCAGAGACATTTATCGATGATCTAAAGGAGACGTTCAAAAACTTGAGGAGATACCAGATGAAGCTTAACCCAACCAAGTCCGTGTTCGGAGTTCCGGCTGGGAAATTACTCGGCTTTATAGTCTCCGAGAGAGGAATCGAGGCAAACCCGGATAAAATCAAGGCCATTCAGAATCTGAAAAAACCGGAAAATTTGAAGCATGTTCAAAAGCTTACGGGCTGCGTAGCAGCCTTGAGCCGATTCATATCCAGACTTGGAGAAAAGGCAATACCTTTGTACCGGCTCCTGCGAAAATCAGATAAATTCGTGTGGGATCAAGAAGCAGATGAGGCGTTTGAGGCACTAAAGAAGCAGTTATCTGAAGCACCAGTACTAGCGGCGCCGGGTCCTAAAGAGCCTATGTTACTATACGTGGCAGCTGGCCCCCGAGCCGTTAGCGCAGTAGTTGTCGTGGAACGCAAAGAGGATGGGAAAGGTTACCCGGTTCAGAGGCCGGTTTATTACGTCAGCGAGGTATTATCAGAAGCAAAGCAGCGCTATCCACATTGGCAAAAGTTGGTATTCGGGGTCTTTATGGCCAGCCGGAAGTTGAAGCCATATTTCCAAGAACATCCCATAACAGTGGTTAGTTCAATACCAATGTCGGATATTATCAGAAACTCGGATGCGACGGGAAGAATAGCCAAGTGGGCAATAGAGATGGGGGATTATCATATCAGCTACGAGCCCAGGTCAGCAATCAAGTCCCAGGCTTTGGTCGATTTCATTAACGATTGGACGCACACTGGAATGGCTACCATAGTTCCAAAATCCGAATCATGGACCATGCACTTCGATGGATCAAAGCAATACGAGGGATCAGGAGCTGGAGTGGTGCTGACATCGCCCAAGGGAGACAAATTGAGTTACGTACTGCAGATTCACTTTGACTGTTCAAACAACGTGGCCGAGTATGAGGCCCTATTGCATGGCTTGAAGGTAGCCAAGGAGATGAACATTAGAAGGATACGGTGCTTTGGAGATTCGGATCTTGTGGTACAACAGGTATCAGGATCTTGGGATAGAAAGGACGCAACTATGGCAGCGTACCGCAGGGAGGTTGATAGGGTTGCCGGGTGTTTTTCCGGGTATGAGGTGGAGCACATAGACAGAAGAAAAAACGAGGCAGCAGACGCACTCGCCAGACTCGGCTCGCGCAGAGAGCCGGTCCCACCTAATGTTTTCCTGGACGAGTTATGGCGACCGTCAGTTAAAACTGAGTCTGAGGAAGAACTAGCAAATCAAGACCCGGATTTGGAACTCGTGGCCACAGTACGTGTCGTTCCTGAGTGGACAGAGCCATACCTGGCCTACCTATCACGGGGCGAGTTACCAGAACATGAGGTATTAGCAAGACAAATTCTGAGGCGAGCAAAAGGATACTCTATTATCAATGAGGAGTTATACAAGAGAAGTGCAGCAGGAGTCTTTTTGCGCTGCGTAGCACCAGAGGAAGGCCGACAGATTCTTAAGGAAATCCATGAAGGTGATTGCGGGCATCACGCATCCACAAGATCCCTGGTGGCCAAAGCCTATCGACATGGATTTTTCTGGCTCACGGCTCTAGCAGATGCGGAACGATTAGTAGCAAGGTGCGACAGATGTCAAAGGTACGCTCGCCAAACCCATGTGCCGGCTATGGAATTACGAACCATCCCGTTAACTTGGCCATTTGCTGTATGGGGTATGGACATGGTTGGCCCCTTCCATATGTCACCTTGCAAGAAGACACATCTTTTAGTGGCTATTGATAAGTTTACCAAGTGGGTCGAGGTTATGCCAGTTACTAATTGCGAAGCAGCTACAGCAGTCAAGTTCCTAAAAAGAATTATCTACCGGTTCGGGTACCCTCACAGCATAATTACCGATAATGGAACCAACATGTCCCTTGGAGAGATGGAAAAATTCTGTGGCAACAACGGAATCCGGCTCGATGTAGCGTCAGTGGCTCATCCACAGGCCAATGGGCAAGTAGAGAGAGCAAACCAAGAGTTGCTTCGTGGATTAAAGCCGCGGTTGCGAGTTCCTTGCGTCAGGGCCGCTGGAGCTTGGGTCGAAGAACTTCCTTCAGTGGTCTGGGGTATCAACACTACACCCAACAGATCTACTCAGATGACGCCCTTCTTCATGGTCTATGGGGCAGAAGCGGTATTACCAAGCGATATTATTCATGATTCACCAAGGGTGGCAGCTTATGTTGAAGTAGAGAACGAAAAGACCCGGCAAGATGCCGTGGATATGTTAGAAGAGCAAAGAGAACAAGCCTTGGAAAGATCCGCCATATATCAGCAAGATTTACGGAGGTACCATAGCCGGCGTGTGAAAACCCGGGTCTTCCAGGAAGGAGACCTAGTCCTGCGTTTGGTTCAAACAAACGAGGGAAAACACAAGCTATCACCACCATGGGAAGGACCTTTCATCGTGAGCCGGAATCTGCATAATGGGTCATATTACTTGATAGACGCAAGGGAAGAATCGGCCACAGTTAACGACACTGCTCATACCACTGCACCTATGCAAGAAAGAGACAGACCATGGAACGTGGCTCAGCTACGCCCGTATTATACTTAGCAAAAACTATGTTGGCACGGGGAATTAAACGATGTAACAGGCAGCAGGTTTCAGACGTACTCTTTTCCTATCCAGGGTACCCTTGGGGACTGGACGGGTTTTTAATGAGGCGGCCTGCTGACCTAATTTTCTCATATCAAATAAAGAGGTGATTATCAAGAAAAGAGGCAATTATCATTCGTACAGTGTGTATCTCTAGGTTTTGAGGGCTGGTCGCTCATATAAGCACGGCTGCAAACTCAAAGACCCGGCCTCGATGCCAATGAGTTATAGGGGCTGGTTACTCGAAAACGAGTACGGCTACAATCTTATAACCGGACAAAGAAGTCCAAATTTCTCGGCTATTCTTACTTAAGCTCGATGTGACTCGCAACAAAGTGGCATGATTTGTTCGCTTACGATTACTTTCAGACATGAAGCCCAATGGGACTTGCCTGACCTCGTTTTCGTATTGATGTAACAACATGATATCCACGTGAAAGCCGGCTTACAGTACAAGATAGTCGAAAGGGTCATCTAAACCACAAGTTATGCAGAGTATAAGGCTGACAGCCGGAAACTCAACGATTATTAAGCATAACTTCAAATCCATAAGTGTCCTGGGATACTTGAGAATCCAGCGGCAGGCAATTCATTCTCTTTTAAAAAATCATGTGTTCTGGGCGCGGAAATCCGGACCTGGGGGACTTATGAGTTTTGAAAGAGAAAAAATGTTGTTTAGCCGTTAAAATTCCAAGGAACCAAATATCATCCGGGTCTTGGGGGCTTGGGGACTTTGTAATAAGTTCGTTCGCCAAACACCCATGAAACCCGGAAGCCCGGTCTCACAAAAGGAAGAATAAAGAATTGTGGGTATCAGGAATAAGGCAAGTAGGATATCAAGAACAAGTGGGTGCAAAAGCATAATCAAAAGCCCAAAGAGGCGCAAAGTGCATCGGGAGTTCAGAATGTATTACAAAGCCTCACTAAAGTATCAAAGGAGCACAGGCGCTCCATTCAAAAAATAAGTTGTTTCAACGACGATTCGCCGACCGATGCATATGAAGTAATAGGCGACACTCAATACTCTAAGACGCAGGGTCCATCTTGGCTTTGCCCTTGCTGTCGCTTGTGGTAGCAGCACCACTCGGGTCAGTGGCAATGCCGACTCGCGCAGGTGGAGGGACGACAGGAGTAGAAGTAGCAGGCACAGAGTCGGCTTCGGCCTTCTTCTTGGCGGCTTCTTCCCTTATCTTGGCCGCTTCCTCCTTCCACCGGGCAAGCATGTCGTATGGCTTGGGGCGGTTCGCCTTGATGATTTTGTCGTTAACATCATATGCAGGAAGAATGGTATCAATCTCCAAACCATCGGCAATAACGCTAGCCGGGTGACGGATTTCTTTTTGAATAGACTTGAAGTCCTTAGGCGAGAACTTGGATCCATCCGGGTTGAACTCCGGAAACCCGCCCGTCAGCTTGGCCGGCTCTAGCTTAGGGAAATAAGCTTTAGCCAGCGCGAGTCCTCGGGTCACACCAAATCGGCAAGATGAGCGCTTCCAGTGCCAAATCCACTCAGGGATAGTGGAGCAGAATTCTAGCAATTTCTTCATGTTGCTTGGCCTGATACCCGGCAGTCGCAACTCGTCAAGAATCCAACCAATTCCGGCACTAAGCTGCCAGATAGTGTCCTTGATAAGTTTCAACTTGATAGTGTCATCTTCTTCAGGGTTTACGTCACACGGGCCTGTTAAAAAGACAAAGAAAAAGTAATAAGTAAAGGGATACGGTTGTCCATCTAGAGAGAATCAGGGTCACAAGTGCTAAAATTCAAAGATCATACCAGTTGCAACACGATGGATATCAGCAATTTGCACTGAGAGAGTCGTCAGCCTATCTTCAGCCGCGTGAGCCCTTTTCCGGTACTTCCTCATGATTTTTTGGCTCCTACGAGTTTCAGTTTCAGCTGCTTCGCGAAGGGCCGTCTCTTTTTCGATACGTTTGGTGGCTTTGGCTAGCTTCTTCTCGGATTGCGCAACGTAGTCCTATAAGGAAGTATGAAGAAGGATTAGTTAGAAACGTTGTGCAAAGTTCCAAGCAAGTTACTTAGTAATTCACTTGGAACTTGGGGACTATGTGTGGAAATAGTTGATATTACTCGGGTTTACCTTGTGTTTGGTTATCAAGGCGTCTAGTATGTTTTCTTCATCGGCCCTCAAAGTGTAGAGGGCATCTAGCATCTGAGCAAACGTCATGTCTTCGGGGCGAAGTTTTGAAGGGCCGGAAGATTGGCCTTCCTGTTGAAGGACTTTTCCGGATTTTGGGGTCGAAACCCGGACCGTTTGAGTGTCCGGGTTAGGGGAACCCGGTTTGGTCTCCAAGATGATATCTTCGTCCACTTCTTCCGAAGATTTGGGCGATGCGGTTTCCGGTGGAGTTGGGTCCTTAAAGGGGTCTTGTTCCTTTTCATCCTCAGCCTCGTCATCAGCAGTAACATCCATATTATTATTCGGCTCCTCCTCTCCTCGCTTCTCCGCTTCAGGAATATCCGGGTCGCTAGTGGTGACTTGGACCCTGAAGAGAAAGAAGGAGATAATGGTTAGTACTGCGGATATATATAAAAGAAAGGGGGGTTAGTAAGTGTGAAAGAATATCGAGTAAAGGTTGCTTACCCGGTGTTCACGGCATAGTCTGGGGGGAGCTCGCAGCTGGAGGCAGACGATGTTGGCAAAGGTACCGGCTGCGGTACCCGGAATTGCCCGGCAAGTGGATGACTAGGAGATGGATGACGTTGAGGAGATTGGGGAGGCTGAGGTGGAGGAGTGCTAACTCGGCGAGCAGGCGAAGTGGAAATACCCGGGTTAAGGGGATCATCCCCCGGAGAACTCCGGGTCACCCTGCGCTTAGCTGGGAGGGGATCCTTCAAGAATGGTGAATGTGATAATCGTTCATTAAGTTTATGCATAGTGTCAAAGGAGTAAGGCGCAGAAGACATGGAGGAGAAGGGAACCTTTGCGACTACCCCTCTAGCCTTCCTCTTGGCCCCGACTGTGGGTTCTTGGTCGGATTCGGTGGCTTCCGGGTCATCTTCTTCTTTTTCCTCCTCGTCTTCTAACCCTGAAAGTTAAGTATGCATCGGACAAGGAAAAATGGGTGATAAGAAAGATAGTGCAGGTAACAGGTGGATGTAAGATCAAGGAAAAATACCTTCATCGTTATCAACCGGCTCGTCTTCCTCTTCAGGGTCTTGGGAAGGAGGAGAGGTTTCAATCCTCCAGAAGGGATCGTCAGCCTGTGAACAAAGAGATGAAAGCAAGCATTAGAAACTATAACAGGTAAAAGTGCTGAAACAAGCAAAAAGAATCAGGTCTCACCGTTGGAGCAGTGTTCTCCCGAGTAAATGGAGGTAACCCGGCAATGTTCCTTATCACCTCTAGCTTCTCCGTCAGGAAACCTTTGATGGTCTTGTTGGTGTCACCGGCGGCGAAGCTCTTGGTGGAGTATCGGAGAGAGTCCGTGATGTGCCCCGAGTATTCATGTAGCAATTTGGAGCGGATGGAGTTGGGCTGCACCCGGAAATCTACCCAGGTTTTCACTAGGTTAAGCCCAAGAAGGCCTTGAGCCGAGAGAGCAGCTAATTTAGCTAGCAAAGGTTGGATCGCCTCCCTGTCCGAGTCAGGGGCAAAGGCACTGAAAGAATCGGATGGCTCAAGGAGACTCTCCGAATAACCTGGCAATTTTCTCTCACCATCCGGGGAAGTGTCAAGGCAATAAAAGAAAGAAAGTTGCCAGTTTTTGACGTGGGAGTTCAGGTTGAGGGTTGGCATCGGTGAATGCTTGCGGCGCTGGATAGATACCCCGCCGCAAGTAAGAAGCGCTCCATCACCGCTCTCGCGGCATGGTTTGCACTGGAATAATTCGATAAAAAGAGCCAGACTTGGCGAGGTACACAAGTAAGACTCCGATAAAACTATGAAGTGGGTAATGTTCAACATAGAGTTAGGCCCTATGTCGAACACCCGGAGGCCGTAGTGGCTCAAGATTTCCCGGAAGAAAGGGTGACCCGGAGGACGGAATCCCCGGGTCACGTGCTCGGTGAAGCAGATTACCTCATTTCCGGCAGGGGTGGGCCGGGTCTCATCACCTGGTGCCCTCCAGTGAATATCCTTTTGAGAAGGAAGGATTCCTAGCTCGGTCATCCCATCCAACTTGGCCTTTGTTGCTGTGGACCGACCCCAATTTGCGGATATGGCTTGGGTAGCCTTTACCGGGGCCGGCTGTTTCCCTTGTTTTTTTGGAGCCATAGGGTTGACCTGCAGAGTACAAGAGGTATAAGGAGTAATACTCGGAATATCGAATTATCCGAGTTTGGAGCATTAAGGCGGTACGAAGACTGAAAAATATCCGGGTAACGCCTTACGGAGCAAAAGGTTGTGAATTATCCGGGTGTTAAATGTGGTTGAGGAAATCACTAGTTACTTACGTATTGAGGTGAGTTGGGTGAGCACGGATGGTTGCCCATGCTTCTATTGCAAGTAAAATAGCTGGAAAGGGAAGATTTTCCAGGTGTTAATGTGATAAGCGGAAAATCGAGGAGGAACGGATCTAGATGGGAAAATTTGCGAGTGATCTTACAGAAGATTTGATGGTTAACAATGATAAGGGGATGAGTTGTGACTGTATATCAGGTACTTAAAAGAGCTGGGAAGTGTCGAATTGATCCAATTTGATGCTATCGGAAAAATAATTTACGGGTGGACCTAGATCCGATCCTGGTTAAATTGAAGAAATTGCGAGGCTAAATTGGACAGTTGTGAGAGGCTTACTGAAGGGGTTGAAGTCTGGAACGAAGGTGTCGTGTGGTGTGGCTTGAATGCCCCTTCACGGTCCTTGGCGAAAGAGGTGAAGATGCGACGATGACGCTCGATGGCGGCGCAGGATGGCTCGGGGTCGAGCGCGGCCGGTGGCGCTCTCGCTTTTGATGGTGTGCACGAGTCTCTGGCGGCGGTGCTGCAAGGAAGTAAGGAGCAAGGGGAGAAAGGGAATGCTGAGGCAAAGTAAAGGGCCTAGGGTTACCCACCGGCCACTATTTATAAGAAGAGGGTGAACCTATCGTAACGGCCGGAAGCCGGAAATTGTGGAGTAGCAATTATCCACGTAAATTTCGTGACGTGTGCGCCAAATGCGGAGTAAAGTATTCGGTTGATAGAGGAAGTACAATTTACCCCGAGGTGTCAGGGATCAGTATCGAGTGTAGGATCTTAACGTTTCGGGATTCAGATTTGGAAAAACAAGTTAGATACCCGGAGAAAGGCCGGGTTACTGCATGGTCGCCATGGAGCTGTGCTTGGCTGCTTATCAAGGCAGCCTGACCCGGCTTGCATGAACTCGTATGTTTTATGTTTTCTTTCAGGGAATAGCAAGCGCTTCAAGGAGGAATCCGTGAAACCCACGCTATTCTGGGGACTACTGATGGGGGGATAGTAACCCGGTAGGCCAACCTCAAGGTGTAACCCGGCCCAAGGTGTGCTACACAGGATTCGGCTAAGGATAAAGAAACTTCTGGAAGGCCCAAAGTTTGTAGGCCTCGCAACCCGGATTGTGGGTTGCGGTAAGGAAAGTTAGGGTTTGCAAGTAGAAGTTCGAGTAGGACTCAATATGTACCTTGGAGGCTAAGCCAGGGGGAGGGACGGTGCTTTATAAACCGGCCCCTAGGTTTAGTTCGCCAGAGATTCAAGTCATAGTTGTATCACCAATTATCGAGTATCCAGTATAGTTCATATTCGAGATCCGGCGAGTTGCTTTCCGGTTCTTAGATCGCTTTTTGCCATGCCTTCCTTCGAGCTAAACCCTCTCCCAAATACCTGTGTCGTCTTGCCCCAAGATCAGTTACCCCAGGTAACATCTGCCGTGATTATCCCACGACATCATGCATCCAAAAGGAAGATCAAGCAGTGAAGGCAGTCATCATATCATCCAGTGTGCCTTCTCAAGGAAGGAGGACGACGCAAATGCTTGTTGTCCAACGGCTGGTGAATGATGTAAGTGGATACATGACAACCAAGTGAGTTAGGAGGAACAATGTCTTGGGTGGTTGGCAACATTTCACACGTCTTGATCGTATTAAAGTTCATGCCTTCTTGAATGTTCAAGTCACAGATCTTCCGGGTAGTCATGAACTCATGATAGGAAGACAACTATGGGAGGTGCTGGCTGCCTTGAGTTCATCTTCTATGGACTTGTTGGTCTGGTGGGAGACCAAAAAGCAAGCAAGTTGGCTCTAAGACGAGCTATCATCCTGTTATGTGAAGCGTACATGCTCAGATCTGTCTTAATGGAATTTTTCAGAGGTTCGTCATGAACATGCACCCATTACCACTTTCCTGGCAACGTTGAGCTAGGATCGGAACCAGGAAAAGTCCCGTCTCGGTTCCTCATAAGGTGGGAAAAGTACGACACGAGTGGAAGCTGAACTTCAGGCGATGATGTTGTCATTTGGTGTCAGTTACGAGATATCACCATTTCAATATCTACTCGAAGAGTTGCTAGTGTTGTGTTTCTATGACGAATTGTTGATAACCAGCAAGTGCAGAAGGCTTAAGAGCATCTCCAACGGCACCCCCCCCCCCCAAACGCCCCCAATGGCACCCCCAGCGGCACCCTCCCACCAAAGCATTTCGCTCATCAAGGGGTCCGCTCATCATAGACACAAAAAACACAAACTATTTTCTTCACATATAACGGTAGAGTCATTCGTTGCATATGTCATTTTTGTAAATATATATAAGACGAAATTTAAAACACGACACCCACCCTAAGTTCTAATCATCATTCTCGTCCGATAGGGCGGCGACGGAGTTCCAGGATCCTCCTGCTCCAGCGTCGGTGGTGGCCGACATCCGGGAAGCGGCTGGGCAGGGGCCGCGGGTTGCACACATGGCAATGCAAACCACCGCGGGTTTGCACCGTGCAAGGATTCCTCCCGTGAGGGCCAAGGCTCCCACCGGTCAGCAGCCATGTCTGGCGCCGGCAACGGGTCCTCCGGCTGCGGCGGCTCCTCAGAGATCTTCTCCTTGTCGCTCGGAAACACGACATTCTTCTCCGGCGGCGCCATTGCGGGGATGATGGTGGCCTATTTGTGCGAGAGTTTGAGCCCGATGGGACGGGACGATCCGTCTCCCAAGGCAACGCGGCTGCAGGAAGGCGAGGCGACGCATCCACTTCCCCATTACACCCACGTCCCAACATGTGGCGGAGAGTGAGGAACCGCCAATACCCCATGACGCCCATGATTCCTATAAAATCCCGTCTCGCCGGAGAGGGGATCACCTCTGACCTTTTCCCCCACCCCTCATCATCCAAATCTTAGTGATGACCAAAGCTCTTCGTCCACCTAGGAGGGAGAGGAGGCCATGGTGGCGCAGCTGACGACGAAGGACTTGCCCTCCCCGAGTTCTTCGTCCACCTCTTTGAACCATTGGGAAAACTCCCGAGTTTGCTCGATAGAATCACCGCTCTGCTCGCAGGCAACGAGCCGGAGTATTTTACACTGCAGGTGGAAGAGTGCCCCTACTGCGTGGACACCGTCGTGGTTAAGCACGGCGGCGAGCTGTTCTTCGGAAGCGGCCGGACGGCGTTCACCTGCATGCACCAGAACTGGATGCTCACCTTTTGCTACGACGGGGCAAGCTGCACATCAATATGTTCGACGACAATATGCTCCAGCACGACTGCTGCTAGGACGGCGAGGCCGAGAACGGTGACAGCGAGGAGTAGTTAGCGCGCCCATTGTAATTTTCGTTCAAAACTTTCAATAAAAATTAAACCTTTTGCATATTGATGTTCTATTTCTACAAATTTGCAGTAGTTCGATCGGGTCGCGGATTGGGGGTCGCCGATGTGTACGATGCCCACCAAATCCACGGACACACTTCCGGTGCCCCCCATTGGGGTGCCGGACACAAATAAATCTAGTTGACACCGCGCGCGTTGCTCGGGCACTAGCGACGATTTCCATTTATGCAATATAATAAAGAATATGTGAAAATGATTCACATTTGCATATCTTGTTATCAACTCCAAACATATTGCCATCTTACTTGGCTTTCGTTTTTCTGTTTATAAAGTCTTGATTGTCAACCGGGTAACTATTTTTTAGCACATAATTGGTAGAGAGTTTTACTTAGGATTCACTGATTTGTAGATTTTTGGTAGGGTCAACGTGTGAAGGAACATCATCACTAGTATAGCCTACTTGTGCGTCGTTTGATGCGTTGCTCATCGCTAAGATTTGGATGATGAGGTCCAGATGATAGTCCATCCTTTTGATTTATATATCGGACCACCATGGGTAGTATTTCATTTTTCATCATCACTAGGGATCGGCCTCCCATAATTGGCTTTCCATCGGACCATTGTTTGGCCGTACTCCCTCCGTTCACAAATAGATGGCTTCCGTTCGTTCAAATATGAATGCATGTAGACATATTTGTGTCCAAATACATTCATATGTACACAAATAGAAGTCATCTATTTGTGAACGGAGAGAGTAATTAGGAGCGGCCACTACGTCGGATATTCAACCATCCCACCGTGGGACAGATCGTGCATGATTTTAGGCAATTAAAGTCCTACTAATTGCTTCCTAATAACTGTTTCCTACAACCACACATCTGTAGTTAATTACGGCTCGCAAAAACATCCTTAGGAACTAATCATTTAAATCACACATTATTCTCTTACTAATTTAGCAACTGACCGGATGCATGTTTTTATGCCATGCTTTTAAATTGATTTTTTTCCGTCCAACTTGATGAGTTTTACTTCTCATGCAATTAAAAATTGCTTTAATATACAGGAAACTAGGTAGCAACTATTTGCTTCCGGCAAAATGAGAGTTTGCTTCCGCTCAGAAGCACATATAAGTGGGTTCTGGGAACATATTGTGTTTACTAGACAGGAAGCGCGGCTTGCCGCTCGAGACAAATCTCACGTTTTTCGAACCCCGATAATTCAAGTGGTGTAGAACCTCAGACTCGTGACATTTAGAAGGCACCACATAATAGAATAGAATAGAAGATGAATACATCAGTGGAAGGTACTACACAATAGAATAGAAAATCAGATGACCTTAAGGTACATAGAGGTGATGAATACATAAGTGGCAAACTTAAATTCTTACAAAACATTGTCATACAAGTCGTACAACAGTTTGGGTTCTTAAGAACTATTTCTAATTGGGTCACATGAGCTAGCTGCGATCATTGACCTCGGCCGTTAATAAGGTGGAGTGAGATCTAACAAAAGGTGGAGTGAGATCTAACAAACAACACATATCCAGGTGGCGTGTTTGATCATTCCGTGCATGGCTTCTTGCCACTTGGCCCATCTTGATGATGAGATGTCTGTAGAAGAATAGATGGGAACTTATTTAGTATTAGCGAGATGTCAAGAACTTATTTAGTGTTAGCGAGATGTCAAAAACTGCAGGGGAACGCGACAGCTCTCTGTAAGAGACCATACCCTCATAATTATAGTCCAAAACTACAAAATCATAGACGCCCTATAGAAAACGAAGAGACCGAAAAGCAGCTTGTTCATACAGGGACAGCGAAATGAGAGGTGGTTGTGCCCAAAAAAAGTGTTGTGATGTCCGCGAAGTGTTGTAAGCTAAACTCGATTATCCTCTATGCAAATAAATTAGAAAAACAGTCCTTATATTTTTTTTCCCTATACGACATGATGCAACACGCTTTATGTTTTTCTTAAATATATCTTTGTGTACTCTTTCTGGTGAGTTGCACGCAAGAAAGAAAGAAAATGGTCGATGTGTTGCGATTATGTAAGATATACAAAGAAAAATCATCAGCTGCTAGCTAATTGGAGACTTAATTTGCTGACAGGTAAAGATCTGAAGCTGTGTCTTCTATTTGTACAGAAAGGTCATTATGCAAGTGTATAATTGTAAAGGTATTGTAGACATTTTTTCTCAACGGTGAGTCTCATATAGATTGTAATAGGACTATGCACTTTTGTTCTTATAGTACAAAATCTATATAAATTCTAAGACACAAAATTTGTATGAATGGAAAAAACAAATTCTGTGATCTACTGTAATTCGTAGTTCTTTCCAGCTACAATGTCGAATCTCTGGACTGATGAAGAGACAAATGGTCCATGGTCCCTCTTTCTTCATGTGGAGACTGTAGAGTGTAGATGCACACGCACAAGAAAACTAGATAGTGGCATTGCTGCACAGCACTACTGCCCTCTTCCAAATCCAACTTTGACCGCTCATTTTGGATGTATAAAATCGCACAAAACTGTAGGCTGGGGAAGTTTGTTTCGAGACACACTCAAATTAATTGTTCTGTAGGTGTTGATAAATTTTGAAAGTTTAGCTATGCCTAAATCTTTCTAGCAACAGGCAGATTATTCTCTTGCTGGTGGCCAAACAAAGATACATGACAAACAAGGTGCTGGTTTCCTGGACAGTAAGAAACAATAACTTCCGACAGTGAATCTGTTGGTGCTTGATATTGCAAAGGATGGGAAAAGTGGAGAGAGAGAGGAGGAGGATCAGGAAGGATTGAACCATACTGCGTAAACAAAACTACCAACCACACTCAAAGAACAGTATCCGGCCCTGTACACGATTGCGCGACATAAGGATGATACGCTGGCTACCGTCATGCAAACATCACCTCCTAATGTTACCTTCAGGCGAGATTTACTCGGGCCTCGACTTGTGTCGTGGAAAAACCTGGTTGATAGATTAAATACAGTTAATCTTACAACAGGCACTGATGAATTTCGTTGGAAGATCACTAAGAATGGAATGTTCTCGGTGGATTCCATGTACAGGGCTATGATCCAATTGGATCTGCCAGTCGATATCTTCAAAAATGTATGGCGTATGAAAATACCGTTGAAGATTAAGATCTTCGCATGGTATCTTCGTAAGGGGGTCATACTCACAAAGGATAATCTTGTCAAACGTAATTGGCATGGGAGCTCTAAGTGTGTTTCTTGTTCTCATGATGAGACAATTAAACACTTATTCTTTGATTGCACATTTGCGCGTTCTATATGGTCCGCTATCCAAATGGTTTCGAATCTATATCCACCCACTTCCGTTGCGAATATTTTCGGCAATTGGTTAAATGGGGTTGATAAACGATTTAAGACTATTATTAGGGTAGGAGCGCTTGCCGTTATTTGGTCGCTCTGGCTATGTAGAAATGACAAGATTTTCAATGCTAAAAAATTTTCTCGTCTGCAGGTTCTATTCAGGAGCACAGGTATTCTCCGTTCGTGGTCCACATTACAGCGCGGGGAGTTACGAGGCATTTTTACGGAGGCATGTGCACGACTGGAGCAGGTGGCGAGGGATATTTTTATCCCACATGGATGGCCACTTGATCTACGGATAGCGGCTTCATAGCTTAGACAGTCTACGTCGGTTGTTATGTAGTATTGTCGCTTTGATTTTCAATTTCGGATTTCGGCTGTGTGCATTTTAAGATGCAGAGGCCGGGTGTAATGCTTGATTTATTGAGTAATAAAGCCCTTTATCAAAAAAAAAACTACCAACCACACTGGACCTAACACAATAAAAAACATAGAACTGTAGAATGCCTAGCCAGAGCTAGCACCAGATATCACTCAAACTCCCAAGCTAATTTTTCTTGAGCACGCGTCTTAAAAACCAGTAGGATGTGTCGTCAAAACCTCACCCTGGGTACTCTGACGGGAAAGCTTACTGACATTCTAATTGCACCTACATATTAACTTTACTGGTTCATTGGTCGTAAATAAATGCATATGCAGCAATCTCAACTACCTTTTAAAGATTTCTAACAAGCGCTGGTCAGATCTGACATAGACCTAAGAATGAGCTTTAATCAGCGGCTTCACACCAGCCACCAAAAATCCGTGATGCATCAAAAGGACACCCGTGGTGCCTAGATCTGATACAAACCTAAGAACAAGCTCTAATCAGCTACTTCACACCAACCAAACATATCACAAGGGACTAACACAACTTCACCCGCGATGCATCAAAAGGACACCCGTGGTGCCTAGATCTGATACAAACCTAAGAACAAGCTCTAATCAGCTACTTCACACCAGCCAAACATATCACAAGAACGGACTAACACAACTTCACCCCTAAGAATTCTAAACATGAAAAGGTGGACCTGTGTAGGCTAAAAGTAAGAAATGAATCTGTGTGCGGTGTGAAGCTATAAAGATTTCACTTTCAATCCTATCCTAAGAAGTTGTAAACCTTCACCTTATCCTACTGTAAGAAGAACAGTGTGTCCTATAGTCTACCAAAGGAACACGGATTGAATCTTCCCTCACCTCAACCTGTAGCCCAGGTAGCGGCCATCGTCAGAGCAGGCAGCGTGACGTCCTCTCCGGCTGCAGAAACAAGCGGGGTAAGGGCATCTCCAGCCGTTGCGCCCCTCCCTCCCCTCAGGGCCTAAAACGCCACCGTTTTGGGGGTGCCGCGGCGCCAAACGGCGCTAATCTGGAACCTGGGGGGCAGACTTTCCAGTCGCTCCCCGAGCCCAAGTTTCGGCCCAAAAAAAACTCGATTTAAAACTCGGCGCATTTTATTGATTTCAGTCAAAGTTCGTACAATTTCGACGCAAATTTAAACTAAAACTAAATTTAAACCTAAACTACTTAAGGCCCAGGCGCTCAGCGATGGCCTGGCTGTAGTCGACGGGCCGTCGCCGGGGCGCCTGCTCGTTCCCTGTTCGGGGCCGCCGCAGCCGGAGTTGCCCCACCTGCTCGCCGCGAGGGCTCGCTGGTACTCGACCTCCTCGTCGGAGTCGGGGTCGAGCACGACGTAGACGGGGTCCTTCGTCGGTGGCGGGGGAGGGACGCGGCGGCGGACCACGTTGGCGACAACCTCCTGGTCGCGAGCCACCTTGCGCTGCTCGGCCTCAGCGAGCAGGCGGCGCTGGAGCTCCAGCTCCTCGGCGGTGCTCTCCCGCAGGCTCCAGTCCGCGGCGACGTCGTCGGCGAGGGGCTGGAGCGTGTTGCGGGACAGCTCCTCGGCGGCCTTCTGGCCAGGCCACTCCTCGTCGTCGTCGTCCTCGGCCGGCTCCGTCTTCGGACGGACCGCGCGCTCGAAGCCGACGTCCTGTCGCTGGCGTGGCTCGCCAATGCGCAGGGCGCCGCCGCTGCGCCTGCGGACAGACGCGCCGGAGTTCAGAATAGGGGGGGTGACAGAGAGAGAGTGGGCGCCGGAGGAGCTCGAGGTGGCCGACGACGAGCCGCCGCCCATCCGCCGCGCATCCCACGCGGTGTTCTGCCGGGGTGGCATCTCCAGCCGCGGCGCGTTGCCGGCGTGGATGTAGTCCAGCACCCACTCAAGAGAGCGGTGTTGGCCTCCCCACCAGCGCCTGCGCCCGTGGCCATTGGAGCGGCCCTCGACGGGGCCGTTGTCGCACAAGGAGGCGAGCTCCCTGTCGCGGCGCCGCGCGAGTTCTTGCCACCAGAACTCGTCGTGGCCGTCCGCCGGCAGGCGTTCGGCCGCCGCTAGGCCTTCGCACACCTCAGCGATGGCCCGCCGGAACTCCGCGTCCGTTGACGGGAGAGGAGGCACGGGCACCCCGCCCGCGCTCAGGGCCCAGCGCGGCTGCCCGCCACCAGAGCTCGAGAGGCGCATGTCCGACGGGCACGGGTAGCCCGCGCGGTACAGCGCCATCGCCTCGCTCCGGCGAAGGTGGCAGCGGATACAGCTGTTGATGGCGGCGGCGCTGTTGTAGTTCGCCATTTCGCGTGGAGGAAGGAGAGAATGGGGGGAGAGGAGAGCGTCGAGGAAGAAGAGAACAGCGAGGTGGAAGAATGGGGCGGGGCAGCGAGCGGCGGGGGCCTTTTGTAGCCTGCCGGGCATTTACTGCGCGAGCGTCCCCTCGCTGCCGCCCGCCACGCCATTACGCCGGCAGCCTTTGAACGGGCGCATGCACTGGGAGGCCGCCACGCCATAAACGCCGGCAGCCTTTAACCGACGCGGGAGCCGAGAAGATGATCACGGGGGGTTTTGTTCCCGCGTTTTTTCGGCGCGTCACTGACAGAGCTGGCCCGCGCGTGCTGCCTCGCAGTTTCGCCCCCCCCCCCCCCCAGGCCGAACCCAGCGGGCTGAGTTTGACATGGGTGCCGCGGCGCGAAATAGCGCCGAAACGGCGCTATTTGGGCTTCTGGGTGGGCGACTGGTGAGGAAATGGCGCTATTCGCCGCTTCCGGCGCAAAAAAGGCCGCCTGGGGGGCTCTGGGGGGCGACTGGAGATGCCCTAAGAACAGAGAAAAAAATAGAACGTAACCAAAACACACCTCGCTTGCGCTGAGACTGAGAGTGCAAGTGGGACGCGTTGCGGGCGGCCCGCAACTGCCCACGTGGTTTATGCGGGACGTCCGCCAAAACCCAGAATTAATTTATGCGGGTAAGTGGGATAAGTGGGTTGCCCACTTAAACCGATGGTATTAACTGAAGATGCGAGCCACGCTCAAGATTCAAGGTGAACCCATGCGGCCCGCTCATTATAGTATAGTCTAGAATTAGGAGAAGGCATAAGCATTTATGGAAGCTACATTACTACTCCTAAGGTGTGACCAACAACATGAAGGATCAACAGATGCCATGAGAAGCTTATCATAACCGAGATGAAGTACTTTAATTTACACTAGATCATGTAGGCGCGCGTTGCCGCGCCCATCGTTAGGTGAATAGACTTATCCGAGGTCAAATAAACATACCGTTCAGTATCATAATATATTAGTATTCCGACTTTATTGTATTTCATTTTAGTCCTCATAACTTTCCATGTTCATCTTGCTGTAATTCTTCAGAGTATACAACAAAGGAAAATTGAAGACTTACCGGCCGGTCTACCACATCAATAGAAACAATTTGCTAGACATCAAAAGGTCCAGAAACATGAAAATGAAAAAAGGCTCCCAACTTGAGTAAGTCAATATCGGAAATAATAAACTTTATAAAATTAACCTAAGCAAAATAAGAAGTAGAATTTCTTTTGACAAAGCAAACCATCAGCTCTTTTGACAATCCATCTCCGCGTAGAATTTCTTCAACTTTTGATCCGTGAGTTTTCTGCCTTCTAACTCCTTGAAGTAGGAAGATGCTTTTCTATAAATATTTTGATTCAAAATAATTTTATCAGGCAACAAAAATTGATCATAAAATAAAAAATCAAGATAATACATAGAAGACATTACCATCGAGCAATTTTCTTGATTACAATTACATGCACAGCGACATCGATTGTGAATAGCATGAACTAAATCATCAAAGTGTGCAAACTCTACCTCGTAATATATAACAATAATAATAGTACCCACACTTATAACATACTACCTCCGTTCCATAATTCTTGTCAAGGCTTTAGTTTGAATTTGAAGTAAATCCACGACAAGAATTATGGGACATACTAAGTAATTACATAAGACAGGCTCCAATTCCCGTAGAGAACATCACACTACCTCTTTATCTAAGAAGGGACGATGCCAAAATCAGGTAAGCTGCTCATTTGTTCTATCGTAGATTGTATTTCTCTGTCTTCTTCTCTAAAAATAAAACAGCTAACCATCTCAATATTAACAAAACAATAGAAAGTCAGCAATTTATAAACGAATTATATGTATTCAGTTCAATAGAAAGCCAGAAATAATACGGTAATTATACATGTCTTCCACGAAGTAGACATGCTTGTTTGAGAGCTTAATCTTTACACAGGGTGTCATTCAAATTAAAATACAATGTAGATAGTAGTTGGCTAGAACTAATAGAATTTCATCTGTTTTATATCTTAAAGCCATCGGAGACCTTCCTTTCAGTTTAAGTGGCCTGAAGGATGTATCTCATCTCTTTATGTTTCGACATCGTGCGTTACCCTTCGGTGCACTAATTTGTTTGAGGCCCCATAATATAAGATATTATTCCAACCAATCAATATTCTAATTGTTCTCTAACTACATCTTATATTACAAATCAGGGATTGTATATGATAATCCGATTTACAAATACAATAAAATGATAAGAGTTTACATAAAAATATCGAGACATGAAAAACAGAACTTAAATTTGCATGAACGGTACACGTCATGGAGAACATCTACGCTACTGAAATTAAAGTGCTTCATTATAGATGAAAAATGGGACGTCCTAAATTGACCAAAAATCTAACTGGTCAATGTGTGTAGGGACAGACTACTTGCGAACTGCAGTTACTCTCCGTAAAAGAATATTAAAAAATCATTTCATTCTTCACTTATTGAAGATTGATAATAATTATCGCCTCTAAGAAACAAAGGCACCAAATGGCTGGATTTACAAATAAAAACTGAAGAACAAGACTGAGTTCAGATAGCGGTTTGTCAATTTTTTTACAGAATTTACGTTAACACAATCACTTGGTCAGAGGTCGTAGGTGGTTTGGCAGCATCAGCATATAAATTTGGTGGATTGGCGTGGTATTTTCACAAGAAACCGAGCGAGTCATCTCCTCCAGTTTCTCCTAAATACCTAGGAAATAGCAGATAGCAGCAGAAGCGGCTTCAGCCAATCTGAGCAGAATCTTTGCATCTAAGCAAATACCTAGGAAAAATAAATCCTTTTAGCGGATCTGGGCACAAAAATAATGGTCGGGAGCGGTTGAATTAGGGACAGGCGCCTGAGAAATCTCCATGGTCGAAATTGAGCAACTCAATCATCAACTACGGAAAGCACCATATCCATGGAAGGAAAGTAAAACAGGAGTCCACAGTGTAGATTATGTGGCGTAGCGGTAAGCTGCTCTCAGATGGTGGTTGTTGTCTCGCCGTCTCGGTGCTTGCAGCCGTTGTCGCCTAAAGCCGAGTTAGGCCAAGCCGCCAAGGCATATCTCCATCTCCGTCTGTCTCTCAGGCGCAAGCAAAGGGAACTCGGCGCCTGGAGGCATTGTGGCTGTGCTGGGATCCAGGACCGCAAAGAGGAGGGAAGTGCGCGAAGGAATCAAGGGAGGTGAGCAGAACCAAACTCTTCTGTCCGCTGCTCTCGCCGTTGCCATAGGAATATCTCTCTCCCTCTCTCTTTTGGTTGCGACCACGGACCAGTGGCGACGCCTACCTAGGTTTAGCCCTAGTCGAGACCAGGAAAGGTGGGGACGGAGGGGCGCTCTGCTGTGCGAGAAGGATGCGGAGCTGGAAGGTGGGGCGCCTGCGCGAATCACAAACGATCGATCATCTGGGATCAGACGTTTAGCACTGTAAATGAACGAGCGGCTTCTAATTTGTTTTCCGGTGCAGCGGCCCAAGGGACAACGGGCCAATGAGCAGCCCATGCGGGAGCAAGGATAGCATCTGACGGTCAGAACGGTTCTGGACACAAAATCAGATGGCCTAGGAGGTGATGGCGTGGGAGAGCTCCCTTTTGTCCCAGCTGTAATATCCCTAATGGTACATAGTCATGTATGGAACCAAGTTAGACAACAACTACTATAGCATCATTTTGTCTTGGTTTATTCCATTGCAGTAAGGCATGCAATTGGAGTAATTACCTGGGCAAAGAGTCGTTGTGTAGAATAGGATTCAAGGTAATATATACCTACTTGTAGTGTATAGCATTTAAGAGCTTTGGTACTTGAGATGTTTTACTCTAAGTACTTGTATTTCACAGGGTTTTGATGCATGAGTGATAAACTGCATTTAGAATTTATTGGATCTTATTTGGATCTTTGATTGACTAGATCTGTACATGAAGATTGAACTTGATGTGCAAATGCATATGCAAACACTGAGTTCTATCTTGATGTTACTGGTCTAGAGGGTATAGGATTAGTATGAGAGCGGTCTGAGTTACCAGCAGATTGATACAACACCAAAGCTCTAGAAGATCAGGAAGTCAAGAAGGCAGAAGTCAATAAAAACACTGATGGGAAAGGACCCCATTCCACATATTGTTTGGAGTTGGAAATATACTTTATCAACACATGAAGATATACCACAAGTGATGCCAAGGAAATCACATGAGTAGTTATATCTTAGAAGGAAATATGTAGAAGTTCGATAAGTTAACTTATAGAGTTGTTCCATAGAGTCAAAACCCAAAGATGTAGAAGGACCATCGGAAGTAACCAGAGGAATAGGGTATAGTCATCTGTAGGAAAACGTTAAAACTCGAGTAAACTCGAAGATATTTTTACTAATTAGAAGAGTCTAAGTTAGTGTACACTACTTTGTACAAGTTTCATTGAAAATATTTATATTGAGACCATTAGACTGAACCAAATAGAGTCCTAAACATAGACAATATCCAGTGTACCGGAAGAATCTTATTGGTTATTCATCACTCGGTGGATATACCAAATGTTCTTTAGAAAGTTGTGAGAGATAGGAAACCATACATATTCATCGGAGAACGAAACTTCGTACCCACGTGTTCTTCGTGAGACCATTAGGAAGGTATAGTAACAAAACAGAGTTGTCATAACAACAGGCTTAGTATTAGATTATTATGCAAGACAGTGGAAGGTGAACAATCAAGACAAGAGGCTACACATGCCAAGGTCAACACAAGAAACAGCTATGAAGATTCAACAGTCTACAGAAGTTCTCTCTACCTACTTTACGTGAGAGAGGTTGAAGTTCGGGACGAAGTTCTTGTTAAGGGGGAGATACTGTAACATCCGAGTGTTTGGGAGGTTATAAGGATCTAAATTTAATATGTGCATCTGCAAAGCATGCATCTAAAAATACGGGAAATTTTGGCGTGAAAGTTTAAACAAACCAAAGTGACCAATGTTTCACTTGCATGATAAATTAGGTTTAGATCATCTAGTCAAGAGTACAATTGGAGTGATCTTTATGACATAGTATCTTTACAAACCAAATCATATGATTACACAAACCATAATTGGTTGTGATCAACACAAACTCTCAACAACCTTAATCACAAGTCTTTAAGTGACTTGGGATAATTCATTAGGTATCTACAACTCAAACAGGGGTGAGTATCCAAATCACATATCTGATGATCATACTTCCACCAATGAGTAATGCATAATTGAACCATCTCATCAACAGAGATGTGATCTCCTATAAAACAACAACTCCCTAAGTTATCAATTCATTTACACAACACCTCTATAAATCATCTCATAATTATCAGGTAAACCCTCACAAGTAAATAAAAAAGTTTCAATAGAACATTAGTGATACAACCAAGTGTTAACTCAAAACCCACAAGGGGAAAATGACATAATAATTGTATTAACATATTTATCGAATATGTACCTATCTCATCAACTATAAAAGAAGTATCTTTAATAAGAAATAAATCTTCCTAAACTACTGATAAACCTTCATCATCACATATGGTATTTTCAAACCTCTATATCTGCATTAAGGATGACAAAGGTCACTAAGAGAAGAATATAAAGTGACAACAGGAAACCTGAGAAAAACAACTATCAATTATGATATAAGTCATTAAACCCCAATAACCTTTTTATGCTTATTGTTTCAATCATCTTATATAAGTGAGCAAATGGATCTCAAAACATCAAGGAACCACTTGATCAACTTGCTATCTTAAGTCATCATCCCATAAACACTCTATATTTCCACCCACATCAATAATCAACAAATCAAGTATCCCTGGATACAAGTAATGAATAACAACAAGTTATAACCCCTATTAGAGGAATTGGATTGAAAGTTAAATAAAACGAACCATGTATGAACAAGTATCTATCTTGTAGGAAAGAAATAAGAAGTATATGGAAGGATAATAAAAGCATGACCTAACTCTTAATCTAGATCTTGTTATTTTGGCTAGACCAATGTATCTTGTTTCCCAATCTCCTCCAAGTTATTCTGCAAGAGAAGAAACCACAAGACAGGAGGAACTATCACAAGAAGATCTTCAAGAAGATTATTTAGAGTGTGCTAGAAGGGCTACTCTAAGCTACTATAGGAGTACTTGGAAACTCTTATATCATGATCATATCTTATTAACACTCTTGAAAGAGTGTGATACTCCAATGTTAGTGTTATATAGAAGTAGTTTGGTAACAAGACTAGCCACCTTGTTAACAAATCACTTTTGTATACTCAAACAACTGAGTGTCATACACAAACAAACATAAAATCATATAACCCAGTACATCTCAGCCAAATGTATATGATTAGAAATTTGGAGGCAAGTTTGGCCACTTGTTAACAAATTCTTCTTGTATGCATATGGCAACTGGATGTTATAAAATAAACTCACATTCTTTTATAATCCTCTAAGTAAAATCCTTGCTTGGAGTAATTGGATGTTTTCACCACAATGGTGAGACAGTTGAGGTTGGAAACCAAGAGAGGAACCTACCTACAATGGACAAGGAGAAAACAGAAGACTAGTGGCAACTAGAGAAAAGAACATCAAGCAACAGAAGTCAACAAGGAGCAACACTGCCTGAGGAAGAATTTATTCAGTAAAGCATTAGTTAATGTTAGAGACTCCATAACCTCTATGCCTTGTCAAGATCAACAAAGATGAGGAACAAATAGAAAATCTCTTAAATGGAAACAAGTATCCAGAAAAAAAATAACAACAAGGTATTGCATCCACATGTCTTGATATGTTGAGGTAGATGAAAACAAGCTTAATACCTTGATTTCCAAATCCTTTTCATAGATAAGACTAACAGATGATAACAAAAATTCATCTACACATACACATACAAATGATCACTTGTTTCTAAAACAACCATGGGATAATATTCATACTTGGAACCTGGTGGAAAACAAACAAATAAGATTTCAAAGCCACTCAAGTTTTCCATTTAATGAAGTACTAAAAACATCAACCTTTCTTACACACACCTAAGTAAAATGCCAACCAAAACTGCAAAGAGTTGTAACTATCAAAATAACATAGTATTATAAAAAGAAAACAAGTTCCTTCACCCATTAAAAATCATTTGGTGTGACACGGATTAAAATTCCATATTAAATGATTTTCATAACACTGCATATAACCAGTACTAAGTAGTTTTACTAAATTACTTTCTATAAGGAGTTGTCTTCAATATGATTCCTTTATAACACATCACTTGGGAACCATACATGTGTTTTGTGAATATAATATTTATGCCTAAAATAATCTTTAGTCATTTAATAAATTAAAATAAAAGAAAACAACAAAATCACTTAATCTAGCACCCTAAATAGGAAATACAAATATTGGTCCAATTCACCAAAACAAAACATGGTGAGATTGCAAATTTGATGAGCTTTCCAAATATATTTTTAATAATTTTTATCTTCACAAATAGGCCCTGAAAACATAAGTTTATTTTCAGTTTTTAAGACAGAAGGGCCTCTTGGTAAATCCTAGAAGTTCTAGGGGGTTATGGGGAAATTTTTATTTCCTTTTTCCTTTCTTATTCCTCCGCCAGAATGCACAGGAGATCGATGTCGTGGCCTCACCGTCACTGCCACGACCTGCCTTCTTGCCTCCTCATCGAGGATAAGAAGAGAGGAGACGTCCCCATCGATCATTCCCTCCTCCTCTTTCTCACTGCCTTCCTCTATCTCGTTGATTCCGTGAAACGAAACTCTAACCCTAGTCATCCACGGCCGCCACCGTGCGCCGTCGATTCCGGCAGCCCCGGAAGCAACCGAGACCACCACGGGGTGCGCGAGATCCTCCACGGCCTCCTCAAAAAAGCGCCCGGTTGGAGGTTCCTCAAGCAGTGCGAATTCCGCCGCCGTTCTCAGTCCGGCCGCCGCGGAAAGGAGCACGCCGCCGGCGACCATGACCTCATTTTGCTTCCTCAACACTACCAAAAGCTTCGCGGCGAGGTAGGGAACCTCTCGGTGCCCTCTGTTTAGAATTTTATCGTCTAATTCGTCACCTCATCATGCACCGCCGCCGGCCACCACGAAACTGCATGCCGGCGAGTCTCCAGTGACCTATTGGTCAAGCCGCTGCCACCCCTAGACTCCTCACTTCAACCTCTATCCAGTAGTACAAACAAATCATGCCAATTCCTGAAGAATTCATCGATTTGGTTATCACAGTAGAAATCCCGTCCAGGTGATGACGTAGGCCCGACGTCAGCATGACGTCATAAATTGTTTTTCCATTTAATTAAATTCAATCTGCCACGAGGACCCCACCTGTCAATTTAAAATAGGACAGAAATTAATTAAACCTTATTAATTCAATAACTTTAATTCTGTTTATCAGAAAAATATGAAATAAATATATAAGTGTTTTAAAAAATAAAATCTAAATGTTTACCAACATTTCAAAAATATTTAATAAAATTTAAATTTAAATATTTTCTTTAATTCAATTAAATCATTTAAAATAATAAATAATTCATAAAATCAGAAAAATACAAGTTATATACCAAGATGCTCCAAATGACAAATGCAACTCATCTATGATGTTTTCATATTCATTTGACCATGTTTTCATTTAAAATTTAATTCATTTAATTCATTTAATTCATTTAATTCATTTAAAATTAATTTAATTCATTTAAAATTAATAAATTATTTAATTCATTTGACCATATTCATTTAAATATTTTCATATTCATTTGACCATGTTCATTTAACCATGTTTTTCATATTCATTTAAATATTTTCATATTCATTTAAATGTTTTCATATTCATTTGACCATGTTTTTCCTAATCATTTAATTCATTTAAAATTAATAAATTAATATCTTATTTAAATATTTTCAGAATACTTCAAATGAGGTACCAAATTAAAGAGAAAACGTTTTCAACTCAAATATGCCAAACACAAAACATTTTGTTTAACTTATAAACTTGTTTCTTAGGGATTAATGGAATTCTATAATATTCCATTATAACCGGCAATAACTATCTTAATATCATTTTCCTTGTTAAGAAAACCCACATGTTTTCACACCTACTAAACCTATCATCACAAGCAATTAGCAAGTATTGTGATGATAGAGTTCACTGTACTAAATCATCATTTTCAACTAAACTCATTGTCATTTGTTCTACACTTTTGGAAAATAGAATCAAACATGTTTGTTACCTTTTCAAAAATTGTTTTCCATGTGTTATTGTCTTGTTACCTCACCAAGTAATCAACACTTCTACTTAAATATGATAACAATTGTTTGACAAGTAAAATTGAAACACATGTAACTCTAAAAGAAATAATAACCACATCATCATAAGTAATGAAACATTTCACCTAAAACATGTGTGCTTAAGATATCGTATCAAACGTGGCTTACACTTGTAAGCTGGGATGTTTTCCAGGTTAATTCACGATGAATGTCATTACTATGCATGTATCATCTTGCCGAGTGTTTTCTGTAGTCCTTACCAGTACTACTTTGCCATCTTTCAGATGTCGGGATATACTACGAGACCCTTGAACCCCGAAGACATTGATTTTTATGGTTATTTCAATCTCAGGCAAGTTCATCACTTGCTCATATCCTTTGCAATATCTTATAACAAACAATTTGCAAAAACCCTATCGTAATATCACCTACTCTCAAAATAATGCATGATCCTATTTTTATAATAATATGACTAATTGAATGACTACCCAAGTGGTAGTGTTCTGTTTGGTGGGCGGATGGTACCATGGTAAGATGAATAGGTCAAAGGAAGGTTCCATCTGCATGGGAACGTATTACCTAGGAATTAACAACAACTGCCGTCAGGATTCTTGCGCCGTAAATTCGCGTTAACCATGGGTCTTCTATGGGGGAGTAAGTCAGCTATGATCTTTTCTCGTTCGCATGTCAACGGACTGCCAGAGACGTACGTTGTAGGTTCTGTGGGACTGCATGCACATGGGTGGGAGCCCTTACGTCCCACGGACTCTGGGGTCTATGAGTGTCTGCCAGGGGTGTCGTGGGATAATCACGGCAGATGTTACCGGGGGTAACTGATCTTGGGGCAAGACGACACAGGCGTTTGGGAGAGGGTTTAGCTCAGAGGAAAACATGATGATGATCGATCTGGTAACCGGCAATCAAGTCGCCGAGTCTCCGACCGTAAGGCAATAACTCAACTCCCGAATTACACTGGATGCTCGATATTCGGCGATATGGCTATGACTTAGATCTCTGTAAAATTAGAGCTAGGGGTCGGTTTATAAAGCACCCGTACCCCTCAGCTTGCCCTCCAAGGCGCAGCTTGAATCCTACCCGGACACCGCCTACAAACCCTAGCTTTCCTTACCGCAACCCACAATCCGGGTTACGAGGCCTACAAACTTTGGGCCTTCCAGAAGTTCCATTATCCTTAGCCGGATTGCGCACCGTGTTCCTTGGGCTGGGTTATGCCTTGGAGTTGGCCTACCGGGTTATTATCCCTCCATCAGTAGTCCCCAAAATAGCTTGGGCTTCACAGATTCTCCCTTGAAGCACTGGCTATTCCCTGCAAAAATATCAAACGCTCGAGCTCATGAAGGCCCGGTTTAAGGGGCTTTGATATATAGCTAGGCCAAACTCCATAGTGACCGCATAATAGCCCGACTTTTTCTCCAGATACTTCGCTTAACCTTCCCGGTCTAAACTTTGATAGAAATGCCAAAACTCTATACTTTGCTCGATAATTAAACCTGATACTACGGAGAGTATTCCTTTCTGTTTTTCGTCCGGATCTCTTGCTCAGCACTCGATGCATATCCCGCAAACTTCGAACAGGTAGCCGTTACCCCGCAACTTCCGGGTCCCGCCCATTGGACCTAGTTTTTGCACCCAAGCCATTATAAATAGGCCCTTAGGGGTAACCCTAACCCCAACGTCTCACTTTTCCTCATTCCTCTTCCTCCGTGCCCAAGCCCGCAGAGCGTCATTACGGGAACCTTGCGCGCATCACCGGAGCCCATCTGTCGCCGGCTACGCTCCGCCACAGCGCGCTCCGCCCCGCCGCCAAGATCCACCGCCAGACCCCCGGCTTGCCCGCCAAGAATCGCGAAAGGGCACCAGGCTTGCGCCATTTGCCTCCGCAAAGCTTCACTTCAACCTCCTCCAGTAAGTCTCCTTCACTCATTAATTTGCCCTTGCAATTTCTCGATTTTACCTCAAATTAGATCCAAATCGACCCGCCGGTGATTTCTCGGGGCGCATCGAATTAGGCTGCTAGCATTCACTCTAACCCCTCCAATAGATAAGATATGGGCTTCAGTTCAATCTTCTACTACCAGTAATCATTAATTTTGCCACAAATCTAGAAATGGAATTTCCAATCTGGACTCGAGCCGCCTAAAATTTCTGCCCTTACCTCTGACACCCGGAAAATCCTCCCTTTCCGGTTCATTTGCTCACAACAGATGTACGGACAACCATTCATCATTCCCAGACACTTATCCATTCATAAACTTCTTTAATTTTTATAACAATGCACGATACCCGGACAATTTGTACCTTGCTTAGCAAAACAATACCCGGATTATGTTTTAACTTCCAGGTTAACTTGATACCACTTATCAATACTCGGCCAACTGACAGTTTTCGAGTCTCACTCCTCATGTTCTTCCATCTGACGCTTTACAGGTTAACCCCATGGCGCCCAAGAAGCAGGGAAAGCAGCCGGTCAAAGCCAAGACCACAAACTCCATATCCGCCAACTAGGCGCGATCCTCGGTCACAAAGGCCAAGTTAGAAGAATTGGTCGAGCTAGGGGTTCTTCCCCCTCAAGAAATTATCCACTGGAGGGTGCCGGGTAACGAAACTCGGCCTACTCCAGCAGAAAACAAGGTAATATGCTTTGTGGAACACGTGACCCGGGGCTTCCGTCCTCCGGGTCATCCTTTCTTCCGTGACGTTTTGAGCCCTATGGCCTTCGCATTTTTGACATAGGGCCCAACTCTGTGCTAAACATCTCCCATTTCATCGTTCTTTCCGAGTCATACTTGTGCACTCCGCCAAGTTTGGCTCTCTTTGTTGAACTTTTCCAGTGCAAACCGTGCCGCGAAAGCGGTGACGGTGCACTTCTTGCTTGCGGCGGGGTTTCTATCCAACGCCGCAAGAATTCTTTAATGCCTCCTCTCACCCTCAACTCCCACGTCAAGCACTGGCAGCTTTCGTACTTTTACTGCCGGGACACCTCCCCACCCGGCGAAAAGAAATTGCCGGGTTACTCGGAGGGCCTGCTTGACATCTCCGAAACCTTCAACGCTTTTGCCCCTGACTCAGACAGGGAAGCAATCCTGCCTTTATTGGCTAAAATCTCCATTCTTTCGGCCCAAGGCCTCATCGGGCTTAACCTGGTGAAGACTTGGGTCAACTTCCGTATCCAACCCAACTCCATCCGCACAAAATTGATGTGCGAATACTCGGGGCAAACCACGGACCCGATCCGATACTCCACCAACAGTTTCGCACCTAGCGACACCAATAAAACAATCAAGGGCTTTCTGACAGAAAAGCTCGAGGTAATCCGGAATATATCCGGATTAGAGCCCTTCACCCTCGAGAACCCGGCCCCCGCGGTAAGGACCTGGTTTTCACGATTTCACCTTTATCCTTTCCACTTGATACAATTATTAACCCTTGTTCTTATGCCTTCACTTCAGGCCGACGATGATTTCTGGAAGATTGACACTCCTCCTAACTCCGGAAACCCGGAGGAGAAAGAGGATGCCGCTAACTCGGATGAAGGTACATACTTAGTTCTTTTGAGTTCGTCGTATCCTACTTTTCATTTTCCTACTGTAACCTTGATAACTTTCAGAACAAGAAGACCAGGACGAGGAGGAAGAAACTGACGGCAAGGTGGAGTCCGCCAGCGATGAAGATGAACCAGAGCCGGCAATTAAAGCCGGATCTAAAAGAAAACCCCAAGGGGTCGTCTTCAAGGTTCTATATCATTTCCTTGCGTCTAATTCGCGTTCCTGTGATAATATTCATGAGCTAACCATGGCATTACCTCTTTGGCCATACCTGAAGGAGTCGCCTATGACCAAGCGCAGGGCGACTCGAAATCACCCGGGCAATGATGCCCTTAACCCGGGTATTTCATCGCCTCCAACTCGGCACACTGGTACTCACCATACCCTTCTTTAAACATAAAAATCCTTCCAAAACATTCCCTCACAAGGTAATCTCACGTCTTGTTTGGTATTTTTCAGTTTCATCCGGGTCCAGCAGCGAATTCCCTGCGGACCTTGCGGTGAATCCCGGGTAAAGTTCTTTTCCTGATGTTATACCACACTTTCCCCGCCTTTTTCATGACTATACGCTAACTGCACCCTTATACTTTCTACAGGGCCACGGTCATTGTTAGTGACCAGGAAGACATGGAGACCGAGGACCCGGGTAAAGAGAAGCCGACTAACAATGAGGAACAAGCGTCACCACCAGATCCGTCCAGGCAAGAAGCCGGGTATCCCATAGCCTCGCACGCAAGCGAGAAGGAAAGGACTGCAACCTTGGGCGCGGGAGAAGGACCAGACTCCGACATTCGGATGACCCGGGTGCCGTCTCCTGCTATGAAGAAAACTTCTTCTTCAAGTTTCCACGACCCCGGGTCTTCTAACTCGGGTAACGATAATTTTAACCAGCTGATGAGCGCTCTCCTCACCATGAAGGCCTCAGAGAGCAGTATCCTAGAGCGCATGGCCGCAGCGCATCAGGTAACAACACTTGCTATCTCTTAGCATACACCTAGTCCCCAAGTTCCGAGCATAACTTGGTAAAGTTGTGCTCGGTACTTTATGTAATACTCGGCTTGCCGTGATATCCGATTAACACTTTCGTTCTTTGCTCCCTGCAGGCCGAGGTGACCCGGTCCGATGAGGTTTTGCTCAAGACCGAACGACTCCTGCTTGCCGAGGTAAAACGAAGAGAGGCCCTTGAGGCTGACGTTGAAACCTTGAAGAAAAACATTTCCAAATACAAGAAGAAGTGCAGTACTTCCCAAACCGCGCTGAAGAATGTATCGGATCAGATTGCCGACACTTATCGCATCTTGCTTAGTGAGTTTTTGCTTCCGACTAACTTCGTGCCTTTACTTTATCGTATGATACTCGGGATTACTGATATGTTTTCCTTTTACTTCAACCGCAGGTGCCAACCTTGCTGCCCCCGAAGAGGATGTCGTTGCCAAGGCTAAAACCTTGAAGACTGTGCTCCGGACCTTCTTTGCCGGTACAAAGCTTATACTGGACGCCGTGAAGTGGCCTACTGAGGTGTACCCGGGTGAGGAAAATCTTATTCAAGCCTGTTCCACAGTGCCTGGATGGATCGAAATATGGAAACGCTCGGCCTGCCGGATTGGCATGACCCGGGCCTTTACGCTGGCTAAAGCTTATTTTCCTAAGCTTGACCCGGCAAAGGTAATATCCGGGTTTCCCGAATTTAAAGCTGATGGCTCCAGGTTTGTACCTAAGGACTTCAAGGCCATACAATCTGCGGTACGCCACTCGGCAACCGCTTTGGCCGATAAGATGGATCTGGACACGATCATGAGCTCATACGATGCTGAAGGCAAAACCATACTGGCGGAGGCACCCCCCCCTTTGATATTTTGGAAAAATGGGCGGCTGATTTGGCCAGGAAAAAAGAAGAAACTGCTAAGAGAGAGGCCGAGTTAGGATCAGGGCCATCTACCTCTACACCAGCTGCCCCTCCGCCTGTCCGTCCTGATGCGGGAAGTCCGGGTAATGCTGCTGGAAAAGCTAAGGAGCAAGTCCAGGACCAAGACCCGGAAGACCGTTCTCAGGAGGCCGAGTAGGGCGATGCCGTCATGATACCTGATACTTTGTATTTAAAACTAGTATGCTTTTGATGGTGCGCCTGTGCACCCTTGATATTGGTACCGTCACTTGTAACGTATTTTTAGTCCGTGATATACTTGTGCCTTTCCCGGCTTTCGATAATCTTGATACTTGTCTTGTTCTTGAACTTATTCTCGATACCCGACTATCTTTTTTGGTTCCCTTTGTGAGACTCGGTTTTCCGAGTATCACGGGTTTTGATAAGCGGGCTTTTCTTTAAGCCCCCAAGACTCGGATGCTAGGGTCTTTCGAGCTTCGATAGCCAAGCAGTTTGTTTCTGTTTCGAAGTCCCCAGTCCCCATGACCCAAAGTCCGAGTCAGGGGGGTGTGGCATTTCTCAGAGGACAAATTGTTTTTTACCGAGCCGAAAACCTATAGCCGTCCGTGTAAATACTGAAGTCATGCTTGATAATCGTTGAGTTTCCGGCTATTAGCCTTGTACTCTGCATAGACTTGTGGTTTAGATGACCCTTTTGATTACCTTGTACTGTAAGCCGGCTTTCGCGTGGATACCATGTTGTTACATCTATACGAAAAACATGGTCAGGCAAATCCCATTGGGCTGCACGGTTGATTGTAATCGTAAGCGAACAGATCATGCCACTTTAGTGCGAGTCACATCGAGCTTAAGTAAGAATAACCAAGAAACTTGGCTCCTTCGTTCGGTTATAAGATTGCAGCCGTACTCGTCTTGCGAGTAATCGGCCCTCATAACTCATAGGCATCAAGGCCGGGTCTTTGGGTTCGTGACTACTGTTCAAGCAATCCAGCCCCCAAAGACCTATATATATGCAACGTATTTTGATGATACTGATGTATTGATAGCAGTGAATACCACTTACTTGTAATCGAAGCAGAGACCATAATAAGACTTGAAAACCATCTCTTTTTACTGATACGAAAAAGTTTGGGTCAGCAGGCCGCCTCATTAAAAACCTTCCAGTCCCCTTAGGTACCCTGGGTAGGAAAAGAGCGCGTCTGAAACCTGCTGCCCGTTACACTGTTTAGCTCTTCTCGAGAATCGGTCCCGGGCTGACGCGACCGATGCACATTCTCCATTTGTTGGACTTTTTCATGATGAGTACCGGGTGCGTTAGCCAATCCGGGTGAGGTGTTCCCATAGCGCGGCTGGCTGTGAACGGCGGTGTGATTTCTTATCCTATGCCAGATCGTTTGGATAAATTGCTCTTGATGAAGGCCACCATCTTAGCGCCTTGTTCCACCCTGGGTTTTTCTTTTTCTCCTTCAGTGCTCGGCCTTTTTGAAGTGGCCCTTTCCTCCGGGTCTGCTTGAGATCGGTAATGCTTGAGTTCCTCTTTCCTACAGGCTTGCTCGGCCATTGATGTGCCTCCTTCGTCGCATTCAGCTGCTATATCTCGATTTCCGTGTATGGTAATGGTCTTCTTAGGACCCGGGATTTTCAGCTGTAGATACACATAACACGGCCTCGCCATGAATTTAGCATAAGCCGGCCTTCCAAACAATGCGTGATAAGGACTGCGCAACTTAACCACCTCAAAAGTAAGCCACTCAACTCGATAATTGTCCTTTGATTCCCCAAAAGCTACCTCCAATGCGATTTTCCCTTCAGGGCACGCTGAGTGACCCGGCACTATCCCATGAAAGACTGTCGTACTTTTTTGTAGCTGAGATTCTTTGAGACCCATGCGTAGAAAGGTTTCCCAGTACAGGATATTGATGCTACTTCCTCCATCCATCAGGACTTTTTCAGCTCGTACCCATTGACCTGTGGTGCCACCACCAATGCTAAGACTCTCGGGTGCTCTACTCTTTCCGGGTGATCCCTCCTGCTCCATGTTACCTCCTGTTCTGACCACCTCAAATACCTCGGGATAGCCGAAGAAACTGAGTTGACCGCCTGCTTCAGTATCTTTTTATCCTTGTTAGAGCCTCCTGTAGTATGTACGTGATATTGACCCAACTGTTTGGGGTTAGCCTGGAAACCTCCAGCTCCCCCTTGATTGTTGCCTTGACTTCCGGCTGCCGGGTTACCGGCTGGGGGTGGGCCGTTGCCCAGGTTTCCACCTGGACCCGGGCCTCCTCCCCGACCCGCGCCTCGCATGGCTCTGTTCACTTCCTCATTCTTCCATCTCTGCAAGTCGGCGCATTGCTCCAAGGAATGATTAGCCGGCTTTCCGTTCCTGCTGTGCTTCGGGCATGCCATTCTGAAGATATCCCAACTGTTGCTTGGCCTTGGAGGCCCTTGATAATGTCCTCCATTGTGATTTCCAGTACTAAAATTCCCTTCAGACCTGGGTCTCGAAGACCCGGCCTCGGTATTGGCGACAAACTCGGAGCCTCCTTCAAACGGGCGCTTGTTCTGGCTATTTCCATTATTGCTCGGTGCTGATCCATTGTCGGTTCTTCCACTGTTACTTGTGTTTGCTTTTGCCTTCTTGTCATCAACTTCCTCCTCTGTAGTGTCTGTCGCGGCGTGTTTGTTGCACGCATCCATTAATTCTCCCATCGTAACCTCCGACGCATTCTGACTGGACTTCATGCGAGTTAACTTTTGCACTAAAGGTATATACTTGCACGTTTTTGCCATAGCTTGTAGTGCATCTTTGGGCTGAATATCTGTGGACGAGTGAAGTATCTCCATAACCCGGCGTACCCAACTGCGTGCTGACTCTCCCTTCTTCTGAACACATCGCTCTAGATCATCAATGGTGAACAATTTTCTGCATGTCCCATGAAAGTGCTTGACAAACGCAGTCTTCAACTCCTCCCAGGACTTGATCGATCTTTCCGGTAGATTGGTGAACCATAATTTTGCTGCTCCTTCTGACATCATCAAGTACATGAACTTGGCTTGGAGATTCTCGGATGCATTGCGAATTGACATTGCCATCTCGTAGCTGCTCAGCCATGTTTCTGGATCCATAGTCGGTTCGTAATTCACTACCTTTCCCGGCTCTTTGAATTTTTCCGGGTATGGTTCAGCTCTGATGTCGTCCGAGAGACACTTGGGTCCTGCGAGAACGGTCGAGACTGGTCTTACTCGGGAAGCGTGTGATCCGGCTGGGGGTGCAACTGGGCGTGGTGCCGCTGGTAATCCATGTGCAACAGATCCGGCCCCTGCCCTCCTAGCCCTGGAGCTATCCACAACAGCCTGTGCTGCTGACGCTGCTGGTACTGTCTGAACACGGGGAGGAGGCGGCATTTGTTGCTGCTCTTCCCTCCGACGTGCTAAACTTGTTTGGATATTGCCTTGTTGTTGACTGGCGTACGGCGTCCCATGCATTCCACTTCTGTGATCCGGGTAATTGGCCTGCTGTGCCACCGCTGTGTGCAGCAGATCGATCGCTCGCCGGGTTTCCTCTGCATGGGGCGACTCTCTTACGGGAATTTGGTTCAATGCGAGTGTTGCTGCATACACGTTGTCCATGAGATTGTTGTAGTGGCCTGCTGGTGTGCGGAATCGTGACGGTGGTGGTGGCGGTAACTCATTGCCGGTTGTGACCCTTGCCTGGGGTAGGGGTAACTCGGCCTGCTCGTTTGTCGGCTGTGCTCCCACTGTTGCCGGTTGGGGTGCAGTTCCCTGGTTCACCGCTGGGATCGGCTGATCCTGTGGTGTAATAAATAAAGCAGCCGGATTAATGACTCCGCCCATGGCTGGTAATCTGGTTTGATGCCTTTGATGTACTCTAGACGTTTCCTCTCGGAGCCGGGTTTCTAGTGCATCCAGCTCGCGTTGACGTGTAGCCATCCCTCGTCTTTCTGCTTCTACTTGCCTTCTTTGCTGTTCCAATGCACGACGAGCCACATCCAGATCTCTGACACGCTCCGCCGCGTTTTCCGGAGTGATAACTGCGGCAAGAACGGTGGGATCTAGAATCAGATTGTTATCGAACAGGGCCGGGTGACGCGGATTTGAAGTACCCGCCCCCGGTGTCCGGTTTGCTTGGAACCCGAACATGTTTGCGTGCAACTCCTCGTCTACTGCGCGGCTGGTCACCGATGCCGATTCTCCATCAACCCGGGCCAGAACCGGGTTTCCGTTAGCCGCGCCCTGCTGCTGGGCCAATGCCTGAGCCGCCCCGACTGCGGCCGTGGTCACGTTCTCTTGATTGAGGTTGGCCGCGGGAGCCGTGTAGACCGCCACTCGGCGTGTAGTGCTTGGCGTGAATTCATGTTGTTCTTCTTCACTGTTATTCTCCTCATACCGGTTCTCCAGTAGATCCCGGATAGACTCGGTATCATCCTCTCTCTCGACCCGGTCACGCGAGGTCCATACCGGCTCCTCCAGCCGTTCCCCCTTTGTGCTGGGTTCTTCTATCTGATCTGTTGTTCCAATTGACTCCTCCCCATCTGACCGGATGTAGGTAGCCTCCCCTGACACAGAATTAGATCCAAAATTGTTAGGGATCGAACCGGAAGTACATACCATACCGATGAAGACGCTGATCCGACCGATCGTCACGACGGATCCGGACTCGAGGTGATCCGACTCTGGCCCCCAGCCGGAATCGTCCACCATCTTCTCTCCTTCGTGGTCGACGTAGATCTCGCCGACGACGAGATTCTTCATGCTCTTCCGAGCTTCTCCCGTGATGTAAACACCTTTGGACGCAGGCCCCACGGTGGGCGCCAACTGTCGTGGGATAATCACGGCAGATGTTACCGGGGGTAACTGATCTTGGGGCAAGACGACACAGGCGTTTGGGAGAGGGTTTAGCTCAGAGGAAAACATGATGATGATCGATCTGGTAACCGGCAATCAAGTCGCCGAGTCTCCGACCGTAAGGCAATAACTCAACTCCCGAATTACACTGGATGCTCGATATTCGGTGATATGGCTATGACTTAGATCTCTGTAAAATTAGAGCTAGGGGTCGGTTTATAAAGCACCCGTACCCCTCAGCTTGCCCTCCAAGGCGCAGCTTGAATCCTACCCGGACACCGCCTACAAACCCTAGCTTTCCTTACCGCAACCCACAATCCGGGTTACGAGGCCTACAAACTTTGGGCCTTCCAGAAGTTCCATTATCCTTAGCCGGATTGCGCACCGTGTTCCTTGGGCCGGGTTATGCCTTGGAGTTGGCCTACCGGGTTATTACCCCTCCATCAAGGGGCGCATAGATCTCCAGTGAGGGGTGGAATCGGGCTTTCAACCTGCTGGCGGAAATGGGTGGGCATGCGTTGTGCGGAGAAGCACGGTTTGGCTTGGACCAACAACCGGGGCCCACACCTGAGTGGGAGTGGACAGGAATGTACACCTGGTTGTGCAACATGGTCTTGGTCGTCCATGGGTAAAGTAACGCACCTCTGTAGAGTGTAAAAGGATGTGGCATGTTACCCCCTGTTCCGGGAAGGAGCTGCGAGCGCTGCAGGAAAGGCAACTCCATGAAGTTCTAGTCCTGTGAAGATCTGGCGGGCATAGTTTTCAGAATTAAAAGCAACCTCTTGAAGAAAGTTTTACAAAATCTTGCATTAGCTTATGAATCTTTCGAGTATAAAGCTGTAGTTAGTGCATCAAACTACCGACTATATATCATGAACTTGCTGAGTAACGCTCGTTACTCATTCATTCCCGTTTGACCCCCTGCTTAGAGTTGAAGTCCTATTGAAGTCGTCATCGAGAAGCCATCGTTGTCTAAGGGAGCTAGGTGGAGTGATCTACTACTTAGTCGGTAAAGCATCATCATCAACAACGCTGGTGGAGGAGAAGGTATCAAGGTGTAGGTAGAGACCATTCTTAGACTTAGCTGTTTCAAGCTATAGGTTAGGGCTGACATCAGCTGTAGTGGATTAGTTCTGAGCTAGAATTCTTCTCTAGGTTGGAGCTTCGAATTGCTTCTTATGATGTTTCATTTGCATGAGATTTTCTTTGATTCATCAAAGAGATTCTCAAGATTTTGTAATGAAGTTTGTATCCTATAGCTTTGCTTGGACCCGCTGTGTTTCTGTTGTACCACTCTGAGAGATGTAATATTCACGGATAAGTCCTTCTGTGAGTATTATGTCATCGACTTGCGCACTACACATGCAGTGGTGTGCTGGGTCACCACACTAATCCACCTTTTACTATGTACGGTTGCGCCTCACTATTTTCTTCCCCTCTTGTATTCAAATTCTAGATATGTCACGGTGTGAATTCTTCCAAGTTATAGCCGTATTACAGCATCCTAATAACATTATTGTGTTCCCTGTTACTTGGTTCATAGTAATAAATTTATCTTGATTTGTTGAAAACTGGGCTAAGGGTTTTGGACCTAGCCTCCTATATAAAGGCTAGGAGAACCATCCGGAGAGGGTATCTAATCTTCATCGCCACCATAGGTGGTGCCTCTCTCGAGATCCAATCTCTCGACTAGAGCTCCCGCCATTGTAATCTCGCATCAATACAATCCAGACAACCAGGAATAAGGTTTTTACCTCCTCGAGGGCTCCGAAACTGGGTAAATCATGTCTCCTGTTAACCGTCGAACCCGCCAGTGCCTAATGGTTTACTACTCTCAAACCCCCATCATGCCATCTGGGAGATTTGTTGATATGAGTCATCAACAATTGGCGTCGTCTGTGCGAATGACAGGCGCTGGATCTACGGATTTGTTGGCCTCTTCTGCATCAGGCTCCAGCTGGAGCTCGGAATCGTTTACTCCTATGGAGTCGATCTGCCTCGGGTCATTCATCTACACGCCCCACTCGTCGGCTTCTCGCTCGGCGTTCAGCGGTCTCCAGGAGGGCGTCAAGATGATGTTTGGCGACCTCCACTTCCGCGCCAGCAAAGAAGGAATAATGCGCTTCCCTGACTCTTCCGAACCCTGTAAATCTGACGATGAGTCGATCTCGAGCACGATGACCCCCGGCTTCGCCACTCGCCGACACGGACTACTCTGCAGAGTCAAGCCTTGACTCGGTCCGCCCCCCAATAAAACTGACTTCCACTCCATAGCAGCCGTGGAACTCGCCAAACTTGACGGCGACTACTGGCTCGCCACGAGGACTCGCGAGCCATACTTTGCCCACGTCTGCATGGCCGGGCCTGAGGAAGAGTCCGCCAAAACGGAGGCTATCACGGCGGAGAGACAGACCGTCAACGTCTCGCAAGCGTCCTGGCTCAAGGCGAAAAGAGTGGTGCAAGCGAACCTCACGCTGGAACCTGGCGCCACTCAAGAAGATCTGACGGCTTATCACTACTTCCTGTCCAAGAAAAAACAGGAGGTGATAAGGGCAAATCGGGAACTCGACGCCCGTAGACGCGCGGAAGAGGCCTCAAGCGCCCGCAGGGTAGAGCGGTCCTTGGGAACCCACGAGTCAACGGGAAATCAGCCGCCTAGAAGAGGAAAGTATGTCTCGAAGAGCGCACGCATGGACAGAGAGTCTATCAGCACCTCCAAAACTCTCGAGTCCTCGTTCATGACCGTTGACAAAGACGGCAACATGCATCCCACAACTCCTGCAGTCGCGGTCCTCGCTGCCACAACATACCTGCGGGTAATCCAACCGCCGAAAACGATCCCCTCGCAGAACAACATCGCCAAGCAATCAGAGGGTTGTGTCTGCTGGAGCAGCAATTGCCGCAAAAACTCACAAAAAGTAGCCGCTCTAGAAACTGTGACACCTCAAGTGGAAATATCACCCCGCCGTCGCGAGAATACACCGCCAAGAGGAAGAAACAAGGAGTCCCCTCACCATCACTGGAGCAAGGAATCGCGACAACGCGACGACAGTCCACGATGACAGCCTGCAACACCACGACAACCTCAGGCGACATCATGAAGAAGAACCGAGAAGGCGCAGTGAAGAGCCGCGCTGGCACAACGAGGAACCGCGATGTCGCAACATAGAGCCCCAACGCCGCAGTCTAGACTCACGAAACCGCAGCAGGGAGCCGCGTCGTGATGATAGCCCCGATCGGACAACGCACAACACGTGAAGCGACATCGCTCAGCATAAGGTCGACAGGGCCCACGCACGTAGGAATCACGCACGCTCATTGTCCGAGTCCGACGAAAAGTACTGCGGCGCACTATGCTTCAGTCACAACATCCGCGAAGTGGAGATACCCAAGAAATTCAAGCTCACTTCGGTGGTCCGTAAGTACGATGGATCCCAAGAACCCACGACTTGGGTGTTAGACTACCTGACCGCGGTCAAATGCCAACGGGGAAATAAGGTGACGTCCATGCAGTACTTGAACCTGCATCTCGTCGGGTCTGCCCGAAGCTGGCTTAAAAGAAGACCACGCGCGTGCTATAGATGTTGGGACGATCTCACTCGCGACTTCGAGAAGAACTTATACGTAACATAAAAAAGGCTCGCATCTATCAAGGAGCTGCAAGTATGTAAGCAGAAGAGAGAGAAACCACTCGCGAATACATCCAGAGGTGGACCATGCTCAGAAATACAGCCAGAAATATATCAGAGGAGGCGGAAGTCGAAGCATTCTCGAGAGGTGCGCGATGCGTGGTCTTCCGAGATGAACTGGGACGTTGCGCACCCAAAATCATCGGCAAGTTGATGACGATAGCGGACAAATGGGCCAACGGAGAAGACTCTCTAGGCAACAAAAGGATCACCTCACCCGCACACGATGATGACCACAACACCGGCCGTCGTAGGAAAAAGAGGAACCGACAATACGATCAGGACGATCAAACGGAATTCGACGCAGCCAAGTTTTGCGGAAACCGCGACAGAGGATCCCGCGGAAATCGCTAGCGGAGGCAACAAAAAGGACGACCGACCACCCAAAGAGGACCTTGACGGATACTGCTCCTTGCACCTCTTCACAGACAAGCACACGGGCAGTCTCAAGGCCACCCATATCCTCAAGGACTGCCGAAAGTTCCTGAACCTCCATGAATCCTATTAGAAGAAGCATCGAATCACCACAAGCCATGGATACTTGCAAGTAACTGGAAGCGGTGCAGTCGCACCAAACGCACCTCCACCACCACCACGAGCACAACCCACCATGGGAATAGTGACATCGTAGCAGCTAGTCGCCAATCCGATAGTCACGAACCAGGCAGCCAACGGATTTCCACTCGCTCGCGGAACCCTAGGCATGATACAGAAGTTCTGCCCATCTCGACGCGTCTAGAAGACAAACATTCTCCATGTTAACATGGCAGCGATAACGCCACCCTCCAAAACAGAGTACCTCAAGATGTCCGAGCACCCCCATGACCTTTTCCAGGGAGGACCACCCACCCCGAGTGTACCGACCAGGACATGCAGCGCTCGTCATCCAAGCGCAAATAGGTAACTACGACCTGGCCAGAGTGTTCATGGATGGAGGTAGTGGTATCAACATCATATAAGAGGACACACTCCGCAAAAGAGACGGGAACCGACCTGGAAGGGCTCGTAGAGTCAGAAACCTCATTCCACGCCATAGTGCCATGCAAGCCAGTCCGGCCACTCGGCTCGATAACTCTAAAGGTAGTCCTCGGTGACCTAAGAAATTATAGACAAGAATTCATCGACTTTGAGGTAGTCGACTGGCCATCCCAGTACCACGCCATTCTTGGCTGAACCTCATTCGCGAGATTCATGGCAGTACCACACTACGCCTACCTCAAGTTGAAGCTCCTAGGGCAGTACGGGACAATTAACGTGAACGGATACTTCCAAAAGTCGGACAAGTGTGACACTGATTTTCAAGAGACCGGCGAAATCCTTCGGGATGCAGGAGGTGCTGGCAGAGCGAGCAGAAACCAAGGATAACTCTAACCAAGAGGATCTCTCTAGACCTTGAATTCAACCCAAGCAATGACAGTCGAAAGCATCAAGTCCACCCAACAAAGCCAGCAAATATGACGATGGTCTCGACAAGCCTTTCCTCCGCATTGGAATGCGCGCTCGTCGAATTTCTCCATGAGTACTAGGAAATTTTTGCCTGGCAGTCATCTGACATGCCAGGTGTAACATACCAAGTATGAAAAATAGCCATTAGAATGTTTGCTCTTTGTTATTTTATGTTTTGCATCATGACATCATGTTCATTGCAATTGTTTTGCTTGTTTTTCATTTGTTTCCCTCTGTTTTTCTTTGTTTTCCTTTGTTTTCTATTTGAATTTCAAACCAAATTTCAAACCTTTTGTTTCATACTTGTGATGTTACAATTTCCAAAATGATATTTCAAATCAAAACAATCATTTGTTTCCATTAAAGTTGTGATTCCAAAATTGTTGTTTTGTTTCCATCAAATATTTATTTACTACCAAACCCTTTTCAAATTCAATTAATTTCCAAAACAGCAATTCTTTTGAAAATTATGAAAATGACCAAAACACTTCCATCATTTGTTTCCATTAAACCTTAAGGTTCAACTATTCAAATTATTGCTTCCAATATTTCAACTAATAGCAAATTCACCTAAATTCAATCCAAACATCAAATAGTTTGAATTATTTTGTAAAACAAAAGTTGGTAATTGTTGTGGTTACCCTAAATAACCTATAACCAAATTTTCTAAATTTTTCTAACCTAAACAACTAACATTTTCTCTCTTATTCCAACCTGCAAAAAAAAAATAAGGAAGAAAAAAAAATAAAAAGGAACAAGCAAAGGGAGAGAGAGGCAGAAAGGCCCAGCCCAACTCCCTCAGGGCCCAATACCCCTTCGAGGTTATCTTCAACCTCTGTACGGATTCATCTGGAGCTATCCACGTAGGGCAGAGGGAGCAGGGAACGGACAGGAGCTTCCCTCCTTCCCCTATAACTCGAGCCCTAACCCTAGGGTTCTCGTCTGCCCTATCCTTCTTCCTCTCCTCTCTCTTCCCCCGCCTCCATTCTCTTCTTTCTTCCTCTCTTCCCTCTCTGCTCGCGGCTTTTCTCCCTCTGTAACTGTACCTGAACCTCCACCCGAAAACCCTCTCTTCCCTCCGTCGATCACCGGCGATCCGGCCTCCCTCCGAGCAGGGTTGGCGCGGGAATGGGTTCCCCCGGCCGGCTCGGGCCGGGAGCGGCCGAGGCGCCGCCGCCGTCCATTTCCTCGTCGCCGGCCAACCATCCACCCCGACCTGCTTCTCCTCCGCCTCCGCTCGAGGTGAGCTCTCCTCGGCCCCTTCCTCCCCTCTTCCTTCCGCTCGCAGCACACACACCCACCGCACGTCCACACACGTCCAAGGCGCCCTCCCGCGCAGCAGCAGCACCTCGAGCCTCCTCGCCGGCGACCATCCCTCGTTGTTCTGTCCGTTTCAGGTTCAGAAAAGACACATCGATCCATCTTTCAGTTTCAGAACAAATCCCGCGAACCTGCACCTCATACCCCCTCGCCACCCCTTCCTGACAAGAAACAGAACACCACCGCAGTGGTTCTGTCCCTTGCGCTGCAAGCAGAGGGGGTGGGTTCGAATCCCACCCCCGTGGATTAAACCCCACATTTTTTTTCATCTTTTTCCAGGCCCAATAACCTCACATAAATCACCCCCAGGCCCCTGTATATTTCTTCTAGAACCCTGTAAAATGTTTCTAAGTCCCTAGATGTAATAAAAAATGGCAGATTACACCTTAATATTGTAAATTGCATAAATAATTCATCTTAACTCCAAATTCAACTTTTTAAACATGTATTCTGTACCAAATTGAATTCTCTATCCAAATATAAAATTTGTTTACTGTTTTGAATATTTTAAATTGGTGAAATATTTGAAAACTTGTTCAATTCACTTAATTTTGCAAAAATCATAACTTGGGCATAAAAATTCCAAATTCCACAAACTAAATATGTTTTCCAATCAAATTTTCATGTACTTTCCAAATATCAACTTTGTTTGCTGTTTTGAATAATTTAAATTTCTGAAAACAACTGTTTCTTAATTAATGCATTTAAAATTGTCAAATTAATAATTAATTCATCCTAATTCCTTCTTCAATAATTGAGACATGTATTCCAACTTAAATCTTGTGTTCTTTTCAAATATTAACTTTGTTATTTGTTTTGAACAAATTAAACCTGATGAAAACAACAAATGCTTGTGTAACTCATTAAGAAGCCAAATTCCTTAACTTAATAAATAAAATTCCAAACTTGGTAAACTTCATTTCAAATTGGTTCTATTGTTGTTTCCTTTCTGTTTTCATCATCCATGCATCATGCTAATCCACTTTCACATGTTGGTTAATTGTAGATCAATTAATTCCACCTTAATCATGGGCTTTCCATATGCAATCCAACTTGCATATGGGTCCATTTAGACATGTTATCTTGTCAACTAGTTTATTTTGATGCACCAATTAAATTGTCATGCATCATCCCATGTTTGTGCACTATGCCATGTTATTGATTGTCCGTCTTCCTTCGTTGTTTGTTTTGATTCATCTCGATTAGACGACGACGTTGAGACCGACGAGGTTTACGGTACTTCTTCACAGGAATTAGCTCAGTACCAGGCTACTGGGTTTGCAGGAAAGTTGTCACTCACATGAACCATTGCGTTCCTTTCCACACTTGTTACCGATACTATCCATTTGTCTATTCTTGCTAGCCCTATGTATCGTTGCTTGTTCTCCGAACCTATCACATGATATCCTGAACCCTGATATTGCCTCACCTCCACACCTATAACCCCTTGTTTGTTGCCTTAGTCCTACTAGCATGCTTAGGGTTGCTTGTGCTTGAGTCTGTTGTCTGTTACTTCTTTTACTCTATCTTATTTATGTTCTATGGGCTCGGTGTTTAAACAATCAACCTGTTAATGCTATGGGTAATAATAATTTGATGATAAGGCACCGGCAGGAGGCCCGGCGTGGTTTTGAGGCCTGCTAGTTTCGACCCTAATAGGAAAAGGGTCTTGTCTACCGATCCATGATGAGCGCACTAACCGCATGTGGGAAGCGTGTATGGGCGCCCCCCTCAATTTGACTCGATTCGCATCTCGTCCAAATCGCCGCACTTAGTTCGGACTTTCCATTTGCTGCACGCATATGCAGGTGAAGGGGAACGTAGCATAGAAAACAAAAATTTTCCTACGCGAGAGATACCCGAAAGGCCAAGATCTAATCTAGGAGACGAAGTGCAACGGGCAACAAGAGGGTTAAGGAGAACACATACCCTCGAAGACTCAAAGTGGTACGAGATCAAATCTCGTTGTTGGCGTAGTCGTACTCACACCGATCCCGATAGCGAGAAGATGGCACCGCAATCCGGCGGTGCATCCGTGATCGGTCACACGTACGGTTGATGACGACCTCCGTTCCCTCGTTCCAGCGGGGCGCGGAAGTAGAGGATCCCTCGGAACTCCAGCAGCACGACGACGTGGTGGTGGTGAAGAATCCCACGGTCAGGGCTTCGCCAAGCCGGAGACCATGAAATGGAGCAGCGGGTGGAGGGAAAGGGAAGTGGCCAAGTGTGTGGAGGAGGGAGAGCTCTCACCCTCCTTTTATAGGAGAGGGGGGAGGCAGCCCAAGGGGGGTGCGGCCAGCCCATGGGGTTGCCCCCACCTCTTCCCTCATCATGTGAGTGGAAGCTCCACTCACACCCACTCATGCTCCCATAATTTCCCACTTGGAAAATCCAAAGGTTTTCTTTTAATAAATAAATAAAACCTTTTTATTTCTTTATTTCAGCATTTGTTAATTCTATTAACAAACTTTTGCATATAGCACCTCGAATCATTTGTTAATTCTATTAACAACCATTCGACGAAAAACCCCTTGAACTATTTCAATTTTCCTCGAAACAATTTCGGTGACTATTTCAATATTCCCCGAAACAATTTCGGTGCTGTCCAAACTTTTCTCCGATATTCCGTATCCTCTCAAATGCGTCATCGAACCTTAAGTGTGTCACCCTACGGTTCGCGAATAAGATAGACATGATCGAGACTCCTCTCCGATCAATAATCAACAGCGGGATCTGGAGATCCGTGATGACTCCTATATATTCAACGATGACTCTCGTGATCGTGTGAACCAACAACGCCGTGAACTATTCCCTTTGTCTCGCGATATTTTACTTGTCCGAGATTCGATCATTGGTATCAACCATACCTTGTTCAATCTCGTTACCGACAAGTACTCTTTTCTCGTTCCCGTGATATAACATCCTTTGTGATCATATCACGTGCTTGCAAGCGGTTTCGATGTGATATCACCGAGAGGGCCCAGAGTATATCTCTCCGTCATTTGGATGGACAAATCCCACTCTTGATCCATGATCCTCAACTAATACTTTACGAATACTTAACGACACCTTTATAGTCACCCTGTTACGGTGTGACGTTTGATGCCATCAAAGCACTCTTCCGGTATCAGTGATTGACATGATCTCATGGTATAAGGAATAAGTTACTTCGTGTGTTTGATATAACAATGTAAACTAAATGACTTGATCGCATTGCTATATTCTCTTTGGGTATATGTTCATCACATCATTCTTCTAATGACATGACCCCGTTATTAATAACATCCGATGTTCATGATCAGGAAACCTTGATCATCTATTAATCAACGAGCTAGTTAAAAGAGAGGCTTTACTAGGAACCATTGTTTGTTTATTAAGCACACATGTATCAACGTTTCCGGTTAATACAATTCTAGCATGAGAAATAAACATTCATCATAAACAAGGAATAAGATAATAACCATTTTATTATTGCCTCTCGGGCATATTCCCTTCAGTCTCCCACTTGCACTAGAGTCAATAATCTAGTCTGTAAGCACTTTAACACATATGGCGTACCCGTGTTATTACCATGCTTCGCATGCGGTAAACATCATCAAAAAGATCTGAACTGTTCAGGTCCTATTGTATTTGCATGTTCTTTGCGTCTACACGCATCACTCATTCTCTAATGAGATGGCTTTGTATATATATAGTCAATTCGTGAAAACTTAATTCCTCAGCTTAAACTGATGTCACTAACATTGTGAAAATGTAGCTTCATAGTGTTAGCATTCTTGGAAACTCACCAAGTTCCGGTGATACCTTAATTCCTCAGCTTAAACTGATGTTACTAACATTGTGAAAATGTAGCTTCATAGTTTCAGCATTCTTGGAAATTCACCAAGTTCAATAAAGAACTCCTTGACACAAAATACGCTTATTATCAGTTGTCAACACAACGATATACTTTAGCCTTTGTTGTAGTATCTGTCACAATATTTTAATTTTGAAACTCTTTCAAATCCAGCATGGAACTTTCTTCCATCCTATTGTGCTACCGTTCATCACATATTTTAATTGAGATAAAATTACTTTAATAAATGACAAGACTATTAGTGTAACATATTACAACTAATATTTTGTCATTACTATATAGGAAAACATATCCTTAGCATTTCTAAAATGACACAAGGATCTCTCCCACTGTTGTCTAATCATCATATGAATTATCCTACTATAACATTTTATAGCATAGGACTCATCTGGTTGTGTACATAGCATGGAAACATGACTTAGAAATCTCAATTTCAATGATGCTCATCATGTGTCAAAACACATGAATCTTGCTCAATTATTTTCCATGTGACAAGAACTCCTTCTTGTCATTTTCATATTGACTTACTTCAATATTTCATCTATGTAATTTGGCTTCAATCATATCAGGTGCGTCAATCCATCTTTTATAGATATCGATGCCCAATATCTTCTAAGCCTTTCATCAATATGAAAATCTTAACCGTGTTAATTTAAAATACATATTTTCCAATCAACCATATGTCATCTACATAAAGTATTGGAAATATGTCATAGCGCTCCCACTTAATTTCTTGTAACTTTACAAGTATCTTTATCGTTCATGATGGAATCAAACTCTTTTGATAACTTCATTAAGGTAAAGATTTCAACTTCGTTATGCTCACTTCAACCATTGAAGTGTGCATACCTTTCTAGCAACCTTTTTGAATTTTACAAAACTCTCAGACTGTTTCAAGTACACATCCTTGATAAAAATTTCCTTGAGAGGAGAGTTGGTTTTGTTATTCAACTGCCATATCATAATATGTAACTTTGCTAGAACTATCTGCAAAGACTAAGCATCACTACGGAAGATCAAAATCTTGTAGTAGTGAACTCTTTGAACTTCGTCGAAAACAACTTTTCGATAAGTACAACTTTCAAAGGATGTAAAATCCATGTCTTTGTCGCTATATAGACCCTTTTGCTATCGTTAGGCATCATGCCTATCGAAAGGACTACCAAGTCACATACTTGATATTCATACAAGGATACTATGGCGGATATAATGACTCATAGTCAATTTTACGAAGTCAGGGCCCATCATTTGCTTCCTTTATAAGGTCCAGGTCCTTTTGTTGTCAAAACAACACTTTACACTTAAACCACAAGTTGTTCTAAGTACAAAGTTTTTGGACTTTTCTGGTACAGTTCGCAAACTCATTTGAAGTATCTACAACATTTGTAGTGTCTTCTACTTAGTCAAAATAGTAAACCCCGGAACAACTTCCAGTGCTGCGCTACTCTTGACATGATAACGAAGATTCTCTAACCTTGTTGAGTTTGTACTGTGCTCCCACTCACTTGTTTCGCAAGAACTACTTTCTCGAGAAATCAACCCTTTCTGACAAACAACATTTGTCTTTTGGTTCGGTGATAGGAGAAATACCCAATGTTTTATTTGGGATAACCTTATAAACATATATTTATCCTATTTTGGTTGTAAACATTTTACACATGCTATGCATACCAAAACTTTAGAAAGTGACAATTCGGGTCACTACCCAAACCATATCTTATATGTTGTCAATTTCAACGGATCATGATGGTGCTCTTTTCAGTGTAAAAGCGGTTGTCCTTAATGTATAAACTACAAAATTATAATGGCATTTTTATTAATCTTACCATGTCAAACAAGGTTTGATTTTTGTCTCTTGAATACTCCAATCTAATGTGGGGTATTCGAGAAGTATAAGTTGTAGAACAATTCTGCAACTTCTCAGATGTTTTGCTAAACTTGTAACTCAAACTTTATCCTTTATGATCCAATCATAAATACTTGATTATCTTGTTACATTGATTTTAACTTCATATTAACAACCTTTTGAACCAATTCAAAATGTCAAACTCTGTTCCCTTTAAATAGATATACTCACATATCTACTTAAATCATCGACAGAATTTTGTGAAGGAAAAATTAATCCACCATACATGACTACACATAATGGACTATATACATCAATATGTATAATCTCCACTAAATTAGTCGTCCATTCTACTTTGGCCTAAGAACGGAATTCTAGTCATCTTTTGGAAGAGGTCTCACAAGCGTCAATAAAATGACTCCGGAAGTCCATCAATATGGAGTTCCTTCATGTTTTCCTTTCCGATATGAACTAAAATGGTGGTGTCACAATTTAAGTGAAACTCTTCAACGTCTTGCAACGTTTAGCATTTAGTCTTATAGATGTTTACTTTACCAACATGATTTATATTAACATATCCATCAATTATGGAATATGATCATAGTTTGAACAATCTCATTTGTTCTCACAAAAGACTAGAACAAAATAACAAATTATTAAGTTCTTCAAATAAATCTTGACTGGTTGGTTCGATACGACAATGAACACAATAACACTTTATTTATGTTCTTGTCATAATCGATTCCACATCTATTACTAGTTCCTTTTAGGCCCTTTTATTTCTTTCATTGCGTTGCTTTGTATGACAACTCATACCAACCAATGTGGTATCAAAATACCCAAAAATACTTTGTTAACTAGTAATACATCTATAACTTGTATATCAAGCATATACTCCTGAGCTGGACTTTCCAGTTATCTTCTTTTTCTGCCATATATCTATTTGTAATTCTATTTTCAATATTCCCTTTCCTTTATAGAAGAATCATTCAACATCAAACAATGCTAGTCTTACTAGCTCATTTTCTTTGGCGTGTTAGTCATATACTATCACCCATTGAGTCATACTTTGAGTTTGATTGTTCTACTAATATCACCATATTAATAGCATTCTTCTAGATTCCACTCTTAGCAATTTCCAAGTAAGGTAAACTACTTTACCCATACTTCTAATCCATCCCATCATAACAATTTTATGATTAAGCTACTATAGCTCGAAGGAAGGAATTTAGAGGATAATTTTTAGCATCCAATTTCTTGGAATATTCAAACGCCTAGCGTCTTCAATCATTGCATATATTCAGATAATATAAGCAAACATTGTCCCGCTAAATTTGCATATATTCAGATAATATAAGCAACCATTGTCACGCTAAATTATACTCAGTCATGTTGCTACAAATAAGTTTCTAGATATCAATATATCTTTCACTTGATTGTTTCTGAAAACAACTCTTTTCAGTTCCTAAATCACCTTGATCAACAAAACATTCTTTTGAAGATAAAGTAATACGGAAGCAACCATGACTCTGGATTCTAAGTAGGAATTATTTGCTCTCTAGATTAATCAATCATTAACCACATGGAGCTAGGTAGGAAATACCAAAAATCTACAATAGGACTTAATTTTAAATTTCACTAATACGGTACCAATCTTAAATGGTATTTACCAGATCATAACAGTTATATCTCAATTAACAATCTAAGTGTAAGGTAGTTATGTGGATGCCAATGAATACTAAAATTTGTGCAAATTCAATTTGATTTGTTGTTCATGATAAATAAGTTCAAGTTAATTCAAAAATTAAACCATGAACTCCCACTCAAAAACAACATCCCTCTTAGTCGTCTTTAGTGATTACACGAACCAAATTCACTACACCAAAACCGATCATCACGTGAGATGATGTAGCTTCAAAGGCGAACATCGACATGTTCATCATATCATCCATATGACTCATGCTTTACCTTTCGGTTACGTGTTCCGAGGCCATGTCTGTACATGCTAGGCTCGCCAAGTAGAACCGTAGTATTGCGTGTGTTTCAAGGCCATGTCTGTACATGCTAGGCTTGAAAACACCCGTTGTATGCGAACGTAGAGTCTATCACACCCGATCATCACGTGGTGTCTCGAAACGATGAACTTTCTTAACGGTGCATACTTAAGGAAGAACACATTATTATCTTGATATTAAGTGAGAGGGATCATCTTATAATGCTACCGTCGCTATCTAAGCAAAACAAGATGCATAAAATTATTAACATCACATACATCACATGTAAGGATAACGTGATATGATATGGTCCTCCTTGCACTTGATCTCCATCATGTGCATCATGGTATGATCTCCATCATTCCACCGGCGTGGTACCAAGTACCATGGCACCCAATCTTGATTGTCCATCAAGAAGAAGACAATCATATGGATACCTTCCGGTATATCAATAATTTACAAAATAGATCATCTCATAATCAAATTTGTAATATTGACCATATCACATCACAAGCCCAGCAAAAACTAGTTAGACGCCTCTAAATTATTTTTGCATATTTTACGTGGCTTAGGGCTTTCGATGATAGAACCGTTCATACCTACGAACATCAACCACAACGTTGATAAACACATTTTTAACAACCCTTCATAGATTAGATCTTAACTATAGTAGGAGAAACAGACACCCGCAAGCCACTTATGCAATACAAGTTGCATGTCAGTTGTGGAACAAGTCTCATGTACGTGGACATGTAAGGTTAGTCCGGGCCGCTTCATCCAACTATGCCACTAAGATCATAAAATAGTCAAGGAGGTAATAACATGATCATCAACGCCCACATACACCTATGTGTTCTACCCGTACAAAACATCTACGCATAAACCTGGCTCTGATACCACTGAAGGGGAACGTAGCATAGAAAACAAAAATTTTCCTACGCGAGAGATACCCGAAAGGCCAAGATCTAATCTAGGAGACGAAGTGCAACGGGCAACAAGAGGGTTAAGGAGAACACATACCCTCGAAGACTCAAAGTGGTACGAGATCAAATCTCGTTGTTGGCGTAGTCGTACTCACACCGATCCCGATAGCGAGAAGATGGCACCGCAATCCGGCGGTGCATCCGTGATCGGTCACACGTACGGTTGATGACGACCTCCGTTCCCTCGTTCCAGCGGGGCGCGGAAGTAGAGGATCCCTCGGAACTCCAGCAGCACGACGACGTGGTGGTGGTGAAGAATCCCACGGTCAGGGCTTCGCCAAGCCGGAGACCATGAAATGGAGCAGCGGGTGGAGGGAAAGGGAAGTGGCCAAGTGTGTGGAGGAGGGAGAGCTCTCACCCTCCTTTTATAGGAGAGGGGGGAGGCAGCCCAAGGGGGGTGCGGCCAGCCCATGGGGTTGCCCCCACCTCTTCCCTCATCATGTGAGTGGAAGCTCCACTCACACCCACTCATGCTCCCATAATTTCCCACTTGGAAAATCCAAAGGTTTTCTTTTAATAAATAAATAAAACCTTTTTATTTCTTTATTTCAGCATTTGTTAATTCTATTAACAAACTTTTGCATATAGCACCTCGAATCATTTGTTAATTCTATTAACAACCATTCGACGAAAAACCCCTTGAACTATTTCAATTTTCCTCGAAACAATTTCGGTGACTATTTCAATATTCCCCGAAACAATTTCGGTGCTGTCCAAACTTTTCTCCGATATTCCGTATCCTCTCAAATGCGTCATCGAACCTTAAGTGTGTCACCCTACGGTTCGCGAATAAGATAGACATGATCGAGACTCCTCTCCGATCAATAATCAACAGCGGGATCTGGAGATCCGTGATGACTCCTATATATTCAACGATGACTCTCGTGATCGTGTGAACCAACAACGCCGTGAACTATTCCCTTTGTCTCGCGATATTTTACTTGTCCGAGATTCGATCATTGGTATCAACCATACCTTGTTCAATCTCGTTACCGACAAGTACTCTTTTCTCGTTCCCGTGATATAACATCCTTTGTGATCATATCACGTGCTTGCAAGCGGTTTCGATGTGATATCACCGAGAGGGCCCAGAGTATATCTCTCCGTCATTTGGATGGACAAATCCCACTCTTGATCCATGATCCTCAACTAATACTTTACGAATACTTAACGACACCTTTATAGTCACCCTGTTACGGTGTGACGTTTGATGCCATCAAAGCACTCTTCCGGTATCAGTGATTGACATGATCTCATGGTATAAGGAATAAGTTACTTCGTGTGTTTGATATAACAATGTAAACTAAATGACTTGATCGCATTGCTATATTCTCTTTGGGTATATGTTCATCACATCATTCTTCTAATGACATGACCCCGTTATTAATAACATCCGATGTTCATGATCAGGAAACCTTGATCATCTATTAATCAACGAGCTAGTTAAAAGAGAGGCTTTACTAGGAACCATTGTTTGTTTATTAAGCACACATGTATCAACGTTTCCGGTTAATACAATTCTAGCATGAGAAATAAACATTCATCATAAACAAGGAATAAGATAATAACCATTTTATTATTGCCTCTCGGGCATATTCCCTTCAGCAGGTACGAACCCGAGGCCAGGGTGGAATTTTTGTAGTCGGCATTTAGGGAGGTGTGGTCTTCCAGTACTACGAGACCCTTGAACCCCGAAGACATTGATTTTTATGGTTATTTCAATCTCAGGCAAGTTCATCACTTGCTCATATCCTTTGCAATATCTTATAACAAACAATTTGCAAAAACCCTATCGTAATATCACCTACTCTCAAAATAATGCATGATCCTATTTTTATAATAATATGACTAATTGAATGACTACCCAAGTGGTAGTGTTCTGTTTGGTGGGCGGATGGGACCATGGTAAGATGAATAGGTCAAAGGAAGGTTCCATCTGCATGGGAACGTATTACCTAGGAATTAACAACAACTGCCGTCAGGATTCTTGCGTCGTAAATTCGCGTTAACCATGGGTCTTCTATGGGGGAGTAAGTCAGCTATGATCTTTTCTCGTTCGCATGTCAACGGACTGCCAGAGACGTACGTTGTAGGTTCTGTGGGACTGCATGCACGTGGGTGGGAGCCCTTACGTCCCACGGACTCTGGGGTCTATGAGTGTCTGCCAGGGGTGTCGTGGGATAATCACGGCAGATGTTACCGGGGGTAACTGATCTTGGGGCAAGACGACACAGGCGTTTGGGAGAGGGTTTAGCTCAGAGGAAAACATGATGATGATCGATCTGGTAACCGGCAATCAAGTCGCCGAGTCTCCGACCGTAAGGCAATAACTCAACTCCCGAATTACACTGGATGCTCGATATTCGGCGATATGGCTATGACTTAGATATCTGTAAAATTAGAGCTAGGGGTCGGTTTATAAAGCACCCGTACCCCTCAGCTTGCCCTCCAAGGCGCAGCTTGAATCCTACCCGGACACCGCCTACAAACCCTAGCTTTCCTTACCGCAACCCACAATCCGGGTTACGAGGCCTACAAACTTTGGGCCTTCCAGAAGTTCCATTATCCTTAGCCGGATTGCGCACCGTGTTCCTTGGGCTGGGTTATGTCTTGGAGTTGGCCTACCGGGTTATTATCCCTCCATCAGTAGTCCCCAGAATAGCTTGGGCTTCACAGATTCTCCCTTGAAGCACTGGCTATTCCCTGCAAAAATATCAAACGCTCGAGCTCATGAAGGCCCGGTTTAAGGGGCTTTGATATATAGCTAGGCCAAACTCCATAGTGACCGCATAATAGCCCGACTTTTTCTCCAGATACTTCGCTTAACCTTCCCGGTCTAAACTTTGATAGAAATGCCAAAACTCTATACTTTGCTCGATAATTAAACCTGATACTACGGAGAGTATTCCTTTCTGTTTTTCGTCCGGATCTCTTGCTCAGCACTCGATGCATATCCCGCAAACTTCGAACAGGTAGCCCTTACCCCGCAACTTCCGGGTCCCGCCCGTTGGACCTAGTTTTTGCACCCAAGCCATTATAAATAGGCCCTTAGGGGTAACCCTAACCCCAACGTCTCACTTTTCCTCATTCCTCTTCCTCCGTGCCCAAGCCCGCAGAGCGTCATTACGGGAACCTTGCGCGCATCACCGGAGCCCATCTGTCGCCGGCTACGCTCCGCCACAGCGCGCTCCGCCCCGCCGCCAAGATCCGCCGCCAGACCCCCGGTTTGCCCGCCAAGAATCGCGAAAGGGCACCAGGCTTGCGCCATTTGCCTCCGCAAAGCTTCACTTCAACCTCCTCCAGTAAGTCTCCTTCACTCATTAATTTGCCCTTGCAATTTCTCGATTTTACCTCAAATTAGATCCAAATCGACCCGCCGGTGATTTCTCGGGGCGCACCGAATTAGGCTGCTAGCATTCACTCTAACCCCTCCAATAGATAAGATATGGACTTCAGTTCAATCTTCTACTACCAGTAATCATTAATTTTGCCACAAATCTAGAAATGGAATTTCCAATCTGGACTCGAGCCGCCTAAAATTTCCGCCCTTACCTCTGACACCCGGAAAATCCTCCCTTTCCGGTTCATTTGCTCACAATAGATGTACGGACAACCATTCATCATTCCCAGACACTTATCCATTCATAAACTTCTTTAATTTTTATAACAATGCACGATACCCGGACAATTTGTACCTTGCTTAGCAAAACAATACCCGGATTATGTTTTAACTTCCAGGTTAACTTGATACCACTTATCAATACTCGGCCAACTGACAGTTTTCGAGTCTCACTCCTCATGTTCTTCCATCTGACGCTTTACAGGTTAACCCCATGGCCCCCAAGAAGCAGGGAAAGCAGCCGGTCAAAGCCAAGACCACAAACTCCATATCCGCCAACTAGGCGCGATCCTCGGTCACAAAGGCCAAGTTAGAAGAATTGGTCGAGCTAGGGGTTCTTCCCCCTCAAGAAATTATCCACTGGAGGGTGCTGGGTAACGAAACTTGGCCTACTCCAGCAGAAAACGAGGTAATATGCTTTGTGGAACACGTGACCCGGGGCTTCCGTCCTCCGGGTCATCCTTTCTTCCGTGACGTTTTGAGCCACTATGGCCTTCGCATTTTTGACATAGGGCCCAACTCTGTGCTAAACATCTCCCATTTCATCGTTCTTTCCGAGTCATACTTGTGCACTCCGCCAAGTTTGGCTCTCTTTGTTGAACTTTTCCAGTGCAAACCGTGCCGCGAAAGCGGTGACGGTGCACTTCTTGCTTGCCGCGGGGTTTCTATCCAACGCCGCAAGAATTCTTTAATGCCTCCTCTCACCCTCAACTCCCACGTCAAGCACTGGCAGCTCTCGTACTTTTACTGCCGGGACACCTCCCCACCCGGCGAAAAGAAATTGCCGGGTTACTCGGAGGGCCTGCTTGACATCTCCGAAACCTTCAACGCTTTTGCCCCTGACTCGGACAGGGAAGCAATCCTGCCTTTATTGGCTAAAATCTCCATTCTTTCGGCCCAAGGCCTCATCGGGCTTAACCTGGTGAAGACTTAGGTCAACTTCCGTATCCAACCCAACTCCATCCGCACAAAATTGATGTGCGAATACTCGGGGCAAACCACGGACCCGATCCGATACTCCACCAACAGTTTCGCACCTAGCGACACCAATAAAACAATCAAGGGCTTTCTGACAGAAAAGCTCGAGGTAATCCGGAATATAGCCGGATTAGAGCCCTTCACCCTCGAGAACCCGGCCCCCGCGGTAAGGACCTGGTTTTCACGATTTCACCTTTATCCTTTCCACTTGATACAATTATTAACCCTTGTTCTTATGCCTTCACTTCAGGCCGACGATGATTTCTGGAAGATTGACACTCCTCCTAACTCCGGAAACCCGGAGGAGAAAGAGGATGCCGCTAACTCGGATGAAGGTACATACTTAGTTCTTTTGAGTTCGTCGTATCCTACTTTTCATTTTCCTACTGTAACCTTGATAACTTTCAGAACAAGAAGACCAGGACGAGGAGGAAGAAACTGACGGCAAGGTGGAGTCCGCCAGCGATGAAGATGAACCAGAGCCGGCAATTAAAGCCGGATCTAAAAGAAAACCCCAAGGGGCCGTCTTCAAGGTTCTATATCATTTCCTTGCGTCTAATTCGCGTTCCTGTGATAATATTCATGAGCTAACCATGGCATTACCTCTTTGGCCATACCTGAAGGAGTCGCCTATGACCAAGCGCAGGGCGACTCGAAATCACCCGGGCAATGATGCCCTTAACCCGGGTATTTCATCGCCTCCAACTCGGCACACTGGTACTCACCATACCCTTCTTTAAACATAAAAATCCTTCCAAAACATTCCCTCACAAGGTAATCTCACGTCTTGTTTGGTATTTTTCAGTTTCATCCGGGTCCAGCAGCGAATTCCCTATGGACCTTGCGGTGAATCCCGGGTAAAGTTCTTTTCCTGATGTTATACCACACTTTCCCCGCCTTTTTCATGACTATACGCTAACTGCACCCTTATACTTTCTACAGGGCCACGGTCATTGTTAGTGACCAGGAAGACATGGAGACCGAGGACCCGGGTAAAGAGAAGCCGACTAACAATGAGGAACAAGCGTCACCACCAGATCCGTCCAGGCAAGAAGCCGGGTATCCCATAGCCTCGCACGCAAGCGAGAAGGAAAGGACTGCAACCTTGGGCGCGGGAGAAGGACCAGACTCCGACATTCGGATGACCCGGGTGCCGTCTCCTGCTATGAAGAAAACTTCTTCTTCAAGTTTCCACGACCCCGGGTCTTCTAACTCGGGTAACGATAATTTTAACCAGCTGATGAGCGCTCTCCTCACCATGAAGGCCTCAGAGAGCAGTATCCTAGAGCGCATGGCCGCAGCGCATCAGGTAACAACACTTGCTATCTCTTAGCATACACCTAGTCCCCAAGTTCCGAGCATAACTTGGTAAAGTTGTGCTCGGTACTTTATGTAATACTCGGCTTGCCGTGATACCCGATTAACACTTTCGTTCTTTGCTCCCTGCAGGCCGAGGTGACCCGGTCCGATGAGGTTTTGCTCAAGACCGAACGACTCCTGCTTGCCGAGGTAAAACGAAGAGAGGCCCTTGAGGCTGACGTTGAAACCTTGAAGGAAAACATTTCCAAATACAAGAAGAAGTGCAGTACTTCCCAAACTGCGCTGAAGAATGTATCGGATCAGATTGCCGACACTTATCGCATCTTGCTTAGTGAGTTTTTGCTTCCGACTAACTTCGTGCCTTTACTTTATCGTATGATACTCGGGATTACTGATATGTTTTCCTTTTACTTCAACCGCAGGTGCCAACCTTGCTGCCCCCGAAGAGGATGTCGTTGCCAAGGCTAAAACCTTGAAGACTGTGCTCCGGACCTTCTTTGCCGGTACAAAGCTTATACTGGACGCCGTGAAGTGGCCTACCGAGGTGTACCCGGGTGAGGAAAATCTTATTCAAGCCTGTTCCACAGTGCCTGGATGGATCGAAATATGGAAACGCTCGGCCTGCCGGATTGGCATGACCCGGGCCTTTACGCTGGCTAAAGCTTATTTTCCTAAGCTTGACCCGGCAAAGGTAATATCCGGGTTTCCCGAATTTAAAGCTGATGGCTCCAGGTTTGTACCTAAGGACTTCAAGGCCATACAATCTGCGGTACGCCACTCGGCAACCGCTTTGGCCGATAAGATGGATCTGGACACGATCATGAGCTCATACGATGCTGAAGGCAAAACTATACTGGCGGAGGCACCCCCCCTTTGATATTTTGGAAAAATGGGCGGCTGATTTGGCCAGGAAAAAAGAAGAAACTGCTAAGAGAGAGGCCGAGTTAGGATCAGGGCCATCTACCTCTACACCAGCTGCCCCTCCGCCTGTCCGTCCTGATGCGGGAAGTCCGGGTAATGCTGCTGGAAAAGCTAAGGAGCAAGTCCAGGACCAAGACCCGGAAGACCGTTCTCAGGAGGCCGAGTAGGGCGATGCCGTCATGATACCTGATACTTTGTATTTAAAACTAGTATGCTTTTGATGGTGCGCCTGTGCACCCTTGATATTGGTACCGTCACTTGTAACGTATTTTTAGTCCGTGATATACTTGTGCCTTTCCCGGCTTTCGATAATCTTGATACTTGTCTTGTTCTTGAACTTATTCTCGATACCCGACTATCTTTTTTGGTTCCCTTTGTGAGACTCGGTTTTCCGAGTATCACGGGTTTTGATAAGCGGGCTTTTCTTTAAGCCCCCAAGACTCGGATGCTAGGGTCTTTCGAGCTTCGATAGCCAAGCAGTTTGTTTCTGTTTCGAAGTCCCCAGTCCCCATGACCCAAAGTCCGAGTCAGGGGGGTGTGGCATTTCTCAGAGGACAAATTGTTTTTTACCGAGCCGAAAACCTATAGCCGTCCGTGTAAATACTGAAGTCATGCTTGATAATCGTTGAGTTTCCGGCTATTAGCCTTGTACTCTGCATAGACTTGTGGTTTAGATGACCCTTTTGATTACCTTGTACTGTAAGCCGGCTTTCGCGTGGATACCATGTTGTTACATCTATACGAAAAACATGGTCAGGCAAATCCCATTGGGCTGCACGGTTGATTGTAATCGTAAGCGAACAGATCATGCCACTTTAGTGCGAGTCACATCGAGCTTAAGTAAGAATAACCAAGAAACTTGGCTCCTTCGTTCGGTTATAAGATTGCAGCCGTACTCGTCTTGCGAGTAATCGGCCCTCATAACTCATAGGCATCAAGGCCGGGTCTTTGGGTTCGTGACTACTGTTCAAGCAATCCAGCCCCCAAAGACCTATATATATGCAACGTATTTTGATGATACTGATGTATTGATAGCAGTGAATACCACTTACTTGTAATCGAAGCAGAGACCATAATAACACTTGAAAACCATCTCTTTTTACTGATACGAAAAAGTTTGGGTCAGCAGGCCGCCTCATTAAAAACCTTCCAGTCCCCTTAGGTACCCTGGGTAGGAAAAGAGCGCGTCTGAAACCTGCTGCCCATTACACTGTTTAGCTCTTCTCGAGAATCGGTCCCGGGCTGACGCGACCGATGCACATTCTCCATTTGTTGGACTTTTTCATGATGAGTACCGGGTGCGTTAGCCAATCCGGGTGAGGTGTTCCCATAGCGCGGCTGGCTGTGAACGGCGGTGTGATTTCTTCTCCTATGCCAGATCGTTTGGATAAATTGCTCTTGATGAAGGCCACCATCTTAGCGCCTTGTTCCACCCTGGGTTTTTCTTTTTCTCCTTCAGTGCTCGGCCTTTTTGAAGTGGCCCTTTCCTCCGGGTCTGCTTGAGATCGGTAATGCTTGAGTTCCTCTTTCCTACAGGCTTGCTCGGCCATTGATGTGCCTCCTTCGTCGCATTCAGCTGCTATATCTCGATTTCCGTGTATGGTAATGGTCTTCTTAGGACCCGGGATTTTCAGCTGTAGATACACATAACACGGCCTCGCCATGAATTTAGCATAAGCCGGCCTTCCAAACAATGCGTGATAAGGACTGCGCAACTTAACCACCTCAAAAGTAAGCCACTCAACTCGATAATTGTCCTTTGATTCCCCAAAAGCTACCTCCAATGTGATTTTCCCTTCAGGGCACGCTGAGTGACCCGGCACTATCCCATGAAAGACTGTCGTACTTTTTTGTAGCTGAGATTCTTTGAGACCCATGCGTAGAAAGGTTTCCCAGTACAGGATATTGATGCTACTTGCTCCATCCATCAGGACTTTTTCAGCTCGTACCCATTGACCTGTGGTGCCACCACCAATGCTAAGACTCTCGGGTGCTCTACTCTTTCCGGGTGATCCCTCCTGGTCCATGTTACCTCCTGTTCTGACCACCTCAAATACCTCGGGATAGCCGAAGAAACTGAGTTGACCGCCTGCTTCAGTATCTTTTTATCCTTGTTAGAGCCTCCTGTAGTATGTACGTGATATTGACCCAACTGTTTGGGGTTAGCCTGGAAACCTCCAGCTCCCCCTTGATTGTTGCCTTGACTTCCGGCTGCCGGGTTACCGGCTGGGGGTGGGCCGTTGCCCAGGTTTCCACCTGGACCCGGGCCTCCTCCCCGACCCGCGCCTCGCATGGCTCTGTTCACTTCCTCATTCTTCCATCTCTGCAAGTCGGCGCATTGCTCCAAGGAATGATTAGCCGGCTTTCCGTTCCTGCTGTGCTTCGGGCATGCCATTCTGAAGATATCCCAACTGTTGCTTGGCCTTGGAGGCCCTTGATAATGTCCTCCATTGTGATTTCCAGTACTAAAATTCCCTTCAGACCTGGGTCTCGAAGACCCGGCCTCGGTATTGGCGACAAACTCGGAGCCTCCTTCAAACGGGCGCTTGTTCTGGCTATTTCCATTATTGCTCGGTGCTGATCCATTGCCGGTTCTTCCACTGTTACTTGTGTTTGCTTTTGCCTTCTTGTCATCAACTTCCTCCTCTGTAGTGTCTGTCGCGGCGTGTTTGTTGCACGCATCCATTAATTCTCCCATCGTAACCTCCGACGCATTCTGACTGGACTTCATGCGAGTTAACTTTTGCACTAAAGGTATATACTTGCACGTTTTTGCCATAGCTTGTAGTGCATCTTTGGGCTGAATATCTGTGGACGAGTGAAGTATCTCCATAACCCGGCGTACCCAACTGCGTGCTGACTCTCCCTTCTTCTGAACACATCGCTCTAGATCATCAATGGTGAACAATTTTATGCATGTCCCATGAAAGTGCTTGACAAACGCAGTCTTCAACTCCTCCCAGGACTTGATCGATCTTTCCGGTAGATTGGTGAACCATAATTTTGCTGCTCCTTCTGACATCATCAAGTACATGAACTTGGCTTGGAGATTCTCGGATGCATTGCGAATTGACATTGCCATCTCGTAGCTGCTCAGCCATGTTTCTGGATCCATAGTCGGTTCGTAATTCACTACCTTTCCCGGCTCTTTGAATTTTTCCGGGTATGGTTCAGCTCTGATGTCGTCCGAGAGACACTTGGGTCCTGCGAGAACGGTCGAGACTGGTCTTACTCGGGAAGCGTGTGATCCGGCTGGGGGTGCAACTGGGCGTGGTGCCGCTGGTAATCCATGTGCAACAGATCCGGGCCCTGCCCTCCTAGCCCTGGAGCTATCCACAACAGCCTGTGCTGCTGACGCTGCTGGTACTGTCTGAACACGGGGAGGAGGCGGCATTTGTTGCTGCTCTTCCCTCCGACGTGCTGAAATTGTTTGGATATTGCCTTGTTGTTGACTGGCGTACGGCGTCCCATGCATTCCACTTCTGTGATCCGGGTAATTGGCCTGCTGTGCCACCGCTGTGTGCAGCAGATCGATCGCTCGCCGGGTTTCCTCTGCATGGGGCGACTCTCTTACGGGAATTTGGTTCAATGCGAGTGTTGCTGCATACACGTTGTCCATGGGATTGTTGTAGTGGCCTGCTGGTGTGCGGAATCGTGACGGTGGTGGTGGCGGTAACTCATTGCCGGTTGTGACCCTTGCCTGGGGTAGGGGTAACCCGGCCTGCTCGTTTGTCGGCTGTGCTCCCACTGTTGCCGGTTGGGGTGCAGTTCCCTGGTTCACCGCTGGGATCGGCTGATCCTGTGGTGTAATAAATAAAGCAGACGGATTAATGACTCCTCCCATGGCTGGTAATCTGGTTTGATGCCTTTGATGTACTCTAGACGTTTCCTCTCGGAGCCGGGTTTCTAGTGCATCCAGCTCGCGTTGATGTGTAGCCATCCCTCGTCTTTCTGCTTCTACTTGCCTTCTTTGTTGTTCCAATGCACGACGAGCCACATCCAGATCTCTGACACGCTCCGCCGCGTTTTCCGGAGTGATAACTGCGGCAAGAACGGTGGGATCTAGAATCAGATTGTTATCGAACAGGGCCGGGTGACGCGGATTTGAAGTACCCGCCCCCGGTGTCCGGTTTGCTTGGAACCCGAACATGTTTGCGTGCAACTCCTCGTCTACTGCGCGGCTGGTCACCGATGCCGATTCTCCATCAACCCGGGCCAGAACCGGGTTTCCGTTAGCCGCGCCCTGCTGCTGGGCCAATGCCTGAGCCGCCTCGACTGCGGCCGTGGTCACGTTCTCTTGATTGAGGTTGGCCGCGGGAGCCGTGTAGACCGCCACTCGGCGTGTAGTGCTTGGCGTGAATTCATGCTGTTCTTCTTCACTGTTATTCTCCTCATACCGGTTCTCCAGTAGATCCCGGATAGACTCGGTATCATCCTCTCTCTCGACCCGGTCACGCGAGGTCCATACCGGCTCCTCCAGCCGTTCCCCCTTTGTGCTGGGTTCTTCTATCTGATCTGTTGTTCCAATTGACTCCTCCCCATCTGACCGGATGTAGGTAGCCTCCCCTGACACAGAATTAGATCCAAAATTGTTAGGGATCGAACCGGAAGTACATACCATACCGATGAAGACGCTGATCCGGCCGATCGTCACGACGGATCCGGACTCGAGGTGATCCGACTCTGGCCCCGAGCCGGAATCGTCCACCATCTTCTCTCCTTCGTGGTTGACGTAGATCTCGCCGACGACGAGATTCTTCATGCTCTTCCGAGCTTCTCCCGTGATGTAAACACCTTTGGACGCAGGCCCCACGGGGGGCGCCAACTGTCGTGGGATAATCACGGCAGATGTTACCGGGGGTAACTGATCTTGGGGCAAGACGACACAGGCGTTTGGGAGAGGGTTTAGCTCAGAGGAAAACATGATTATGATCGATCTGGTAACCGGCAATCAAGTCGCCGAGTCTCCGACCGTAAGGCAATAACTCAACTCACGAATTACACTGGATGCTCGATATTCGGCGATATGGCTATGACTTAGATCTCTGTAAAATTAGAGCTAGGGTCGGTTTATAAAGCACCCGTACCCCTCAGCTTGCCCTCCAAGGCGCAGCTTGAATCCTACCCGGACACCGCCTACAAACCCTAGCTTTCCTTACCGCAACCCACAATCCGGGTTACGAGGCCTACAAACTTTGGGCCTTCCAGAAGTTCCATTATCCTTAGCCGGATTGCGCACCGTGTTCCTTGGGCCGGGTTATGCCTTGGAGTTGGCCTACCGGGTTATTATCCCTCCATCAAGGGGCGCATAGATCTCCATCGTGAGGGGTGGAATCGGGCTTTCAACCTGCTGGCGGAAATGGGTGGGCATGCGTTGTGCGGAGAAGTACGGTTTGGCTTGGACCAACAACCGGGGCCCACACCTGAGTGGGAGTGGACAGGAATGTACACCTGGTTGTGCAACATGGTCTTGGTCGTCCATGGGTAAAGTAACGCACCTCTGTAGAGTGTAAAAGGATGTGGCATGTTACCCCCTGTTCCGGGAAGGAGCTGCGAACGCTGCAGGAAAGGCAACTCCATGAAGTTCTAGTCCTGTGAAGATCTGGCGGGCATAGTTTTCAGAATTAAAAGCAACCTCTTGAAGAAAGTTTTACAAAATCTTGCATTAGCTTATGACTCTTTCGAGTATAAAGCTGTAGTTAGTGCATCAAACTACCGACTATATATCATGAACTTGCTGAATAACGCTCGTTACTCATTCGTTCCCGTTTGACCCCCTGCTTAGAGTTGAAGTCCTATTGAAGTCGTCATCGAGAAGCCATCGTTGTCTAAGGGAGCTAGGTGGAGTGATCTACTACTTAGTCGGTAAAGCATCATCATCAACAACGCTGGTGGAGGAGAAGCTATCAAGGTGTAGGTAGAGACCATTCTTAGACTTAGCTGTTTCAAGCTATAGGTTAGGGCTGACATCAGCTGTAGTGGATTAGTTCTGAGCTAGAATTCTTCTCTAGGTTGGAGCTTCGAATTGCTTCTTATGATGTTTCATTTGCATGAGATTTTCTTTGATTCATCAAAGAGATTCTCAAGATTTTGTAATGAAGTTTGTATCCTATAGCTTTGCTTGGACCCGCTGTGTTTCTGTTGTACCACTCTGAGAGATGTAATATTCACGGATAAGTCCTTATGTGAGTATTATGTCATCGACTTGCGCACTACACATGCAGTGGTGTGCTGGGTCACCACACTAATCCACCTTTTACTATGTACGGTTGCGCCTCACTATTTTCTTCCCCTCTTGTATTCAAATTCTAGATATGTCACGGTGTGAATTCTTCCAAGTTATAGCCGTATTACAGCATCCTAATAACATTATTGTGTTCCCTGTTACTTGGTTCATAGTAATAAATTTATCTTGATTTGTTGAAAACTGGGCTAAGGGTTTTGGACCTAGCCTCCTATATAAAGGCTAGGAGAACCATCCGGAGAGGGTATCTAATCTTCATCGCCACCATAGGTGGTGCCTCTCTCGAGATCCAATCTCTCGACTAGAGCTCCCGCCATTGTAATCTCGCATCAATACAATCCAGACAACCAGGAATAAGGTTTTTACCTCCTCGAGGGCTCCGAAACTGGGTAAATCATGTCTCATGTTAACCGTCGAACCCGCCAGTGCCTAATGGTTTACTACTCTCAAACCCCCATCATGCCATCTGGGAGATTTGTTGATATGAGTCATCAACAATTGGCGTCGTCTGTGCGAATGACAGGCGCTGGATCTACGGATTTGTTGGCCTCTTCTGCATCAGGCTCCAGCTGGAGCTCGGAATCGTTTACTCCTATGGAGTCGATCTGCCTCGGGTCATTCATCTACACGCCCCACTCGTCGGCTTCTCGCTCGGCGTTCAGCGGTCTCCAGGAGGGCGTCAAGCTGATGTTTGGCGACCTCCACTTCCGCGCCAGCAAAGAAGGAATAATGCGCTTCCCTGACTCTTCCGAACCCTGTAAATCTGACGATGAGTCGATCTCGAGCACGATGACCCCCGGCTTCGCCACTCGCCGACACGGACTACTCTGCAGAGTCAAGCCTTGACTCGGTCCGCCCCCCAATAAAACTGACTTCCACTCCATAGCAGCCGTGGAACTCGCCAAACTTGACGGCGACTACTGGCTCGCCACGAGGACTCGCGAGCCATACTTTGCCCACGTCTGCATGGCCGGGCCTGAGGAAGAGTCCGCCAAAACGGAGGCTATCACGGCGGAGAGACAGACCGTCAACGTCTCGCAAGCGTCCTGGCTCAAGGCGAAAAGAGTGGTGCAAGCGAACCTCACGCTGGAACCTGGCGCCACTCAAGAAGATCTGACGGCTTATCACTACTTCCTGTCCAAGAAAAAACAGGAGGTGATAAGGGCAAATCGGGAACTCGACGCCCGTAGACGCGCGGAAGAGGCCTCAAGCGCCCGCAGGGCAGAGCGGTCCTTGGGAACCCACGAGTCAACGGGAAATCAGCCGCCCAGAAGAGGAAAGTATGTCTCGAAGAGCGCACGCATGGACAGAGAGTCTATCAGCACCTCCAAAACTCTCGAGTCCTCGTTCATGACCGTTGACAAAGACGGCAACATGCATCCCACAACTCCTGCAGTCGCGGTCCTCGCTGCCACAACATACCTGCGGGTAATCCAACCGCCGAAAACGATCCCCTCGCAGAACAACATCGCCAAGCAATCAGAGGGTTGTGTCTGCTGGAGCAGCAATTGCCGCAAAAACTCACAAAAAGTAGCCGCTCTAGAAACTGTGACACCTCAAGTGGAAATATCACCCCGCCGTCGCGAGAATACACCGCCAAGAGGAAGAAACAAGGAGTCCCCTCACCATCACTGGAGCAAGGAATCGCGACAACGCGACGACAGTCCACGATGACAGCCTGCAACACCACGACAACCTCAGGCGACATCATGAATAAGAACCGAGAAGGCGCAGTGAAGAGCCGCGCTGGCACAACGAGGAACCGCGATGTCGCAACATAGAGCCCCAACGCCGCAGTCTAGACTCACGAAACCGCAGCAGGGAGCCGCGTCGTGATGATAGCCCCGATCGGACAACGCACAACACGTGAAGCGACATCGCTCAGCATAAGGTCGACAGGGCCCACGCACGTAGGAATCACGCACGCTCATTGTCCGAGTCCGACGAAAAGTACTGCGGCGCACTATGCTTCAGTCACAACATCCGCGAAGTGGAGATACCCAAGAAATTCAAGCTCACTTCGGTGGTCCGTAAGTACGATGGCTCCCAAGAACCCACGACTTGGGTGTTAGACTACCTGACCGCGGTCAAATGCCAACGGGGAAATAAGGTGACGTCCATGCAGTACTTGAACCTGCATCTCGTCGGGTCTGCCCGAAGCTGGCTTAAAAGAAGACCACGCGCGTGCTATAGATGTTGGGACGATCTCACTCGCGACTTCGAGAAGAACTTATACGTAACATAAAAAAGGCTCGCATCTATCAAGGAGCTGCAAGTATGTAAGCAGAAGAGAGAGAAACCACTCGCGAATACATCCAGAGGTGGACCATGCTCAGAAATACAGCCAGAAATATATCAGAGGAGGCGGAAGTCGAAGCATTCTCGAGAGGTGCGCGATGCGTGGTCTTCCGAGATGAACTGGGACGTTGCGCACCCAAAATCATCGGCAAGTTGATGACGATAGCAGACAAATGGGCCAACGGAGAAGACTCTCTAGGCAACAAAAGGATCACCTCACCCGCACACGATGATGACCACAACACCGGCCGTCGTAGGAAAAAGAGGAACCGACAATACGATCAGGACGATCAAACGGAATTCGACGCAGCCAAGTTTTGCGGAAACCGCGACAGAGGATCCCGCGGAAATCGCTAGCGGAGGCAACAAAAAGGACGACCGACCACCCAAAGAGGACCTTGACGGATACTGCTCCTTGCACCTCTTCACAGACAAGCACACGGGCAGTCTCAAGGCCACCCATATCCTCAAGGACTGCCGAAAGTTCCTGAACCTCCATGAATCCTATTAGAAGAAGCATCGAATCACCACAAGCCATGGATACTTGCAAGTAACTGGAAGCGGTGCAGTCGCACCAAACGCACCTCCACCACCACCACGAGCACAACCCACCATGGGAATAGTGACATCGTAGCAGCTAGTCGCCAATCCGATAGTCACGAACCAGGCAGCCAACGGATTTCCACTCGCTCGCGGAACCCTAGGCATGATACAGAAGTTCTGCCCATCTCGACGCGTCTAGAAGACAAACATTCTCCATGTTAACATGGCAGCGATAACGCCACCCTCCAAAACAGAGTACCTCAAGATGTCCGAGCACCCCCATGACCTTTTCCAGGGAGGACCACCCACCCCGAGTGTACCGACCAGGACATGCAGCGCTCGTCATCCAAGCGCAAATAGGTAACTACGACCTGGCCAGAGTGTTCATGGATGGAGGTAGTGGTATCAACATCATATAAGAGGACACACTCCGCAAAAGAGACGGGAACCGACCTGGAAGGGCTCGTAGAGTCAGAAACCTCATTCCACGCCATAGTGCCATGCAAGCCAGTCCGGCCACTCGGCTCGATAACTCTAAAGGTAGTCCTCGGTGACCTAAGAAATTATAGACAAGAATTCATCGACTTTGAGGTAGTCGACTGGCCATCCCAGTACCACGCCATTCTTGGCTGAACCTCATTCGCGAGATTCATGGCAGTACCACACTACGCCTACCTCAAGTTGAAGCTCCTAGGGCAGTACGGGACAATTAACGTGAACGGATACTTCCAAAAGTCGGACAAGTGTGACACTGATTTTCAAGAGACCGGCGAAATCCTTCGGGATGCAGGAGGTGCTGGCAGAGCGAGCAGAAACCAAGGATAACTCTAACCAAGAGGATCTCTCTAGACCTTGAATTCAACCCAAGCAATGACAGTCGAAAGCATCAAGTCCACCCAACAAAGCCAGCAAAGATGACGATGGTCTCGACAAGCCTTTCCTCCGCATTGGAATGCGCGCTCGTCGAATTTCTCCATGAGTACTAGGAAATTTTTGCCTGGCAGTCATCTGACATGCCAGGTGTAACATACCAAGTATGAAAAATAGCCATTAGAATGTTTGCTCTCTGTTATTTTATGTTTTGCATCATGACATCATGTTCATTGCAATTGTTTTGCTTGTTTTTCATTTGTTTCCCTCTGTTTTTCTTTGTTTTCCTTTGTTTTCTATTTGAATTTCAAACCAAATTTCAAACCTTTTGTTTCATACTTGTGATGTTACAATTTCCAAAATGATATTTCAAATCAAAACAATCATTTGTTTCCATTAAAGTTGTGATTCCAAAATTGTTGTTTTGTTTCCATCAAAAATTTATTTACTACCAAACCCTTTTCAAATTCAATTAATTTCCAAAACAGAATTCTTTTGAAAATTATGAAAATGACCAAAACACTTCCATCATTTGTTTCCATTAAACCTTAAGGTTCAACTATTCAAATTATTGCTTCCAATATTTCAACTAATAGCAAATTCACCTAAATTCAATCCATTTACCAAACATCAAATAATTTGAATTATTTTGTAAAACAAAAGTTGGTAATTGTTGTGGTTACCCTAAATAACCTATAACCAAATTTTCTAAATTTTTCTAACCTAAACAACTAACATTTTCTCTCTTATTCCAACCTGCAAAAAAAATAATAAGGAAGAAAAAAAAATAAAAAGGAACAAGCAAAGGGAGAGAGAGGCAGAAAGGCCCAGCCCAACTCCCTCAGGGCCCAATACCCCTTCGAGGTTATCTTCAACCTCTGTACGGATTCATCTGGAGCTATCCACGTAGGGCAGAGGGAGCAGGGAACGGACAGGAGCTTCCCTCCTCCCCCTATAACTCGAGCCCTAACCCTAGGGTTCTCCTCTGCCCTATCCTTCTTCCTCTCCTCTCTCTTCCCCCGCCTCCATTCTCTTCTTTCTTCCTCTCTTCCCTCTCTGCTCGCTGCTTTTCTCCCTCTGTAACTGTACCTGAACCTCCACCCGAAAACCCTCTCTTCCCTCTGTCGATCACCGGCGATCCGGCCTCCCTCCGAGCAGGGTTGGCGCGGGAATGGGTTCCCCCGGCCGGCTCGGGCCGGGAGCGGCCGAGGCGCCGCCGCCGTCCATTTCCTCGTCGCCGGCCAACCATCCACCCCGACCTGCTTCTCCTCCGCCTCCGCTCGAGGTGAGCTCTCATCGGCCCCTTCCTTCCCTCTTCCTTCCGCTCGCAGCACACACACCCACCGCACGTCCACACACGTCCAAGGCGCCCTCCCGCGCAGCAGCAGCACCTCGAGCCTCCTCGCCGGCGACCATCCCTCGTTGTTCTGTCCGTTTCAGGTTCAGAAAAGACACATCGATCCATCTTTCAGTTTCAGAACAAATCCCGCGAACCTGCACCTCATACCCCCTCGCCACCCCTTCCTGACAAGAAACAGAACACCACCGCAGTGGTTCTGTCCCTTGCGCTGCAAGCAGAGGGGGTGGGTTCGAATCCCACCCCCGTGGATTAAACCCCACATTTTTTTTCATCTTTTTCCAGGCCCAATAACCTCACATAAATCACCCCCAGGCCCCTGTATATTTCTTCTAGAACCCTGTAAAATGTTTCTAAGTCCCTAGATGTAATAAAAAATGGCAGATTACACCTTAATATTGTAAATTGCATAAATAATTCATCTTAACTCCAAATTCAACTTTTTAAACATGTATTTTGTACCAAATTGAATTCTCTATCCAAATATAAAATTTGTTTACTGTTTTGAATATTTTAAATTGGTGAAATATTTGAAAACTTGTTCAATTCACTTAATTTTGCAAAAATCATAACTTGGGCATAAAAATTCCAAATTCCACAAACTAAATATGTTTTCCAATCAACTTTTCATGTACTTTCCAAATATCAACTTTGTTTGCTGTTTTGAATAATTTAAATTTCTGAAAACAACTGTTTCTTAATTAATGCATTTAAAATTGTCAAATTAATAATTAATTCATCCTAATTCCTTCTTCAATAATTGAGACATGTATTCCAACTAAAATCTTGTGTTCTTTTCAAATATTAACTTTGTTATTTGTTTTGAACAAATTAAACCTGATGAAAACAACAAATGCTTGTGTAACTCATTAAGAAGCCAAATTCCTTAACTTAATAAATAAAATTCCAAACTTGGTAAACTTCATTTCAAATTGGTTCTATTGTTGTTTCCTTTCTGTTTTCATCATCCATGCATCATGCTAATCCACTTTCACATGTTGGTTAATTGTAGATCAATTAATTCCACCTTAATCATGGGCTTTCCATATGCAATCCAACTTGCATATGGGTCCATTTAGACATGTTATCTTGTCAACTAGTTTATTTTGATGCACCAATTAAATTGTCATGCATCATCCCATGTTTGTGCACTATGCCATGCTATTGATTGTCCGTCTTCCTTCGTTGTTTGTTTTGATTCATCTCGATTAGACGACGACGTTGAGACCGACGAGGTTTACGGTACTTCTTCACAGGAATTAGCTCAGTACCAGGCTACTGGGTTTGCAGGAAAGTTATCACTCACATGAACCATTGCGTTCCTTTCCACACTTGTTACCGATACTATCCATTTGTCTATTCTTGCTAGCCCTATGTATCGTTGCTTGTTCTCCGAACCTATCACATGATATCCTGAACCCTGATATTGCCTCACCTCCACACCTGTAACCCCTTGTTTGTTGCCTTAGTCCTACTAGCATGCTTAGGGTTGCTTGTGCTTGAGTCTGTTGTCTGTTACTTCTTTTACTCTATCTTATTTATGTTCTATGGGCTCGGTGTTTAAACAATCAACCTGTTAATGCTATGGGTAATAATAATTTGATGATAAGGCACCGGCAGGAGGCCCGGCGTGGTTTTGAGGCCTGCTAGTTTCGACCCTAATAGGAAAAGGGTCTTGTCTACCGATCCATGATGAGCGCACTAACCGCATGTGGGAAGATTTTTGTAGTCGGCATTTAGGGAGGTGTGGTCTTCCAGTGCTATGAGGGTCCCCTTTTCTTCGGGGGCTCGATTAGCCGCGCACGCACAGCACGTGGTGCTTTGGGCTTGATGCGAAGAAGAGTTGAGTTGTGTTGAGTGCCCCGCTTGGTGGAATGGCTGTTCCATCTGGCGGGTTATTCTTACGTGTACGGCCAAATTGGTGCATCCCTGCAGGGTTAAATCTTCTCGAGAAGTCGTGTTGTCCGCGGTTATGGATGACTTGGTGAAAGTACTGGCTAACAAGTACTCAGAACAACTTACACCTAACTAATACTAATTTGACTAGTAACAGGCTTATTGACACAATAACCTGAACCATCATTAATCCAACTGTGTGAGTTATCCTTTGGTTGCTTCCTTAGTAGGGGGTAACATTGGATGGTGTTTGTTTGAAGTTATCTTCAGTTGGTTACGATACGCGATCTTATCTTCTTTCTGTTAGCCGGAAGTTGTAGTGTTGTTTCTGAAGTTGGTTAGAGCAGCCCGCTGCAGCTTTTATATTACCTATTCTTCCGTTGAACCCAAAGCATCCGTGCTTGTGTTGACGGGTAACTCTTTGGTGAAGTGTGAGTCTTGCTTGCCAGTACTTGGATGTACTGACCCCTTTGGGGCTGTGGTTTACGCAGACTACGATTCCGAGCATCCCCATGGTGGCTGCTACGTGGAGTACGACGAGACTGCAGACGAGTAGATAGCGGACCCGGGCAGGATCCGAGACTACGTGGATGGGCTTCGTCTTCTTTTCTTTCTCGGCCTCTTAGGCCTATTTGGATTTGTCTGTACTCAGACGCTTGATTGCTTCCGATGTGATGTAATGATGTTATGTTGGGACATGTGTCCTCTGGATGATTGCATTTGCTATTCTCTGCCCTAGTGAGGGCCAGTTGCAACTTATTTCCATCTTTTGTGTCTTAGAGATATGTTGTGGTATCATTCCGTTTAACGCCGTTGACGTACCGTGTGTGAATGGTATGAAGTACGTCGACGGTAGTATCTTGATCTCTAAGGGATAGTTTACATCGACGATGGAAAAGCAGAGTTTGGTTGTCGCACATAAGTGCTGGCCTACTCGTAAGAGGATGCGGGAGCAGTTAGGCCCCGTAATCCAAGCATCTGCTTTCCAGTTCGTCCCGGTGAGTATCCCCTAGAAGTCAGGGTGCGACACCAGGGATACCTAGGGAGTTCACCAAGAACTCATTGGAAGTGTTCAAAGACGCAAAACCATTCAAGTAGATCACTCGCCGCTTCTCCGAGCCAAAGCGCCTCACACATGGAGAAGAAGTGAATCGACTACTCGCAACAAAGTTCATAAGGGAGATTGAGATTTCCACCTGGTTAGCAAACCCGGTGCTGGTCCCGAAGAAAAATACTAACATCCTTTGTGTGTTCATTAAATACACGTTGTTGAACAAACACTGTCCCAAGGATAACTTCCCGCTTCCGCGGATCGACCAGATCATCCACTCAACAGTAGGCTGCCTACGCCTCTCCTTCCTCCACGCCTACTCGGGCTACAATCAGATCAGGATGAAACAGGAAGGCGAGGAAAAGACAACAGTTATCACACCATACGGTGTGTAGTTCTATACAACCATGCCCTTCGGGCTTAACAATGCAGGCGCTACATACCAGCAATGCATGCAGAAGTGTCTCGCCAAATTAATCGGCTAGAACGTTCAGATGTACGTGGACTATATAGTTATCAAGACTCAGTTGAGGACACACTCCTCTAGGGTATCAAGGAAACCTTCGACGCCCTCAAAGAGTACATAATCAAGCTCAATACAACAAAGTGCGCCTTCGGCGTACCCGCGGGGCAGCTGCTTGGTTACCTAGTGTCAGCTCGGGGAATAGAAGCCAACCCAGAGAAAATTCAAGCCGTCCTGATGATGAAAGAACCAACAAACCTCCGAATCCGAGGCGTCCAACGGCTAGCAGGACGGCTGGCAGCACTCGGCAGATTCATCGCAAGGCTATGTAAGAAGGCCCTCCCTTTCTACAAACTGTTGAACAAGACAGATAACTTTGAGTGGAAACCAGAAGCAAAGAAATCATTCGAAGACCTGAAAAGAGCACTGTCGAGCAGGAAAGTATTGGCCACGTCCGAACAAAGAGAAACCTTGTACTTGTACGTGTCCGCAACTAATCCGGTGGTCAGCACAGTAAACGTGGTGGAGTGACCCGAAGACGGGAAGACGCATGAGTATAGAGGCCAATCTACTACCTCGTCGAAGTACTCTCACCATGCAAATAGTGATCCCTACATTACCAGAAGCTAGCATATGGGGTTGCCTCCACAACTCGAAAGCTCAAGCATTACTTCTAGGAGCATACCATAACGGTGCTAAACGATGCATCACTTGGTACAATCATGAACAACCCCATGGCATCCGTAAGAATCGCCAAGTGGATCATCGAACTAGGCGCCTGGTATATATTGTACAAGGGGCGTGATGCATTCAAATCACAGATAGTCGCAGATTTCCTCTCGGAATGGACGAAATAGAAAACCCCGGGACCTCCTGAGTACTCCAGCTCACGGATCATTACTTTGACGGATCCAAAAGGAATGAGGGCGAGGGATCCAGAGTCGTACTGATATCACCGAGAGGGGAAAAGCGCCGGTATGTCCTACGACTCGACTTCCCGCCAGATGACAGAGCATCCTATAAAGGTGCCGAGTACGAAGCACTCCTGCAGGGAATGAAGATGGTGTTGGCCTGTAGAGCCACTCGATTAATGATTTACGAAGACTTGATACGTCATAAACGTATCCATAATTTATAATGTTCCATGTTGTATTCATGCTATATGCTACATGTTCTCTATACACTTTATGCCATTTTTATCGATTTTCTAGGACTAACCTATTGACAAGATGCCACAAAGCTAGTTCATGTTTTCTACTGTTTTTAGTTTCAGAAAAGTTGTTCTAGAAATATTCTCAGAATTGGACGATTGATGACTCCCAAGTGCAGGAGATCAATTGTAGTACCTTTCGATAAGTATTTAAGTGTCGAACCCACGAGGAGCTGAAGGTAAGCTATCTATTCTCTAAAGCCCTATAACCCTCTTATATGGTTGTTTATGCAAAGCAATAAGTTTGACTAAAAGGAACTAACTAATTAAAAGCAAGTGACGTGGAGTGTGGTTTGTCTAGTAACTAGTGAAGCAAGTTTAAAATCCAAGTAATCCTAAAGCAAGTTTCTAAGCAAGTTTCACAAGTAGCAAGCAGCAAATATCTCAAGTATCTCAAGGGAGCAAGTGTTCTAGAAATAGGTGTTTCGTTCATGTGGTTGTCACAATTAGTGAAGCACATGTTTTAGTCTTAGTTGTTTCTTCTAGGAAGGAGCCATGAATAGGTATAGTCAAGTAAATGATCTACAACCCCTTATGATGGATCATGTGGCCAAGTAAATGACTGCGCAAGATTCATTAAGACATAAAGTCCCACCATAGCCTTACGTTCTAAGGTCCCCTATATATATCCCCCAATAACATAACTTTGTGGCTCGGTCTCAGGTTACTGTCACTCCCAAGTCACCACCACTCCATTATGCTACCGGTGATCACCTTACATGCATTCCCCAACATATGTGTGAACTCATATATTGTACATAAAGACAATCATAGAAGATAACAAACTTGTATGCAACCAATCAACGAACTATTTCACCATTGCCAAGAACAATTCACTACTCAAACATAGACGGGGAGACACAATACATCAAGGGAATATAGTATTGCATCATACATTGTGTTTGCCAAGAGATTACAGTGGAGAGATGGAGCTGATCTTGCTGTACATGTTGATGATGAACACGCCGCAGGGGGGTGGAGCCCTCCGGGGGTGATCCCGGCGGCGTTTCCCCCCTCCGATCTTGTCCGGTGGCAGCCTTCTGTCTCTCTGTTTCGTGGTTTCGTCTCTCGGCGCCGCCTCCTTCTCGAAAAGTCCAGGGGACCCTTTATATAGTCGTTTTTAGGTCACGAGACACTCGGGAGAAGAAAGATCGACGGCATCGGAGCCACGGGGGCAAAAAGGGGGCCCGACACGCGGCCAAGGAATCTGGCCGCGTGGAGGGTCCTCTTTTCCACCTGGTTGGCCTTTTGGCCCTCTACTTTGTCCCATGGTCTTCTTCTCAAAAATTCTGAACCGTGCTCTTTGGCCTTGCCCTTTTTGGAGTCCCGAAGCTCCCGGAAAGTATGAAACACTAAAAAGTACGTTTTTTAGAAAAACAGGGTTAGAACCAAAAGAAGGGGGATTGTTCAGAAAATCCCCCAAATCATTATAAAACATGAATATAAGTTGCTAATATGTAGAAAAAACAAGTAATAACATGCAAAGTTCATGTATGCATTTTACATGCATCAACATCCCCAAGCTTAACCCATACTCGTCCTCGAGTATGAAGGTGATAAAACTAACATGGACTTTGCATTTTAAAACAATCATGGAATATCAAAGAAGATTATTCATGCTACATATAATCAAATGATTCATAATGTAGATGAGTAGCAACATACAATTCATGTTATAAGAAATATCAAATATGCAAGCAAAGATGCTTCATGAAAGTTCACAAAGTGTATAATGAAATAAAAGCACTATGGACCAAATGCATACACAAAATGAAAAATAAAATCCTATATTGGTCAAAGAATAGCATAATGTAAAATAGAAAATATGGTGGACACTTTGGATAAAATTGAGTAGAGTTAAAACATGATCAAGTCTTATTTAGCCTCTAAATTATTCAACTAAAATTACTAATTGAAATGTGGCATTCATTGGTCTAAGACTCTCATTGCCCCTTTATCACTAGCATCTTAAATTGTGAATGTTGAAGTAATGTGATTGACAAGGTGTTGGTTGAATGCCTCATGCCCGTGAGTGTGAAACCCTACTCCATGATTACTCAACTTAAGATTCCTAATAAGCTTTGTACAATCATAATAAGTATTAATGACATCATAGAGAACCGCAAAGAGGTACCTCTTTCCCCATGACATGGAAACCAGCCCATGTCACAATGACAAGATGAACAAACGTAGTAGACTCATCATCCTTTTTTATTTCATTCACTATATGCATAGCTTCTTATTTTATTGTAGGATGTGTTTGTAGAGTCCACTCTAGCTGTAAGTAAATTTCCACCATGATCAAGCATGGATTGGGTTAGCGGCCCAATGCGTTTCTCTAGTCATAAATATACTTACTCATCAAAACTTACTATTCCTCTATTTCATTTCGGCATGGCAGGAGTCCAAAAACAAAAGTACATGATATCAACCAAATGTAAATTTTTTTGCAATGTTGAAAGCTTTCCACTGATACACGTTTATAGCTAGCTCCCAACCAAACACTTGTCAAACGCAAAACTTTTAGCTCCCGTTATTGGGTCATGTTTATTAAGTGCAATGAAAAGTAAAGGTGTGCATTCAAAAGCTCGTGAGAGTCCTATCCCAAATTCAGCTCATGACAATTAATAAAGTGAATATATTAATTTAGAACATAAATAACACTATAACATGGTGGAACATACTCGGAATAGCTCTGAAGCTAATAGGTAGATATGGTGGACTCACTGGAAATACTTGGCTAAAGGGTGTTGGAAACAAGTTTATACTTGTTGGAGTTTTTACTTTTTTGGCTAGCAAGAGGGAGATAGTTGACAAGCTACTATGCATGCATATGTCCATAGAACTACTCATTTCATGACAAACTAAATAAACCATAAATTAACATCAAGGACATGAATAATAGATAGGTCAAGACAATATTATTGCAAATTTCTACACATAAAAAGCCTATAAATCATGCAAAGATATGTAGCTCTTCAAATCAACCATGGCATCCCTATTCCAAATAATAATACTAGCATCCAATACATTCCAACCCCAAACTCCAGTAGCTCAATCTCATATAAAATGATGGGTGTGGTCTTATCAAAACAAAAATAAAAACAAAAACTAGACGCTTCAAGTCTCTACGATAAATGCTTTGCTTAGAAAAACAGAAAGTAGACGTGTGCTAACCAAAAGAGTGTAGCTCCAGTGGGGTCTTCATCACATCCCCAAGCTTATGGCTTTCACCATTCTTGGATGTCTTGAGGCGCATCTCCTCTATTCCCTGTGAAAAAACTTCACAAAACATGTTTCTCCCATTCTTTTTCTGGGGGTGAGATTAGCAAGGACAAACAAATCACATGCTTGCTGTGCAAAATTCCAAATCAAATGCTCCAGTAGATATACAATAAGGTTAATTATCTTGTATGTTCACTCTCTTTCTTGAAAGAATCATGGAAATTCGATTCCCAAGCCCAAAAAGTGCATAAAACAAAAGAAGGCAGAATCTGTCCAGAAAAGCAACAGCAGCAAAACGAACGTTTTTTCCTAAGCTAGACTCGTAAAACAATTAAGACAATTTTTGTGCTTACAGAGGACGAAAATTTGCAGAACATACTAAAAATTATCTCAATCAAACATACCAATAAAAAATGTAAAATCATACGGTGAGAAGACTCGTACTGAAACAGAAATTTCATGCACTAGGATAGCAACTTATAAGTCCAAATGGGTTTGACTTGACTCTTTATTGAAAACTCCAGAATTAAAACAACAAAAACTAATCTCTTGAGACAGAAAGAGGACACTAGGAAAATCCAAACAAAAACAACCAGGTTGCCTCCCGTAAAGCGCTTTCTTTATAGCCATATAGCTAGGCTTTACTTATTTAACATCATGATGGTTGGAGTGAGGTGGTCGGCATCCCCAAGCTTGGATTCTTGTACTTATTTGATACATGCAGGGTAATCCCAGGGGTACATCCGCAAGCTTGATTGGTTGTCCCTCTTGATCTTTGTTCATCTCACTCAACTCTTCCTCCTGAAAAATTCTTCTTACACAAATCTCAACATAAAACTTGATTAGAGGGCTTAGTGCCTCCATAAATAAAATCCACATAGGTACAGCAAAGACACATCATGAGTTGATTCTAAATATTAACTACTGTTACTACAGTTGTGCATTGCTCCTTGATCAAAAGAACCACACAAAACACAAGTAATGAGAGCAATGCAAAATAAAGACATAATCTGCCAAAAACTGAACAGCCCGTAAAGAGTGAACTTTTAGAGGCACTTAAGTTGCTCAAATCAGAAAACTTAAAACTAATGAAATATGTAGTGATAACTAAATATTTCTTTCGTAAATTACCAGGTCAAAATTCCACTTCTGTGATTTTAAACATTTTTCGCAGTGAAGTTCAGGAATCTGTTTTCTGGACAGCTAATTACTATTGTTTAATCCTATCTCTCATATAAGATTATTCTTGCCATTTAAGATGAGAAATAAGACAGAAATGTGATGTTACAGTAATGAACTAATATTTTTATTGTTTTTAGCTTTGGAAAAAGTTTTAATGATAGAGACTTTGCAATGGTTTCATTGGCATGAACAACACATGTTCAAGGTCGACCCCAACTTCTCCATTACTCATCCTTCTCATTTACTTTCCCAATTTTTTTATAAAATGAAAATATTAAACTAAATGATACATAACAGTAGGTAAAGGCATTTTACATGTTGTAAAGACATAAATGTGTGCTCAAACCGAATAGGAAATTAAAGCATAAGGAACACACCAAAAAATATTAAACAATTTATTTTTAAGTCTAACCCATTTCCTATGCATTGGCATTTTGTAATGAAACAAATAAAAGAAGCACATAATAGCAAGCATAGAAAGGTAGATCAAGTGCAACTTCAATACTTTCATAATAAAGAGGGGAAACTTAATATTGTTGAAATATGTGTAACCATGTTTCCCTCTCTCATAATAATTTTCAGTAGCATCATGAATAGATTCAACAATATGAATATCACATAAAACATTCTTATCATGAGCCACGTGCATAAAAGAATCACTACTCTCCACATAAGTAAAATCCTCATTAGTGATAGTGGGAGTTAAACATTCATAATTTTCATTGCAATCATCATATATAGGAGGCATATTATCATCAAAGTGAATTTTCTCCTCCAAGCTTGGGGAACTAGAAATATCATGCTCATCAAAACAAACTTCCCAAAGCTTAAAACTTTCCATATAATCAACAAGTATATCATTTTTATCCTCAATAGTAGGGGCACTAAAAATATCATATTCATCAAGACAAACTTCCCCAAGCTCAAGGTTTTCCTTAGCAATAAAGGTGTTCAAAGAATTAGTACTACCACAAATATGATTGTTGTGCAAATAATTTTTCAATTTCTCCTCAAACACTTCATGTCCTAATTCAAGGTAGATATTATACAGTTCTAAAATTGTTTGGTTGTTTTCCATTTTATAATGTTTTTTGTGTTTTAGGTTTATATGATAGTATGCAATGCAAACAAGAATAAAAGCTTAGCACAACGCTCCCCGGCAACGGCGCCAGAAAAGTGCTTGATGACTCCCAAGTGCAGGAGATCAATTGTAGTACCTTTCGATAAGTATTTGAGTGTCGAACCCACGAGGAGCTGAAGGTAAGCTATCTATTCTCTAAATCCCTATAACCCTCTTATATGGCTGTTTATGCAAAGCAATAAGTTTGACTAAAAGGAACTAACTAATTAAAAGCAAGTGACGTGGAGTGTGGTTTGTCTAGTAAGTAGTAACTAGTGAAGCAAGTTTAAAATGCAAGTAATCCTAAAGCAAGTTTCTAAGCAAGTTTCACGAGTAGCAAGCAGCAAATATCTCAAGTATCTCAAGGGAGCAAGTGTTCTAGCAATATGTGTTTCGTTCGTGTGGTTGTCACAATTAGTGAAGCACATGTTTTAGTCTTAGTTGTTTCTTCTAGGAAGGAGACATGAATAGGTATAGTCAAGTAAATGATCTACAACCCCTTATGATGGATCATGTGGCCAAGTAAATGACTACACAAGATTGATTAAGACATAAAGTCCCACCATATCCTTACGTTCTAAGGTCCCCTATATATATCCCCCAATAACTTAACTTTGTGGCTCGGTCTCAAGTTACTGTCACTCCCAAGTCACTACCACTCCATTATGCTACCGGTGATCACCTTACATGCATTCCCCAACATATGCGTGCACTCATATATTGTACATAAAGACAATCATAGAAGATAACAAACTTGTATGCAACCAATCAACGAACTATTTCACCATTGCCAAGAACAATTCACTACTCAAACATAGACGGGGAGACACAATACATCAAGGGAATATAGTATTGCATCATACATCGTGTTTGCCAAGAGATTACAGTGGAGAGATGGAGCTGATCTTGCTGTAGATGTTGATGATGAACACGCCGGAGGGGGGTGGAGCCCTCCGGGGGTGATCCCGGCGGCGTTTCCCCCCTCCGATCTTCTCCGGCGGCAGCCTTCTGTCTCTCTGTTTCGTAGTTTCGTCTCTCGGTGCCGTCTCCTTCTCGAAAAGGCTAGGGGACCCTTTATATAGTCGTTTTTAGGTCACGAGACACTCGGGAGAAGAAAGATCGACGGCATCGGAGCCACGGGGGCAAAAAGGGGGCCCCACACGCGGCCAAGGAATCTGGCCGCGTAGAGGGTCCTCTTTTCCACCTGGTTGTCCTTTTGGCCCTCTACTTTGGCCCATGGTCTTCGTCTCGAAAATTCTGAACCGTGCTCTTTGTCCTTGCCCTTTTTGGAGTCCCGAAGCTCTCGGAAAGTCTGAAACACTAAAAAGTACATTTTCTGGAAAAACAGGGTTAGAACCAAAAGAAGGGGGATTGTTAAGAAAATCCCCAAATCATTATAAAACATGAATATAAGTTGCTAATATGTAGGAAAAACAAGTAATAACATGCAAAGTTCATGTATGCATTTTACATGCATCAATGATTCAAAGCCCGGAGGTCTTAGAACTTTGTCCCACACACGGAGTCCGGACGGGGGACACGGGGGCCCCACACCATAGGGCGGCAGGCCTCCCTTGGCCGCCCACCAATGTCGCCCTCTCGCCTATTTATTCATCTCGGGAGGCTATCCCTAGATACATAAGCTTTTCCCACGAAAAACACATGAGGCCGCTGTCATCGTCAACCCTAGTTTGGGAGGGTTTTGGAGCTCTCCCCGGCACCCTGTCGGAAGGGGAAATCATCACCAGAGGGCTTTACACCACCATGCCCGCCTCCGGAATGATGCGTGAGTAATTCATCCTTGGACTACCAGTCGATAGCAGTAGCTAGATGGTTGTTCTCTCCTATTTATTCCTCATGTTTAGATCTTGTGAGTTGTCCTACATGATCAAGATCATCTTATTGTAATGCTACATGTTGTGTTTGCTGGGATCCGATGAATATTAAATGCTATGTCTTGTGATTACAATCTATTATTTTTTATTCATGTGTATGTTATTTATGATCTTGCATGCTCTCTCTTGTTAGTAGATGCTCTGGCCAAGTAGATGCTAGTGACTCCAAGAGGCAGTATTTATGCTCGATAGTGGGTTCATGCCTCCCTTGCATTTGTGCTCGAGTGACAGAAACGTGATGAATGGGGTATGTGTTGTTGCCATTAAGGAGAAAACAACGATGTTTACATTGTTTACATTACACACTTTTCTTAATGCGATTATCTGTTGCTTGCAACTTAATACCCAAGGTTTTCTCGGATGACATTCTGAGGGTGGATTATTAATCATAGATGCAGTTGGATAACGGTCTATGGGTCTTGTTGTAATGCTCGCATGAATCACATAATAATCATCGTGTCGTGCATGTTTTAATATATGTCAATTGCCCACCTGTAATTTTTTCACCACACATGTTATCTATCTTTTATGGAGAGACACCACTAGTGAACTCTGAACCCCGGTCCATTTTCCTCATACTGATAATACAACCACTTCAATTACTGTTTTCACAGTGCTACTACTATTTTCATATTGTTTTCCTATTTTTTTTTCACACCCTACGTTTGACTTCTTTTGTAAGCAAAACCGGTGAGATTGACAACCTCACTTATTCGTTGGGGCAAAGTGATTTTATTGTGTTGTGTAGGTTCCACTTTGCTGTTGAACCGGTAGTGCGCCTTGCGAACATCAGCTACATCACCTTCAGAAGTTATTTCTTTCTCTTATTGGTCGATTCAACCATGGTTTCTTTCTGAGGGAAAACTTGTCGTTGCACTCTTCACAACCTTTCTCTTAGGGTTTACCAATGTCAGCCATCAACAAGTTTACTGGCGCCGTTTCCGGGGAGAAAGAGGATTTCTGCAAGGGGAGGCTCTCACTTCCAATCTCGTTACTTTGTTTTAGTTTTGCTTAATTTATTTTGTCGTGTTTGCTTCTTTATATTGAAAACACAAAAGAATTAGTTCTTATTATAGTAGTTGTTTTTATCCTGTTTTAATCTTGCTTTATCATGTTTTTATCAATGGTTGATGTCTTTGAAACTAGATCTTATTGGCAAGGTGGGTTCACGGAAGAACAACAAAAATATTATAAGGAACACCGCTTGTCACAAAAAGAGATACACTTATGGGGCAAATTAATAAATTGCATAACTATGCTAAAAACTTGTGCTCTACTTATAACGTTACTTATTTCTTTGATAAGTCTTATTGCTTTAGCAGGTATAAACACCTCCCTTTTCAATGTGAGTATAGAGATAATGTTTCCATATTTTCCTATGTTAAGGGAAATTATGACTTTTATGATGTGCAACAAATTGAGAGGAATTTATTGCTTGGAAGGGTGCATTTGAAATTGCCTATTTGCTTGAAAGTACTATGATGCACCTTATAAATACGAGATTTATGCTATACTTGAATATTGCTTCGATAATTATAATGATTGTAATTACTACATAATTAAATATCTTAATAGATGCTCTCCCCCAAAGGAGGATCCTAATGCCTTGGAGGAGCCTATTGAAGAATAAATTGCTGAATCTGAAAGCTCATTGGATGAAAAGAGGAGGAGAGTGATGATCAAGAGGAGGGGAATGGAGTAGCTACCCATGTCTACCTCCCAATGAGAGTAACTCTTTAACTCATACCTTATTTTATTTCCCTCCATGATTACCAAAGGAGGATGAGTGTTATAGTGATAATTGTGATGATCCTATTGACTCTTTTGAAATACCCTGTTATGGCTGCTAGGGTTTGAGCGGGAGAGAGAGAGCTGCGAGGGAGCGAGAGAGCCGGCCGTGGGGTCCTTTCCCACGGCCTGGCAAGAGGGAAGGGTTTTCCTTCTTAATTCTTGCTTGATTAGATTGATACATCTCCTATCCATATATAGAGAGGTTTACTTGACTCCCAAGCAATGCTTACTTGACCCGTAAGCAAACCCTAAGACTAACGGGCCCAGGCCCATCACGTACTCTAACACTACACCCCACCTGGACATGGAGCTCGTCCTCGAGCTGCAACCTAACGACGATTAGACCCCACACAAACCTAACGCTTAAAAAAACAAGCCTTTTTTACATCTCGGCCTATTGTATTGACCTGAAATAAGATAACCCGAATGAGACTCTGACTCTTTATTTTTTTACTCCGGACGATAAGGCGAGAATCCTCTGCACGCCGAACTTGTGCGTTTGGAGCCCCCTGGATCCCAAGGACACCATTGGGACCAAGGGAGCCCTCGCGGCGGCCGTCGGCGTACAGCAATGGTGCTACGTGGTGCGCTCCTGTCGGTGACACCATGTCTACTCCCCGCCGGCTGACTGTCGATGTCGCAGACTTGGAGGTCGCCGTCCGTGGGAAAAACAGCATGCCCAAGATCCCCCACGCAGGGGACGAGATCGAGGTCCCTTGCACCGCGAAGCGCAACTTGGAGGAGCTGCAGATGCAAATCACGTATCTCCCGCACATGCCGGCGCGCTAGGAGGCCGCGCGCAGCAGCTTGCAGCCTCACCGCCGCCGACATGTGGTGGGTAGCGATGCAAGCCTGAAGCAGTGACGGCGACGGCTGGAACTTGATCTGTTCGATGGGATTGTCCTGGGACGGCGGTGGCGCTGCTGGGAACGAGGTCGTCGCAGCCCCGTCGTAGGAGATCCCATGATGGAACGTGATGACCGGCGCCGTGGTCGCGGCCGAGGGCGGCGGCGGTGGCCGTGCGGGGGTCGGCGCCGGTGTTGTGACCATGGAGGACCCCCCATGGAATGGCGTACCGTCGGGACCGACGTAAGGACCAGCGAAGCGGGAGGGGCCGCCGTACTGTTGGGGTGGCGCCGGTGGCAACTGGATGTGCGGCGGCACCCAGGCCGCCGTATAGATCGGCCCGGGGACGGACTGCGGCAGCGGCGGCTGTAACAGCCTAGCGTCGAGTGTCGGCGACGACAGCAGCAGCGTCGGATATCGTGGCCTGGCGATCGCGGCGGAGGCCGCCTGGTGCGGCGGCTGCCACGGAAGCCGTGCCGGCCCATAGGCGGCGACTGATGGCGCGGCCGGCGGCGGTCCGTAGGGACCGGCCAAGAAGAGGCAGATCCCTTGGACCATAGTGACGAGGTCGTTGAGGACCCCGGTCATCTGCTCGGGGGTGTAGACGACGGCGGCCGAGGTGGGGAAGGTTGCCTCCATGGTGGCGGTGGCCACAGTGGAGGCCAGGGGCGCCGTCGGTTGGGGCGGCGGCATAGTGGTGGTGGCCGGCGAAGAAGACATGACCGGACAAGGGCAATCTCATACCAAATGTTATGGCTGCTAGGGTTTGAGCGGGAGAGAGAGAGCTGCGAGGGCGCGAGAGAGCCGGCCGTGGGGTCCTTTCCCACGGCCGGGCAAGAGGGAAGGGTTTTCCTTCTTAATTATTTCTTGATTAGATTGATACATCTCCTCTCCATATATAGAGAGGTTTACTTGACTCTCAAGCAAGGCTTACTTGGACCCCTAAGCAAACCCTAAGACTAACGGGCCCAGGCCCATCACGTACTCTAACATATCCTTTTTTGATGAAATTGATACTTGCTATACTTGTGACCTTGATACTACTAAGAATGAAACTTGTGATAATGATATTGCTACTGTTATTTATGATAATCCATGCTACTTTGATAAACCGTATGATAATCCTCTATTTATTCTAACTATTGATATGCATGATAACAAGGAAGTGTTTAGAAAATTTATATGATAATGCTCTAGATGATGGTCCTATGTTACTTGAGTTTATAAATTATAATGCTACTAAAAATATGATTGCTATAATGTGTCCTGTAACTTTTAAGAGTGACCAATCATCTTGTTTTGCTATTGCTAGAAGTGAGAAAGACCCCATTATTTTTGAGCTAGGTATGAATTATGTGCTTCTAGACCATGACAAACATGCTTTATGTGATAATTATGTTGTTGAGTTTGTTCGTGGTGCTACTGAAAATTATTATGAGAGAGGAAAATATGGTTGTAGGAATTTTCATGTTACTAAAACACCTCTTTTTTGTTGAAATTTTTGAAATTGCTCTTGTTCTACTATCCTATGATTTATAGTTTGAGATTCTTTAATTTATTTCTTTACAAGATTCCTATACATAGGAAGTGGTTTAGACTTAAATTTGTTTTATACTTGCTTCTTTATGCTCTCTTTTTCTTAATTCATATTTCTTATGTGAGCATATTTTCGCTATAAGGCGTTAAAGAAAAGCACTTCTTGGGAGATAACTCATGTTTTTATTTTTTTCTTTGTTGTTCTCTGTTTTATTTGAGTCAAGGTGTTTTATACTTCTGTAGCAACTCCTTTGTACCTTTATTTTAATGTATTATTTGTGCCAAGTAAAGTTTCTAGCGAAAGTTGGTGTTAGTTTTGGATTTTTGCGCAGGAAACAGATTTCTTCTGTCCACCGTAAATTCCGTGAAAAATCACAGAAAGATCAAAATGACTTGAATTTTTTTCTTTATTCCTCAGCTAATTCCAAAACTTTTTCGGTATTTATGTTTTTCGATTTGAGCAACTTAAGTGCCCCGAAAAAATTCGTCATTACAGACTGTTCTGGTTTTGGCAGATTCTGCCTTTTTACTTGCATTCTCTCTTTTACTATGTCGACTGGATTTATTTGCTTTATGAAACATCAGTGTTTGTAGTTAATGATTAAAAGTATTAATAACGCTTTTGCCATTGCAGAACACGTGAATTTTTTATTATGCACTAGCTCTCTAGCGCGAATTACTTTGAGGTGGTGTGAAGGAAGTTTTCAAGGGTCAAGAGAAGAGGATGATATAATGTGATAAAGAAGAGTGTAAAGCCAAAGCTTGGGATTCCCCCGAGGTTCATCCCAGAAAATTCTAAGAAGAGTCAAGCGTCTAAGCTTCTAGTGAAACTATATTTTTATTCGGTCACATCATATGAAATTTACTTGGAGCGTCTTTTATTTTTTGTTTTGTTTTCTTTTGTTTTACTTGGTGCAATAAATATCATTGGAACCTAGAATTCTTGTGTGGGAGAGAGACACGCTCCGCTTTTTCATATGAATACTCGTTATGCTCGTATTCTTCGTTTTTCTTCTAGCTGCTGCAATCCTTTTATCTCCTATTTTTCATGCGTCTCTTATTAAGAGTTGTTAGTTTTAGTAGAGTTATGTTAGTACTCTCTTGTTTAATTTCTATATCATTTGGATAGTTTGTGTTAAAAAATATATTGAATGGTGCTTGATGGAAACAGAAAATGCTACATGTGGTGGATTTTGTAACGGTGCAAAAAGAAGCTCGTATAGACTTTGGCTAGAATTTTTCATGTCATGTTAGATTTTATTTTAACTCTATTCCTAGTATTTATTTTTGTAACATGATTTTTTTCAGATATCTGAGAGTTCCTAATGTATCATTGAAAGAATCATGAGTTTTTTCTATCACATTGAAGCATAATTTTGTGGTGTTCTCCTTTGAATGCTTTATTTGGTTGAGTTGCCGCATGCTTACACCATGTTTATGACTAAAAATCAGTCACTTATATCCTTTATGATCATTTAGTTTTTGACTTGTAATACCATTTATGCTTTGATTAATAATGTTTTTGTCGTTATGCATGATTATGGCCATTATGCTCTCTTGATTTGTCGCTCCAAGTCTTTGCTAGCCTCCACCTCTACTGAGTATGAGCTCTACTCGTGCATCCAACTCCCAAAAACCAAAGTATGACAAATGTTTCCATCATACCTACATACATGTCGTATTTAACCGCCACTCCAAAGTAAATTGTTCATGTGTTACCTATAAAACTATCAAAATTATACCTGTTTTGTGCCCCTGTTTTAGCTCATGAGGACGTGAATAAAGAATCTTTATCTCACTTATTGATTGGAATTCACACACCTGTACTAGTGCCTTGATCCTCTTATCCAATTGCTAGAAGAGCTAGCAGCGGGGTTCCCAGCCCTAAACTTAATTAAACAAATTCTCTTCACTATTTTTTCCCTTGATTTATCAATCAAAGCATAATTGTGTAAACAAAAGAGAAAGAGGGATGGCCTTCTACCCCAGTAGTGTCCTTCTATGGGATCCTCTCTTGTGAAGTCTAGTTGGCTTGTGACGTACTATATTTTATGTTTACCATTCGTTGACATAAGCATACACCTCTCTAAAAAATGTTTTAATACCTCTATTTAACAAAATAAAAAGCTCTAGCACATGAGTAATCCATGCTTCCCTCTGAGAAAGGTCTTTCTTTTACTTTTATGTTGAGTCTCCGTCTTCTACCTTTATGCACGATTGAGAGAGCATAGTTGTCATTCAGAGTTTAATGTGCATTTGTCCCAAAAAATTATTGATTGATTCATACTATGTTATTACTTGCTCTCAAATTATTTGTTCTATTCATCCACTTAAACTTTGAAGGTATCGTGGCATTTATGTTTTGCCCCATTCTTAAGGACAAGCGAAATATCACTTTGCTATGTTTTCTTTAAGCTCGAAAGAAACGTATAACTTTCAAATGCATTATTATTCATGATATTCTATTTGTGTTACTTTTCATGCCGCAAATTGATTGCTAAGTTTCATTGTTAGAATTATATCTACCATGCTTGTGTTTAAACTACTATGATCTCAGCTTTACATGTGCTTTTACAATTTTGATGATCAAGTTTATGTTGGTAGCATGTCACCTCAGAAATTATTTTCTTTTATCGTTTACCTACTCGAGGACGAGTAGGAACTAAGCTTGGGGATGTTGGTGAAGGGGAACGTTGCATAGAAAACAAAAAAATATTCCTACGCGCGATAAACCCGAATGGCCAAGATCTAATATATGAGATGAAAGGCAACGGGGAGATAGAGAGTCCTGAGACAACATACCCTCGAAGATTCAAAGTGGTACGAGATAAGATCTCGTCATTGGCGTAGTCGTTCTCACGCCGATCCGGAGCGAGAAGAAGTGCACCGCAAACCGGAGGTGCCTCCGTAATCGGTCACACGTTCAGATCGATGAAGACTTCCGTTCCCTCGATCCAGCGGGTTGCGGAAGTAGAGGATCCCCCGAATTCCAGCAGCACGACGGCGTGGTGGTGGTGAAGAATCCCACGGTCAGGGCTTCGCCAAGCCGGAGACCATGGAATGGAGCGGTGGATGGAAGGGAGAAGACGTGGGCAAGTGTGTGAAGAAGAGGGAGACCTCACCCTCCTTTTACAGGGGAGGGGGAGGCAGCCCAAAGGGGGGGTGCTGCCAGCCATGGGTGCCCCCACCCCTTCCTCTCTTCATGTGAGTGGAAGCTCCACTCACATCCACTCAAAATTCCTTAATTTCCCACTTAGAAAATCCAAAGGTTTTTCTTTAATAAATAAATAAAACATTTTTAGTTCTTTATTAATATTTGTTAATTCCATTAACAAACATTTGCATGCAGAACCTCGAACCATTTATTAATTCTATTAACAACCGTTCGATGAAAAACCCCTTGAACTATTTCAATTTTCCCCGAAACAATTCCGGAGCTGCGCAAAATATTCTTCGGTGTTCTGTATCCTCTCTAACGCTTCATCAAACCTTAAGTGTGTCACCCTACGGTTCGTGAATAATATAGACATTATCGAGACTCCTCTCCGATCAATAATCAACAGCGGGATCTGGAAATCCGTGATGACTCCCATATATTCAACGATGACTCTCGTGATCGTGTGAACCTTTCAACGTCGTAATGATTTCCCTTTGTCTCGCGATATTTTACTTGCCCGAGATCCGATCATCGGTATCCACCATACCTTGTTTGATCTCGTTATCAGGCAAGTACTCTTTTCTCGTTCCCGTGATATAACATCCTTGGGATCATATCACTTGCTTGCAAGCGGTGTCGATGTGATATCACCGAGAGGGCCCTGAGTATATCTCTCCGTCATATTGGATGGACAAATCCCATTCTTGATTGATGAGCTTCAACTAACACTTTCCGAATACCTAATTCCACCTTTATAGTCACCCTGTTACAGTGTGACGTTTGATGTTATCAAAGTATTCTTTCGATATTAGTGATTAACATGATATCATGGTCTAAGGAACAATGTTACTCTGAATGTAAGACATAACGACAAAACTAAATGACTTGATCGTATTGTTATACTTAGATAGGGTCTAAGTTCATCATGTCATTCTCCTAATGACATGATCCCGTTATTAACAACATCCAATGTCTATGATCAGGAAACCTTGATCATCTGTTAATCAACGAGCTAGTTAAAAGAGAGGCTTTACTAGGAACGTTGGTTTGTTTATTAATCACACATGTATCAACGTTTCCGGTTAATATAATTCTAGCATGATAAATAAATATCTATCATAAACAAGGAATAACATAATAAACACTTTATTATTGCCTCTCGGGCATATTCCCTTCAGTCTCCCACTTGCACTAGGGGCAATAATCTATATTACATAGTGATGAATCTAACACCCATTGAGTTCTGGTGTTGATCATGTTTTGCCCTTGAGAGAGTTTTAGCCAATGGATCTGCCACATTCAGATTCGTATGTACTTTGCAAATCTTCACATCCCCTTCTGCGACATGCTCACGAATGGAGTGAAAACGGCGCTTGATATGCTTGGAATTCTTGTGAGACCTTGGTTCCTTAGCATTGGCTTATGGCACCATTGTTGTCACAATAGATAACCATTGGATCCAACGCACTCGGAACCACGCCTAGTTCGGATATGAACTCCTTCATCCAAACTCCTTCCTGTGTTGCCTCCGAGGCAGCAACATATTCCGCTTCTGTTGATGATCCTGCCACCACGGATTGCTTGGAACTCCTCCAGCTTACAGCTCCTCCATTCATAACAAATACGTACCCGCACTGAGACTTAGAGTCATCCGGATCAGTGTCGAAGCTAGCATCTACGTAACATCTTGCGACGAGCTCTTCTTCACCGCCATATACGAGAAACATATCCTTAGTTCTTCTCAAGTACTTAAAGATATTCTTGACTGCAGTCCAGTGTTCCAAACCTGGATTGGATTGGTACCTACTAGTCAAACTAATAGCATGTGCCACATCCGGTCTTGTACATAGCATAGCATAGATGATAGAACCTATGGCTGGAGCATCGGGAATCATATTCATTCTCTCTCTAACTTCTGCTCTAGCTGGACATTGAGTCTTACTCAACGTTTTGCCTTGCAACATTGGCAAGAACCCCTTCTTACTCTCTTCCATTCTGAACTTAGAATCTTGTCAAGGTATGTACTTTGCGAAAGTCCAATTAAGCGCCTTGATCTATCCCTGTATATTTTGATGCCTAATATATAAGCTGCTTCACCAAGGTCTTTCATCGAAAAACTACTGTTCAAATAACCTTTTACGCTTTTCAAAAGTTCTATATCATTTGCAATCAACAATATGTCATCCACATATAGTACTAGAAATGCTACAGAGCTCCCACTCACTTTGTTATAAATACAAGCTTCTCCGTATGTTTGGACAAATCCAAACCCTTTGATCACCTTATCAAAACGGAGGTTCCAACTTCGGGATGCTTTCTTCAGTCCATAAATGGAACGTTGAAGTTTGCGCACCTTCTCAGCATCCTTAGGATCAACAAAACCTTTGGGTTGCATCATATACAACTCTTCCTCAATGTCACCATTAAGGAACGCCGTTTTGACATCCATCTGCCAGATTTCATAATCGAAAAATGCAGCAACTGCTAACATAATCCTAACTGACTTAAGCATCGCTACTGGTGAGAAAGTCTCATCATAGTCAACTCCTTGAATTTGTCGGAAACCTTTTGCGACAAGTCGAGCTTTATAGACGGTCACATTACCATAAGCGTGAGTTTTCTTTGTAAAGATCCATTTGTTCTCAACGGCCTTGCGGTCATCGGGTAAGTCCACCAAAGTCCAAAATTGGTTTTCGTACATGGATCCTATTTCGGATTTCATGGCTTCAAGCCATTTGTTGGAATATGGGCTCATCATCGCTTCCTCATATGTCGCAGGGTCATCACTTCCATCTACCATGAAGTTTAATACGGGATCTCCGTACAGTTCAGGAGTTGTACGTTCCCTAGTTGACCTGCGAGGTGTGGTAGTTTCCTCTACTGGAGTTTCATGATCTTGATCATTAGCTCTCTCTTCAACTGACGGGGTCGGCTCCAGAACAACTTCCGGCGCTACGCTACTCGCCATTCCAAGAAGAGAAGGTTCAATAACCTCGTCGAGTTCTACCTTCCTACTATTCATACTTTTCGAGAGAAACTCCTTCTCCAAAAAGGATCCATTCTTGGCAACGAAAATCTTGCCTTCGGATCTGTGATAGAAGGTGTACCCTATTGTTTCTTTAGGGTATCCTATGAAGACGCATTTTTCCGCTTTGGGTTCGAGTTTATCAGGTTGAAGCTTCTTCACACAAACATCGCATCCCCAAACTTTTAGAAATGACAGCTTAGGTTTGTTTCCAAACCATAATTCATACGGTGTCGTTTCAACGGATTTAGATGGTGCCCTATTTAAAGTGAATGTAGCGGTCTCTAGTGCATAACCCCAAAATGATAGTGGCAAATCTATAAGAGACATCATAGATCGAACCATATCCAATAAAGTACGATTACGACGTTCAGAAACACCATTACGCTGGGGTGTTCCGGGAGGTGTGAGTTGTGAAACTATTCCACATTGTTTCATATGCATGCCAAATTCGTAACTTAGATATTCTCCTCCACGATTAGATCGTAAAAATTTAATCTTTCTGTTATGATGATTTTCAACTTCACTCTGAAATTCTTTGAACTTTTCAAATGTCTCAGATTTGTGTTTCATTAAGTAAATATACCCATATCTACTCAAATCATCTGCGGAAGTGACAAAATAACGATATCCACCGCGCGCCGATACACTCATTGGTCCACACACATCAGTATGTATGATTTACAATAAGTCTGTGGCCCGTTCCATGGTTCCAGAAAACGGGGTTCTAGTCATCTTGCCCATAAGGCATGGTTCACATGTTTCAAATGATCCATAATCAAGTGATTCTAAGAATCCATCTGAATGGAGCTTCTTCATGCGTTTAACACCAATATGACCTAAGTGGCAATGCCACATGTAAGTAGCAATATCATCACTTAATTTAACTCTTTTGGCATTCACATTATGAATATGTGTATCACCATTATCAAGATTCAAAAGAAATAAACCATTCTTCTCAGGTGCATGACCATAAAAGATATTATTCATATAAGTCGAACAACCATTGTTCTCAGACTTAAAGGAATAACCATTCTGCATTAAGCAAGATCCAGAAACGATATTCATGCTTAATGCAGGCACCAAATAACAATTATTGAGGTTTATAACTAATCCCGATGGTAGACGTAGAGGCAGCATCCCGACGCCGATCACATCAACTCTTGATCCATTGCCGACGCGCATCGTCACCTTATCCTTTGCTAGTGGTCGCTTATTCTGCAGCTCCTGTTTCGAGTTACATATGTGAGCAACCGAACGAGTATCAAATACCTAGGTGCTACTGCGGGTAATAGTAAGGTACACATCAATAACAAGTATATCATATATACCTTTGTTCACTTTGCCGGTCTTCTTATCTTCCAGATATTTTGGGCAATCGCGCTTCCAGTGGCCAGCACCCTTGTAATAATAGCACTCAGTCTCAGTCTTAAGGCAAAACTTGGTTTTCTTCTCAGGAGTAGCAACATATTTGCCACCCTTCTTGAAGTTAACCCTTGGCTTTCCTTTCTTGCCTTTCTTGAAACTAGTGGTCTTATTGATCATCAACACTTGATGTTCTTTCTTGATCTCCACTTCAGCAGTTTTAAGCAAGAGAGAAGCTCAGGAAGAGACTTCTTCATGCCTTGCATATTATAGTTCATCACGAAGTTCTTGTAACTAGGTGTCAGAGATTAGAGAAAACGATGTATCCCAAGCTCATTGGGAATCGTTATTCCCAAGGCTATGAGCTTATCAGCGTACGCATACATCTTGAGTACGTGCTCACTAACAGAGCTGTTCTCTTCCATCATGCAGCTAAAGAACTTTTCTGAAGCGTCATAACTCTCAACTGCAGTATGGGTATCGAAAATCATTTTCAATTCTCCCATTGTGGCATACGCGGTGCTGTTCTCGAAACTTTTTCGCAGCTCTGGCTCTAATCCATAGAGGATGTCGCACTGAACTATACGGTGGTCTTCTTGTTGAGTCAGATAAACATTTTTATCTTCATCAGAAGCATCATAAGCGGGCTGGTCACCTAGAGGTGCATCAAGCACATAGAGCTTCTTGCAAGCGGTGAGGAGAATCCTGAGGTTAAGTGCCCAGTTGGTAAAGTTGCTTCCATTGTTCGCTAATTTCTCTCTCTCCATGAACATATTGAAATTGAAGGTAGGTGGTCCACGATCTACAACATATTTGCAAAGACTATTTACACTATGTTTATGATAAATTAAGTTCAAGTTAATTCTAAAATTATCCCATGAACTCCCACTCAAAAACAACATCCCTCTTAGTCGTCTTTAGTGATTACACGAACCAAACTCACTACACCGAAACCGATCATCACGTTAGACGGTGTAGTTGCAAAGGCGAACATCAACATGTTCATCATATCATCCATATGACTCATGCTTTACCGTTCCGTTATGTGTTCCGAGGCCATGTCTGTACATGCTAGGCTCTCCAAGTAGAACCGTAGTATTGCGTGTGTTTCAAGGCCATGTCTGTACATGCTAGGCTTGAAAACACCCGTTGTATGCGAACGTTGAGTCTATCACACCCGATCATCACGTGGTGTCTCGAAACGATGAACTTTCTTAACGGTGCCTACTTAAGGAAGAACACATTATTATCTTGATATTAAGTGAGAGGGATCATCTTATAATGCTACCGTCGCGATCTAAGCAAAATAAGATGCATAAAAGGATAAACATCACATGCATGGATAATGTGATATGATATGGTCCTTCTTTCACTTGATCTCCATCATTCCACCGGCGTGGCACCAAGGTTCGTGGCACCTCCATCTTGATTGTCCATTACAACATATCACATGGATATGATATACATCACGCGTGCCATAAAAATAAGACAACCATATGGCTCCAGCCGGTATGTCAATAATTTACAAAAGATATCATCTCATACATAACGTTTGTAATATTGACCATATCACATCACATGCCCTGCAAAAACAAGTTAGACGCCTCTAATTTATTTATTTTTTGCATGTTTTACGTGGCTTGGGCTTACGAAGATAGAACCGTTCAGACCTACGTACAAAAACCACAACATTGATAAAATATATTTTTAACAACCCTTCGTAGATTAGATCTTAACTATAGTAGGAGAAATCGACACCCGCAGGTCACTTATGAAATACAAGTTGCATGTCAGTTGTGGAACAAGTCTCATGTACGTGGACATGTAAAGTTAGTCTGGGCCGCTTCATCCCACTATGCCACTAAGATCATAAAATAATCAAAGAGGCAAAAACATGATCATCAACGCCCACATCCTCATATGTGTTCTACCCGTACAATTCATCTATGCATAGATCCGGCTCTGATAACACTGAAGGGGAACGTTGCATAGAAAACAAAACAAAAAATCCTACGCGCGATAAACCCGAATGGCCAAGATCTAATCTATGAGATGAAAGCCAACGGGGAGATAGAGAGTCTTGAGATAACATACCCTCGAAGACTCAAAGTGGTACGAGATAAGATCTCGTTGTTGGCGTAGTCGTTCTCACGCCGATCCCGAGCGAGAAGAAGTGCACCGCGATTCGGCGGGGCCTCCGTAATCGGTCACACGTTCAGCTCGATGAAGAATTACGTTCCCTCGATCCAGCGGGTTGCAGAAGTAGAGGATCCCCTAGAATTCCAGCAGCACGACGGCGTGGAGGTGGTGAAGAATCCCACGGTCAGGACTTCGCCAAGCCGGAGACCATGGAATGGAGCAACGGGTGGAAGGGAAAAGAAGTGGGCAAGTGTGTGAAGAAGAGGAATCCCTCACCCTCCTTTTATAGGGGAGGGGGAGGCAGCCCAAAGGGGGGGTGCGTCCAGCCATGGGTGCCCCCACCCCTTCATCTCTTCATGTGAGTGGAAGCTCCACTCACACCCACTCAAAATTCCTTAATTTCCCACTTAGAAAATCCAAAGGTTTTTCTTTAATAAATAAATAAAACATTTTTATTTATTTATTTATATTTGTTAATTCCATTAACAAACATTTGCAGGCAGCACCTTGAACCATTTTTTAATTCTATTAACAACCGTTCGACGAAAAACCCCTTGAACTATTTCAATTTTCCCCGAAACAATTCCGGAGCTGCCCAAAATATTCTTCGGTGTTCCGTATCCTCTCTAACGCTTCATCGAACCTTAAGTGTGTCACCCTACGTTTCGTGAATAATATAGACATGATCGAGACTCCTCTCCGATCAATAATCAACAGCGGGATCTGGAAATCCGTGATGACTCCCATATATTCAACGATGACTCTCGTGATCGTGTGAACCTTTCAACGTCGTAACGATTTCCCTTTGTCTCGTGATATTTTACTTGTCCGAGATCCGATCATCGGTATCCACCATACCTTTGTGTCGATGTGATACCACCGAGAGGGCCCTGAGTATATCTCTCCGTCATATTGGATGGACAAATCCCATTCTTGATCCATGAGCTTCAACTAACACTTTGCGAATACCTAATGCCACCTTTATAGTCGCCATGTTACGGTGTGACGTTTGATGTTATCAAAGTATTCTTCCGGTATTAGTGATTAACATGATCTTATAGTCTAAGGAACAATGTTACTCCGAATGTAAGACATAACAACAAAACTAAATGACTTGATCGTATTGTTATACTTAGTTAGGGTCTAAGTTCATCATGTCATTCTCCTAATGACATGATCCCGTTATTAACAACACCCAATGTCTACGATCAGGAAACCTTGATCATCTGTTAATCAACGAGCTAGTTAAAAGAGAGTCTTTACTAGGAACGTCGGTTTGTTTATTAATCACACATGTATCAATGTTTCCGGTTAATACAATTCTAGCATTAGAAATAAACATCTATCATAAACAAGGAATAACATAATAAACACTTTATTATTGCCTCTCGGTCATATTCCCTTCAGTTGGTATGTCATAAACATATCCATAATTGGTGTTTAGTTGGTGTTTCACTCTTGCTCGTCCTCTTCAATTCTCTTGCTTTTAACTCTTGTGAGTGACTTCTTGGTTTAATTGGTGTTTTGTCCAATTTGTATTTTTTGTTGAAAGTATTGTGCATGTATATTTATTATATGTATATCTCTTGGCATTCTTTCATTGATACAATATATAGGATAAACTCCATCAAATCCTAAATGGCTAAGATGTGCATGAAATTCAAATTCATATTAATATGCACATATTTTTGTGGAGTTTGTCCTATGTATTGTAGTTGTTCTAATTATTTTGGACCCAATTAGTTAGGTACCATGTTACTTGAAATTTTTTTAGTTATTCTCGAGATGCATTGCAAGCTTGACTCAATTTCAAGGGAGGTGTTTTCACCATTTTCTTGTTGTAGCCAAGTTTGGATGATCATAAACTCCTATCTTCTTCATCACCAATGCTATCCTGGTAACAAGTATCTACCTCATGCATTCATTTATATCTTTAAACCTTGTGTTGGTCATATCTTGGCATGAATCCATTTTTGTTTCAATTCTTGTGGTTCTTGAAAATTCTCAAAACCATTTGCCTTTGTGATACGTGTTACCTTTCTCGAAGCATCCCAACTATCAGTTTGTCCCTTGTGGATATTTGTGAGGCTTTTATGAGTTTGTTGATTGTTCATTATATCTCTTTAAGATAAATTTGAGCTTTGTGCTTTGCTTTGAAGCAAAAATCTTATTGGTATATTTATGACTTTCTCTTGGATATTATGTTTTTCACCTTCGTACCTATTTTGTGTGTGCATGTTTCTTTGTGGATATATATCTTTGTGATTGGTTTCCACTTAGAAACCTATATACACAAGATTATTTACTTCTTAAATTGGTATTATAATTCTTTACTGGCCACCTTTTATTGCTTTATATTCTTTGGTGGTTCCTAAAAGGCACAAGTTTGCTTTTCATTTGGTTTTCCTTTTGCATCTTAATAATCTTGTGGACCTATGTTTTTTATCCTCGTTGTTTTGTGTGTATGGGAAAGACATGATATGAACTATGTGCCTCATATATTGAAAGACCATGTTGATGTTTTTTTTTCATCCTATTAGTCTCCTAAAAATGTTTTTCCTTGTCACACCCATCTATTTTGGTTGGGTAAGTCTTTATTTGTCCCTCCTTGATCTTAATTCCTCAACTTTTGTTTGATTACATGTTGCTTTTCTCCATTTCCCATCTTTCCTCTTGCTCTTGTTTTTGCTCAAAATTATCTAGAAGGAAGTGATGATTCCATGTCGTGCATACCATATAGCAATAGAGATCCTACATTGTGCATATATCTTGGGGAGTTCCCTCTTGATATTCTAGAACACTGGGTGAAGGGGAACGTAGCATAGAAAACAAAAATTTCCTACGCGAGAGACACCCGAAAGGCCAAGATCTAATCTAGGAGACGAAGTGTAACGGGCAACAAGAGGGTTAAGGAGAACACATACCCTCGAAGACTCAAAGTGGTACGAGATCAAATCTCGTTGTTGGCGTAGTCGTACTCACACCGATCCCGATAGCGAGAAGATGGCACCGCAATCCGGCGGTGCATCCGTGATCGGTCACACGTACGGTTGATGACGACCTCCGTTCCCTCGTTCCAGCGGGGCGCGGAAGTAGAGAATCCCTCGGAACTCCAGCAGCACGACGACGTGGTGGTGGTGAAGAATCCCACGGTCAGGGCTTCGCCAAGCCGGAGACCATGAAATGGAGCAGCGGGTGGAGGGAAAGGGAAGTGGCCAAGTGTGTGGAGGAGGGAGAGCTCTCACCCTCCTTTTATAGGAGAGGGGGGAGGCAGCCCAAGGGGGGTGCGGCCAGCCCATGGGGGTGCCCCCACCTCTTCCCTCATCATGTGAGTGGAAGCTCCACTCACACCCACTCATGCTCCCATAATTTCCCACTTGGAAAATCCAAAGGTTTTCTTTTAATAAATAAATAAAACCTTTTTATTTCTTTATTTCAGCATTTGTTAATTCTATTAACAAACTTTTGCATATAGCACCTCGAATCATTTGTTAATTCTATTAACAACCATTCGACGAAAAACCCCTTGAACTATTTCAATTTTCCCCGAAACAATTTTGGTGCTGTCCAAAATATTCTTCGATATTCCGTATCCTCTCAAATGCGTCATCGAACCTTAAGTGTGTCACCCTACGGTTCGCGAATAAGATAGACATGATCGAGACTCCTCTCCAATCAATAATCAACAGCGGGATCTGGAGATCCGTGATGACTCCTATATATTCAACGATGACTCTCGTGATCGTGTGAACCAACAACGCCGTGAACTATTCCCTTTGTCTCGCGATATTTTACTTGTCCGAGATTCGATCATTGGTATCAACCATACCTTGTTCAATCTCGTTACCGACAAGTACTCTTTTCTCGTTCCCGTGATATAACATCCTTGTGATCATATCACGTGCTTGCAAGCGGTTTCGATGTGATATCACCGAGAGGGCCCAGAGTATATCTCTCCGTCATTTGGATGGACAAATCCCACTCTTGATCCATGATCCTCAACTAATACTTTCCGAATACTCAACGACACCTTTACAGTCACCCTGTTACGGTGTGACGTTTGATGCCATCAAAGCACTCTTCCGGTATCAGTGATTGACATGATCTCATGGTATAAGGAATAAGTTACTTCGTGTGTTTGATATAACAATGTAAACTAAATGACTTGATCGCATTGCTATATTCTCTTTGGGTATATGTTCATCACATCATTCTTCTAATGACATGACCCCGTTATTAATAACATCCGATGTTCATGATCAGGAAACCTTGATCATCTATTAATCAACGAGCTAGTTAAAAGAGAGGCTTTACTAGGAACCATTGTTTGTTTATTAAGCACACATGTATCAACGTTTCCGGTTAATACAATTCTAGCATGAGAAATAAACATTCATCATAAACAAGGAATAAGATAATAACCATTTTATTATTGCCTCTCGGGCATATTCCCTTCAGTCTCCCACTTGCACTAGAGTCAATAATCTAGTCTGTAAGCACTTAACACATATGGCGTACCAGTGTTATTACCATGCTTCGCATGCGGTAAACATCATCAAAAAGATCTGAACTGTTCAGGTCCTATTGTATTTGCATGTTCTTTGCGTCTACACGCATCACTCATTCTCTAATGAGATGGCTTTGTATATATATGGTCAATCGGTGAAAACTTAATTCCTCAGCTTAAACTGATGTCACTAACATTGTGAAAATGTAGCTTCATAGTGTTAGCATTCTTGGAAATTCACCAAGTTCCGGTGATACCTTAATTCCTCAGCTTAAACTGTTGTTACTAACATTGTGAAAATGTAGCTTCAAAGTTTCAGCATTCTTGGAAATTCACCAAGTTCAATAAAGAACTCCTTGACACAAAATACGCTTATTATCAGTTGTCAACACAACGATATACTTTAGCCTTTGTTGTAGTATATGTCACAATATTTTAATTTTGAAACTCTTTCAAATCCAGCATGGAACTTTCTTCCATCCTATTGTGCTACCGTTCATCACATATTTTATTTGAGATAAAATTATTTGAATAAATGACAAGACTATTAGTGTAACATATTACAACTAATATTTTGTCATTACTATATAGGAAAACATATCCTTAGCATTTCTGAAATGACACAAGGATCTCTCCCACTGTTGTCTAATCATCATATGAATTATCCTACTATAACATTTTATAGCATAGGACTCATCTGGTTGTGTACATAGCATGGAAACATGACTTAGAAATCTCAATTTCAATGATGCTCATCATGTGTCAAAACACATGAATCTTGCTCAATTATTTTCCATGTGACAAGAACTCCTTCTCATTTCTATATTGACTTACTTCAATATTTCATCTATGTAATTTGGCTTCAATCATATCAGGCGCTTGAATCCATCTTTTATAGACATCGATGCCCAATATCTTCCAAGCCTTTCATCAATATGAAAATCTTAACCGTGTTAATTTAAAATACATATTTTCCAATCAACCATATGTCATCTACATAAAGTATTGGAAATATGTCATAGCGCTCCCACTTAATTTCTTGTAACTTTACAAGCATCTCTATCGTTCATGATGGAATCAAACTCTTTTGATAACTTCATTAAGGTAAAGATTTCAACTTCGTTATGCCCACTTCAACCATTGAAGTGTGCATACCTTTCTAGCAACCTTTTGAATTTTACAAAACTCCCAGACTGTGTCAAGTACACATCCTCGATCAAACTTCCTCGAGAGGAGAGTTGGTTTTGTTATTCAACTACCATATCATAATATGTAACTTTGCTAGAACTATCTGCAAAGACTAAGCATCACTACGGAAGATCAAAATCTTGTAGTAGTGAACTCTTTGAACTTCGTCGAAAACAACTTTTCGATAAGTACAATTTTAATAAGATGTAAAATCCATGTCTTTGTCGCTATATAGACCCTTTTGCTATCGCTAGGCATCATGCCTATCGAAAGGACTACCAAGTCACATACTTGATATTCATACAAGGATACTATGGCGGATATAATGACTCATAGTCAATTTTACGAAGCCAGGGCCCATCATTTGCTTCCTTTATAAGGTTCAGGTCCTTTTGTTGTCAAAACAACACTTTACACTTAAACCACAAGTTGTTCTAAGTACAAAGTTTTTGGACTTTACTGGTACAGTTCGCAAACTAGTTTGAAGTATCTACAACATTTGTAGTGTCTTCTACTTAGTCAAAATAGTAAACCCCGGAACAACTTCCAGTGCTGCGCTACTCTTGACATGATAACGAAGATTCTCTAACCTCGTTGAGTTTGTACTGTGCTCCCACTCACTTGTTTCGCAAGAACTACTTTCTCGAGAAATCAACCCTTTCTGACAAACAACATTTGTCTTTTGGTTCGGTGATAGGAGAAATACCCAATGTTTTATTTGGGATAACCTTATAAACATATATTTATCCTATTTTGGTTGTAAACATTTTACACATGCTATGCATACCAAAACTTAAGAAAGTGACAATTCGGGTCACTACCCAAACCATATCTTATATGTTGTCAATTTCAGCGGATCATGATGGTGCTCTTTTCAGTTTAAAAGCGGTTGTCCTTAATGTATAAAATACAAAATTATAATGGCAATTATATTAATCTTACCATGTCAAACAGGGTTTGATTTTGTCTTTTGAATACTCCAATCTAATGTGGGGTATTCGAGAAGTATAAGTTGTAGAACAATTCTGCAACTTCTCAGATGTTTTGCTAAACTTGTAACTCAAACTTTATCCTTTATGATCCAATCATAAATACTTGATTATCTTGTTACAATGATTTTAACTTCATATTAACAACCTTTTGAACCAATTCAAAATGTCAAACTCCGTTTTCTTTAAATAGATATATTCACATATCTACTCAAGTCGTCGACAGAATTTTATGAAGGAAAAATTAATCCACCATACATGACTACACATAATGGACTATATACATCAATATGTATAATCTCCACTAAATTAGTCGTCCATTCTACTTTGGCCTATGAACGGAATTCTAGTCATCTTTTGAAGAGGTCTCACAAGCGTCAATTTATTCAAAATAAAATGACTCCGAAAGTCCATCAATATGGAGTTCCTTCATGTTTTCCTTTCCGATATGAACTAAAATGGTGGTGTCACAATTTAAGTGAATCTCTTCAACGTCTTGCAACGTTTAGCATTTAGTCTTATAGATGTTTACTTTACCAACATGATTTATATTAACATATCCATCAATTATGGAATATGGTCATAGTTTGAACAATCTCATTTGTTCTCACAAAAGACTAGAACAAAATAACAAATTATTAAGTTCTTCAAATAAATCTTGACTGGTTGGTTCGATACGACAATGAACACAATAACACTTTATTTATGTTCTTGTCATAATCGATTCCACATCTATTACTAGTTCCTTTTAGGCCCTTGTATTTCTTTCATTGCGTTGCTTTGTATGACAACTCATACCAACCAATGTGGTATCAAAATACCAAAAATACTTTGTTAACTAGTAATACATCTATATCTTGTATATCAAGTATATACTCCTGAGCTGGACTTTTCCAGTTATCTTCTTTTCTGCCATATATCTATTTGCAATTCTATTTTCAATATTCCCTTTCCTTTACAGAAGAATCATTCAACATCAAACAATGCTAGTCTTACTAGCTCATTTTCTTTGGCGTGTTAGTCATATACTATCACCCATTGAGTCATACTTTGAGTTTGATTGTTCTACTAATATCACCATATTAATAGCATTCTTCTAGATTCCACTCTTAGCAATTTCCAAGTAAGGTAAACTACTTTACCCATACTTCTAATCCATCCCATCATAACAATTTTATGATTAAGCTATTATAGCTCGAAGGAAGGAATTTAGAGGATAATTTTTTAGCATCCAACTTCTTGGAATATTCAAACGCCTAGCGTCTTCAATCATTGCATATATTCAGATAATATAAGCAAACATTGTCACGCTAAATTTGCATATATTCAGATAATATAAGCAAACATTATCACGCTAAATTATACTCAGTCATGTTGCCACAAATAAGTTTCTAGATATCAATATATCTTTCACTTGATTGTTTCTGAAAACAACTCTTTTCAGTTCCAAAATCACCTTGATCAACAAAACATTCTTTTTGAAGATAAAGTAATACGAAAGCAACCATGACTCTGGATTCTAAGTAGGAATTATTTGCTCTCTAGATTAATCAATCATTAACCATATGGAGCTAGGTAGGAAATACCAAAAAATCTACAATAGGACTCAATTTTAAATATCACTAATACGGTACCAATCTTAAATAGTATTTACCAGATCATAACAGTTATATCTCAATTAACAATCTAAGTGTAAGGTAATTATAGATGCCAATGAATACTACAATTTGTGCAAATTCACTTTGATTTGTTGTTCATGATAAATTAGTTCAAGTTAATTCAAAAAATTAAACCATGAACTCCCACTCAAAAACAACATCCCTCTTAGTCGTCTTTAGTGATTACACGAACCAAATTCACTACACCAAAACCGATCATCACGTGAGATGATGTAGCTTCAAAGGCGAACATCGACATGTTCATCATATCATCCATATGACTCATGCTTTACCTTTCGGTTACGTGTTCCGAGGCCATGTCTGTACATGCTAGGCTCGCCAAGTAGAACCGTAGTATTGCGTGTGTTTCAAGGCCATGTCTGTACATGCTAGGCTTGAAAACACCCGTTGTATGCGAACGTTGAGTCTATCACACCCGATCATCACGTGGTGTCTCGAAACGACGAACTTTCTTAACGGTGCATACTTAAGGAAGAACACATTATTATCTTGATATTAAGTGAGAGGGATCATCTTATAATGCTACCAACGTTATCTAAGCAAAACAAGATGCATAAAAGGATTAACATCACAAACATCACATGTGAGGATTACGTGATATGATATGGTCCTCCTTGCACTTGATCTCCATCATGTGCATTATGGTATGATCTCAATCATTCCACCGGCGTGGTACCAAGTACCACGGTACCCCAAACTTGATTGTCCATCAAAAAGAAGACAACCATATGGATACCTTCCGGTATATCAATAATTTACAAAATAGATCATCGCATAATCGAATTTGTAATATTGACCATATCTCATCACATGCCCAGCAAAAACTAGTTAGACGCCTCTAATTTATTTTTGCATATTTTACGTGGCTTAGGGCTTTCGATGATAGAACCGTTCATACCTACGAATATCAACCACAACGTTGATAAACACATTTTTAACAACCCTTCATAGATTAGATCTTAACTATAGTAGGAGAAACAGACACCCGCAAGCCACTTATGCAATACAAGTTGCATGTCAGTTGTGGAACAAGTCTCATGTACGTGGACATGTAAGGTTAGTCCGGGCCGCTTCATCCCACTATGCCACTAAGATCATAAAATAATCAAGGAGGTAATAACATGATCATCAACGCCCACATACACCTATGTGTTCTACCCGTACAAAACATCTACGCATAGATCCGGCTCTGATACCACTGAAGGGGAACGTAGCATAGAAAACAAAAATTTCCTACGCGAGAGACACCCGAAAGGCCAAGATCTAATCTAGGAGACGAAGTGTAACGGGCAACAAGAGGGTTAAGGAGAACACATACCCTCGAAGACTCAAAGTGGTACGAGATCAAATCTCGTTGTTGGCGTAGTCGTACTCACACCGATCCCGATAGCGAGAAGATGGCACCGCAATCCGGCGGTGCATCCGTGATCGGTCACACGTACGGTTGATGACGACCTCCGTTCCCTCGTTCCAGCGGGGCGCGGAAGTAGAGAATCCCTCGGAACTCCAGCAGCACGACGACGTGGTGGTGGTGAAGAATCCCACGGTCAGGGCTTCGCCAAGCCGGAGACCATGAAATGGAGCAGCGGGTGGAGGGAAAGGGAAGTGGCCAAGTGTGTGGAGGAGGGAGAGCTCTCACCCTCCTTTTATAGGAGAGGGGGGAGGCAGCCCAAGGGGGGTGCGGCCATCCCATGGGGGTGCCCCCACCTCTTCCCTCATCATGTGAGTGGAAGCTCCACTCACACCCACTCATGCTCCCATAATTTCCCACTTGGAAAATCCAAAGGTTTTCTTTTAATAAATAAATAAAACCTTTTTATTTCTTTATTTCAGCATTTGTTAATTCTATTAACAAACTTTTGCATATAGCACCTCGAATCATTTGTTAATTCTATTAACAACCATTCGACGAAAAACCCCTTGAACTATTTCAATTTTCCCCGAAACAATTTCGGTGCTGTCCAAAATATTCTTCGATATTCCGTATCCTCTCAAATGCGTCATCGAACCTTAAGTGTGTCACCCTACGGTTCGCGAATAAGATAGACATGATCGAGACTCCTCTCCAATCAATAATCAACAGCGGGATCTGGAGATCCGTGATGACTCCTATATATTCAACGATGACTCTCGTGATCGTGTGAACCAACAACGCCGTGAACTATTCCCTTTGTCTCGCGATATTTTACTTGTCCGAGATTCGATCATTGGTATCAACCATACCTTGTTCAATCTCGTTACCGACAAGTACTCTTTTCTCGTTCCCGTGATATAACATCCTTGTGATCATATCACGTGCTTGCAAGCGGTTTCGATGTGATATCACCGAGAGGGCCCAGAGTATATCTCTCCGTCATTTGGATGGACAAATCCCACTCTTGATCCATGATCCTCAACTAATACTTTCCGAATACTCAACGACACCTTTACAGTCACCCTGTTACGGTGTGACGTTTGATGCCATCAAAGCACTCTTCCGGTATCAGTGATTGACATGATCTCATGGTATAAGGAATAAGTTACTTCGTGTGTTTGATATAACAATGTAAACTAAATGACTTGATCGCATTGCTATATTCTCTTTGGGTATATGTTCATCACATCATTCTTCTAATGACATGACCCCGTTATTAATAACATCCGATGTTCATGATCAGGAAACCTTGATCATCTATTAATCAACGAGCTAGTTAAAAGAGAGGCTTTACTAGGAACCGTTGTTTGTTTATTAAGCACACATGTATCAACGTTTCCGGTTAATACAATTCTAGCATGAGAAATAAACATTCATCATAAACAAGGAATAAGATAATAACCATTTTATTATTGCCTCTCGGGCATATTCCCTTCACTGGGTTGATCTTATCTTTTTGTGGTCAATTGTTTTTTATCCTTTATCACTTCTTGTGGGTTGTAGATGATTATGGGGGAGTGATTATTCCATATTTGTGCACTCATCAATAGTGGATAAACATTGGGGAGCTTCTCCGTCATTTAGCTAGACCTCTTTAGTTGGATCTTTTCGATTGATTGTCTCCTTGTGGGGAAATGTATAGTTGAATATTTTCATTGCAATATTTTGTTCCTCAATATAGTTTCATCTCCCTCCATCTATTTTTTTATTGGATATATGCACTTAAGTTCACTCATATCATGAGAATTGCATACACTATGGGGAGCTCATATTATATTGACCTTCTAAGTTTTTCCTCCCATTTCGGCAATGGATGCCAATGGGGGAGAAGTTTACAGGGTTTAAGGAAATTTAGTTTTTCTTTACTTTTGTTCTTAAGCATTTTCCTTTCCATGCTCTTGCATCCTAGCTCCTTGTGTTGCTTGGTTGTTTAATTCATTATATAAACCCTCGTAAAAAGGGATTGTCATCAATTACCAAAATGGGGGAGATTGAAAGCGCAAGGTGCCCCATATATGGTTTTGGTAATTAGTGACAATCCTTATGGACTAATTTTTGTATTGATTTATCCTTATAGATTGTGTCCATAAGAAAGATTGGAGTTCATGTGTTGGACTCTAGAAGCTTTCATGATGACCATTGTTATATTCAAAGATTTATATGAAGAATGGTCAAGTATAGAGTTGTTCATATTGCAAGTGTCTTTAATAAAAGGATTAGGTGATCTTTCATGATTATCTTCAAGACATCATCTTATGAAGATTGAAGGAAAAATACAAGGTTGATTAAGCAAGTGATCAACACATAAAGCTACAACATGTACCAAGTGGGATTATGTCTCTCGTGGTATAGTAAGAAATTTACCATATAGATTTGTGAACTGGCCCATGATATGTGTGAATGTCATCTCAATGTGTGGTTAGGTATCTTTCCACGGGCATGCATCAAAATAAAGATTTCATGTAGCCCATGGTCTATGTCGTCAAGCAGTGTTCGTCATCAAGCTTGACGTGGAAGCTCAAGTGAAGCATCTCGAAGAAATCATATGCTTGATGTTTTCCACCCATTTGGATATTGTGGCCTCTTAAAGATTTTCCAAAAAGGGTCTATCCCATAATGGTGTGGGGGGGAGCAACTTGCAAGTCTTCCTCAAGCGGAGCTTGTTCTAGCAAACACGGTCAAGAAAGAGGATCCAACTTGAGAGATTCAAGATCGTCACCATCTAGCTCAAGTGGAATGCTCAAGGAAAACGTATGATCTTGATAGGTTTTCTATTTTACCGGTCTCATGTCTTTGGGAGGCCTGGTTATAGGATAGATAGTCGTACTATCAAGAGGGGCTCTCAAGTGGGTAACTTGATCAAATCGTTGTGGAGAGCTCAAACATTTCCATACTTGCATATAATCTTTCTTGGTTCTTATTTGGATTTTATCTAAATGGGGATTTGGTGCTTGTCGTGATCTTCATGACAAGCCAAGGTTTATCGAAAATGTTTTTGGTAAGAAAAACTTGTTGCGTTTTCGGTGGTGAAAATATTTGGTTCGGCTTTTAGAATGTTCCCACACCTTCCATGGGTGGTAACTTCTCCATTCTCTCTTGTTTGGATAGTCCTTTTTGTTATTTTTCCAACCCAATTGGATTCATCACTTTCGGAGTTAATTCGCACAAGTTATGTGCGTTTTCAGTGTTGGAGGTTTTACCGGTTGTTACTTTTTGAGAGGTTGAACCTTTCCCCATTTGGTTTTATTTTCCATGGTTGTACAATGATGTATATCTACATATTCTTTTAGAGCTCGTTTTTGCGATTTCAACGAGCCAAAGAACATAAAAACGGATTTTGTATGCAAAAGTTAGGGCATTTCTCGTATCGGTTCCATTCCAGAATGATCGTTAAAACCTATGTTAGCATCCAGATTCATTCCGGGTCAATTCTAGGACCTGGATTCATTCCGGAATGAATGTGAAAACCTATGTTTGCATCCGGATTCATTCCGGGTCAATTCCGGGATCCGTATTCATTCCGGGTCCATTCCGGATTCGACAAAAATTGCTTAAACGACTATATTTTGTTGAGATCTATAAAGGACCCCTTCTTCCCCAAATACCTAAGTATTTCCTATTCTGTTTTTTCCATCTCTCTCCACCATTGCTGACCTTGGAAAGCTTTATCCTCTCTCAATCCCTCCTATGATTCTTGCATATCTTTGAGGGAGAAGATAGAGGAGATCTAGTTCTACATTTCCACTAATCCATCTTCCTTATTAGTGAGGGAAACCTAGTAGATCTTGATCTTGGAGTTCTTGGTGTTTCTCCTCATTTGTTCTTCCTCTCTTATTTTCCCCATAAGAATTTGTTGCTTTGTTGTAATTTGAGAGTGAAGGATTTGAGCACTTGTGCTCTTGCCATTTGCATCGGTTGCAATGGTTTGCTCTCTCCACGAGGATTCGTGGAAGTGAAAGTTTGTGAACTTGTTACTCTTAGGTATTGGACCCTAGACGACTTGTGGTGTTCTCGGGAGCCTCCAATTTTGTTGCGGATAAGTGCCCTAAGATTGTGGTGACATCGAGAACCTCCAATTAAGTTGTGGATGCGTGCCTTGATCAAAAGTTGGCAATAGTGGAAGATGAACTAGGCCTTTGTGGATAGGTTCATCGAATAATAGGGTGAGTTCTTTGTGGCGTTGAGTAGGCCTTTGTGGCGAGCTCACACCCCTCCAACGAGACGTACTCCCCTCAAAAGGAGGAACTCGGGAATACATCTTCGTCTCCGTGTGCCTCGATTATTTCTACACTTGAGTTTTTTTACTTGTGCAATTTACATTGTGATAGCCTTCGTGCTTGAAGTTATATATATTGCTATCACCTTGTTACTTTTCTTGCTTAGCATAAGTTTTTGTTGCACCTAGTTGACCCTATATTATTTAGTTTATGTGCTTGTTAATTTAAACACCTAGTTTATTTCCGCATTTACCAAGCCTTAACCGGAAAAGTTTTAATCGCCTATTCACACTCCCCCTCTAGGCGACATTGTTGTCCGTTCACATGCTACCAACATAATCAAGATCAAGTAGTAATGTACATCATGTAAACTAGGATCAATTTCAAAACAAGTATTTGTAATTTACATTAAGCAAACAATGAATAAACAAGATGGATCAATAAGATGCAACTTTTCATGAATGATGCTTTGGAGACATGAAACCGTACAAGATTCATTATAGATGATTTACGTATCCAATGCAAAATTATCTATCCCTCCCTTCAAGCATCGAGCAATTTTTTACAACATAAAAAGGATTCTTTCAAGTAATATAAACATGAAAATCATGAATCAATTGTTTCAATATAAAACTCAACAACTGAGCGAGAACTTTTGGTATTAGCACCAGGATGATATGACAGAGATAATATTATGAGGGTTTGGAAATGTAATGAAAGATAATCTCACACAGCTGAAGGTGATCATTAGACAAGAGGAAGTCTTATAATTGAATCTATGCAAGGAGTAGTGACTGCTTTACAACGGGCGAACATAGAGCTGTGAATGTATAAAATTTCTCTAATGGAATTAGTGGGGGTGCATCTAACTTTCCTGCTCATGAAAACCTAGAGCACTTTTGAAGAGGATCGTCATTGGAATATACAGGACAAATTCTATAATGTAAAGTTCCCCACATAGTTATGCAAATAAAACAGGGAAATTCTCTAAAAATAACTTTACGGAGATATTTATTTAACATTTTTTCTGAAACTAAAAACAACAACAAAAACCATAAAGTGGCAGTCGACATCTTATCAATAGGTTAGTCTAGGAAAATTCCCTAAAATGATATAAAATTATAGTAAAAACATAAAGCAAGGGTATAAAACAAGCATAGAAAAACAAAAAAATTATAGATACGTTATAGATCTATGAGCATCCTCCTTATTGTCCTCGACAAGGTAAATGATAACAAAAATAATTTTTGAATTGACATGCTACTAACGTAATTAATTTCAAATAGTAATGTACAACATGTGAACTGAGAACAAATAATTTAAAGCAGTTTTTTTAGTAAATGAATAAATAAGACCGTCAAATAAGTTAAAGCCCCATGAATGATGCTTTGAAAACAAGAAACTATACTAAGTCATTATATATGATTCAAGTATCAAGTGCAAAAGTATCTACCTTCCATTCAAGCCTAAAGTAACTCTTAACAAAAATAGAAAGGAACTAACCAAGTAATATAGACATGAACGTTAGGAATCAACCGTTTTGAAGTTTTACTCAACAAGTGAGCAAGCAGTTCTAGGAATGGCACCATGATGTTATGTATAAAAGAACATTATGGGAGGTGGGAAGGTCCATGGAATAAAGTCTCACAAAGTTAAAAGTGATCATTAGACAAGAATAAGTATTCTAATTGAAGGTATGCAAGGAGTAGTGATTGTCACACAACGGATGCATATAGAACTATAAGTGTATGAAAACTCTCCAATGGAACTATTCGGGTGCATCCAACTTGTTTGCTCATCAATACCTAGAGCACTTTTGAGAAGGCTCATCGTTGGAATATACAAACCAAGTTCTATAATGAAAGGATCCCCACATATTTATACTAGTATAATATGAAAACTCTCTACAAACTAAAAAAAAAATGGTGCTAACATGGTAATACATGCCCTCTCTCTTTTTATTTAATTTTTAGTGGCCTCCATGACTATTTTATTTTCTTTCATTTGTTCTCTTTAAGATCTTTTTTTGTTTGGTCTCTTTGGACTCTTTATTTATATCCTCATCGGCAAGGGAAACCCTCCATACGAACAAGAATCAACATAGTTTTAATACTTATAACTCATAATAAGTAATATATGATGTATAAAATTGAATGCCTACTTTAGCATGATTTGAAGTGATCTAGCGTAACTTAGATAAATGAATAATGGACAAAGCCTCAGAAACCATCTTGTCAGTTGTATATAATCATGCAAATCAATATAACATTGAAGAATGATACCAAGTCATGTAATGTAAGATGGAATTTGCATGGAAATATATGTATCAAAACACTATGAAATGCTATGGTAGGAAGGTATGGTGGCCGTTTGAGGAAGATGTATAGACGTGTGTGTAGGAGAACAAGAGGAAGTCCTCGCACGGGGTTTAAATGCACTACCAAGTATGCACCTAGTATTACTGCGATAAAATACAATACACAACACTGAAGAATCTAGCAAATACGGGTGGTGGAAGTGTCAAAACAACAGTTTAACATTTGTCAAAAAGAAATCACAAATTTATTGAATACACCTTAGGGCATCTCCAGTCGTTGCGCCCCCCCAGGACGCGAGAACCCTCGCTTTTTTTGCGCCGCGGCGCTAAACGGCGCTATTCTGGGAACTGGGGGCGCGTTTCACAGCCGTGAACCCAGGCCGCCCCCCCAGCGGCGACTCTCCTTCCTTTCCCTTGTACATCCCCTGCCTGTCAAATGGGCAGTTCTTCCATGCCCAGTGCATACAGTCGATGATGTCAAGCATCCCAGGAAACCCTCTTGCTTCATTCTCTGCGAGGAGGCGAGCAGTGTCTTGCGCATTGGGTGATCGCAGGTATATTGGGCCAAAAACTGCAACCACTGCCCGGCAGAACTTGTTCAAGCACTCGAGGGCCGTGGACTCGCTCATGCGCAGGTAGTCATCTTGTGCATCTGCGGGAGCACCGTATGCAAGCAACCTCATGGCCATCGTGCACTTCTGGATAGAGGTAAACCCTACCGTGCCGGTGCAGTCCTTCTTCAACTTGAAGTAGGTGTCGAACTCCCGGATGGCATGCATGATCTTGAGGAAGAGCGTGCGTTTCATCCTGAAACGACGCCGGAACACCTTCTCGTCGTTGGTGGGATCCTCGGCGAAGTAGTCGGAGTAGAGGATGCAGTAGCCCTCGTACCGCTGCCTCGGCCTGCTCTTGCGGCGACCGGGCTTCGATCCAGTGCGGCGCGGCTCGGCGTCCTGGGCCAGCAATCAGGCCAGGCAGCTCAGGACGAGCAGGTGCTCCTCGTCGTCGATGGCGGCGTGGTCTTCCTCGTCGAATAGCTCGGCGACCATCTCCTCGGCGTCGGAGTCCATGTCTCGGACACAGCGTCGAACACCTTGCGGGCGGTGGACGCGGCTCACCGGGCAACAGCCTGTTCCGCGGTGGAGACGCGATCGAACGGCGGCGACGATGTGGTGGACTTGCCGGCGGCGGTCTGCCTCGTCGCTCTTGTGCGATGGTGTCCGACAGCGGCGGCGTGGGGTGCGGCCGGCGGGGTGGCGACGGCGAGGCGGGCGAGCCAAAAGTACGAGTCGGGGGGTGGGGAAAGTGGGCAAATAGCGCTCCCTCGCCGACAGCGCTGGCCCACGCGCGCTTTTCCTTCCCCCCCCCCCCCCAGGCCGAACCCAACGAGCTGGGTTCCGCCTGGGGGCGGCGGCGCTAATTTCCGCCGAAACAGCGCTTTTTCAGGTCCTGTGGGGGACGACTGGTGAAAAAACGGCGCTTTTCGCGCAAAACGTCGCTAATTTGCGTCCTGGGGGGGACGACTGGAGACGCCCTTAGCGCATAACTGTGTTATTACAAAATACTAGATGGCAAAAACAATTATCAAGAACAAATTACACTTTCAACAATAAACATTGTTTGTAGTACGGCCTAAGATTTCATCGGCACCAATATATTAATGAAAATAAAATTCTTTAACCCAAAAAGGTTACATATTAGTTCATTTATTATCTCAAAAAAACAACAAATAATCAAGTTATCAAATTTCAATTATCCACAAGACTATGAAAGCTTTTCTTTATACCACTACCACATGCATAGCATTTTCACGTCCAAACTAACACCAATAAACTTATTTGAATTACTCTCGAAACTAAAGTAAGTGAATCGTTATAGTTCTAAATACTTTCTACACAATAAGCTAACATCTCTGAAAAGAAATAAGTGAAAACCCAGAGTATTCTAAAAAAAATATAAACGGAAATAAATGGAACATTGCGATCTGATAGAAACTCGTGACCATAGATTTGTAAACCGACGTATAGAAAGAATTAGGATGACACCAGATTTCAGGTTGCAAACATTAATGCATTTTAGTTGGGATGAACTTTATAGATATTATAGATACATGAGTGCCGATGGAGATGTTCTTAGCCTTCAAGAAGGGAGATATGGGTATCAGGAATCCAAGTTCCCATGAAGACTAACCGATCGGTGTTGCTGATTTAGATGAAAAGGGGGCGGTTTGGTAAGCAAGTATAAACAGAGGAATTAGTCATGCGCTCACCTCTGCTTCCTTGCAATCTCGAGGTGGTTTGCCTTTTCTCGTCTCCTCATCAATCTCATCCTCTTGCTGCACTTCCTCCTTGCGGTTTCTGATGGCCGATTTACTCCTGCTCCTCCTCCTCCTCGTTTGCTCCGTCTCCATATCCGGTGATCTCCCTGCCGACCGTCACCAAGGCAAGGGAAGGAAAACCTAAACTACTCCCTCCGTCCCAAATTAGTTGTCTCAAAGTTAGATAAAAGTGGATGTATCTAGACATGTTCTAGTGTTAGATACATCTAAGTTTGTCCAATTTTGAGACAATTAATTTAGTACAGAGGGAGTACATGGATCCTGGACGACGAACTGACGCAACGAGTTATGACGATCAGACGGCTCAGAGCAACCGATGCCTCTTTGACAAGACCGTACAGCTAGAAGCAATGCACCGTTTGAATTTTGAGGTTGTCGTTTTGCTTATATACCATGCTTCTGGTAGTATTAGCGTATATCATTTCAAGTCTGTTTTTCCTTTACCTGAGCTTTAATCCTTGATCCTCTTAGATGTCACATTATACAACAATTCTCACATATTTGTGTCATGAATATCCAAGAGTATGAGCACACACAAAAAAGACAAATTATTAAACCACACATACATATGAGAAAGACACTGCATAAAAAGGATCTTGTTATACCGCCAAAAATTGCAACAAAAGAAAGCCGACTTATGAGGGCTACACCGCACAATTGTTACACGCTACATCTTCGCACGGTAAAAGTAACAACAATTTTGCAAGTATAATAACAACACCAAAAAATGCATCTTGCAGCACCTCCGGCACCAGTTCCCTCCAAGCTTGTTTGGTTTCTGAAATATAATTACTTAGCATCATAGTTATCTTGAATACACATGCAGGAGATAGAACTAGAAGCTCCTTGCAAACATCAACTAAAAAAATAAACAGTAATAAGCAGGAGGTGTTGATCTATTAGCAGAGCCTGTTCTTGACTCCTTGAGAAAGAAGATCAGAAGCTAGAGGTAAATGCATTACACTTTACAGCAGAAATCATTAGCACCACTCAGTTCAGGGATATGACTTCCT